>CM068371.1:96164142-97364142 GCA_034769895.1 Magicicada septendecula
TGACATGAACTTATTCATAGTACAAATAACCTTTGTAAAGAGAGAGATAATGAGATAGTAAACATAAATAAGAGACAAAGAGAATGTAATGTTAGGGATTACCCATTAATAACACTTAAATAACAGATAAGAAGTGAAAAGTGAAAGTGTAAAACCCCCAAATAATTAGAAACCCTTTTGATAGGCATAAACACTTAATAATCTGTGATGAACACTAAATGATTAATGATGAACAATATTATTATATATTGATAGTATTAAGATTAATTGTAAATGAAGGCTACAATAGTATTCAGGGTAGGAATCCCATGGAAGGTCAAAAGTTAGTGTTACCATGGCTAGAGAGTAAAGTTAGTATAAGAAAAAATATAGTAAAGAAAATAAGAGCAAAATCAATCAACACCCCATGTTCTAAGGGATAGTCAATTAAGTAAATTTAAATGGTGTGATGATGTTTATCACCCAAAAAATAATTAAGAATGAAACGAATTGTAAACAAACGTTGCATAATAGCTGTTAAAGAATTGTTTGATTAAATCAATGAATAGGAATATGGCTGAAGGGATTATACTGACCATCAGCCTAAATGTTATGTTTTATGTAATAGAGAATAATAAATAATAGCCAATTTATAAACAATGGCAAAATAAATAAGTAAAAAGATAGATTAATGCAAAACTAATAACACTGGAAGGGCAGTTAGAAAATAACAAACAAACCATAATATTGAAACTAATGAAAACATACAATTATTGTAAAAACAGATTCAAAATAATTCAACAAGTAAACAAATCACTTAGAATACCAAAACAAAACATGTACGAGGGTAAATTAAAATGTAATTATTATAAAATAAGAAAATAAGGCCAATTACTACTTAGGCCTATGAAATGCCTAACTGTAAAAAACCAATAACTACAAATTGTCAAAAATTAACAAGAATATAAGCAAATCCAAGGCAAATAACTAGTCAAGGATAATTTGTGAATCATATTAAAAGAAAAAAATGTTAGATTAAGAACTTAAAATAAGAAAGAAATGTAATTAACAAATATCAACATAATTGTCCAAACAATAATACATAAGAAAACCCAACTTTGTGGGATGTTAAAATGATTTTTGAAAGAAAATACGAACAGTAGTAATAATATTTAATACATAGAAAGGAAGACGGAAGAATAATAGCAATCAGAAGATATACAGTAATTTTGAATAAAAATTGAAATATGATAACAATGGTCTTAACTCATGATCAGCCAATCAAGAGCAATCAGTAACCATGACAACGGAACGTTGGTTACGAATTTTCCGTTAAAACCTAATATTCCATAAGTGACGCTCATCAGGGATAGACGCCAAGCCGTGAATGACCAAAATTTTAATATAAAACCTTTAAAGAGTGATCCAAATTTGCAAAGATGATGACGTTAAAAGCTGATGAAGGACGAGAACATTTAACTGATGCCAAAGATCAATTTAACGAATTCTAAATTAATAAATTTCAACAACTAATACAAAAAAGATGCCAGACGTACTTAAGCCCCAAGAATATTGAAAATTGATGACGATTGAAGACCCCATCCTATTACAACTGACTGAAAGTACACCACCAGTCGACTGATTTGTTAAGTATTGCTAAAATACCCAAATTTCCGAATTAAATTCTCTTTACATTTTTCTCAAATTAATCTGAACTCTCACTACAAACTGATGATATTATTTCTTTCAAAGATTAATAAAAAAAAAAACATTAAAATTATGTTAACTAGCAAAATAACCTGTATTAAAATTACGAACTTTTGAAACACACTTCAGGAGCAAATTATAATTACACAGTATACTATCTAAATACAACTAATGTAAGGTAGTGTACTTTATTGTAAACATTATTAATATCTTTTTCGTAACCACAAGAATCCAGGACCTGAACGAAATTAATTGTAAACAAACGGTTTCAGTCGCCATGTTTGACTGAATTATTTGTTCAGATCGCTTCGACGAACCTTGAGATTTTTGTCTTATAATAATTGCCGGTGCAAATTTGTTTAATAACAAAAATATAATTTTATATATCACTGAATAAATACAAATCTCCATAAAATAAACTAGTACTGAGTTGTAACCACCGTTTTTATTTCATAGGGAAGTGCATTATATAAATTGTGTATTATTTAGCAGAAAGGACGGTAAGCGCTCACGTCGGAAACTCGGCGAACTATCAGCGAGATTTATAAACCCGTACAGGCGGGAATAATTGAATTCACCAGACCTTCATAGCCACGAACGTTCAATCGACCTATTTTGTATTTTAATTGTTTTCAGCATAAACAATTTGGCGCCACCCGGGATTTATGCACACCTACTAAGAACAGGTAAGCTTCCCACATTAGTGTACTGATAATTTGAAGGATCGCTACGGACATCGTCAGCGCAGCATATAAGTAACGACCACTCGTGTGAGGCGAACACACACAATACTTACACATTTAAAGAGACGTAAGATCTCGTCGTTACAGATTGGCGCCCAACGTGGGGCTTAAACAAGACGGACGTCATAATAGTCGTTACAGATTGGCGACCAACTAGTGAGGCTAGAATTGAAGACTAGCGGCGATTACGAAAAATATGAAACATTCCATGGTTACAAGAGGATAAGCTATGAAGGGAACTGAGGGTACCGATGAAGATGAAATGGAAATGATTGAAGAAATGATCGAAGAATTGATCGAAGAGGATGCCCAAGGGGACCAACCAGAAAACCAAATCCAAGAAGAGGAAATGGAACAATCGGCAGGTGACAAGGGAGAAGTTAGAGGAGACCCGAACCTATTAAAAATCATGGAATTAATGAGTAGTATAAACGAAAAATTCGACAGAAATAAGGAAGAAACAAGAGAATAAAGAAAAGAAGACAGGGCATTCTTCAGACAAAATAGTGAATAGTTAAAGAAACAACTCAAGGAGGACATAGAACTTCTGAATAATAAGATGGAAAGCAACCATGAAGCTTTGAAGAGAAATCAAGATATATTAGAAGAGAAGAATTAAGAGTTAAAGAGACAGATCAAGAAAGATCTGGAAATATTGAATAATAAGATTGAAAATAATAATCAAACACTACAAAGACAATTGAAGGAAAATAGCGAGAATACCAAAGATGATTTGAGACAACAGATGTTAGAAGGTCGAGAGGAAATTAAACAAACTGTCACCGAGACGAATAAAACAATAGTACAAGTCCGTGGGGAGTTAATAAACAAAATTAAAGCAGTCGAGGACGATGGAAGAATTGCAAGAGATGAGTTTCAACAAATAACGTCAACAGAGTGCTCAAAAAATAAAAAGGAGGTGCTCAAAAAGCTGGAGGAGAAGCACAAGGAAATACAGACAGACGTAAGTGAACGTGTGGAGAGGGTATATACCAACCTTAACAAAGCAGATTGGCGGATCAGAGAAAACCATGAGAAGATCCAAGGAATTAGCCAGAGAGAAAAACAAATGCAAGAAGAACTGAATGCACTTAGAGAGAAACCGTGCAACAATACCCACATTGTTACCAGCGAGAACCGGGAGCTAATAAACTTTCGCAGCTACCGGCGCAATCCCATGGAATTCCTCACAAGAGTGGAGGAACTAATCGAAAAAAAACAGGGAAACGAGATGGACAACAGTAAGAAACCAAATTGATGAGATGTTCAAAGACACCCACGACAATTGGTGGACGGCCACCAGACCAGAAATAAACAGTACACAAGAATTTAAAACACAATCCCGAGACAAATACTGGTCTGAGTCCACCCAAAACGTAGTCAGAAACGATATCAGCAATTGGAGGTATGAACCGCAAGCAGGACACACCCTAACGTCGTACTTTCTAGGGAAGGTGTGCCTAGCAAGGAATTTAGAACCGAGGATACCGGAGGAATCTTTGGTGATACAGCTGGGGTACCACTACGAGGACGCGGTCCAAAAAGCAAGAAGACAGGGCCAAATAAAAACCATACAAGGAATGGCAAACTTATTGGAGGACCATGAAAATGATGGCCAATATCGACGCAACCGAATGGTCAACTTGAGATACAACCGTTGGGAGGAAAACCAAAACCCAACAAATTACAATCCATCCAATAACAAACCTCACTACAACAACCAGAATAACCCGAACCGGAACGATAATAACTATCAATATATGGGTAACCGCCCAAATTATAATACGGGCAATCCACCGTTTAACGGAAAGTATTAAATAATAACAATTACAGGGGCAATGGACCAAACCAGCGTCCAAACGGCCACCCCAAAAATAATAATTAATACGGGAAAAACAATAACACGAATAATAATAATAGGGGAAACGGAGATAACCGTAATCGTAACAATCAACCTAAAGTACACTTTATACGAGTGAGCACTCGAAACAATCAGGGGAGGCGCTACCCAAGACCACCATCAAACGAACAAAACAATAATAACGCCTAGAGCGATGACCAGCACCCAAGGGAAGAGAATACTGAAAACGTACAACGAATTCATAATATTGAAAGAGTCAGGATCCGGATGCGATAATCAGAGAAGAGACACACCATCCGGAAGTAACCAACAAGAGGGTAAAAATTATGACAGGATACCTTTCAGCAACAACCCTGCAGAGAATTTCAGAATAGCGTACAATAAACGTAACCCACCAGAACTCTGGATTCCCTCAAGAAACAATGGAAAACAATCCAACACACCTCAAGGAGGGAGACAAGAAATAGATGAGGAAGAAGAAACGACCGACCGATGGAGCGCCTAACAATCATGGAAAAACAAACAATTATCAAATTCAAAAAATGTAAGGTCAACTTACAATAATATTTAGATTACATATGAGGTATAATATAAAATATAAAATGACGGAATAAGTTACAAAAATTGCTAAAAAGTAAGAACAACAAACTTACAAAAATCATGTAGAATAATATTTGAGACAAAACAAAATAAACAAAAATAAAATCAAGCAAGAACTGCTAAGACAAATACCTAAAATTATAAAGAATATAGAGTATTCAGAAAAAAAAATGAACTGCCATAAGAAAAAAAATGTATCAAGCAAATACACAGCAAATGGCTAAACAGAATAATGGTAATCAACCAAGAAAAAGAAAAAAAGATGTCTAAGATAATTAAAATGATCACAAGAAGAAGAGAAAAACAAAGTAATTAAAAGTTAGAAATAATGAAATTAACAACTAAATAAATAAAAAAACAGACAACTGTGTGAGTAGATAACAGAATATAGAAAAGCTACAGCGGAAGGAAGAATGAGTAAAAGGTTAAAAATGATCTAACAAACCATGAAGTGGACAATCCCCAAAATATTATTATTTATTAATGAAAGTCACAAGATGACAAAAAAGGTATTTAAGGTTGACTGAGAATAGGTCCACCAATCAAATTAACTAAGCAGAGATGATGTTCCTCTGGTCTCAGAAAAAAAGGTAGTAATGGAAGAAACCAGCTACTAAAACGTTAGGGAAAAAATTATATAACAGGAAGAACGCACTAATTGAAATAAATAAAAAAAGATCTAAATAAAATGGAGTGAATCAAGTAAGAAGAGAAACAAGAAATAAACAATAAAAAAAAGGAAAAAATGTATAACTGATAATTTCATAAAAAACTGTGCTGGTGTTTTACCAAAATCATCAATTTTAAGGAGAGGCATTATGTTACAACACAAACAAGCCACTCCAATACCAGGGAAAAAACGGTGAATCAACTGTACAAAATGTTTAAACTAAAGAAAATAAAATGACGATGACGCGATAAACGACTACATGACCCAACCCAAGTGATTGACCAAATAAAATAAAACCAAATGAGAAGGGGAATAACCAAAATAAAATGAAATAAAATCAAATCAAAGAAGAAGGAAAATGAAAAAGAGACAAACCAAGTATAAATGAAATAAAATGAGAAGAAATAAAAAGACACAAACAAATAAGATAGAATAGAAAAAGGAGAAATGTTACACTCAAATATAATAACGAAAAAGAAACAAATAAATAACAAATGTAAGAGATAAGTATTAGAATCGACTAAATGATCAATGTAAATGATATTGATAAAATCCGATAAAGTAATGAAAAAACTAAAAGTACACTAACCAAAGAAATATAGTTTAAATGTAATCAAGAACTCTATAATGATATGAACTTATTCATAGTACAAATAACCTTTGTAAAGAGAGAGATAATGAGATAGTAAACATAAATAAAAACAAAGAGAATGTAATGTTAGGGATTACCCATTAATAACACTTAAATAACAGATAAGAAGTGAAAAGTGAAAGTGTAAAACCCCCAAATAATTAGAAACCCTTTTGATAGGTATAAACACTTAATAATCTGTGATGAACACTAAATGATTAATGATGAACAATATTATTATATATTGATAGTATTAAGATTAATTGTAAATGAAGGCTACAATAGTATTCAGGGTAGGAATCCCATGGAAGGTCAAAAGTTAGTGTTACCATGGCTAGAGAGTAAAGTTAGTATAAGAAAAAATATAGTAAAGAAAATAAGAGCAAAATCAATCAACACCCCATGTTCTAAGGGATAGTCAATTAAGTAAATTTAAATGGTGTGATGATGTTTATCACCCAAAAAATAATTAAGAATGAAACGAATTGTAAACAAACGTTGCATAATAGCTGTTAAAGAATTGTTTGATTAAATCAATGAATAGGAATATGGCTGAAGGGATTATACTGACCATAAGCCTAAATGTTATGTTTTATATAATAGAGAATAATAAATAATAGCCAATTTATAAACAATGGCAAAATAAATAAGTAAAAAGATAGATTAATGCAAATCTAATAACACTGGAAGGGCAGTTAGAAAATAACAAACAAACCATAATATTGAAACTAATGAAAACATACAATTATTGTAAAAACAGATTCAAAACAAGTCAACAAGTAAACAAATCACTTAGAATACCAAAACAAAACATGTACGAGGGTAAATTAAAATGTAATTATTATAAAATAAGAAAATAAGGCCAATTACTACTTAGGCCTATGAAATGCCTAACTGTAAAAAAACCAATAACTACAAATTGTCAAAAATTAACAAGAATATAAGCAAATCCAAGGCAAATAACTAGTCAAGGATAATTTGTGAATCATATTAAAAGAAAAAAATGTTAGATTAAGAACTTAAAAAAGAAAGAAATGTAATTAACAAATATCAACATAATTGTCCAATAATACATAAGAAAACCCAACTTTGTGGGATGTTAAAATGATTTTTGAAAGAAAATACGAACAGTAGTAATAATATTTAATACATAGAAAGGAAGACGGAAGAATAATAGCAATCAGAAGATATACAGTAATTTTGAATAAAAATTGAAATATGATAACAATGGTCTTAAGTCATGATCAGCCAATCAAGAGCAATAAGTAACCATGACAACGGAACGTTGGTTACGAATTTTCCGTTAAAACCTAATATTCCATAAGTGACGCTCATCAGGGATAGACGCCAAGCCGTGAATGACCAAAATTTTAATATAAAACGTTTAAAGAGTGATCCAAATTTGCAAAGATGATGACGTAAGAAGCTGATGTAGGACGAGAAAATTTAACTGATGCCAAAGATCAATTTAACGAATTCTAAATTAATAAATTACAACAACTAATACAAAAAAGATGCCAGACGTACTTAAGCCCCAAGAATATTGAAAATTGATGACGATTGAAGACCCCATCCTATTACAACTGTCTGACAGTACACCACCAGTCGACTGATTTGTTAAGTATTGCTAAAATACCCAAATTTCCGAATTAAATTCTCTTTACATTTTTCTCAAAGTAATCTGAACTCTCACTATAAACTGATGATATTATTTCTTTCAAAGATTAATAAAAAAAAAAACATTAAAATTATGTTAACTAGCAAAATAACCTGTATTAAAATTACGAACTTTTGAAACACACTTCAGGAGCAAATTATAATTACACAGTATATTATCTAAGTACAACTAATGTAAGGTAGTGTACTTTATTGTAAACATTATTAATATCTTTTTCGTAACCACAAGAATCCAGGACCTGAACGAAATTAATTGTAAACAAACGGTTTCAGTCGCCATGTTTGACTGAATTATTTGTTCAGATTGCTTCGACGAACCTTGAGATTTTTGTCTTATAATAATTGCCGGTGCAAATTTGTTTAATAACAAAAATATAATTTTTATATATCACTGAATAAATACAAATCTCCATAAAATAAACTAGTACTGAGTTGTAACCACCGTTTTTATTTCATAGGGAAGTGCATTATATAAATTGTGTATTATTTAGCAAAAAGGACGGTAAGCGCTCACGTCGGAAACTCGGCGAACTATCAGCGAGATTTATAAACCCGTACAGGCGGGAATAATTGAATTCACCAGACCTTCATAGCCACGAACGTTCAATCGACCTATTTTGTATTTTAATTGTTTTCAGCATAAACAATTTGGCGCCACCCGGGATTTATGCACTCCTACTAAGAACAGGTAAGCTTCCCACATTAGTGTACTGATAATTTGAAGGATCGCTACGGACATCGTCAGCGCAGCATATAAGTAACGACCACTCGTGTGAGGCGAACACACACAATACTTACACATTTAAAGAGACGTAAGATCTCGTCGTTACAGATTGGCGCCCAACGTGGGGCTTAAACAAGACGGACGTCATAATAGTCGTTACAGATTGGCGACCAACTAGTGAGGCTAGAATTGAAGACTAGCGGCGATTACGAAAAATATGAAACATTCCATGGTTACAAGAGGATAAGCTATGAAGGGAACTGAGGGTACCGATGAAGATGAAATGGAAAAATGGAAATGATTGAAGAAATGATCGAAGAAGTGATCGAAGAGGATGCCCAAGGGGACCAACCAGAAAACCCAATCCAAGAAGAGGAAATGGAACAATCGGCAGGTGACAAGGGAGAAGTTAGAGGAGACCCGAACCTATTAAAAATCATGGAATTAATGAGTAGTATAAACGAAAAATTCGACAGAATAAGGAAGAAACAAGAGAACAAAGAAAAGAAGACAGGGCATTCTTCAGACAAAATAGTGAATAGTTAAAGAAACAACTCAAGGAGGACATAGAACTTCTGAATAATAAGATGGAAAGCAACCATGAAGCTTTGAAGAGAAATCAAGATATATTAGAAGAGAAGAATTAAGAGTTAAAGAGACAGATCAAGAAAGATCTGGAAATATTGAATAATAAGATTGAAAATAATAATCAAACACTACAAAGACAATTGAAGGAAAATAGCGAGAATACCAAAGATGATTTGAGACAACAGGTGTTAGAATGTCGAGAGGAAATTAAACAAACTGTCACCGAGACGAATAAAACAATAGTACAAGTCCGTGGGGAGTTAATAAACAAAATTAAAGCAGTCGAGGACGATGGAAGAATTGCAAGAGATGAGTTTCAACAAATAACGTCAACAGAGTGCTCAAAAAATAAAAAGGAGGTGCTCAAAAAGCTGGAGGAGAAGCACAAGGAAATACAGACAGACGTAAGTGAACGTGTGGAGAGGGTATATACCAACCTTAACAAAGCAGATTGGCGGATCAGAGAAAACCATGAGAAGATCCAAGGAATTAGCCAGAGAGAAAAACAAATGCAAGAAGAACTGAATGCACTTAGAGAGAAACCGTGCAACAATACCCACATTGTTACCAGCGAGAACCGGGACCTAATAAACTTTCGCAGCTACCGCGCAATCCCATGGAATTCCTCACAAGAGTGGAGGAACTAATCGAAAAAAAACAGGGAAACGAGATGGACAACAGTAAGAAACCAAATTGATGAGATGTTCAAGGACACCCACGACAATTGGTGGACGGCCACCAGACCAGAAATAAACAGTACACAAGAATTTAAAACACAATCCCGAGACAAATACTGGTCTGAGTCCACCCAAAACGTAGTCAGAAACGATATCAGCAATTGGAGGTATGAACAGCAAGCAGGACACACCCTAACGTCGTACTTTCTAGGGAAGGTGTGCCTAGCAAGGAATTTAGAACCGAGGATACCGGAGGAATCTTTGGTGATACAGCTGGGGTACCACTACGAGGACGCGGTCCAAAAAGCAAGAAGACAGGGCCAAATAAAAACCATACAAGGAATGGCAAACTTATTGGAGGACCATGAAAATGATGGCCAATATCGACGCAACCGAATGGTCAACTTGAGATACAACCGTTGGGAGAAAACCAAAACCCAACAAATTACAATCCATCCAATAACAAACCTCACTACAACAACCAGAATAACCCGAACCGGAACGATAATAACTATCAATATATGGGTAACCGCCCAAATTATAATACGGGCAATCCACCGTTTAACGGAAAGTATTAAATAATAACAATTACAGGGGCAATGGACCAAACCAGCGTCCAACGGCCACCCCAAAAATAATAATTAATACGGGAAAAACAATAACACGAATAATAATAATAGGGGAAACGAAGATAACCGTAATCGTAACAATCAACCTAAAGTACACTTTATACGAGAGAGCACTCGAAACAATCAGGGGAGGCGCTACCCAAGACCACCATCAACGAACAAAACAATAATAACGCCTAGAGCGATGGCCAGCACCCAAGGGAAGAGAATACTGAAAACGTACAACGAATTCATAATATTGAAAGAGTCAGGATCCGGATGCGATAATCAGAGAAGAGACACACCATCCGGAAGTAACCAACAAGAGGGTGAAAATTATGACAGGATACCTTTCAGCAACAACCCTGCAGAGAATTTCAGAATAGCGTACAATAAACGTAACCCACCAGAACTCTGGATCCCTCAAGAAACAATGGAAAACAATCCAACACACCTCAAGGAGGGAGACAAGAAATAGATGAGGAAGAAGAAACGACCGACCGATGGAGCGCCTAACAATCATGGAAAAACAAACAATTATCAAATTCAAAAGATGTAAGATCAACTTACAATAATATTTAGATTACATATGAGGTATAATATAAAATATAAAATGACGGAATAAGTTACAAAAATTGCTAAAAAGTAAGAACAACAAACTTACAAAAATCATTTAGAATAATATTTGAGACAAAACAAAATAAACAAAAATAAAATCAAGCAAGAACTGCTAAGACAAATACCTAAAATTATAAAGAATATAGAGTATTCAGAAAAAAAAATTAACTGTATAAGAAAAAAAAATGTATCAAGCAAATACACAGCAAATGGCTAAACAGAATAATGGTAATCAACCAAGAAAAAGAAAAAAAAGATGTCTAAGATAATTAAAATGATCACAAGAAGAAGAGAAAACAAACTAATTAAAAGTTAGAAATAATGAAATTAACAACTAAATAAATAAAAAAACAGAAAACTGTGTGAGTAGATAACAGAATATAGAAAAGCTACAGCGGAAGGAAGAATGAGTAAAAGGTTAAAAATGATCTAACAAACCATGAAGTGGACAATCCCAAAATATTATTATTTATTAATGAAAGTCACAAGATGACAAAAAAGGTATTTAAGGTTGACTGAGAATAGGTCCACCAATCAAATTAACTAAGCAGAGATGATGTTCCTCTGGTCTCAGAAAAAAAGGTAGTAATGGAAGAAACCAGCTACTAAAACGTTAGGGAAAAAATTATATAACAGGAAGAACGCACTAATGGAAATAAATAAAAAAAGATCTAAATAAAATGGAGTGAATCAAGTAGAAGAGAAACAAGAAATAAACAATAAAAAAAAGGAAAAAATGTATAACTGATAATTTCATAAAAAACTGTGCTGGTGTTTTACCAAAATCATCAATTTTAAGGAGAGGCATTATGTTACAACACAAACAAGCCACTCCAATACCAGGGAAAAAACGGTGAATCAACTGTACAAAATGTTTAAACTAAAGAAAATAAAATGACGATGACGCGATAAACGACTACATGACCCAACCCAAGTGATTGACCAAATAAAATAAAACCAAATGAGAAGGGGAATAACCAAAATAAAATGAAATAAAATCAAATCAAAGAAGAAGGAAAATGAAAAAGAGACAAACCAAGTATAAATGAAATAAAATGAGAAGAAATAAAAAGACACAAACAAATAAGATAGAATAGAAAAAGGAGAAATGTTACACTCAAATATAATAACGAAAAAGAAACAAATAAATAACAAATGTAAGAGATAAGTATTAGAATCGACTAAATGATCAATGTAAATGATATTGATAAAATCCGATAAAGTAATGAAAAAACTAAAAGTACACTAACCAAAGAAATATAGTTTAAATGTAATCAAGAACTCTATAATGATATGAACTTATTCATAGTACAAATAACCTTTGTAAAGAGAGAGATAATGAGATAGTAAACATAAATAAAAACAAAGAGAATGTAATGTTAGGGATTACCCATTAATAACACTTAAATAACAGATAAGAAGTGAAAAGTGAAAGTGTAAAACCCCCAAATAATTAGAAACCCTTTTGATAGGCATAAACACTTAATAATCTGTGATGAACACTAAATGATTAATGATGAACAATATTATTATATATTGATAGTATTAGATTAATTGTAAATGAAGGCTACAATAGTATTCAGGGTAGGAATCCCATGGAAGGTCAAAAGTTAGTGTTACCATGGCTAGAGAGTAAAGTTAGTATAAGAAAAAATATAGTAAAGAAAATAAGAGCAAAATCAATCAACACCCCATGTTCTAAGGGATAGTCAATTAAGTAAATTTAAATGGTGTGATGATGTTTATCACCCAAAAAATAATTAAGAATGAAACGAATTGTAAACAAACGTTGCATAATAGCTGTTAAAGAATTGTTTGATTAAATCAATGAATAGGAATATGGCTGAAGGGATTATACTGACCATAAGCCTAAATGTTATGTTTTATATAATAGAGAATAATAAATAATAGCCAATTTATAAACAATGGCAAAATAAATAAGTAAAAAGATAGATTAATGCAAATCTAATAACACTGGAAGGGCAGTTAGAAAATAACAAACAAACCATAATATTGAAACTAATGAAAACATACAATTATTGTAAAAACAGATTCAAAACAAGTCAACAAGTAAACAAATCACTTAGAATACCAAAACAAAACATGTACGAGGGTAAATTAAAATGTAATTAGTATAAAATAAGAAAATAAGGCCAATTACTACTTAGGCCTATGAAATGCCTAACTGTAAAAAAACCAATAACTACAAATTGTCAAAATTAACAAGAATATAAGCAAATCCAAGGCAAATAACTAGTCAAGGATAATTTGTGAATCATATTAAAAGAAAAAAATGTTAGATTAAGAACTTAAAAAAGAAAGAAATGTAATTAACAAATATCAACATAATTGTCCAATAATACATAAGAAAACCCAACTTTGTGGGATGTTAAAATGATTTTTGAAAGAAAATACGAACAGTAGTAATAATATTTAATACATAGAAAGGAAGACGGAAGAATAATAGCAATCAGAAGATATACAGTAATTTTGAATAAAAATTGAAATATGATAACAATGGTCTTAACTCATGATCAGCCAATCAAGAGCAATAAGTAACCATGACAACGGAACGTTGGTTACGAATTTTCCGTTAAAACCTAATATTCCATAAGTGACGCTCATCAGGGATAGACGCCAAGCCGTGAATGACCAAAATTTTAATATAAAACCTTTAAAGAGTGATCCAAATTTGCAAAGATGATGACGTAAGAAGCTGATGTAGGACGAGAAAATTTAACTGATGCCAAAGATCAATTTAACGAATTCTAAATTAATAAATTACAACAACTAATACAAAAAAGATGCCAGACGTACTTAAGCCCCAAGAATATTGAAAATTGATGACGATTGAAGACCCCATCCTATTACAACTGTCTGACAGTACACCACCAGTCGACTGATTTGTTAAGTATTGCTAAAATACCCAAATTTCCGAATTAAATTCTCTTTACATTTTTTCTCAAAGTAATCTGAACTCTCACTATAAACTGATGATATTATTTCTTTCAAAGATTAATAAAAAAAAAAAACATTAAAATTATGTTAACTAGCAAAATAACCTGTATTAAAATTACGAACTTTTGAAACACACTTCAGGAGCAAATTATAATTACACAGTATATTATCTAAGTACAACTAATGTAAGGTAGTGTACTTTATTGTAAACATTATTAATATCTTTTTCGTAACCACAAGAATCCAGGACCTGAACGAAATTAATTGTAAACAAACGGTTTCAGTCGCCATGTTTGACTGAATTATTTGTTCAGATCGCTTCGACGAACCTTGAGATTTTTGTCTTATAATAATTGCCGGTGCAAATTTGTTTAATAACAAAAATATAATTTTATATATCACTGAATAAATACAAATCTCCATAAAATAAACTAGTACTGAGTTGTAACCACCGTTTTTATTTCATAGGGAAGTGCATTATATAAATTGTGTATTATTTAGCAAAAAGGACGGTAAGCGCTCACGTCGGAAACCTCGGCGAACTATCAGCGAGATTTATAAACCCGTACAGGCGGGAATAATTGAATTCACCAGACCTTCATAGCCACGAACGTTCAATCGACCTATTTTGTATTTTAATTGTTTTCAGCATAAACAATTTGGCGCCACCCGGGATTTATGCACTCCTACTAAGAACAGGTAAGCTTCCCACATTAGTGTACTGATAATTTGAAGGATCGCTACGGACATCGTCAGCGCAGCATATAAGTAACGACCACTCGTGTGAGGCGAACACACACAATACTTACACATTTAAAGAGACGTAAGATCTCGTCGTTACAGATTGGCGCCCAACGTGGGACTTAAACAAGACGGACGTCATAATAGTCGTTACAGATTGGCGACCAACTAGTGAGGCTAGAATTGAAGACTAGCGGCGATTACGAAAAATATGAAACATTCCATGGTTACAAGAGGATAAGCTATGAAGGGAACTGAGGGTACCGATGAAGATGAAATGGAAATGATTGAAGAAATGATCGAAGAAGTGATCGAAGAGGATGCCCAAGGGGACCAACCAGAAAACCCAATCCAAGAAGAGGAAATGGAACAATCGGCAGGTGACAAGGGAGAAGTTAGAGGAGACCCGAACCTATTAAAAATCATGGAATTAATGAGTAGTATAAACGAAAAATTCGACAGAAATAAGGAAGAAACAAGAGAACAAAGAAAAGAAGACAGGGCATTCTTCAGACAAAATAGTGAATAGTTAAAGAAACAACTCAAGGAGGACATAGAACTTCTGAATAATAAGATGGAAAGCAACCATGAAGCTTTGAAGAGAAATCAAGATATATTAGAAGAGAAGAATTAAGAGTTAAAGAGACAGATCAAGAAAGATCTGGAAATATTGAATAATAAGATTGAAAATAATAATCAAACACTACAAAGACAATTGAAGGAAAATAGCGAGAATACCAAAGATGATTTGAGACAACAGGTGTTAGAATGTCGAGAGGAAATTAAACAAACTGTCACCGAGACGAATAAAACAATAGTACAAGTCCGTGGGGAGTTAATAAACAAAATTAAAGCAGTCGAGGACGATGGAAGAATTGCAAGAGATGAGTTTCAACAAATAACGTCAACAGAGTGCTCAAAAAATAAAAAGGAGGTGCTCAAAAAGCTGGAGGAGAAGCACAAGGAAATACAGACAGACGTAAGTGAACGTGTGGAGAGGGTATATACCAACCTTAACAAAGCAGATTGGCGGATCAGAGAAAACCATGAGAAGATCCAAGGAATTAGCCAGAGAGAAAAACAAATGCAAGAAGAACTGAATGCACTTAGAGAGAAACCGTGCAACAATACCCACATTGTTACCAGCGAGAACCGGGACCTAATAAACTTTCGCAGCTACCGGCGCAATCCCATGGAATTCCTCACAAGAGTGGAGGAACTAATCGAAAAAAAACAGGGAAACGAGATGGACAACAGTAAGAAACCAAATTGATGAGATGTTCAAGGACACCCACGACAATTGGTGGACGGCCACCAGACCAGAAATAAACAGTACACAAGAATTTAAAACACAATCCCGAGACAAATACTGGTCTGAGTCCACCCAAAACGTAGTCAGAAACGATATCAGCAATTGGAGGTATGAACAGCAAGCAGGACACACCCTAACGTCGTACTTTCTAGGGAAGGTGTGCCTAGCAAGGAATTTAGAACCGAGGATACCGGAGGAATCTTTGGTGATACAGCTGGGGTACCACTACGAGGACGCGGTCCAAAAAGCAAGAAGACAGGGCCAAATAAAAACCATACAAGGAATGGCAAACTTATTGGAGGACCATGAAAATGATGGCCAATATCGACGCAACCGAATGGTCAACTTGAGATACAACCGTTGGGAGGAAAACCAAAACCCAACAAATTACAATCCATCCAATAACAAACCTCACTACAACAACCAGAATAACCCGAACCGGAACGATAATAACTATCATATATGGGTAACCGCCCAAATTATAATACGGGCAATCCACCGTTTAACGGAAAGTATTAAATAATAACAATTACAGGGCAATGGACCAAACCAGCGTCCAAACGGCCACCCCAAAAATAATAATTAATACGGGAAAAACAATAACACGAATAATAATAATAGGGGAAACGAAGATAACCGTAATCGTAACAATCAACCTAAAGTACACTTTATACGAGAGAGCACTCGAAACAATCAGGGGAGGCGCTACCCAAGACCACCATCAAACGAACAAAACAATAATAACGCCTAGAGCGATGGCCAGCACCCAAGGGAAGAGAATACTGAAAACGTACAACGAATTCATAATATTGAAAGAGTCAGGATCCGGATGCGATAATCAGAGAAGAGACACACCATCCGGAAGTAACCAACAAGAGGGTGAAATTATGACAGGATACCTTTCAGCAACAACCCTGCAGAGAATTTCAGAATAGCGTACAATAAACGTAACCCACCAGAACTCTGGATTCCCTCAAGAAACAATGGAAAACAATCCAACACACCTCAAGGAGGGAGACAAGAAATAGATGAGGAAGAAGAAACGACCGACCGATGGAGCGCCTAACAATCATGGAAAAACAAACAATTATCAAATTCAAAAGATGTAAGATCAACTTACAATAATATTTAGATTACATATGAGGTATAATATAAAATATAAAATGACGGAATAAGTTACAAAAATTGCTAAAAAGTAAGAACAACAAACTTACAAAAATCATTTAGAATAATATTTGAGACAAAACAAAATAAACAAAAATAAAATCAAGCAAGAACTGCTAAGACAAATACCTAAAATTATAAAGAATATAGAGTATTCAGAAAAAAAAATTAACTGGTATAAGAAAAAAAAATGTATCAAGCAAATACACAGCAAATGGCTAAACAGAATAATGGTAATCAACCAAGAAAAGAAAAAAAGATGTCTAAGATAATTAAAATGATCACAAGAAGAAGAGAAAAACAAACTAATTAAAAGTTAGAAATAATGAAATTAACAACTAAATAAATAAAAAAACAGAAAACTGTGTGAGTAGATAACAGAATATAGAAAAGCTACAGCGGAAGGAAGAATGAGTAAAAGGTTAAAAATGATCTAACAAACCATGAAGTGGACAATCCCCAAAATATTATTATTTATTAATGAAAGTCACAAGATGACAAAAAAGGTATTTAAGGTTGACTGAGAATAGGTCCACCAATCAAATTAACTAAGCAGAGATGATGTTCCTCTGGTCTCAGAAAAAAAGGTAGTAATGGAAGAAACCAGCTACTAAAACGTTAGGGAAAAAATTATATAACAGGAAGAACGCACTAATGGAAATAAATAAAAAAAGATCTAAATAAAATGGAGTGAATCAAGTAAGAAGAGAAACAAGAAATAAACAATAAAAAAAAAGAAAAATGTATAACTGATAATTTCATAAAAAACTGTGCTAGTGTTTTACCAAAATCATCAATTTTAAGGAGAGGCATTATGTTACAACACAAACAAGCCACTCCAATACCAGGGAAAAAACGGTGAATCAACTATACAAAATGTTTAAACTAAAGAAAATAAAATGACGATGACGCGATAAACGACTACATGACCCAACCCAAGTGATTGACCAAATAAAATAAAACCAAATGAGAAGGGAAATAACCAAAATAAAATGAAATAAAATCAAATCAAAGAAGAAGGAAAATGAAAAAGAGACAAACCAAGTATAAATGAAATAAAATGAGAAGAAATGAAAAGACACAAACAAATAAGATAGAATAGAAAAAGGAGAAATGTTACACTCAAATATAATAACGAAAAAGAAACAAATAAATAACAAATGTAAGAGATAAGTATTAGAATCGACTAAATGATCAATGTAAATGATATTGATAAAATCCGATAAAGTAATGAAAAAACTAAAAGTACACTAACCAAAGAAATATAGTTTAAATGTAATCAAGAACTCTATAATGATATGAACTTATTCATAGTACAAATAACCTTTGTAAAGAGAGAGATAATGAGATAGTAAACATAAATAAAAGACAAAGAGAATGTAATGTTAGGGATTACCCATTAATAACACTTAAATAACAGATAAGAAGTGAAAAGTGAAAGTGTAAATCCCCAAAATAATTAGAAACCCTTTTGATAGGCATAAACACTTAATAATCTGTGATGAACACTAAATGATTAATGATGAACAATATTATTATATATTGATAGTATTAAGATTAATTGTAAATGAAGGCTACAATAGTATTCAGGGTAGGAATCCCATGGAAGGTCAAAAGTTAGTGTTACCATGGCTAGAGAGTAAAGTTAGTATAAGAAAAAATATAGTAAAGAAAATAAGAGCAAAATCAATCAACACCCCATGTTCTAAGGGATAGTCAATTAAGTAAATTTAAATGGTGTGATGATGTTTATCACCCAAAAATAATTAAGAATGAAACGAATTGTAAACAAACGTTGCATAATAGCTGTTAAAGAATTGTTTGATTAAATCAATGAATAGGAATATGGCTGAAGGGATTATACTGACCATAAGCCTAAATGTTATGTTTTATGTAATAGAGAATAATAAATAATAGCCAATTTATAAACAATGGCAAAATAAATAAGTAAAAGATAGATTAATGCAAATCTAATAACACTGGAAGGGCAGTTAGAAAATAACAAACAAACCATAATATTGAAACTAATGAAAACATACAATTATTGTAAAAACAGATTCAAAACAAGTCACAAGTAAACAAATCACTTAGAATACCAAAACAAAACATGTACGAGGGTAAATTAAAATGTAATTATTATAAATAAGAAAATAAGGCCAATTACTACTTAGGCCTATGAAATGCCTAACTGTAAAAAAACCAATAACTACAAATTGTCAAAAATTAACAAGAATATAAGCAAATCCAAGGCAAATAACTAGTCAAGGATAATTTGTGAATCATATTAAAAGAAAAAAATGTTAGATTAAGAACTTAAAAAAGAAAGAAATGTAATTAACAAATATCAACATAATTGTCCAATAATACATAAGAAAACCCAACTTTGTGGATGTTAAAATGATTTTTGAAAGAAAATACGAACAGTAGTAATAATATTTAATACATAGAAAGGAAGACGGAAGAATAATAGCAATCAGAAGATATACAGTAATTTTGAATAAAAATTGAAATATGATAACAATGGTCTTAACTCATGATCAGCCAATCAAGAGCAATAAGTAACCATGACAACGGAACGTTGGTTACGAATTTTCCGTTAAAACCTAATATTCCATAAGTGACGCTCATCAGGGATAGACGCCAAGCCGTGAATGACCAAAATTTTAATATAAAACGTTTAAAGAGTGATCCAAATTTGCAAGATGATGACGTAAGAAGCTGATGAAGGACGAGAACATTTAACTGATGCCAAAGATCAATTTAACGAATTCTAAATTAATAAATTACAACAACTAATACAAAAAAGATGCCAGACGTACTTAAGCCCCAAGAATATTGAAAATTGATGACGATTGAAGACCCCATCCTATTACAACTGTCTGACAGTACACCACCAGTCGACTGATTTGTTAAGTATTGCTAAAATACCCAAATTTCCGAATTAAATTCTCTTTACATTTTTCTCAAAGTAATCTGAACTCTCACTATAAACTGATGATATTATTTCTTTCAAAGATTAATAAAAAAAAAAAACATTAAAATTATGTTAACTAGCAAAATAACCTGTATTAAAATTACGAACTTTTGAAACACACTTCAGGAGCAAATTATAATTACACAGTATATTATCTAAGTACAACTAATGTAAGGTAGTGTACTTTATTGTAAACATTATTAATATCTTTTTCGTAACCACAAGAATCCAGGACCTGAACGAAATTAATTGTAAACAAACGGTTTCAGTCGCCATGTTTGACTGAATTATTTGTTCAGATCGCTTCGCCGAACCTTGAGATTTTTGTCTTATAATAATTGCCAGTGCAAATTTGTTTAATAACAAAAATGTAATTTTATATATCACTGAATAAATACAAATCTCCATAAAATAAACTAGTACTGAGTTGTAACCACCGTTTTTATTTCATAGGGAAGTGCATTATATACATTGTGTATTATTTAGCAAAAAGGACGGTAAGCGCTCACGTCGGAAACTCGGCGAACTATCAGCGAGATTTATAAACCCGTACAGGCGGGAATAATTGAATTCACCAGACCGTCATAGCCACGAACGTTCAATCGACCTATTTTGTATTTTAATTGTTTTCAGCATAAACAATTTGGCGCCACCCGGGATTTATGCACACCTACTAAGAACAGGTAAGCTTCCCACATTAGTGTACTGATAATTTGAAGGATCGCTACGGACATCGTCAGCGCAACATATAAGTAACGACCACTCGTGTGAGGCGAACACACACAATACTTACACATTTAAAGAGACGTAAGATCTCGTCGTTACAGATTGGCGCCCAACGTGTGGCTTAAACAAGACGGACGTCATAATAGTCGTTACAGATTGGCGACCAACTAGTGAGGCTAGAATTGAAGACTAGCGGCGATTACGAAAAATATGAAACATTCCATGGTTACAAGAGGATAAGCTATGAAGGGAACTGAGGGTACCGATGAAGATGAAATGGAAATGATTGAAGAAATGATCGAAGAAGTGATCGAAGAGGATGCCCAAGGGGACCAACCAGAAAACGCAATCCAAGAAGAGGAAATGGAACAATCGACAGGTGACAAGGGAGAAGTTAGAGGAGACCCGAACCTATTAAAAATCATGGAATTAATGAGTAGTATAAACGAAAAATTCGACAGAAATAAGGAAGAAACAAGAGAACAAAGAAAAGAAGACAGGGAATTCTTCAGACAAAATAGTGAAGAGTTAAAGAAACAACTCAAGGAGGACATAGAACTTCTGAATAATAAGATGGAAAGCAACCATGAAGCTTTGAAGAGAAATCAAGATATATTAGAAGAGAAGAATGAAGAGTTAAAGAGACAGATCAAGAAAGATCTGGAAATATTGAATATTAAGATTGAAAATAATAATCAAACACTACAAAGACAATTGAAGGAAAATAGCGAGAATACCAAAGATGAGTTGAGACAACAGGTGTTAGAATGTCGAGAGGAAATTAAACAAACTGTCACCGAGACGAATGAAACAATAGTACAAGTCCGTGGGGAGTTAATAAACAAAATTAAAGCAGTCGAGGACGATGGAAGAATTGCAAGAGATGTGTTTCAACAAATAACGTCAACAGAGTGCTCAAAAAATAAAAAGGAGGTGCTCAAAAAGCTGGAGGAGAAGCACAAGGAAATACAGACAGACGTAAGTGAACGTGTGGAGAGGGTATATACCAACCTTAACCAAGCAGACTAGCGGATCAGAGAAAACCATGAGAAGATCCAAGGAATTAGCCAGAGAGAAAAACAAATGCAAGACGAACTGAATGCACTTAGAGAGAAACCATGCAACACAACCCACATTGTTACCAGCGAGAACGGGGAGCTAATAAACTTTCGCAGCTACCGGCGCAATCCTATGGAATTCCTCACAAGAGTGGAGGAACTAATCGAAAAAAAACTTGGAAACGAGATGGACAACAGTAAGAAGCCAAATAGATGAGATGTTCAAGGACACCCACGACAATTGGTGGACGGCCACCAGACCAGAAATAAACAGTACACAAGAATTTAAAACACAATTCCGAGACAAATACTGGTCTGAGTCCACCCAATACGTAGTCAGAAACAATATCAGCAATGGGAGGTATGAACCGCAAGCAGGACACACCCTAACGTCGTACTTTCTAGGGAAGGTGTGCCTAGCAAGGAATTTAGAACCGAGGATACCGGAGGAATCTTTGGTGATAAAGCTGGGGAACCACTACGAGGACGCGGTCCAAAAAGCAAGAAGACAGGGCCAAATAAAAACTATACAAGGAATGGCAAACTTATTGGAGGACCATGAAAATGATGGCCAATATCGACGCAACCGAATGGTCAACTTGAGATACAACCGTTGGGAGGAAAACCAAAACCCAACAAATTACAATCCATCCAATAACAAACCTCACTACAACAACCAGAATAACCCGAACCGGAACGATAATAACTATCAATATATGGGTAACCGCCCAAATTATAATACGGGCAATCCACCGTTTAACGGAAACTATCAAAATAATAACAATTACAGGGGCAATGGACCAAACCAGCGTCCAAACGGCCACCCCAACAATAATAATTATTACGGGAACAACAATAACCCGAATAATAATAATAGGGGAAACGGAGATAACCGTAATCGTAACAATCAACTAAAAGTACACATTATACGAGAGAGCACTCGAAACAATCAGGGGAGGCGCTACCCAAGACCACCATCAAACGAACAAAACAATAATAACGCCCAGAGCGATGACCAGCACCCAAGGGAAGAGAATACTGAAAACGTACAACGAATTCATAATTATGAAGGAGTCAGATCCGGATGCGATAATCAGAGAAGGGACACACCATCCGGAAGTAACCAACAAGAGGGTGACAATTATGACAGGATACCTTTCAGCAACAACCCTGCAGAGAATTTCAGAATAGCGTACAATAAACGTAACCCACCAGATCTCTGGATTCCCTCAAGAAACAATGGAAAACAATCCAACACACCTCAAGGAGGGAGACAAGAAATAGATGAGGAAGAAGAAACGACCGACCGATGGAGCGCCTAACAATCATGGAAAACAAACAATTATCAAATTCAAAAGATGTAAGATCAACTTACAATAATATTTAGATTACATATGAGGTATAATATAAAATATAAAATGACGGAATAAGTTACAAAAATTCCTAAAAATAAGAACAACAAACTTACAAAAATTATTTAGAATAATATTTGAGACAAAACAAAATAAACAAAAATAAAATCAAGCAAGAACTGCTAAGACAAATACCTAAAATTATAAAGAATATAGAGTATTCAGAAAAAAAAATTAACTGGTATAAGAAAAAAAATGTATCAAGCAAATACACAGCAAATGGCTAAACAGAATATTGGTAATCAACCAAGAAAAAGAAAAAAAGATATCTAAGATAATTAAAATGATCACAAGAAGAAGAGGAAAACAAACTAATTAAAAGTTAGAAATAATGAAATTAACAACTAAATAAATAAAAAAACAGACAACTGTGTGAGTAGATAACAGAATATAGAAAGGCTACAGCGGAAGGAAGAATGAGTAAAAGGTTAAAAATGATCTAAAAAACCATGAAGTGGACAATCCCCAAAATATTATTATTTATTAATGAAAGTCACAAGATGACAAAAAAGGTATTTAAGGTTGACTGAGAATAGGTCCACCAATCAAATTAACTAAGCAGAGATGATGTTCCTCTGGTCTCAGAAAAAAAGGTAGTAATGGAAGAAACCAGCTACTAAAACGTTAGGGAAAAAATTATATAACAGGAAGAACGCACTAATGGAAATAAATAAAAAAAGATCTAAATAAAATGGAGTGAATCAAGTAAAAAGAGAAACAAGAAATAAACAATAAAAAAAAGGAAAAAATGTATAAATGATAATTTCATAAAAAACTGTACTAGTGTTTTACCAAAATCATCAATTTTAAGGAGAGGCATTATGTTACAACAGAAACAAGCCACTCCAATACCAGGGAAAAAACGATGAATCAACTATACAAAATGTTTAAACTAAAGAAAATAAAATGACGATGACGCGATAAACGACTACATGACCCAACCCAAGTGATTAAATCAAGTGATTGACCAAATAAAATAAAACCAAATGAGAAGGGGAATAATCAAAATAAAATGAAATAAAATCAAATCAAAGAAGAAGGAAAATGAAAATGAGACAAACCAAGTATAAATGAAATAAAATGAGAAGAAATGAAAAGACACAAACAAATAAGATAGAATAGAAATAGGAGAAATGTTACACTCAAATATAATAACGAAAAAGAGACAAATAAATAACAAATGTAAAAGATAAGTATTAGAATCGACTAAATGATCAATGTAAATGATATTGATAAACTCCGATAAAGTAATGAAAAAACTAAAAGTACACTAACCAAAAAATAGAGTTTAAATGTAATCAAGAACTCTATAATGACATGAACTTATTCATAGTACAAATAACCTTTGTAAAGAGAGAGATAATGAGATAGTAAACATAAATAAGTGACAAAGAGAATGTAATGTTAGGGATTACCCATTAATAACATTTAAATAACAGATAAGAAGTGAAAAGTGAAAGTGTAAAACCCCAAAATAATTAGAAACCCTTTTGATAGGTATAAACACTTAATAATCTGTGATGAACACTAAATGATTAATGATGAACAATATTATTATATATTGATAGTATTAAGATTAATTGTAAATGAAGGCTACAATAGTATTCAGGGTAGGAATCCCATGGAAGGTCAAAAGTTAGTGTTACCATGGCTAGAGAGTAAAGTTAGTATAAGAAAAAATATAGTAAAGAAAATAAGAGCAAAAGCAATCAACACCCCATGTTCTAAGGGATAGTCAATTAAGTAAATTTAAATGGTGTGATGATGTTTATCACCCAAAAAATAATTAAGAATGAAACGAATTGTAAACAAACGTTGCATAATAGCTGTTAAAGAATTGTTTGTTTAAATCAATGAATAGGAATATTGCTGAAGGGATTATACTGACCATAAGCCTAAATGTTATGTTTTATGTAATAGAGAATAATAAATAATAGCCAATTTATAAACAATGGCAAAATAAATAAGTAAAAAGATAGATTAATGCAAATCTAATAACACTGGAAGGGCAGTTAGAAAATGACAAACAAACCATTATATAGAAACTAATGAAAACATACAATTATTGTAAAAACAGATCCAAAACAAGTCAACAAGTAAACAAATCACTTAGAATACCAAAACAAAACATGTACGAGGGTAAATTAAAATGTAATTAGTATAAAATAAGAAAATAAGGCCAATTACTACTTAGGCCTATGAAATGCCTAACTGTAAAAAACCAATAACTACAAATTGTCAAAAATTAACAAGAATATAAGCAAATACAAGGCAAATAACTAGTCAAGGATAATTTGTGAATCATATTAAAAGAAAAAAATGTTAGATTAAGAACTTAAAATAAGAAAGAAATGTAATTACCAAATATCAACATAATTCTCCAAACAATAATACATAAGAAAACCCAACTTTGTGGGATGTTAAAATGATTTTTGAAAGAAAATACGAACAGTAGTAATAATATTTAATACATAGAAAGGAAGACGGAAGAATAATAGCAATCAGAAAATATACAGTAATTTTGAATAAAAATTGAAATATGATAACAATGGTCTTAACTCATGATCAGCCAATCAAGAGCAATCAGTAACCATGACAACGGAAAGTTGGTTACGAATTTTCCGTTAAAACCTAATATTCCATAAGTGACGCTCATCAGGGATAGACGCCAAGCCGTGAATGACCAAAATTTTAATATAAAACTTTTAAAGAGTGATCCAAATTTGCAAAGATGATGACGTAAGAAGCTGATGAAGGACGAGAATATTTAACTGATGCCAAAGATCAATTTAACGAATTCTAAATTAATAAATTTCAACAACTAATACAAAAAAGATGCCAGACGTACTTAAGCCCCAAGAATATTGAAAATTGATGACGATTGAAGACCCCATCCTATTACAACTGACTGACAGTACACCACCAGTCGACTGATTTGTTAAGTATTGCTAAAATACCCAAATTTCCGAATTAAATTATCTTTAAATTTTTCTCAATGTAATCTGAACTCTCACTACAAACTGATGATATTATTTCTTTCAAAGATTATTAAAAAAAAAAACATTAAAATTATGTTAACTAGCAAAATAACCTGTATTAAAATTACGAACTTTTGAAACACACTTCAGGAGCAAATTATAATTACACATTATATTATCTAAGTACAACTAATGTAAGGTAGTGTACTTTATTGTAATCATTATTAATATCTTTTTCGTAACCACAAGAATCGAGGACCTGAACGAAATTAATTGTAAACAAACGGTTTCAGTCGCCATGTTTGACTGAATTATTCGTTCAGATCGCTTCGCCGAACCTTGAGATTTTTGTCTTATAATAATTGCCGGCGCAAATTTGTTTAATAACAAAAATATAATTTTATATATCACTGAATAAATACAAATCTCCATAAAATAAACTAGTACTGAGTTATAACCACCGTTTTTATTTCATAGGGAAGTGCATTATATAAATTGTGTATTATTTAGCAAAAAGGACGGTAAGCGCTCACGTCGGAAACTCGGCGAACTATCAGCGAGATTTATAAACCCGTACAGGCGGGAATAATTGAATTCACCAGACCGTCATAGCCACGAACTTTCACTCGACCTATTTTGTATTTTAATTGTTTTCAACAAAAAAACAATTTGGCGCCACCCGGGATTTATGCACACCTACTAAGAACAGGTAAGCTTCCCACATTAGTGTACTGATAATTTGAAGGATCGCTACGGACATCGTCAGCGCAACATATAAGTAACGACCATTCGTGTGAGGCGAACACACACAATACTTACACGTTTAAAGAGACGTAAGATCTCGTCGTTACAGATTGGCGCCCAACGTGGGGCTTAAACAAGACGGACGTCATAATAGTCGTTACAGATTGGCGACCAACTAGTGAGGCTAGAATTGAAGACTAGCGGCGATTACGAAAAATATGAAACATTCCATGGTTACAAGAGGATAAGCTATGAAGGGAACTGAGGGTACCGATGAAGATGAAATGGAAATGATTGAAGAAATGATCGAAGAAGTGATCGAAGAGGATGCCCAAGGGGACCAACCAGAAAACCCAATCCAAGAAGAGGAAATGGAACAATCGACAGGTGACAAGGGAGAAGTTAGAGGAGACCCGAACCTATTAAAAATCATGGAATTAATGAGTAGTATAAACTAAAAATTCGACAGAAATAAGGAAGAAACAAGAGAACAAAGAAAAGAAGACAGGGAATTCTTCAGACAAAATAGTGAAGAGTTAAAGAAACAACTCAAGGAGGACATAGAACTTCTGAATAATAAGATGGAAAGCAACCATGAAGCTTTGAAGAGAAATCAAGATATATTAGAAGAGAAGAATGAAGAGTTAAAGAGACAGATCAAGAAAGATCTGGAAATATTGAAAATTAAGTTTGAAAATAATAATCAAACACTACAAAGACAATTGAAGGAAAATAGCGAGAATACCAAAGATGAGTTGAGACAACAGGTGTTAGAATGTCGAGAGGAAATTAAACAAACTGTCACCGAGACGAATGAAACAATAGTACAAGTCCGTGGGGAGTTAATAAACAAAATTAAAGCAGTCGAGGACGTTGGAAGAATTGCAAGAGATGAGTTTCAACAAATAACGTCAACAGAGTGCTCAAAAAATAAAAAGAAGGTGCTCAAAAAGCTGGAGCAGGAGCACAAGGAAATACAGACAGACGTAAGTGAACGTGTGGAGAGGGTATATACCAACCTTAACCAAGCAGACTGGCGGATCAGAGAAAACCATGAGAAGATCCAAGGAATTAGCCAGAGAGAAAAACAAATGCAAGACGAACTGAATGCACTTAGAGAGAAACCATGCAACACAACCCACATTGTTACCAGCGAGAACGGGGAGCTAATAAACTTTCGCAGCTACCGGCGCAATCCTCTGGAATTCCTCACAAGAGTGGAGGAACTAATCGAAAAAAAACTTGGAAACGAGATGGACAACAGTAAGAAGCCAAATTAATGAGATGTTCACGGACAACCACGACAATTGGTGGACGGCCACCAGACCAGAAATTAACAGTACACAAGAATTTAAAACACAATTCCGAGACAAATACTGGTGTGAGCCCACCCAATACGTAGTCAGAAACGATATCAGCAATGGGAGGTATGAACCGCAAGCAGGACACACCCTAACGTCGTACTTTCTAGGGAAGGTGTGCCTAGAAAGGAATTTAGAACCGAGGATACCGGAGGAATCTTTGGTGATAAAGCTGGGGAACCACTACGAGGACGCGGTCCAAAAAGAAAGAAGACAGGGCCAAATAAAAACTATACAAGGAATGGCAAACTTATTGGAGGACCATGAAAATGATGGCCAATATCGACGCAACCGAATGGTCAACTTGAGATACAACCGTTGGGAGGAAAACCAAAACCCAACAAATTACAATCCATCCAATAACAAACCTCACTACAACAACCAGAATAACCCGAACCGGAACGATAATAACTATCAATATATGGGTAACCGCCCAAATTATAATACGGGCAATCCACCGTTTAACGGAAACTATCAAAATAATAACAATTACAGGGGCAATGGCCCAAACCAGCGTCCAAACGGCCACCCCAACAATAATAATTATTACGGGAACAACAATAACCCGAATAATAATAATAGGGGAAACGGAGATAACCGTAATCGTAACAATCAACCTAAAGTACACTTTATACGAGAGAGCACTCGAAACAATCAGGGGAGGCGCTACCCAAGACCACCATCAAACGAACAAAACAATAATAACGCCCAGAGCGATGACCAGCACCAAAGAGAAGAGAATATTGAAAACGTACAACGAATTCATGATATTGAAGGAGTCAGATCCGGATGCGATAATCAGAGAAGGGACACACCATCCGGAAGTAACCAACAAGAGGGTGAAAATTATGACAGGATACCTTTCAGCAACAACCCTGCAGAGAATTTCAGAATAGCGTACAATAAACGTAACCCACCAGATCTCTGGATTCCCTCAAGAAACAATGGAAAACAATCCAACACACCTCAAGGAGGGAGACAAGAAATAGATGAGGAAGAAGAAACGACCGACCGATGGAGCGCCTAACAATCATGGAAAAACAAACAATTATCAAATTCAAAAGATGTAAGATCAACTTACAATAATATTTAGATTACATATGAGGTATAATATAAAATATAAAATGACGGAATAAGTTACAAAAATTCCTAAAAAGTAAGAACAACAAACTTACAAAAATTATTTAGAATAATATTTGAGACAAAACAAAATAAACAAAAATAAAATCAAGCAAGAACTGCTAAGGCAAATACCTAAAATTATAAAGAATATAGAGTATTCAGAAAAAAAAATTAACTGGTATAAGAAAAAAAATTTATCAAGCAAATACACAGCAAATGGCTAAACAGAATATTGGTAATCAACCAAGAAAAAGAAAAAAAGATATCTAAGATAATTAAAATGATCACAAGAAGAAGAGGAAAACAAAATAATTAAAAGTTAGAAATAATGAAATTAACAACTAAATAAATAAAAAAACAGACAACTGTGTGAGTAGATAACAGAATATAGAAAGGCTACAGCGGAAGGAAGAATGAGTAAAAGGTTAAAAATGATCTAAAAAACCATGAAGTGGACAATCCCCAAAATATTATTATTTATTAATGAAAGTCACAAGATGACAAAAAAGGTATTTAAGGTTGACTGAGAATAGGTCCACCAATCAAATTAACTAAGCAGAGATGATGTTCCTCTGGTCTCAGAAAAAAAGGTAGTAATGGAAGAAACCAGCTACTAAAACGTTAGGGAAAAAATTATATAACAGGAAGAACGCACTAATGGAAATAAATAAAAAAAGATCTAAATAAAATGGAGTGAATCAAGTAAAAAGAGAAACCAGAAATAAACAATAAAAAAAAGGAAAAAATGTATAACTGATAATTTCATAAAAAACTGTACTAGTGTTTTACCAAAATCATCAATTTTAAGGAGAGGCATTATGTTACAACACAAACAAGCCACCCCAATACCAGGGAAAAAACGATGAATCAACTATACAAAATGTTTAAACTAAAGAAAATAAAATGACGATGACGCGATAAACGACTACATGACCCAACCCAAGTGATTAAATCAAGTGATTGACCAAATAAAATAAAACCAAATGAGAAGGGGAATAACCAAAATAAAATGAAATAAAATCAAATCAAAGAAGAAGGAAAATGAAAATGAGACAAACCAAGTATAAATGAAATAAAATGAGACGAAATGAAAAGACACAAACAAATAAGATAGAATAGAAAAAGGAGAAATGTTACACTCAAATATAATAACGAAAAAGAGACAAATAAATAACAAATGTAAAAGATAAGTATTAGAATCGACTAAATGATCAATGTAAATGATATTGATAAAATCCGATAAAGTAATGAAAAAACTAAAAGTACACTAACCAAAGAAATAGTGTTTAAATGTAATCAAGAACACTATAATGACATGAACTTATTCATAGTACAAATAACCTTTGTAAAGAGAGAGATAATGAGATAGTAAACATAAATAAGTGACAAAGAGAATGTAATGTTAGGGATTACCCATTAATAACACTTAAATAACAGATAAGAAGTGAAAAGTGAAAGTGTAAAACCCCAAAATAATTAGAAACCCTTTTGATAGGTATAAACACTTAATAATCTGTGATGAACACTAAATGATTAATGATGAACATTATTATTATATATTGATAGTATTAAGATTAATTGTAAATGAAGGCTACAATAGTATTCAGGGTAGGAATCCCATGGAAGGTCAAAAGTTAGTGTTACCATGGCTAGAGAGTAAAGTTAGTATAAGAAAAAATATAGTAAAGAAAATAAGAGCAAAACCAATCAACACCCCATGTTCTAAGGGATAGTCGATTAAGTAAATTTAAATGGTGTGATGATGTTTATCACCCAAAAGATAATTAAGAATGAAACGAATTGTAAACAAACGTTGCATAATAGCTGTTAAAGAATTGTTTGATTAAATCAATGAATAGGAATATGGCTGAAGGGATTATACTGACCATAAGCCTAAATGTTATGTCTTATGTAATAGAGAATAATAAATAATAGCCAATTTATAAACAATGGCAAAATAAATAAGTAAAAAGATAGATTAATGCAAATCTAATAACACTGGAAGGGCAGTTAGAAAATAACAAACAAACCATTATATTGAAACTAACGAAAACATACAATTATTGTAAAAACAGATCCAAAACAAGTCAACAAATAAACAAATCACTTAGAATACCAAAACAAAACATGTACGAGGGTAAATTAAAATGTAATTAGTATAAAATAAGAAAATAAGGCCAATTACTACTTAGGCCTATGAAATGCCTAACTGTAAAAAACCAATAACTACAAATTGTCAAAAATTAACAAGAATATAAGCAAATACAATGCAAATAACTAGTCAAGGATAATTTGTGAATCATATTAAAAGAAAAAAATGTTAGATTAAGAACTTAAAATAAGAAAGAAATGTAATTAACGAATATCAACATAATTGTCCAAACAATAATACATAAGAAAACCCAACTTTGTGGGATGTCAAAATGATTTTTGAAAGAAAATACGAACAGTAGTAATAATATTTAATACATAGAAAGGAAGACGGAAGAATAATAGCAATCAGAAGATATACAGTAATTTTGAATAAAAATTGAAATATGATAACAATGGTCTTAATTCATGATCAGCCAATCAAGAGCAATCAGTAACCATGACAACGGAACGTTGGTTACGAATTTTCCGTTAAAACCTAATATTCCATAAGTGACGCTCATCAGGGATAGACGCGAAGCCGTGAATGACCAAAATTTTAATATAAAACGTTTAAAGAGTGATCCAAATTTGCAAAGATGATGACGTAAGAAGCTGATGAAGGACGAGAACATTTAACTGATGCCAAAGATCAATTTAACGAATTCTAAATTAATAAATTTCAACAACTAATACAAAAAAGATGCCTGACGTACTTAAGCCCCAAGAATATTGAAAATTGATGACGATTGAAGACCCCATCCTATTACAACTGACTGACAGTACACCACCAGTCGACTGATTTGTTAAGTATTGCTAAAATACCCAAATTTCCGAATTAAATTCTCTTTCACTTTTTTTTTCTCAAAGTAATCTGAATTCTCACTACAAACTGATGATATTGTTTCTTTCGAAGATCAATAAAAAAAAAAACATTAAACTTATGTTAACTAGCAAAATAACCTGTATTAAAATTACGAACTTTTGAAACACACTTCAGGAGCAAATTAAAATTACACAGTATATTATCTAAGTACAACTAATGTAAGGTAGTGTACTTTATTGTAATCATTATTAATATCTTTTTCGTAACCACAAGAATCCAGGACCTGAACGAAATTAATTGTAAACAAACGGTTTCAGTAGCCATGTTTGACTGAATTATTCGTTCAGATCGCTTCGCCGAAAATTGAGATTTTTGTCTTATAATAATTGCCGGTGCAAATTTGTTTAATAACAAAAATATAATTTTATATATCACTGAATAAATACAAATCTCCATAAAATAAACTAGTACTGAGTTGTAACCACCGTTTTTATTTCATAGGGAAGTGCATTATATAAATTGTGTATTATTTAGCAAAAAGGACGGTAAGCGCTCACGTCGGAAACTCGGCGAACTATCAGCGAGATTTATAAACCCGTACAGGCGGGAATAATTGAATTCACCAGACCGTCATAGCCACGAACGTTCAATCGACCTATTTTGTATTTTAATTTTTTTCTGCATAAACAATTTGGCGCCACCCGGGATTTATGCACACCTACGAAGAACAGGTAAGCTTCCCACATTAGTGTACTGATAATTTGAAGGGTCGCTACGGACATCGTCAGCGCAACATATAAGTAACGACCACTCGTGGGAGGCGAACACACACAATACTTACACGTTTAAAGAGACGTAAGATCTCGTCGTTACAGATTGGCGCCCAACGTGGGGCTTAAACAAGACGGACGTCATAATAGTCGTTACAGATTGGCGACCAACTAGTGAAGCTAGAATTGAAGACTAGCGGCGATTACGAAAAATATGAAACATTCCATGGTTACAAGAGGATAAGCTATGAAGGGAACTGAGAGTACCGATGAAGATGAAATGGAAATGATTGAAGAAATGATCGAAGAAGTGATCGAAGAGGATGCCCAAGGGGACCAACCAGAAAACCCAATCCAAGAAGAGGAAATGGAACAATCGACAGGTGACAAGGGAGAAGTTAGAGGAGACCCGAACCTATTAAAAATCATGGAATTAATGAGTAGTATAAACGAAAAATTCGACAGAAATAAGGAAGAAACAAGAGAACAAAGAAAAGAAGACAGGGAATTCTTCAGACAAAATAGTGAAGAGTTAAAGAAACAACTCAAGGAGGACATAGAACTTCTGAATAATAAGATGGAAAGCAACCATGAAGCTTTGAAGAGAAATCAAGATATATTAGAAGAGAAGAATGAAGAGTTAAAGAGACAGATCAAGAAAGATCTGGAAATATTGAAAATTAAGTTTGAAAATAATAATCAAACACTACAAAGACAATTGAAGGAAAATAGCGAGAATACCAAAGATGAGTTGAGACAACAGGTGTTAGAATGTCGAGAGGAAATTAAACAAACTGTCACCGAGACGAATGAAACAATAGTACAAGTCCGTGGGGAGTTAATAAACAAAATTAAAGCAGTCGAGGACGATGGAAGAATTGCAAGAGATGAGTTTCAACAAATAACGTCAACAGAGTGCTCAAAAAATAAAAAGGAGGTGCTCAAAAAGCTGGAGGAGGAGCACAAGGAAATACAGACAGACGTAAGTGAACGTGTGGAGAGGGTATATACCAACCTTAACCAAGCAGACTGGCGGATCAGAGAAAAAAATGAGAAGATCCAAGGAATTAGCCAGAGAGAAAAACAAATGCAAGACGAACTGAATGCACATAGAGAGAAACCATGCAACACAACCCACATTGTTACCAGCGAGAACGGGGAGCTAATAAACTTTCGCAGCTACCGGCGCAATCCTATGGAATTCCTCACAAGAGTGGAGGAACTAATCGAAAAAAAACTTGGAAACGAGATGGACAACAGTAAGAAGCCAAATTGATGAGATGTTCAAGGACACCCACGACAATTGGTGGACGGCCACCAGACCAGAAATAAACAGTACACAAGAATTTAAAACACAATTCCGAGACAAATACTGGTCTGAGTCCACCCAATACGTAGTCAGAAACGATATCAGCAATGGGAGGTATGAACCGCAAGCAGGACACACCCTAACGTCGTACTTTCTAGGGAAGGTGTGCCTAGCAAGGAATTTAGAACCGAGGATACCGGAGGAATCTTTGGTGATAAAGCTGGGGAACCACTACGAGGACGCGGTCCAAAAAGCAAGAAGACAGGGCCAAATAAAAACTATACAAGGAATGGCAAACTTATTGGAGGACCATGAAAATGATGGCCAATATCGACACAACCGAATGGTCAACTTGAGATACAACCGTTGGGAGGAAAACCAAAACCCAACAAATTACAATCCATCCAATAACAAACCTCACTACAACAACCAGAATAACCCGAACCGGAACGATAATAACTATCAATATATGGGTAACCGCCCAAATTATAATACGGGCAATCCACCGTTTAACGGAAACTATCAAAATAATAACAATTACAGGGGCAATGGACCAAACCAGCGTCCAAACGGCCACCCCAACAATAATAATTATTACGGGAACAACAATAACCCGAATAATAATAATAGGGGAAACGGAGATAACCGTAATCGTAACAATCAACCTAAAGTACACTTTACACGAGAGAGCACTCGAAACAATCAGGGGAGGCGCTACCCAAGACCACCATCAAACGAACAAAACAATAATAACGCCCAGAGCGATGACCAGCACCCAATGGAAGAGAATACTGAAAACGTACAACGAATTCATAATATTGAAGGAGTCAGATCCGGATGCGATAATCAGAGAAGGGACACACCATCCGGAAGTAACCAACAAGAGGGTGAAAATTATGACAGGATACCTTTCAGCAACAACCCTGCAGAGAATTTCAGAATAGCGTACAATAAACGTAACCCACCAGATCTCTGGATTCCCTCAAGAAACAATGGAAACAATCCAACACACCTCAAGGAGGGAGACAAGAAATAGATGAGGAAGAAGAAACGACCGACCGATGGAGCGCCTAACAATCATGGAAAAACAAACAATTATCAAATTCAAAAGATGTAAGATCAACTTACAATAATATTTAGATTACATATGTGGTATAATATAAAATATAAAATGACGGAATAAGTTACAAAAATTCCTAAAAAGTAAGAACAACAAACTTACAAAAATTATTTAGAATAATATTTGAGACAAAACAAAATAAACAAAAATAAAATCAAGCAAGAACTGCTAAGACAAATACCTAAAATTATAAAGAATATAGAGTATTCAGAAAAAAAAATTAACTGGTATAAGAAAAAAAATGTATCAAGCAAATACACAGCAAATGGCTAAACAGAATATTGGTAATCAACCAAGAAAAAGAAAAAAAGATATCTAAGATAATTAAAATGATCACAAGAAGAAGAGAAAAACAAACTAATTAAAAGTTAGAAATAATGAAATTAACAACTAAATAAATAAAAAAACAGACAACTGTGTGAGTAGATAACAGAATATAGAAAAGCTACAGCGGAAGGAAGAATGAGTAAAAGGTTAAAAATGATCTAAAAAACCATGAAGTGGACAATCCCCAAAATATTATTATTTATTAATGAAAGTCACAAGATGACAAAAAAGGTATTTAAGGTTGACTGAGAATAGGTCCACCAATCAAATTAACTAAGCAGAGATGATGTTCCTCTGGTCTCAGAAAAAAAGGTAGTAATGGAAGAAACCAGCTACTAAAACGTTAGGGAAAAAATTATATAACAGGAAGAACGCACTAATGGAAATAAATAAAAAAAGATCTAAATAAAATGGAGTGAATCAAGTAAAAAGAGAAACAAGAAATAAACAATAAAAAAAAGGAAAAATGTATAACTGATAATTTCATAAAAAACTGTACTAGTGTTTTACCAAAATCATCAATTTTAAGGAGAGGCATTATGTTACAACACAAACAAGCCACCCCAATACCAGGGAAAAAACGATGAATCAACTATACAAAATGTTTAAACTAAAGAAAATAAAATGACGATGACGCGATAAACGACTACATGACCCAACCCAAGTGATTAAATCAAGTGATTGACCAAATAAAATAAAACCAAATGAGAAGGGGAATAACCAAAATAAAATGAAATAAAATCAAATCAAAGAAGAAGGAAAATGAAAATGAGACAAACCAAGTATAAATGAAATAAAATGAGAAGAAATGAAAAGACACAAACAAATAAGATAGAATAGAAAAAGGAGAAATGTTACACTCAAATATAATAACGAAAAAGAGACAAATAAATAACAAATGTAAAAGATAAGTATTAGAATCGACTAAATGATCAATGTAAATGATATTGATAAACTCCGATAAAGTAATGAAAAAACTAAAAGTACACTAACCAAAGAAATAGAGTTTAAATGTAATCAAGAACTCTATAATGACATGAACTTATTCATAGTACAAATAACCTTTGTAAATAGAGAGATAATGAGATAGTAAACATAAATAAGTGACAAAGAGAATGTAATGTTAGGGATTACCCATTAATAACACTTAAATAACAGATAAGAAGTGAAAAGTGAAAGTGTAAAACCCCAAAATAATTAGAAACCCTTTTGATAGGTATAAACACTTAATAATCTGTGATGAACACTAAATGATTAATGATGAACAATATTATTATATATTGATAGTATTAAGATTAAATGTAAATGAAGGCTACAATAGTATTCAGGGTAGGAATCCCATGGAAGGTCAAAAGTTAGTGTTACCATGGCTAGAGAGTAAAGTTAGTATAAGAAAAAATATAGTAAAGAAAATAAGAGCAAAACCAATCAACACCCCATGTTCTAAGGGATAGTCGATTAAGTAAATTTAAATGGTGTGATGATGTTTATCACCCAAAAGATAATTAAGAATGAAACGAATTGTAAACAAACGTTGCATAATAGCTGTTAAAGAATTGTTTGATTAAATCAATGAATAGGAATATGGCTGAAGGGATTATACTGCCCATAAGCCTAAATGTTATGTCTTATGTAATAGAGAATAATAAATAATAGCCAATTTATAAACAATGGCAAAATAAATAAGTAAAAAGATAGATTAATGCAAATCTAATAACACTGGAAGGGCAGTTAGAAAATAACAAACAAACCATTATATTGAAACTAACGAAAACATACAATTATTGTAAAAACAGATCCAAAACAAGTCAACAAATAAACAAATCACTTAGAATACCAAAACAAAACATGTACGAGGGTAAATTAAAATGTAATTAGTATAAAATAAGAAAATAAGGCCAATTACTACTTAGGCCTATGAAATGCCTAACTGTAAAAAACCAATAACTACAAATTGTCAAAAATTAACAAGAATATAAGCAAATACAATGCAAATAACTAGTCAAGGATAATTTGTAAATCATATTAAAAGAAAAAAATGTTAGATTAAAAACTTAAAATAAGAAAGAAATGTAATTAACGAATATCAACATAATTGTCCAAACAATAATACATAAGAAAACCCAACTTTGTGGGATGTTAAAATGATTTTTGAAAGAAAATACGAACAGTAGTAATAATATTTAATACATAGAAAGGAAGACGGAAGAATAATAGCAATCAGAAGATATACAGTAATTTTGAATAAAAATTGAAATATGATAACAATGGTCTTAATTCATGATCAGCCAATCAAGAGCAATCAGTAACCATGACAACGGAACGTTGGTTACGAATTTTCCGTTAAAACCTAATATTCCATAAGTGACGCTCATCAGGGATAGACGCGAAGCCGTGAATGACCAAAATTTTAATATAAAACGTTTAAAGAGTGATCCAAATTTGCAAAGATGATGACGTAAGAAGCTGATGACGGACGAGAACATTTAACTGATGCCAAAGATCAATTTAACGAATTCTAAATTAATAAATTTCAACAACTAATACAAAAAAGATGCCAGACGTACTTAAGCCCCAAGAATATTGAAAATTGATGACGATTGAAGACCCCATCCTATTACAACTGACTGACAGTACACCACCAGTCGACTGATTTGTTAAGTATTGCTAAAATACCCAAATTTCCGAATTAAATTCTCTTTAACTTTTTTTTATCAAAGTAATCTGAACTCTCACTACAAACTGATGATATTGTTTCTTTCAAAGATCAATAAAAAAAAAACATTAAACTTATGTTAACTAGCAAAATAACCTGTATTAAAATTACGAACTTTTGAAACACACTTCAGGAGCAAATTAAAATTACACAGTATATTATCTAAGTACAACTAATGTAAGGTAGTGTACTTTATTGTAATCATTATTAATATCTTTTTCGTAACCACAAGAATCCAGGACCTGAACGAAATTAATTGTAAACAAACGGTTTCAGTAGCCATGTTTGACTGAATTATTCGTTCAGATCGCTTCGCCGAAAATTGAGATTTTTGTCTTATAATAATTGCCGGTGCAAATTTGTTTAATAACAAAAATATAATTTTATATATCACTGAATAAATACAAATCTCCATAAAATAAACTAGTACTGAGTTGTAACCACCGTTTTTATTTCATAGGGAAGTGCATTATATAAATTGTGTATTATTTAGCAAAAAGGACGGTAAGCGCTCACGTCGGAAACTCGGCGAACTATCAGCGAGATTTATAAACCCGTACAGGCGGGAATAATTGAATTCACCTGACCGTCATAGCCACGAACGTTCAATCGACCTATTTTGTATTTTAATTGTTTTCTGCATAAACAATTTGGCGCCACCCGGGATTTATGCACACCTACGAAGAACAGGTAAGCTTCCCACATTAGTGTACTGATAATTTGAAGGATCGCTACGGACATCGTCAGCGCAACATATAAGTAACGACCACTCGTGGGAGGCGAACACACACAATACTTACACGTTTAAAGAGACGTAAGATCTCGTCGTTACAGATTGGCGCCCAACGTGGGGCTTAAACAAGACGGACGTCATAATAGTCGTTACAGATTGCCGACCAACTAGTGAAGCTAGAATTGAAGACTAGCGGCGATTACGAAAAATATGAAACATTCCATGGTTACAAGAGGATAAGCTATGAAGGGAACTGAGGGTACCGATGAAGATGAAATGGAAATGATTGAAGAAATGATCGAAGAAGTGATCGAAGAGGATGCCCAAGGGGACCAACCAGAAAACCCAATCCAAGAAGAGGAAATGGAACAATCGACAGGTGACAAGGGAGAAGTTAGAGGAGACCCGAACCTATTAAAAATCATGGAATTAATGAGTAGTATAAACGAAAAATTCGACAGAAATAAGGAAGAAACAAGAGAACAAAGAAAAGAAGACAGGGAATTCTTCAGACAAAATAGTGAAGAGTTAAAGAAACAACTCAAGGAGGACATAGAACTTCTGAATAATAAGATGGAAAGCAACCATGAAGCTTTGAAGAGAAATCAAGATATATTAGAAGAGAAGAATGAAGAGTTAAAGAGACAGATCAAGAAAGATCTGGAAATATTGAAAATTAAGTTTGAAAATAATAATCAAACACTACAAAGACAATTGAAGGAAAATAGCGAGAATACCAAAGATGAGTTGAGACAACAGGTGTTAGAATGTCGAGAGGAAATTAAACAAACTGTCACCGAGACGAATGAAACAATAGTACAAGTCCGTGGGGAGTTAATAAACAAAATTAAAGCAGTCGAGGACGATGGAAGAATTGCAAGAGATGAGTTTCAACAAATAACGTCAACAGAGTGCTCAAAAAATAAAAAGGAGGTGCTCAAAAAGCTGGAGGAGGAGCACAAGGAAATACAGACAGACGTAAGTGAACGTGTGGAGAGGGTATATACCAACCTTAACCAAGCAGACTGGCGGATCAGAGAAAAAAATGAGAAGATCCAAGGAATTAGCCAGAGAGAAAAACAAATGCAAGACGAACTGAATGCACATAGAGAGAAACCATGCAACACAACCCACATTGTTACCAGCGAGAACGGGGAGCTAATAAACTTTCGCAGCTACCGGCGCAATCCTATGGAATTCCTCACAAGAGTGGAGGAACTAATCGAAAAAAAAACTTGGAAACGAGATGGACAACAGTAAGAAGCCAAATTGATGAGATGTTCAAGGACACCCACGACAATTGGTGGACGGCGACCAGACCAGAAATAAACAGTACACAAGAATTTAAAACACAATTCCGAGACAAATACTGGTCTGAGTCCACCCAATACGTAGTCAGAAACGATATCAGCAATGGGAGGTATGAACCGCAAGCAGGACACACCCTAACGTCGTACTTTCTAGGGAAGGTGTGCCTAGCAAGGAATTTAGAACCGAGGATACCGGAGGAATCTTTGGTGATAAAGCTGGGGAACCACTACGAGGACGCGGTCCAAAAAGCAAGAAGACAGGGCCAAATAAAAACTATACAAGGAATGGCAAACTTATTGGAGGACCATGAAAATGATGGCCAATATCGACACAACCGAATGGTCAACTTGAGATACAACCGTTGGGAGGAAAACCAAAACCCAACAAATTACAATCCATCCAATAACAAACCTCACTACAACAACCAGAATAACCCGAACCGGAACGATAATAACTATCAATATATGGGTAACCGCCCAAATTATAATACGGGCAATCCACCGTTTAACGGAAACTATCAAAATAATAACAATTACAGGGGCAATGGACCAAACCAGCGTCCAAACGGCCACCCCAACAATAATAATTATTACGGGAACAACAATAACCCGAATAATAATAATAGGGGAAACGGAGATAACCGTAATCGTAACAATCAACCTAAAGTACACTTTACACGAGAGAGCACTCGAAACAATCAGGGGAGGCGCTACCCAAGACCACCATCAAACGAACAAAACAATAATAACGCCCAGAGCGATGACCAGCACCCAATGGAAGAGAATACTGAAAACGTACAACGAATTCATAATATTGAAGGAGTCAGATCCGGATGCGATAATCAGAGAAGGGACACACCATCCGGAAGTAACCAACAAGAGGGTGAAAATTATGACAGGATACCTTTCAGCAACAACCCTGCAGAGAATTTCAGAATAGCGTACAATAAACGTAACCCACCAGATCTCTGGATTCCCTCAAGAAACAATGGAAACAATCCAACACACCTCAAGGAGGGAGACAAGAAATAGATGAGGAAGAAGAAACGACCGACCGATGGAGCGCCTAACAATCATGGAAAAACAAACAATTATCAAATTCAAAAGATGTAAGATCAACTTACAATAATATTTAGATTACATATGTGGTATAATATAAAATATAAAATGACGGAATAAGTTACAAAAATTCCTAAAAAGTAAGAACAACAAACTTACAAAAATTATTTAGAATAATATTTGAGACAAAACAAAATAAACAAAAATAAAATCAAGCAAGAACTGCTAAGACAAATACCTAAAATTATAAAGAATATAGAGTATTCAGAAAAAAAAATTAACTGGTATAAGAAAAAAAATGTATCAAGCAAATACACAGCAAATGGCTAAACAGAATATTGGTAATCAACCAAGAAAAAGAAAAAAAGATATCTAAGATAATTAAAATGATCACAAGAAGAAGAGAAAAACAAACTAATTAAAAGTTAGAAATAATGAAATTAACAACTAAATAAATAAAAAAACAGACAACTGTGTGAGTAGATAACAGAATATAGAAAAGCTACAGCGGAAGGAAGAATGAGTAAAAGGTTAAAAATGATCTAAAAAACCATGAAGTGGACAATCCCCAAAATATTATTATTTATTAATGAAAGTCACAAGATGACAAAAAAGGTATTTAAGGTTGACTGAGAATAGGTCCACCAATCAAATTAACTAAGCAGAGATGATGTTCCTCTGGTCTCAGAAAAAAAGGTAGTAATGGAAGAAACCAGCTACTAAAACGTTAGGGAAAAAATTATATAACAGGAAGAACGCACTAATGGAAATAAATAAAAAAAGATCTAAATAAAATGGAGTGAATCAAGTAAAAAGAGAAACAAGAAATAAACAATAAAAAAAAGGAAAAATGTATAACTGATAATTTCATAAAAAACTGTACTAGTGTTTTACCAAAATCATCAATTTTAAGGAGAGGCATTATGTTACAACACAAACAAGCCACCCCAATACCAGGGAAAAAACGATGAATCAACTATACAAAATGTTTAAACTAAAGAAAATAAAATGACGATGACGCGATAAACGACTACATGACCCAACCCAAGTGATTAAATCAAGTGATTGACCAAATAAAATAAAACCAAATGAGAAGGGGAATAACCAAAATAAAATGAAATAAAATCAAATCAAAGAAGAAGGAAAATGAAAATGAGACAAACCAAGTATAAATGAAATAAAATGAGAAGAAATGAAAAGACACAAACAAATAAGATAGAATAGAAAAAGGAGAAATGTTACACTCAAATATAATAACGAAAAAGAGACAAATAAATAACAAATGTAAAAGATAAGTATTAGAATCGACTAAATGATCAATGTAAATGATATTGATAAACTCCGATAAAGTAATGAAAAAACTAAAAGTACACTAACCAAAGAAATAGAGTTTAAATGTAATCAAGAACTCTATAATGACATGAACTTATTCATAGTACAAATAACCTTTGTAAATAGAGAGATAATGAGATAGTAAACATAAATAAGTGACAAAGAGAATGTAATGTTAGGGATTACCCATTAATAACACTTAAATAACAGATAAGAAGTGAAAAGTGAAAGTGTAAAACCCCAAAATAATTAGAAACCCTTTTGATAGGTATAAACACTTAATAATCTGTGATGAACACTAAATGATTAATGATGAACAATATTATTATATATTGATAGTATTAAGATTAATTGTAAATGAAGGCTACAATAGTATTCAGGGTAGGAATCCCATGGAAGGTCAAAAGTTAGTGTTACCATGGCTAGAGAGTAAAGTTAGTATAAGAAAAAATATAGTAAAGAAAATAAGAGCAAAACCAATCAACACCCCATGTTCTAAGGGATAGTCGATTAAGTAAATTTAAATGGTGTGATGATGTTTATCACCCAAAAGATAATTAAGAATGAAACGAATTGTAAACAAACGTTGCATAATAGCTGTTAAAGAATTGTTTGATTAAATCAATGAATAGGAATATGGCTGAAGGGATTATACTGACCATAAGCCTAAATGTTATGTCTTATGTAATAGAGAATAATAAATAATAGCCAATTTATAAACAATGGCAAAATAAATAAGTAAAAAGATAGATTAATGCAAATCTAATAACACTGGAAGGGCAGTTAGAAAATAACAAACAAACCATTATATTGAAACTAACGAAAACATACAATTATTGTAAAAACAGATCCAAAACAAGTCAACAAATAAACAAATCACTTAGAATACCAAAACAAAACATGTACGAGGGTAAATTAAAATGTAATTAGTATAAAATAAGAAAATAAGGCCAATTACTACTTAGGCCTATGAAATGCCTAACTGTAAAAAACCAATAACTACAAATTGTCAAAAATTAACAAGAATATAAGCAAATACAATGCAAATAACTAGTCAAGGATAATTTGTGAATCATATTAAAAGAAAAAAATGTTAGATTAAAAACTTAAAATAAGAAAGAAATGTAATTAACGAATATCAACATAATTGTCCAAACAATAATACATAAGAAAACCCAACTTTGTGGGATGTTAAAATGATTTTTGAAAGAAAATACGAACAGTAGTAATAATATTTAATACATAGAAAGGAAGACGGAAGAATAATAGCAATCAGAAGATATACAGTAATTTTGAATAAAAATTGAAATATGATAACAATGGTCTTAATTCATGATCAGCCAATCAAGAGCAATCAGTAACCATGACAACGGAACGTTGGTTACGAATTTTCCGTTAAAACCTAATATTCCATAAGTGACGCTCATCAGGGATAGACGCGAAGCCGTGAATGACCAAAATTTTAATATAAAACGTTTAAAGAGTGATCCAAATTTGCAAAGATGATGACGTAAGAAGCTGATGACGGACGAGAACATTTAACTGATGCCAAAGATCAATTTAACGAATTCTAAATTAATAAATTTCAACAACTAATACAAAAAAGATGCCAGACGTACTTAAGCCCCAAGAATATTGAAAATTGATGACGATTGAAGACCCCATCCTATTACAACTGACTGACAGTACACCACCAGTCGACTGATTTGTTAAGTATTGCTAAAATACCCAAATTTCCGAATTAAATTCTCTTTAACTTTTTTTTATCAAAGTAATCTGAACTCTCACTACAAACTGATGATATTGTTTCTTTCAAAGATCAATAAAAAAAAAACATTAAACTTATGTTAACTAGCAAAATAACCTGTATTAAAATTACGAACTTTTGAAACACACTTCAGGAGCAAATTAAAATTACACAGTATATTATCTAAGTACAACTAATGTAAGGTAGTGTACTTTATTGTAATCATTATTAATATCTTTTTCGTAACCACAAGAATCCAGGACCTGAACGAAATTAATTGTAAACAAACGGTTTCAGTAGCCATGTTTGACTGAATTATTCGTTCAGATCGCTTCGCCGAAAATTGAGATTTTTGTCTTATAATAATTGCCGGTGCAAATTTGTTTAATAACAAAAATATAATTTTATATATCACTGAATAAATACAAATCTCCATAAAATAAACTAGTACTGAGTTGTAACCACCGTTTTTATTTCATAGGGAAGTGCATTATATAAATTGTGTATTATTTAGCAAAAAGGACGGTAAGCGCTCACGTCGGAAACTCGGCGAACTATCAGCGAGATTTATAAACCCGTACAGGCGGGAATAATTGAATTCACCTGACCGTCATAGCCACGAACGTTCAATCGACCTATTTTGTATTTTAATTGTTTTCTGCATAAACAATTTGGCGCCACCCGGGATTTATGCACACCTACGAAGAACAGGTAAGCTTCCCACATTAGTGTACTGATAATTTGAAGGATCGCTACGGACATCGTCAGCGCAACATATAAGTAACGACCACTCGTGGGAGGCGAACACACACAATACTTACACGTTTAAAGAGACGTAAGATCTCGTCGTTACAGATTGGCGCCCAACGTGGGGCTTAAACAAGACGGACGTCATAATAGTCGTTACAGATTGCCGACCAACTAGTGAAGTTAGAATTGAAGACTAGCGGCGATTACGAAAAATATGAAACATTCCATGGTTACAAGAGGATAAGCTATGAAGGGAACTGAGGGTACCGATGAAGATGAAATGGAAATGATTGAAGAAATGATCGAAGAGGATGCCCAAGGGGACCAACCAGAAAACCCAATCCAAGAAGAGGAAATGGAACAATCGACAGGTGACAAGGGAGAAGTTAGAGGAGACCCGAACCTATTAAAAATCATGGAATTAATGAGTAGTATAAACGAAAAATTCGACAGAAATAAGGAAGAAACAAGAGAACAAAGAAAAGAAGACAGGGAATTCTTCAGACAAAATAGTGAAGAGTTAAAGAAACAACTCAAGGAGGACATAGAACTTCTGAATAATAAGATGGAAAGCAACCATGAAGCTTTGAAGAGAAATCAAGATATATTAGAAGAGAAGAATGAAGAGTTAAAGAGACAGATCAAGAAAGATCTGGAAATATTGAAAATTAAGTTTGAAAATAATAATCAAACACTACAAAGACAATTGAAGGAAAATAGCGAGAATACCAAAGATGAGTTGAGACAACAGGTGTTAGAATATCGAGAGGAAATTAAACAAACTGTCACCGAGACGAATGAAACAATAGTACAAGTCCGTGGGGAGTTAATAAACAAAATTAAAGCAGTCGAGGACGATGGAAGAATTGCAAGAGATGAGTTTCAACAAATAACGTCAACAGAGTGCTCAAAAAATAAAAAGGAGGTGCTCAAAAAGCTGGAGGAGGAGCACAAGGAAATACAGACAGACGTAAGTGAACGTGTGGAGAGGGTATATACCAACCTTAACCAAGCAGACTAGCGGATCAGAGAAAAAAATGAGAAGATCCAAGGAATTAGCCAGAGAGAAAAACAAATGCAAGACGAACTGAATGCACATAGAGAGAAACCATGCAACACAACCCACATTGTTACCAGCGAGAACGGGGAGCTAATAAACTTTCGCAGCTACCGGCGCAATCCCATGGAATTCCTCACAAGATTGGAGGAACTAATCGAAAAAAAAACAGGGAAACGAGACGGACAACAGTAAGAAGCCAAATTGATGAGATGTTCAAGGACACCCACGACAATTGGTGGACGGCCACCAGACCAGAAATAAACAGTACACAAGAATTTAAAACACAATTCCGAGACAAATACTGGTCTGAGTCCACCAAAAACGTAGTCAGAAACGATATCAGCAATGGGAGGTATGAACCGCAAGCAGGACACACCCTAACGTCGTACTTTCTAGGGAAGGTGTGCCTAGCAAGGAATTTAGAACCGAGGATACCGGAGGAATCTTTGGTGATAAAGCTGGGGAACCACTACGAGGACGCGGTCCAAAAAGCAAGAAGACAGGGCCAAATAAAAACCATACAAGGAATGGCAAACTTATTGGAGGACCATGAAAATGATGGCCAATATCGACGCAACCGAATGGTCAACTTGAGATACAACCGTTGGGAGGAAAACCAAAACCCAACAAATTACAATCCATCCAATAACAAACCTCACTACAACAACCAGAATAACCGAACCGGAACGATAATAACTATCAATATATGGGTAGCCGCCCAAATTATTATACGGGCAATCCACCGTTTAACGGAAACTATCAAAATAGTAACAATTACAGGGGCAATGGACCAAACCAGCGTCCAAACGGCCACCCCAACAATAATAATTATTACGGGAACAACAATAACCCGAATAATAATAATAGGGGAAACGGAGATAACCGTAATCGTAACAATCAACCTAAAGTACACTTTATACGAGAGAGCACTCGAAACAATCAGGGGAGGCGCTACCCAAGACCACCATCAAACGAACAAAACAATAATAACGGCCAGAGCGATGACCAGCACCCAAGGGAAGAGAATACTGAAAACGTACAACGAATTCATAATATTGAAGGAGTCAGATCCGGATGCGATTATCAGAGAAGGGACACACCATCCGGAAGTAACCAACAAGAGGGTAAAAATTATGACAGGATACCTTTCAGCAACAACCCTGCAGAGAATTTCAGAATAGCGTACAATAAACGTAACCCACCAGATCTCTGGATTCCCTCAAGAAACAATGGAAAACAATCCAACACACCTCAAGGAGGGAGACAAGAAATAGATGAGGAAGAAGAAACGACCGACCGATGGAGCGCCTAACAATCATTGAAAACAAACAAATATCAAATTCAAAAGATGTAAGCTCAAATTACAATAATATTTAGATTACATATGAGGTATAATATAAAATATAAAATGACGGAATAAGTTACAAAAATTCCTAAAAAGTAAGAACAACAAACTTACAAAAATCATTTAGAATAATATTTGAGACAAAACAAAATAAACAAAAATAAAATCAAGCAAGAACTGCTAAGACAAATACCTAAAATTATAAAGAATATAGAGTATTCAGAAAAAAAAATTAACTGGTATAAGAAAAAAAATGTATCAAGCAAATACACAGCAAATGGCTAAACAGAATATTGGTAATCAACCAAGAAAAAGAAAAAAAGATATCTAAGATAATTAAAATGATCACAAGAAGAAGAGGAAAACAAACTAATTAAAAGTTAGAAATAATGAAATTAACAACTAAATAAATAAAAAAACAGACAACTGTGTGAGTAGATAACAGAATATAGAAAGGCTACAGCGGAAGGAAGAATGAGTAAAAGGTTAAAAATGATCTAAAAAACCATGAAGTGGACAATCCCCAAAATATTATTATTTATTAATGAAAGTCACAAGATGACAAAAAAGGTATTTAAGGTTGACTGAGAATAGGTCCACAAATCAAATTAACTAAGCAGAGATGATGTTCCTCTGGTCTCAGAAAAAAAGGTAGTAATGGAAAAACCAGCTACTAAAACGTTAGGGAAAAAATTATATAACAGGAAGAACGCACTAATGGAAATAAATAAAAAAAGATTTAAATAAAATGGAGTGAATCAAGTAAGAAGAGAAACAAGAAATAAACAATAAGAAAAAGGAAAAAATGTATAACTGATAATTTCATAAAAAAATGTTTTACCAAAATCATCAATTTTGAAGGAGAGACATTATGTTACAACACAAACAAGCCACCCCAATACCAGGGAAAAAACGATGAATCAACTATACAAAATGTTTTAACTAAAGAAAATAAAATGACGATGACGTGATAAACGACTACATGACCCAACACAAGTGATTGAATCAAGTGATTGACCAAATAAAATAAAACCGAATGAGAAGGGGAATAACCAAAATAAAATGAAATAAAATCAAATCAAAGAAGAAGGAAAATGAAAATGAGACAAACCAAGTATAAATGAAATAAAATGAGAAGAAATGAAAAGACACAAACAAATAAGATAGAATAGAAAAAGGAGAAATATTACACTCAAATATAATAACGAAAAAGAAACAAATAAATAACAAATGTAAAAGATAAGTATTAGAATCGACTAAATGATCAATGCAAATGATAATGATAAAATCCGGTAAAGTAATGAAAAAACTAAAAGTACACTAACCAAAGAAATAGAGTTTAAATGTAATCAAGAACTCTATAATGACATGAACTTATTCATAGTACAAATAACCTTTGTAGAGAGAGAGATAATGAGATAGTAAACATAAATAAGTGACAAAGAGAATGTAATGTTAGGGATTACCCGTTAATAACACTTAAATAACAGATAAGAAGTGAAAAGTGAAAGTGTAAAACCCCAAAATAATTAGAAACCCTATTGATAGGTATAAACACTTAATAATCTGTGATGAACACTAAATGATTAATGATGAACAATATTATTATATATTGATAGTATTAAGATTAATTGTAAATGAAGGCTACAATAGTATTCAGGGTAGGAATCCCATGGAAGGTCAAAAGTTAGTGTTACCATGGCTAGAGAGTAAAGTTAGTATAAGAAAAAATATAGTAAAGAAAATAAGAGCAAAATCAATCAACACCCCATGTTCTAAGGGATAGTCAATTAAGTAAATTTAAATGGTGTGATGATGTTTATCACCCAAAAAATAATTAAGAATGAAACGAATTGTAAACAAACGTTGCATAATAGCTGTTAAAGAATTGTTTGATTAAATCAATGAATAGGAATATGGCTGAAGGGATTATACTGACCATAAGCCTAAATGTTATGTTTTATGTAATAGAGAATAATAAATAATAGCCAATTTATAAACAATGGCAAAATAAATAAGTAAAAAGATAGATTAATGCAAATCTAATAACACTGGAAGGGCAGTTAGAAAATAACAAACAAACCATAATATTGAAACTAATGAAAACATACAATTATTGTAAAAACAGATTCAAAAATGTCAACAAGTAAACAAATCACTTAGAATACCAAAACAAAACATGTACGAGGGTAAATTAAAATGTAATTAGTATAAAATAAGAAAATAAAGCCAATTACTACTTAGGCCTATGAAATGCCTAACTGTAAAAAACCAATAAGAAAATTAGCAAGAATATTAGCAAATCCAAGGCAAATAACTAGTCAAGGATAATTTGTGAATTATATTAAAAGATAGAATGTTAGATTAAGAACTTAAAATAAGAAAGAAATGTAATTAACAAATATCAACATAATTGTCCAAACAATAATACATAAGAAAACTCAACTTTGTGGGATTTCAAAATAATCTTTGAAAGAAAATACGAACAGTAGTGAAAATATTTAATACATAGAAAGGAAGACGGAAGAATAATAGCAATCAGAAGATATACAGTAATTTTGAATAAAAATTCAAATATGATAACAATGGTCTTAACTCATGATCAGCCAATCAAGAGCAATCAGTAACCATGACAACGGAACGTTGGTTACGAATTTTCCGTTAAAACCTATTATTCCATAAGTGACGCTCATCAGGGATAGACGCCAAGCCGTGAATGACCAAAATTTTAATATAAAACGTTTAAAGAGTGATCCAAATTTGCAAAGATGATGACGTAAGAAGCTGATGAAGGACGAGAACATTTAACTGATGCCAAAGATCAATTTAACGAATTCTAAATTAATAAATTTCAACAACTAATATGAAAAAGATGCCAGACTTACTTGAGCCCCAAGAATATTGAAAATTGATGACGATTGAAGTCCCTATCCCTTTACAACTGTCTGACAGTACACCACCAGTCGACTGATTTGTTAAGTATTGCTAAAATACCCAATTTTCTGAATTAAATCCTCTTTAAATTTTTCTCACAGTAATCTGAACTCTCACTATAAACTGATGATATTATTTCTTTCAAAGATTAATAAAAAAAAAACATAAAAATTATGTTAACTAGCAAAATAACCTGTATTAATATTACGAACTTTTGAAACACACTTCAGGAGCAAATTATAATTACACAGTATATTATCTAAGTACATCTAATGTAAGGTAGTGTACTTTATTGTAATCATTATTAATATCTTTTTCGTAACCACAAGACTCCAGGACCTGAACGAAATTAATTGTAAACAAACGGTTTCAGTCGCCATGTTTGACTGAATTATTCGTTCAGATCGCTTCGCCGAACCTTGAGATTTTTGTCTTATAATAATTACCGGTGCAAATTTGTTTAATAACAAAAATATAATTTTATATATCACTGAATAAATACAAATCGCCATAAAATAAACTAGTACTGAGTTGTAACCACTGTTTTTATTTCATAGGGAAGTGCATTATATAAATTGTGTATTATTTAGCAAAGAGGACGGTAAGCGCTCACGTCGGAAACTCGGCGAACTATCAGCGAGATTTATAAACCCGTACAGGCGGGAATAATTGAATTCACCAGACCGTCAATAGCCACGAACGTTCAATCGACCTATTTTGTATTTTAATTGTTTTCAGCATAAACAATTTGGTGCCACCCGGGATTTATGCACACCTACTAAGAACAGGTAAGCTTCCCACATTAGTGTACTGGTAATTTGAAGGATCGCTACGGACATCGTCAGCGCAACATATAAGTAACGACCACTCGTGTGAGGCGAACACACACAATACTTACACACTTAAAGAGACGTAAGAATCTCGTCGTTACAATATATATATATATATATATATATATATATATGTGTATATATTGTTATACCACAAATGTTAGATCGTACTCTTTACGCTGTTTCTAATTATTTTGTGCTATATTTATTTATAAAAAAAAAATAAATAAAATTATTATTTTTTTATTTTATTTTTTCTTTAATTTTTATTTAATTAGTTTTTTATTGTATTTGTTTTATTTGAATGTAATTTATTCCGTTATTCAAATTATTTAATTCGATATTAAATGGTTAAGAATTATTAATTAATGTTGATTTGCTTTTCATCAGTTTTGGTAAAGTTTTATTTAAAGAAATGTTTTGCGTCAGTTCGGTTCGATTGTGAAATCGACTCGTCGCATATAGGTTATCTGCTGATTCACTCCTTTTCGATGACGTTCCAATTGCCTAGGTGTGTTCACTCTTCCTTTCCTACTTAAAAATCTTCTATTCTAACTTTATTTAATAAATAAAACTCCTTTTAAAATCAATTAATTTTATTTATTTGTTTTTATTTCTTTCAAAATTAGTATTACGACTCACAGATCGAAAATGTTTGTTTCCCGGATCGTCTCTTTACCTCGTTTCGATTGTAACAAAATTAAGTTTTCCTATTTCATAATATTAATTATAGGATTCTTTTTAACTGCTATGAAAGGTCAGAAATGCTATTAGGAAGTACAATACTTACAAATGTTTAAAAATCTTACTTACAATTGCACATAAAGTTAATTTTGTTTAAGTATTGAACAATAATTATTTAATTCAAATGACCCAAGTCAACAAACATGGCCGCTTCGAGTTTGGATTGATGACGATAAATTCAAAGATGGCCGCTTGGGTTTAACCTCAAAGAATACAAACGTTTTATGTCACTGTTTCTTTTAAAATAAATGATTTTATTTGAAGTGTTCACTGTAATTATAGTTAATTCTCTGTTTTCTTTCACTATTGTGACAATTGATAATACAGAAGTTGCGACGGCACTACAGTTAGTAGACATGCTTGTCGTCATCAGATGGGTGTCCGAGGCATGGGATGAAATTCCATCTTTAACACTTGTGCGATCGTGGAAAATTTTGCTAGGTCTCACCATATCTAGTAGGAATACTTCTTCCATTTTTTTTAATTTCTTTTAGTTTTACTTTTTACTTATTCTTTTCTTGCTTTATACTTATTAAATTTTCATTATCTTCATTTTTGAATTTTGTCTTGTTTTAATATAAATTTCTTAATTTTCCCCACACAGAATTGATACTTTGTTAAACTTTGGCTCCCGGCTTCGCAGAGCTGACCTGTACGTTTTGCTGCCTAACAATAGAATAATTGAATTTCTTATTCCTTCAACGGTCTTGACAAAATTTTTCTAATTTCTCATTGGTCAATAGATCTGAGTTCATGGGTCACATGACCCTCATTACTTAAATTATTTGTTTTTTCAATTTCCACTACTAATTACTCCCTGACTATTACTTAATTATGCTTAACTTAACATCTTGGTTTTCCTGGTAAAATTACAAACAATTTGATACCCAACATGACCTGTGTGTTTGAACTAATAGATCTTTTTGGTGATTCACAAAATCATGCTCTAATTCCTTAAACTATTTAATACATTGTAATTACTATAAAAAGAAAATCTATTTAACAATTCCTGCTTATTATTACCAATTTACAGTGGTTTGACCTTTTATTAACTATGATTGACCATAATTTTGATGTTTAATATTGTCCTAGGTCATATCATTTCTTTAGTATCTTGTTTTATTCTGTTATAATTATTATTTGTACTGTTGGTTTAATACCTTACTTTTAATTATAACTTTTATCTGTTTTTTATTACAGTGGATTAAAATCCTTATTATACCCTTATTCTTGTACCTCCTTAACAAACTTTATAAACAATTTAACTTTGTGTCATGTTTCCATGATTGATATTCTAATAAATCTTCAATAGTTAAATTAACTTTTAACAAACATAAAAAACTGTTTAAAATAAAAAATTATCAACTCTTTTCCCTGTCTATCCAGGTCTGTTAGTTGATTAATAACACCTTGTTTTTTTAGGCCTATTTTAGGTATTATTTGGTACTATATTCTAAACTACACCTTCGAGTTGGCCTGTAGGCTCAATACATTGCTAGTTCTTTATAATAGATTCATTAATAACACGGAATACTAACATGTACATGAAATCAACACAATTAAACAATGTTAAAGCCTTTTTCTTTTAACATAAACAACAAGGCTTAAAAGGCACAGAACCTTCAACAACTAATATTAAAACTTATAATTACTTCCCTAACATTCACATTTAGTTTTGGTTGTCACTATTTAGTGTTTTCTTAACTACATTATTTTTGTTTATTTTCTTACTTGGTTCTTTTAGTGTTATTTGTTTACATTTAAGGCCACTAATTTAATCATCAACTTTCACAGTTTTATCTGCATGATTAATGATTATTACTATTTTTCACTCATTAACTCACTTTTCACTGATACATTTTTTATGGTTTCCTTCTTATAGTCTAAGGTACATTATTTTTCATCTATTCTACACTACTCTATTGTATTTCTTTCCATTTATTTAAATTTTGTTTATTTATTTCTACGGGTTTTTATGTTGGGTTTTTACATTTATTTAGTTCCCCCATTCTGTTACACATTATGGTCATTTTTGACAGTGATTCACTGCCTCAATCTAAGGGGTATTGGGTATTGTCCACGTTTTAGTCAGTCTGTCCGTGTTTGTAAATTGTTTTAAGAGTATAGAATGTTCTGTTATGTTACAATATATATATATATATATATATATATATATATATTACAACACTTTAACTACGGTATTTAATGTGCGAATGTGCGAACCCCCAACTTCTTGGGCGACAAATCTTTACAACACTACAATACATTAAATTCGTGTGTGTGTATATGATGATAGGTATAATCGTAATTATAACAACACATGTAATTTGGTTTAAAATCATTTAAATATTTATTAAATAAAAATTCTTATTTTAGTTGCGAATTAAAATCATTATTCTTAACACACATCTAATTATTACTTATTATTGATACTCACATATTACACATACATATTATACAACCTTATGTTCTAATATATCTTTATAATTACCTAATATTGTTCTCAGCTTGCTCATTAGTATGATACTGATTAGATTATCTAATTTTTCTAATGATCTAATCCCTTTTGAATTTACTGCATATGCATTGCTTTCTAATAAAATTTCACTAATTAGTTTTATCAATTTAAATATTAAATTATTGATTCATAATTATAGCTTCAAAGTTACTGATACAAAATTATAGTTAAACATTCTTAACATTACACTATTTATTATACAAAGAATATTTACATTTGTAAAAATTATTTATTCATATTTGAATTAAAATGTCTCTCTTTTTACTTCGTTAATTATTGTCTTTGAGTGACTCTCAGTTTACAAGTACATGGTTGTTTGTCACCTTATTGTTGTGGTAGATCGGCAGCGTGTCCTCTTCGGTCCTAGGTCCTTGATACTGGATGCTCCTTTGTCGTCCTGGAGTCCTTGATTCTCGTACGCTGGATTCTACTGCATGTACTTGGCTGCTCCCTCGTCTCCCGTCATGGCCTCAGGTTGCAAGTGCTCACACGAAAATGATGAGTAGTCGTGAAGACCCTGGCTGCTGCTGTGGTTGAGATACAACGTTGTTGTCTCTGCGCAGAGCCTCAGGCTGCGACTATGGTTGATCGAGAAAGAGTTGTAGTTGTTGGGCAGAGCCTCTGGCTGCTACGGTCGTTGATTGAGGAAGAGAATGATGTTAGCGCGTCTTTATACCCAGTATTTATACCCAGAGCGCTAAAATCATGTTTCGACAATATTCTGCATGTCAGAGACTGTCGTGTTGTCACTTCTTACACACAATTCTTGTCACACTTAATTCGCCTCTCTTCGCAATTTGGGAAGTCTTTTGCACATTACCCGATATTTATTCTGTCAGTAATTTTTATGTGTTCACCATGTACAAACCGTTTTTCTTTATCTTAATTAACATTAGTTCTATTTATTTTTATTTTCCTGTAATTACACTTTTTATCCTTTTTACACTATTTTTTATAAACATATGCGTCTTATATTTAAACACATTTTGGTGTATTTGGTTTTGTGCTATTATGCACACAATCTTTACAAATTTAATAAATTCAAATAATTGATAGCGTTTCTTTAGGGTTGACGCTTTTCAGGAATGGACAGGTCTCATGCACATATCTAACATACGTGTGTACACACAGACAGTGCAGCTGGCGTGATGCACCTGTTCCAACCTGAAAGTTTGGTTGTTCATAATATAAATAACATTATTAGTTTTATGTTTACATATTGTAAAATGATTTCTTATATTATTTTGTTTACATGCTACATCATCAAACATAATAACTCAATTTTGTTCAGCATTATCAGCAAGAATAACTTGATCATTTTCTGAAAATTTATAGTATTTTATTCTTGGTATACCCGAAAAAACTGTTTCTAAAAATTTGTAAGTTGACTGATGCAACGATTTTGAAAAAACGTAGACGTTCTCAAAACATAAACCATTAGGACTGAACAGAAGATTAATTATTAGATTGGTTTTCCTGTATTACTAGGCCCAACGATAAGACACCTGACGTTATTTGGTAACAACTCACTATGTTTAACTTTTACTCGTTTATTTGTAGCAATTGTAATATTCATGTTATTTACAAGTAACATCGCAGTGTTTTTAAAATGATTTTTATTTTGATGAACCGAAGTGGTGTTTAGAACTGATAGCTGGCTACCAGTGTCTACTAACATTTTAATTAGGCAATTGTTGATATACACATTAAGAACAGGGCACTTTGTGTGAGCATGCTTGTCTCGGCTTATATCCTGGTCTGTACTAAGCAATTCGTCTCTTAGGTCGACTGGATAGATATTGTTTATTGTATACCGCCTTTTGTATTTTCTAAGTCATTGTTTTGAAGTCGAGGGTGAACTCGTCACTTCATATGTACATTGTTTCTGGACGGTAGCGCGATGATTTTATTTTACTAGGTTGGCTAATCTGATTTATATCTCATCAACGTTCGCGTAATCGTACTTTGACCAGTGCACATTCAGTAATCTCGGCGTTCGGTTCGCCGGACCTTTCCGTCAAGTTAGTGTCGACATTAGATGTAGGCCTTAGGCCTTACTATTTTCTATCATGGCCAACTAGCGCCACAACTTCATTCTTAACTTAATTTATTAATTATTGATTCAATATGCAGCATTAGCCAGCCTTCTTTCAATTTATTACAGCTGTAATGTGATCATTCAAATTATTAAAACTATTCGTATACAGTCCACTTCTCTTATTTCTTAATGTAATTTAATACATCCTAAACAACATCTTCAATCATAATGGAAGACCAGCAGACAAATATTTAATGTGAGATACATAATTTTCGCCCGCTCGGGCTGAACAAATTAACTCTTCCGGTCCGCACTTGCGGGACGTTACTTTTCTTAAACTGTTTCGGCCCACTTGGGCCGGGATCAGCCATATTTTTAGTCACTCCGGACCTGGATTTCCACTTAATGTCTTTTGTATCTTTTTCTGGCCATCACGGGCGGGTTAGCACGTCAGCTAATGCGACCGTGGCGTGATTTGCGTCGCCACTTCGCTCGTCGTCTTCAGGCAACGTGATAGCAAGTTCCTGCCGGCTGCAGTGCCTCAAGGTGGTCATCTTGCCAGCTGTTCACCATCATCATCAAGGAGCCGACGCTGCGGGACGTCGCTGACCAGGTACCACCAGCAACAGTAATAAGGTGCGTAAAAGAATGTCTGAGGAAGGCCTCAAGGTGCTGACCAGAAAGAGAGGCGGATTAAAGTCCGCGATAGTGCGGATACAATCCGCGGTAAATTCATTTGACATTAATTTAACCACAAAACATTTTTTGACTGTGAGATTAGAAAGTCTTAAGAGCTTAGCCTCGAAGTACGACGAAGTACAGTCTGAGATAGAGCTTATAAGTAAAGACGTGAGCACTGCTCAGGCAGACCGAGTCGAGGTTGAGGAAATGATATACTCAACTGAGGCAAACATTTTACAACTTCTTGACACTGTTAATACTCAGACTGTGCCTCCTGTACTATCGACGCCTGTGCATTTAAAACCGATAAGTTTGCCCTGCTTCTCAGGCAACATACTTGAGTGGCAACATTTCTATTCAATTTTTAATGATCTGGTGCATTCAAGATCAGATTTAACACCAGTACAGAAACTGCATTACTTGCATTCATCGGTGAAGTGTGAACCATTAGACTTAATTAAATCATTACCAATTTGTCAAGAGAATTATGTAATAGCGTTGAACTTGCTGTCCGATAGGTACAATAATCCATTTATATTAGCAAAATATTATGTACAGAACCTACTTCAGGTTAAGTCCACAATAAAGGACTCAGTCCAAAGCTTGGCTGAGTTTACGAATACTATAACGTCTTCTGTTAATTCGCTGGCGGCAATGAAGCTGTCTGTAAACCTATTTGAGTTTATTACTATACAATTGCTTTCCACTAAACTTGACCCTATCACTTTAAAACGTTGGAAGGAGTCTATAGACCCTGACAACTTGCCTAGTTTTCAAGACTTTACTCATTTTTTGAATTTGCGCCGACAGCTTTTAGAAAATACTATGCCAATTGAACCCGGACAGCAATTCAATAAACCTAGTGTAAAACCAAACAACAAGTTTGAGAAATGTAGTTTAAGAAATACTGCTGGCAGCAGTACCTTTAAGAGTTATCATGCTACGGCAAGGCATTATTCATGTGTGTGCTGTAAATCTGATCACCCGCTTTACATGTGTAATAATTTTCGCATATTAAGTGCCGCTGAGCGGGGGCAATTGGTGGCAAACCATAAATGTTGTATTAACTGCCTTAGAGCAGGTCATTTGATAACAAATTGTAAAAGCAAACAGGTTTGTAAAATTTGTTCAAAGGGTCACCACACCTTGCTGCACGCTAATTACGTGCCGAAATCAGCAGCTGCCAGCAGTAACTACTGCTCATTTAAATTACAGTGTAAAAACAATGTACTTTTATCCACTGCAGTTGTATATGTCATTGATCAGGCTGGCAATAGGCATAAGGCGCGCGCACTTCTTGACGCCGGGTCTCAGATCAATTTTTGTACGAAATCATTTGCGAAAAGATTGCACCTCAAACTAACCCGATCTAATATTCCGATTATAGGAATAAGCAACACAGCGTGTTGCGCTACTGACATTGTTTCTATGCGTATTATGTCTCGCTATCAGAGACATAGTTTCGAGGCCAAATTTGCCGTCTTATCTAACTTAACTCATAATCTGCCTTCAATATCGTTTGACATCAACCGGTTCCACATTCCAAATAAAATTTTCTCGCCGACCCAGATTTTAATATATCTTCACAGATCGACATACTATTGGGGGCTCAATTTTATTTAGATTTAATATTAGCTAATAAGTACACACGCGGACCCAACTTCCCTATCATTCAGGAGACAAAACTGGGTTACATTTTGGCCGGAAATCTGCCCAAGCACTGCCACACCCAGGGTCCTGCTGTTTCGTTCTTGGCAAGGAACAATGACAACCAAATCCTGCAATCTCTTGAGAGATTTTGGGAGGCAGAAACGATCCCCGGCGATACCCCTAATGGCGAGTCGGCTTGCGAAGAGCATTTTATGCGCTACACTCAGCGCAACCACGAGGGTAGATTTATAGTGTCGCTCCCATTCAAGTCTGATAATCCTCACTTAGGGGAATCCTACACAAGTGCCGAATCAAGGTTTTTAAACTTGGAGCGTCGATTCAGTCGCGATCCCAAGCTCGCTCGCGACTACGCAGACTTTATCGGGGAATACATGAAGCTTGGGCACATGACACCCATTGATCATGGCGCTATCAATTTAGAATCCTCAAATATTTATTACTTGCCTCACCATGCCGTGTTTAAACATTCTAGCTTGACCACAAAATTGCGCGTTGTCTTTGATGGTTCCTCCAAGACTACAAATGGCCTTTCGTTAAATGACCTATTATTGGTAGGCCCCAATGTTCAGCAAGATCTCTTCTCTATTCTGTTGCGGTTTCGCACACATAAGTATGTCCTGATTGCTGACATCGAAAAAATGTATCGTCAGATTCGCGTTGCTGAAGAGGACTGTCACTATCAGCGTATTTTGTGGCGTGACTCTCCCCTCGAACCACTTAAGCATTTCGCGCTGCGAACAGTAACTTACGGCACGGCTAGCGCCTTCTTTTTTGGCCACACGGTGCCTTTTACAAATTGCTAGAGACAATCAAACTTCCTTTCCCCAAGCGGCTTTAGCCATCACTAACGATTTTTATGTAGACGATCTACTTACCGGTTCTGACACTATCCCCGATCTGACTAATCTGAAATCCGACCTAGGTGCGTTACTTGCTCAATATGGTTTCACGTTGCACAAATGGGCATCAAATGAACCCACAGCGGTCGCAAGTCATCACAACCTTTCACGACCCCTAAATAAACAGGACAATGTGCGTACCCTGGGCATTCTTTGGAACAACACTGCTGATTCATTTTTGTTTGATGTCAACCTATCTCCGGTTCTTCATAGCATATCCAAGAGGCAAATTCTTTCAATAATCGCCGGAATATATGATCCACTGGGTTTAATCGGACCAGTTGTCTTTTTGTATAAACACTTCATGCAGCGACTCTGGCTTTGTAAGCTTAGTTGGGATGAACCGCTTTCCGGTCAGTCACTGTCGGATTGGCATTCTTTGTGTAACAAATTAAGTTTGATTGGTAAAATAGTGGTCCCGCGATCTATTCGTTGCAACCATCAGGCGGTTACAGTTCAGTTGCGTTGTTTTTCGGATGCTTCCGAGAGAGGGTTCGGCTGTTGTGTGTATGTCCGAGTCATTTATCAAGATGCTACTGCTTCCTGTCGTCTTTTGTGTTCAAAATCTCGCGTGGCTCCCTTGCGCCAAGTGTCATTACCTCGTATCGAGCTCTGCCCTTGTTTGTTATTATCGCAACTTGTGTCTAAAATTATTCCTGCTCTTCATTCATTCATTGAGGATGTACATTTGTATTCCGATTCTATGGTGGCTCTTTACTGGATTCATGCGCAGTCTTCGCGTTGGAAAACATACGTCGCTAATAGGGTTGCTGAAATTCAGCGTCGCACGCAAACTTGTACCTGGCATCACATTGATTCGCGACGCAATCCTGCTGATATTATTTCTAGGGGGTGTCTCCCGGACGTTTTGCGCGATTGCTCGCTTTGGTGGCACGGTCCTGGCTGTCTGTCTCAATCGTCAGAGTCTAATCCTTTCCCATCTTTCGTACCGGCCACTCCATCATCTTCGGAAGTCATCGCGGAAGAGAAAACTACACATAACCGTTCGCTAATGTCTACCCTGGCTGTTGACTTATCGTTGGATTTTTCCTCGTTACACCGGCTGACACGTGTATACGCTTACTGTTTTCGTTTCATCAGAAATATTAGGCACTCATCTGCGGACAGGCTTTCGGGCGATCTGACCCCTGCGGAAATTCATCAGTCTCTTAATTTCTTTATAAGGCAATCTCAATCGACCCACTTCCCAGGCGAAATTAGTTGTCTTCGGAACGGATCTTCTGTTTCCATCAGAAGCAAGTTAGCCTCTCTCGACCCGTTTTTTGACCACACTGGAGTGATACGCGTGGGCGGACGATTGCAGCATTCCCAGTTATCTTACGACTCGAAACATCCTATCGTACTACCCCCATCGGCGCATGTCACACGCCTTATCATCGAACGCGAACACATTCGTTTGCTTCATGCTGGTGCGCAGCTCGTGCATCATTCACTGCGTCAACGTTGGTGGATTGTTAATGCCCGGCTAGTCATCCGTTCCATTATTCGTAAGTGTCTCAAGTGCATCAGGTTTAGCGCCACACAGCAGGTTCAGAGGCTTGGCATCTTGCCATCCCCTAGAGTCACTCCTTCAAGGCCGTTTCTATTTTGCGCGGTTGATTATGGTGGTCCCTTCATGATTCGTCATGGCGGGCAGAAGTCTAGAACTCTCACTAAGGCGTACGTGTCTCTGTTTGTTTGCTTAGCAACTAGGGCTATTCACCTGGAATTGGTGTCCGACCTTACTGCCAGCGCATTTATAGCTGCTTTACGTCGTTTTATGGCACGTCGGGGTATACCTAGTCAACTGTACTCCGACAACGGCACGAACTTCAGGAAGGCCCGCACCATCTTACATGACATTTACAACTTTTGGCACGATAAGGATGCCATCACCTCGATCAAGTCATTCACATCCTCTCAGGGGATATCATGGTCATTTATTCTGCCCTCCTCACCTCATTTCGGTGGCCTTTGGGAGAGCGGCATCAAGAGTTTGAAATTTCATTTGCGGCGCGTGGTAGGCAAATCTATATTAAACTTCGAAGAGTTCACAACCGTTTTGTCTCAGATAGAGGCATGTCTGAACTCTCGACCTTTATTTGCTATTTCTTCGGATGTTAATGACCCGGTGCCACTTACACCTGGCCATTTTTTGATCTGCGCGCCCCTAACTGCGATTCCTGACCCAGACCTTTCTCACGTTCCTGTTTCTCGCCTTGGTCGTTGGCAATTACTTCAGAGGTTTGTCCAGGGCATTTGGAAGGCGTGGTCTCGCGATTATTTGCACCAGCTGCAACAGCGTCACAAGTGGAAGTTTGCCAAAGATAATGTTTCCATTGGTGACTTAGCCTTGCTCATTGAGGACAACTTGCCTCCATTAGCCTGGAAATTTGGCGTGATCATCCCCACATTTCCCGGCCCAGATAATTTGGTTCGCGTCGTGGACATTCGCACGCCTACGGGTGTTTTGCGGAGACCAATACACAAATCATGTCTATTGCCAGCGCGAGACGAGATGTGACACTATGGTTACAGCACAATGCGGCTTTATTCCGCCATTGACTTATTATTTATTACGACCATTTGGTCAACATGATTGTGATGGATTGTCACAATATTTTTGTCAATTTTGCGTCATGGCACGCTTCTGAGTATCACAGTTCTGGTGATATCTTAATATTTGTATTGTATGTTAATTTTTGTGGCATACTATGTCACACTTTCATTGATCTCATGGGGTGTACTGCATGTCTTTGGGTGGTCTTATTTATTAATGTTATTACATAATATTCGCATGTTTGCTGTCAAGTAACCATGCATTCATTTCTTTATATTGTTGCTGATAAATATGTACTATTTTGTGAATGTCTTAAATTGTTAAATTGTTTTTGTAATTTCAGTATTGTATTGTTGGCTGACATTAAAATTATTTATCTTGTAATTATGCAAATTATTATTGTTGTATTCACATAAATTGTGTCGATGTAAACTATTGTAAGCGTCTACCGTGTGTAACTGCCTTGTCTAATTTATTTATATTGTACTTATATTTTATTCGTTTTTGTAAGTAAGCATGCACAATTCTTTATTTAAATTATGACATACACGTCATATCTGGGCTACATTCAGCATCTAGCTTGCTCACACGTTGGCATACATTGTAAATTCCTGAAACTTCAGGAATAGCGTATTTAGGTCGATACATGTCGCCCTCCTGAATATACAATGAAACATGCAACTGTAACATGTTCAACAACAATTTTATTCATGTAATGAACTTCTGTACAGGTCTACGGTACTTAGCTAGCATTAAGCTAACTCTATGACTTGCATATTATGTATTTTTCGTTCATGTTTTGTAATGTTACGTACTGCGCACTTGTGTCAGTAATATTGGTTAACCAGACTTAGTGGTACATGAAACAGCTGTTTGCCAAACCTTGGCCTACAGTCGCCTATCTGCATGCTTATCTCAAATTAGCGGCCGATTGCCGTTATCTAATCTCAACTCAAGGTTCAACTCAGCCTTGAAGCTGATTCTAATTATTAAACTCCACTATTTCAAATTGAATTGTAAATGTATTATAATTTATTAAAGAATGTATTAAAAAATCTTTTTGATTTTTGACGGGCAGCTTATGGACGGTAGCGCGATGATTTTATTTTACTAGGTTGGCTAATCTGATTTATATCTCATCAACGTTCGCGTAATCGTACTTTGACCAGTGCACATTCAGTAATCTCGGCGTTCGGTTCGCCGGACCTTTCCGTCAAGTTAGTGTCGACATTAGATGTAGGCCTTAGGCCTTACTATTTTCTATCATGGCCAACTAGCGCCACAACTTCATTCTTAACTAAATTTATTAATTATTGATTCAATATGCAGCATTAGCCAGCCTTCTTTCAATTTATTACAGCTGTAATGTGATCATTCAAATTATTAAAACTATTCGTACACAGTCCACTTCTCTTATTTCTTAATGTAATTTAATACATCCTACACAACATCTTCAATCATAATGGAAGACCAGCAGACAAATATTTAATGCGAGATACATAATTTTCGCCCGCTCGGGCTGAACAAATTAACTCTTCCGGTCCGCACTTGCGGGACGTTACTTTTCTTAAACTGTTTCGGCCCACTTGGGCCGGGATCAGCCAGTTTCTTTGATGCGTTGTTTATTTTTACCGCGTTTACTCCCCTTTCATACGGCTTGGGAAACCGTTTGTTCGTATTGGGCCAAAGGTAACCCCCCTTTCCGCTTCTGTTATTTTGCTGCGTTCGCCGTTCCACCTGTTCATCGCATTCCGTTCGTGGTGTCGTTGTCTGGCGCGCGTAATTTACAGTGGACTTATTTACCATGTGCTGTATTGGTGATCTATTTACTGTGTGTGATGTTGTGGGTTTATTGTCATCACGGCTTTAATTACGGTTATAATTATCTTGTGGTTGATAATTGTGCTGAGTGTTTTCTCCGCGAGTAATATTCTCGGATTGAGTTACAAGTACTAAAAATTCTTCTATTGTTTTAATACCCTGTGTGTATACAGCAAGTTGGACATTCTTCTGAAAATGTTAAAATAGTGTAGATATTATCTCATACTCCGAAAACTTAGGTTTAAGATGTTTCATTCGTTCAATCTGTGCGATTGTATATTGTTCCATACTTTGACGACCGTGAATATTATATCTCCCATATTCTAGTTGATCACGTATTTGCCGTTGTGTATGAATATCCCAATATCTGTTTTCGAATGCATCTCGGAATTGTTGATAATTTGTAATGTTATCACGTATTATGGTATACCATTGTGTTGCTGACTCTTTAAAATGTCGAGTAACAAAGGCTATTTTATCGTTATCACTAATAGCACTACCAATCCTTTCCATTTCCTTCTCGCAGTTCACCGAAAACTCCATACTGTTCTCCCATTTATTACCTGCAAAAGTTAGCTTTGATTTTATCTTCTACGGGTGCTGGATACATTTTCATCGGTGCTGGACGTTTCTGTAATTCCTCCCGAAGTTGATCCATTTCACTCTTCACGTGATCTTTTATATTGGACACCTCTCCAGAACAATCTTTCGCAGTCCTGGAAGTTTCTTCTATCTTGTTCTCTATTACAAGTGTGCGCGATTCTATTTCATTTGTTTTACTAGTGGTCACTTGTAGCAGATCATGAACATTCTGTATTTTACTGTCTTGTTCATGCTTTATCACATTCATTTGTTCATTTACCCCGTCATTTATTTGTTTATGAATGTCTGTTAAATCTTTCCTCCACTCTATATGTAATTCTTTATGCTTATTCTGTAACCTAACAGAGTGTTCATGCAGGGCTTTCCTAAACTTACTTTCTAATTCTCTTATGCGCGTATCTGTGTGGCTAATTTTATCAGTTAACTGCATCGTACTATCTGTGATTTTGTTTTAATTCGCTTAGTGTATTATTTAAATCTTCTTTTAAATTCTCTATTTGTTTATTTAGTTTATTATTGATACTTTCTAATTTATCATTTAAATTTTCGGTTTCTTTATTCATATTCTGATATAATTCTTCCATTTGTTTTCTATTATCTTCTTTTTGTTTTATACTTACTTCGTTTACCCAGGCACGCATCATATTTTGAAGTGCTTCCATATCAAAACCTCCTGGTGCTGCCGTGTTAAATTATTTCGTATTTATTACATTATATTTTAAAATAATTATTATTGGTGATACCCGGTTATGCTAGGGTTATGCTTTATTTATTACATTAATTATTATTATTGATATATTATTATATTAATATTACGATTACACTTCATTTACAAATTTATTACCTGTTGAGCGCCAGTTGTGGTTTTATACTACACAACAATTCGAAATACCATTTACTATACTACTAGTTATTCCTTTCAATATATATTTGCTTTTAACACATTTTTCTTTAGAGCATTCATTTAACAAAACAATTTTTTAAATCGTTAAATGAATATGTTCGAGGCCTCACGTTGGGCGCCTTTTATATAACGGTAAGAACCTCTGTTAATGTTCTTATGTTATATTTTAATGAGCGTGTGATCGTAATAAATAACACTTAAAATTCATGTAATTTTTTATTAACAATTTCTTATTTGGTTTCGGTTTTAACTCATTATAATTTTTACTTGCTTATTACTTGCAATTTGCACTTTTATATTACAAATAATTCTCTTATCTATCTTACGATTCCAAATTATCATAATTTTATGTGCTTATTACGCATAATTCTTAATACTACCTTACACACAAACATATTGTAATATAATGTTCTAATCTAATACATTATTATCAAATTTTCTACTGCTCTCAGCTAGCTCAATTATTATTTTATTTAATCTTTTAATTATCTAATTATTATTTTTTCTTTATAACTACTAAATTCTCTTCATAACTGCATCTGCGTTATTTACTGTTACTTCCTCTAACAAGGTTGTCATTTATTATTAATAATTATAGATTTCGAATTTACAGTTACTGCTAACTTTTCGTGTTTAACAGTCTTCTCATATCATGGTACTTAAGGTAGAAACACAACACATTTACAATTATACAGTTATTTGAATCATCTTAGCATCTAATTGACTATGCTTTTACTCTTTTCTTTGATATTTAAAGTCTTTTGATTTAGTCTCGGTTTCTTATGAATACATGGTTATGTGTCACCTTGTTATTTGTGTGGTGCCTCTGAAGCGTGTCCTCTTCGTCCAGGATACGAATGACCCTTATTGTCTTGGAAGTCCTGGAGTCGGGTTGTTGCGTGCTGGAATCTCTCGAAGTTTCTAGAGTTGTTCCAAAGACGCTAAATGGAAAGGGCTGGTTTTGAAATATAATGAAGTGGACTGTATTGAAGCTGTATAAATTCATTTATTGAAAATCTTAAGTTTTCGATGCTATTGCCGACACGTGCGGATGTTTTCTGGCCATAACGCCGTTATTTTAGTTTTAATAAAAGTCAAAATCCATGATAGATAGATGAAGGTCGTCTGATTAAATTAGTGCCAGTTGCACATGAAAAGAATTGAATAATAAGATCCTGAATCCGCGTTGGAATAGTAATTTTAACGAGAGTACAGCTCGGAGTTTCTGAAGTAACTGAACTAAAATTGACCACCGTGAGCCCAGCTGACTGCCGGCGGCGCATGATAAGCAAAGTGACGTCATCCGCTCGTGCCGCAATGCGATGGTTACAACACACAGATAAGAAATGCAGTACAAAGTTCGAACATACTGCCCGCTCATAATCGGGACGATTTTGAAAGTTATGCATTAAGTTAGTAATATAGTAACTAATTTTACATGACAAAACAGAACATGACAATTGGCGTATTGGCTACAGCGCAATGACAGTTAGATAATTAATAACAATAATATGATTAACATGATAAGTTCAAGTGAGAATTATAAGGTACACAAGAAATCGAACCTTATAATCATCGCAAAGAAAAACTGACAATAACATTACCCAATATATAATAGCACCAACATTACACACAATAATACAATGATTAAGTATACACATTAATCAATCCCATATAATACCCAATAATGATTACACAGCGTTACATAATAAGTGATGATACATTAAAAAGATATAACAATTGCAATCATAATATTGACACAACAAACCCCCGATAAATTCCATAATACATGACCATTAGAAAATACCATACATACATACAATAATTGGCACAATAAAGTAACAATAATACTTCTCAAAGTTTGAATATATAATCATATAACAATGCAATAACAAATCTAAATAATTGATAATACAATGAAAACGCAGTAACTATTGCAATAATAGCTATCCGAAAGTAGTAATAATAATTACAACGATAATGATACAATTGACTTGTATGATCGCCCCGGGAATGTCCCGGGCGTGCTCCAGGTAATGTGACAAGTTCACATTCCTAGTACGTCTCGTATGACGCACATACGACTAGTCTGTTGCCGCTGGAAGGGGGCATAATTTGTGGATGGGCCGGCGTAAGATACCCTGCGCGGTGCGAACTTCAGCAACGCGCACTATGGAGTTCTGACCCGCAAAAACATTAGTAATTACCCCTCGCTTCCACTGAAGTATTAAATTATCGTCCAGAATGAGGACAAGCTGTCCGACATCTAAATTCCTTAACGTCGTGCGCCATTTGTTGCGTTGCTGCAACTGGTGCAGATAATCCTTGGACCATCGTTTCCAGATGGATTGCGTAAATTTTTGGAGCAACTGTCACCTGCCCAAACGACTAGTATTGCTTTGAGTACAGTCGGGCTCCGGAAGTGCCGTCAGTGGAGCACTGACCAAGAAATGAGCGGGAGTTAAAGGTTCAGGGTCCCTAGCATCGTCGGACACAGCAAATAAAGGGCGTGAATTAAGGCAAGCCTCTATTTGAGAGAGAATAGTAGAGTACTCCTCAAAATTTAAGATAGTATCGCCGATCACGCGACGTAAATGATATTTAACACTTTTCACACCGCTTTCCCACAAACCACCGAAATGAGGGGCTGAGGGAGGAATAAAGGACCACTTGATACCACCGAGACCGCAAAACTCCTGAGTAGATTGCTCAATTCCCTTAGAATTTAAAAATTTGTACAATGACGAAAATTCGTACCATTATCCGAAAATATCTGCGCGGGAATACCTCTGCGCGCGATGAACCTTTTTAAGGCCGCTAAAAAGGCGTTGGAGGTGAGATGTGACACAAGTTCTAAATGGATGGCCTTTGTGCACATGCATATAAATAACGCGATATATGCCTTTGACGTGGACTTTGAGCGCTGCCCGCCATGGCGTAAAGGTACGGGACCGGCGTAGTCCACGGCCGCTTGGGAAAATGGCTTTGCAGGCGTGACCCTGGAAGGGGGTAACTGACCTAATAATTGATTCGCGCCTCTAGCACGGTAACGGAAGCAAATGATACACTTATGTATTACTGAGCGGATATAAGATTTGTCGTTAATAATCCAATATTTCTGTCTGAGAGAGGATTGGGTTGATTGCACCCCAGAGTGCAACAAACGGATATGTTCATACTCTAATTTATGTTCATTCTGATTAATTTAGTGAGATGAGAGTGTGGGTGCAAACTTATTTGATGTTTAGTCGAGTAGTTAAGTTCGGAGAGTTGCAGGCGTCCACCCACTCTTAAAATAGCTCTGTGTCATCCAGGAAGGGGTTGAGTGAAAAAATTTTACTGCTGCGGGGAATGCAGCGATGTGCCTCGAGCTCCTTAACTTCTATGCCGAAGTGCAAACGCTGAGATTGGCGAACAAAGAACAAAAGTGTATTATGCAACTCTTGAGCAGACAAAAAGGAAGTGCCCCTGTCAACAACCGGGAGCCTAGAGTTACAAATAAATCTGCGGCAATATGCGAAGACGCGAATGAGTCTTGTAAGGGACGAGTAATTTTCAACATAGCTGGGGGTGGAAGAGGCGACAATTAGTGAGGTTCGGATCTGCTTACGACGTTCTTGCTCAAGGTCGGGGTAAGTACAGGGCGTATGAATGTCGAAGGCGCTAATGGGCCATGATGATGACTCATGGGCTAACCAGGACGGACCATGCCACCATTGAGGATGGCTGTGCAAACTACGAGGGAGGCAACCGCGTGATAAAATGTCGGCAGGGTTGTCAGATGATAATACATGATGCCAAGTTCCCCGGTTAATAAGACGCTGTATTTCCGCGACACGGTTGGCTACAAATACCTTCCAGCGGGAAGATTGTTGATGTATCCAATGCAACGCTATCATCGAGTCCGAATAGAGACATAGTTCGTCAAATTTGTAGTTGACGGCGTCTAAAACCTTAGAAGTTAACTGCGCTAGCAATAAACAAGCACAAAGTTCAAGCCGGGGTAGCGTTATCTGTTTCAGCGGAGCGACCCTAGATTTTGCGCACAACAGGTTTGACGATATGGCGCCATTCGAATAGACCGCTCGCACATAAATACAGCACGCGTAACCTTTAGCCGACGCGTCGGCGAATCCGTGAAGCTGTAATGAACTGATTTGATAATTGTTTAGACTCTTAACCGATCTCGTAATTTTAAAATGAGTGTCGGAAACTAATTGAGAGTAGAGTTTCAACCATTGATTGGATAATGAGCCAGATAAAGGTTCGTCCCAACTTGTGCCCGCCAACCACAACTGTTGCACAAAATGTTTGCACCAAAACGTAATGACACCAATAAGACCCAACGGGTCGTAAATCCCTGCAATGACCGACAACACGCTTTTTTTGTTGAACACGGCCATTTTGTCATCACCCCGAACGGTATATAAAGAACTGTCTTTGTTAACGTTCCATTGGATTCCCAATGTACGCACGCTTTGACCTTTGCTAAAGTCATGGGAGACGTGGGCGCGAGAGGCCATTATATTGTGGTCGTTAGAAAACCACTTATGTAAAGTAAAACCATATCTGTTTAGCAAATCCACGATGTCGAACCTCATTTTAAATAACACGTTCGGATCGTCCGATCCCGTTATAAGATCGTCAACATAAAAATCATTGGCTATGGCGGAGCAAGCCATAGGGTGGTCGGAATTATTTTCGTTGGCTATCTGAGCCAGACAGCTAGTTGCAAGAAAAGAGGCACTAGCAGTCCCATACGTAACCGCCCTTAAAGCGTAATGTTGTAGTTCCTTATGCGGTGCGTCACGCCAAAGGATACGCTGCAAATTGGAGTCCTTTGGGTTAACCATAATTTGTCGATACATCTTTTCTGTCCGCAATGTCCGCTGTCCTGCTGGATCGTGGGACCATCAAAGTATTGTTGAGGGACAAATTATTTGTCGTTTTAGCGGGACCGTCAAAGACAACACGTAACTTAGTGGTTAGGCTGGAGCCCTTAAAGACTGAGTGATGAGGCAAATAAAAAATGTCTGATTTGTCAAGCGACAAATCGTAATCATTAAGTGGAGACATATGACCAAGCTTCAAGTATTCACGCATGAACTCGCTATAGCCCTTGTAAAGGGCAGGGTTCTGCTTGAACTTAAACTCTAGCGACTGGAACCTGCGGATTGCTCCGCGAAGAGAATCTCCCAAATGAGATTTGTCTGACCTGCGAGGCAGGGATACCACGAATCTCCCTTCGTGGTTGCGGACAGTATTTGTCACAAAATGCTTTTCACACGCCGAGTCCTCAGAGTAGGGATCACGACTAGAGATCTCCTCCAGTTTCCAGAATTCCTTTAGTTGCGAGGAAATCTGACTATCATACTTACAGACCATAAAGGACGAAACCGTTTTAGTTATGTCGACATTGAAAGGTAAGTTACTAGCTAGAATAAATCCTAGTTTAGTCTCCTGAATTATAGGAAAGTGCGGGCCGCGCATAAATTTAATAGGTTCGATTAATTGCAGATAATATTGAGCGCCGAGTAATACATCGACTTGCGACGAGCAGTGGAGGTGTGGATCAGCTAAGAATACGTCCTTCGGTAAATTTAAAGAGGCGAGATCGAAGGATTCCGCCGGTAAATTATTAGTTATACTGGGAAGTACGGCGCAATGCACGTTTAACGAAAAAGGTTTATAGCGAGAATGTAGCCTTACTCTTGTACTGAAGTCAGCCTGGGACAGTGAGTTGTTTATACCCGTTATGGGCAATTGCGATTTGACCAATTGAAGTCCCATTCGACGAGCGAAATCCATTGTGCAGAAGTTCGCTTGCGAGCCGGAATCCAATAAAATTCTAACTGGAAACTTTCTACCGGCCTGATTAGTTGTCATACAGACAGCGGTAGATAACAATATTGACTTATTCGTTCGCAATTTTAGTGAACATCGGTTATTGATGGAAGACCCATCTTTGTTAGGCAAGTGAATCATGGTGTGGTGACGCTTTGCACACTTTCTACAAGAAAATTTTGATGGGCATTGAGAACTTTCGTGACCCAGACGAAGGCAATTTAAACAAAGTTTGTTTTTTATTATGATGTTTTTTCTTTCAGGGATAGCAAGCGACGTAAACTGTAAGCAATCAGTAATTCTATGTTTCCCGTTACATAGTTTACATAAACTATTTCCGACATGAAAATGAAATGCTCCCCTTGGAGGGTTTATCGGTTTGACTGCCTTGCGATAAGGAGTCTTATCACTGTCATTTAACTTGCTCGTTGAAGTAGTTGCGTTATCAAGATTTTCAAGATTTTGTAATAATTGTCTGAGTGTGTTTAGGAATTTTATAAAATTATTGAAATCAGGGAATTTATGTTCTGACAAGCTCTCTTTCCACAACCGCAGAGTGTAACTATAAAGTTTTTATCTAAATAATGAATAACAATGATTTCGAATGTGTTTACTGGCAAGTTGAGGTTATTTAATGCATTCATATTGGCTGTTATTTCATTAATGAATCTGGATACGCTAATTTGGGATTCTTGTTGAACCGATTGTACGTCCAGTACATTCCCGACATGATGGGCGGAGACAATTAGCTTACTGTCATATCTACTTTTCAACAGATCGATAGCCACCGCGTAATTCTCATGAGTGATTGGCAGTGACATTATTATGTTAAGCGCCTCGCCAGATAATGATGAGTGCAAATAGTGTAGTTTTTGTATGTCCGTCAGGTCGGTTCTGACGTGTATTAGTTCAAGAAAGATATGATAATAATGCTTCCCGCAAACCGAGGTAATTTAATCGGTTCCAACTGAATGGGGGGAGTTGTAAGATGCTTACTTTCAGCATTAATTAAGGGTTTTTGCAAGCAGAATGATCACTGTTGCACACCACTATATAAAAATTATCCCGATTAGCGCTTTCAAGCTTCACAGCTCATCGTCAGATCGGAACAGACAGAAATTATGTGAACAAACCCTTCACCCCTCTCACCCCACCCTGCTCACACACAACAAGCTATAATATAAATGTCCCTTCCCCACCCCCTAAACCCTGTTCCACCATCTCTACAGTTACATATTTTTCTAGCAAATTCCTTGTGTTCCAGTGCCGTGTGTGTGTGTGTGTGTGTGTGTGTGTGTGTGTGTGTGTGTGTGCATCCTTTTAAACTTACCCTCTTCCTCTCCACACACGTGGGTCAGTCACACACCCTTATTTTAAAACATCCAATTAGTACTATGCAATATAATTCAATCTTATCTATCTGTCCTCTATCATTTACTTCTTAATTATGTTATAAAATATTTCTTCATTATCAAATTTAATTTTAATATTAATTAAATTGTCTAACCCTTTTTCTCTTTCTTTCAATATTTCTAACTCCTCTCTAAGCTTCCTTTCAACTGTATTATTTACTACTTTTACAATTTCGTATTCTTCCAAAGGATTAACAAACTTATGGTTGTCTTCTATGAAATGTCTTGCATATAACGAATTGGTTGTTCTATTAGCTTCTCCACGTTTGTGGTCAGACAACCTGCATACGAATTTTCGTCCTGTCTCACCTAGGTACACTTTGTTGCAGTCTTTACATTTTAATTTATAAATTCCGCTTTTCTGTAATACTGGAATTTTTTCTATATTCTTATTCCTTATCTTATCAAACACCGTTTCACATTTTTTAATAGCTATATCTACTCCGTATTTATTAAAACATTTTATAATTTTTCTAGTATGTGAACCTATGCATGTCAATGACCCTGCATAATTCTTTTGTTCTGGTTCTATTTTAGCTTTTTGTATGTTAACCCTTTTCATAACTTTATCCACTATGTTGGTGTTATAATTATTATTCCTTACAATTCCCTTTATCGTTTTTAACTCCCTATCTTTTGATTCGGTTTCTTTTAAACACTTCTGAGCTCTGTAACAAAATGAATTGATTGCCGCCATTTTATATCTATAAGGGTGGTAAGACTCTCTTGGTATAATTATATCAGAATACGACTCTTTCCTAAATATCCCAAACTGTAGTTTCTCACTATCTTTAATTTCTATGTTTAAATCTAAGTAATTTATTTTCTTACCTCCTATCTCTTCTTTAAATTGTAAGTTTTTATCCTTATTATTTACCTCATTTATAAATTCATGCACTTCTTCTATGCTTCCTTCCCAAATTACTAATACATCATCAACGTATCTAGACCATAATTTTATATTGTCTTTATACTTAGTGGAACTTATTAATTGCTTTTCAAAATCATTCATGTATATTTCAGCAAGAATAGCGGATAATGAAGACCCCATAGGTAAACCTTTTTTCTGTATATAAAACTTGTTATTAAACCTAAAATAGTTCTGATTTACACATTCTTTAATTACTTTAATAAACTGCTTTTTATACCTGTACTCTCCCATATTATTATCGTTTATTAACTTAATAACTTTATTTACTGTGATATTGGTAAACATGTCCTTAACATCCAGTGATATCAATTTTGTATTTACATTAATTCTAATATTTTCTAATTTTTCTATCAATTTTACATTATTCTCTATATTGTATTTTGTCCCAAATTCATATTTCTCTTTCAGTACTCTGCTAACTTCCTTTGATAATTTATAAATAGGTGCATTAATAAAAGAAACAATCGGTCTAATTGGTTTTCCTTCTTTATGTATCTTAACCTGACTTTTAAAAGTTAGTGCTCTTGGATTACTTTCCAATAAATACTTTTTCTTATTTTCTTTTATAAATGTTATCTGTTTCATCATTTGTTTTATCCTTGACTGGTACTTACTTGTATAATCATACTTTATTTCCTCATATGGTCCTTCCCTTATAAATTCTTCCGTTTTCTTTATGTATTCGTCCTTTCTCAGTAGTACCATTGTATTTCCTTTGTCCGCCTTCGTAACTATAATATCATTCTTCTTTATTTTATTCTTTAGTTTAGTTACAGTTGATTTGATTTTTTGTTCGTTTTTTGAATTATACAAACTTTTCTTAAATAATTTATTTACTACATTCCCTACTTCCCACATTATTCTTTTTTTATCATTTTCATTTCCTAGTTTTTGTATTATGCTTTCGCATTCAATAATCGTTTTTTCTTGATTTAATTCTGGTGGCGGCGCGTATTTTAAGCCTTTTGCTAACAGTTTTTGGTTCATATGCTCTGCTTGTTCTGTAACCCCTCTTTCCTTTTTATGCTTTATAAAAAAAAATAATCCTTTTTTTGTATTTTTTTTTTAAAGAGAGGCCACTAGTTATTTAAAACTAGGCAAGAGCCTAGAGAAGCCAAAAATGCGCTGGGTCCAGTATGACGGGACTTGCAATTAAACTCGGTTGTTAATCAACAAAAATAATTTTTATTTTTGCCCCATAATTCATTACATGCACAAGTATAACAATCATCAATAAATAACAATATAAATGATAAATAAGTAGTGTCCACATGTTAACCAATCAGTTTCCATAAGCCCCATATTAATTCATCCCCTATATACATATATCAATTTGCTTCTTTAAATTATATAAATCCCCCCCCTAAATAACACTTAACATTAACATCACATATTGAAACATAGAGAAACATATACATATAACATCATCACATTAAATCATGTTCGACCTGGCAGACAGCCTGTATAAACGATAAAGCCCCAAAAACTGCAATCATAAAATCTAAACGTCCAGCCACAGTTGGAATTTAATCATTTAAAACCACAACCCATTTACTCCATTAAAATGAAACCCAAAAAAAATATTTTAAAAACCGAAAGGATGATAATTACTAATAACTGCAAGATAATAGTGGCCTGGCAGCCCATATGAATTTATAACATCTAATAAATTGCACATTATAAGTACATGAAAATCTCTAAGTTTTGAACTGTATACAAGGGGTAAAAACCCTTATCACCTAAGTTTAAACAATTGGCATAATATTCCAAAACGTTAATTGTTGTGCTACAAATATAGATGTATCCCTGTATCAGGAATTCGTTCTTTAATGATAATGATTCAATTCAACAGACAGGTCCAGCAAGCAAGTCAGAACCCAAGTTACAATAATGAGTAGCATCAGTATGATTTTTCAATCTCAAAATTATTGGTATATGCCCACAAAAAATAAAATTTTAATGTCAGACATCTGTGTATAAATAATTTTAAAATAACAGCCTGTTGTATTCTGGCAGCCTTGGAAGTGTGCCAGCGTGTGCTAGACCAGGTCAGACAGGTATCCGGCCTGCATAAAACTGTATCAACGTGTGCCTGACTTGAGCCAAAAAAACCCATGTGAATTTTACCCCTGAAAACAGCCTAAAAAACGAAACCCCCAGCCCTTAAATGTAAAACCAAAAATGAGAATAATATATGCACCCCGTCCTGAACCAGCCGGAACAGAACCAATAAACACATGACTTAAATTTAGATAGAAAGTATAATGACTCTGAGGCCTTTGTACATAAACAAAAAATCTATAAAGGAGTAAAAAGCTCTGGCACGCTCCCCCAGTGCAGCACACAATTACAATCATAGTACGTTAGAGTTATGTAGTAATTTTATAATAGTTCACATAATGTTCATAATGAATGTCCTGTTGACACACCCCTGATCGGACTGTCTAGCAGCGTAAGCACATGGTTTAAAAAGGAAAACGATTTGTAACACGGATGAACGGCGGGCCAGGCCAACGAAAAATAATAAAAGTTTATATCACCTTAATAGCATGATTATAGTTGCATCTTGCAGTGGTCAGCAAGCTCCCTCCTCAGAACAGGTGAGTATTGGATGGTTCATAACTGGTGAAGGTGTCAGTACACCAGCCGAGACCAAATCTCCGTCTGGGAGCGACAACCCTGAGAATTCACAAAGGATTAGAAATTCTGTTCACTAAAATATGCACCCAAGTTCAAGGTAATAACCTCAGAACGGGCCTCCCGATCAACACAGATAAATGCATAAAGTTTCGGTTTTTGTTTTTTTTTTTTGAAAATTGCCTGAGGAGTAATTAAGTCTACAAGGTGATAATGAACTCACTAAATAAAAAAAATAATATTAAAAGGTGTATAGTAACAAGTCACTCGCACTAGATCTAACAAGTGCCGACATAATCAAACAGGTTGGCCTCGCCACATGGCAACACAATTATCGTAATTTGTCAGAAAATGACCACATTAAAGGCACTTACATTGAGTTACACACAATTAAAAGATTAATAGTGTTTCATCTAAGGGTGGTCTCACAATTCGTTTTCAACTGCCGTAATTAATTAAAAAAGAACACTCTTCCAGTCCAATGCGGGTACGTACATAACCCACACGCTTCAACTCTGTCTATACGTACTGGCTTTAGCTATAATTTTATATAGCAATTTAACAAATGATTACAGTGACTATAGTACAATAATTAAAGGAAATACTGGCTGTATATACTGAAGCATCAAATAAGTTTCTTACAACACACACACTCGTCCGATCGCATCACGTATATTATACTCTCGCATTCGGCTGAATATATTTAAGTTTAATTATTCTCTTATTATTCAAGCATTCTATAGCATGCTGTAAATTACTCACCGGGAAGTCTCGAAAATTTAGCCTGCCATCAGGTTGAGAAGAAATTTACCAAATTACAGTCTGTCCAAGGTCGGGAGCTTGTGATTCCTTCACGGTCTGGGTCGGACTGCCGATAACATCCGCAAATCGACAAACAGCAAAACTTCAACGCGAGATGACGCGCGCAGTCTCAACAGGGCCATCTCAATATCGCGGCTCACCGACGTTAATATTCGAGTTTACAAAATTTTTATACCTTCGATTGCCGGGTTATGCAAACACCGGCACAGTTCCAACAAGTGTTGCAACTTACATTCTATGTTACAAAAATTGTCCTCAGTTTGGACCCTGTCACTCGCTAATGCAAAATCCGCTTCCTCGGATTCGATTTGAGATTGTATTTCATCGTATTTGGTGGATAATTCTATCAAATGCCGAAGTTTTATTTTCAGCGCATGATGATCGCTGGTTTCCAAATCGAAATTGTCCGCGAAGGTGTTAACGCGGGATATCGAAGCTTTAATGGTGCCTCGTTTTTTTATTAAAGCTTTTACATCCGCCATGATTACAATTTAAAATATAATTTAGAATAATTTAAGCGCAGAGCAGGTGAACCATTGATTTAAATTTTGCTTCATTGGATGCTCGTACTCTGCTGCATTGGCTGCTCGTACTCTGGCTCACTGGATTCTCGTACTCTGCTGCATTTGCTGCTCGTACTCTGCTACATTAGCTGCTCTGGCTCTGCTGCATTAGCTGCTCTGGCTCTGCTGCATTAGCTGGTCTGACTGTCGATCAACTCTAGACGCTCTAGTAGTTGGACATAGCCTCCGGCAGTCCTGATGATTGAACCAAAAAAGTTCTAGTCCTTGGACAGCGCCTCCGGCTGCTATGATGGTCGGACGAGTAAGAGAGCGATGATTTTGCGTCCTCGTATTTATACCCAAGTCGCCGAAATCATGTGTAGACAACATTCTGCCTGTTCGCAATAGTCGAGCGCATCACTTTTAATCCCGTTTCCTAATGACACTTGACTTGCTCGTCTTCGCGAATTGCGAAGTCTTTGGCACATTATACGATATTCCTTCGATCGTTAATTTTTAGGCGTTTATCATGCACAAAACTGTTTCTCTTTGTCTTAATTACAGTACTCTAATTACTATAAAATTTAATTTCTTATCATTTCTCTTTTTGTTCGTTTCGCACTATTTTTTATCTATGTGTTTCTGTTATTTTAACACACATTTTGGTGTCTTCAGTTTTTCGCTACTATGCACATAAGCCTAGTAATTAATTAAATACAATTAATTTATATCGTTAGCCTTTCATGAATGAACCGGTCGTCACACACACACACACATGCAGAGAGCAGCTGCTTTGCTTCCTGTCCTAACACGCAAGTCAGGTGTTTCCACTACAATTTATATTGCAGTCTGAATGATTATTATTATTCAAATGCGTTATTTATATCTTCTAATTGCTTATTTAAAATACTGGATGCAATGCACAGTACTCAACATAATTGTACTGTTGCAGTATGTTTTCCCACCTGTTCAGATAACATGAATGGACCATTATATAGTCTATGGAACTTTGCTGTTGTATTTTCAATACTACGACCAACTTTTAAAGCTCTGAGCAATACTAATTCATCGACTCTAAATGATTGCAGCTTATGCTCGGAATTGAATTTTTCTGTACGCTGGTCTGCAAACTTCTTTATCCGCCCTTTCCATCCAAACGCTTATTCTCGTTCGGAATAGGCAAATTCTGAGTTGCTATATGTTTTACACACTCACTGCAAACACGCTTTGGTTGAACATCCGATTGCACCTCTAACAGTGTAAATCCAGTAGTGGTATTGTAACTACCATTTATGGCGTTCTCGAAGAACTCAAGATACTCCGGCCATTTACTTTGGTTTGTGTTACAATACGTTCTGAATAATCTGCCGAGCTCTCCATTGACTCTCTTGGTATTTCTTTGAGGTCTCCTAATGGATGTCAATACCGCTTGTATGTTCCTCTTCTCCAATTCAGCTTTCCATTTCTTATTTTGGAATTATTTGCCTTGGTCGGATAGGGTCTTCTTGACATGGCCATACTTAGGGATGTATTTTTCCAGAATTATTTTAAGTACAGCATCCGTCGTGGGTCTACCTATGGCATACAGACTTACATTTTTGGTGAAAGCATCAGTGCACACAACCAGATTTCTCATACCTCGAAGCACGTTGTAATGGACCAAGGAAATCGATACACAATAATTCATTTTTACCATGCATCACTATGTTTCCCATTTCGACATACGTGTGTTGGTTTGGTTATTTGGCTGTCTGGCAGGTGTGGCAGGTACATAGAATTGACTTGACTTTCCTGGCCATGTTCATCCATATGAAGTCCTCACGCAGAGTCAAGTAACACTTGTATGCTCCTGCATGCGCAAGACTTTCATGGCACGCTCAGGTCAGGTCCTCTATGAGATGGTCTGGAATCATTACCTTCAATTGTCCGTCAATGAGTTTGTACAAAACGTTGTTAAAAATTTGAAATTTGGGATTTTCTTTAGTTTGAATTTCGTTTATAATTTCTTTTATTTTATCCTCTCGTTGTTGCTCATTATCAATGTTCTTAAGTAAAGATTTGAGCTCGTTAGGTAACGCATATTTAACAGCGAAGATTTGATTTTCATTTTTATCAGACGTATAAGTTTCCTGCTGAACAGGTGGATAACGACTTAGAGTGTCAGCCATTTTGTTGTCACTGGCTTTACAATAATTAATACTCAAATCATACTCTTGCATAGCCATTATCCAGCGTGACATACGGGCATTAGCAAGTTTACATTTTAATAAAAACGAAAAAGCTTGGTTATCAGACAGAATTTCAAAATGTTTACCTACTAAATAATATCTAAATTTACTAACAAAATACACAATCGCTAAAATTTCTTTCTCTGACGTAAAATAATTTCGTTCAGCGCCTTTCAATGAAAGATTGACGTGCGCGATAACTTTATGCTCCCCGTTATCATTCCGCTGATACAGAATTCTACCAACGGCATAATCGGACGCATCGCAGTTCAGTACATATGTCCCCTCCTTTTCGGGATGAAACACGTGTAGGTTTTCCTTAAATAACTCCTTTACTGCGTTAAATGCCTCTTCGGTTAAAACTTTATTTCGGATTTCCCAAACTCGCACATTTCGTAGTTTAGCACCAAGTTGGCCTGACGGAGTTTGCTGAACACTATGTTGAGATGTTTTAAGTGTTCGTCAAACGATTTTGATATCACCAAGATGTCGTCAACAAATACACTAACGAAATCCTCTGGACCAAATGCTAACTCCAAACATTTCACCATCGCCGCGAGGCTGGTTACTAATCCAAATGGAACTACCTTAAATTGATAGAATTTGTTTTTATATAAGAACGCAGTCAATTTTCTGCTATCTTCAGCTAACGGTATCTGCCAAAATCCACTCTTAAGATCTAAACGAGTCATATATTTAACACCTTGGCATTTTATAAACAAGTTCTCGGCATTAGTCGTACAGTCAAAACATTGTTTTGATATGCTATTTAAATTACGCATATCTAAACATATCCTTATTTGATTATTTTTCTTCTTTACAATCACCATAGGATTCAGAAAATTACTGTTGGAACGTTCAATGATGTTATCATCCAACATTATTTTAATTTCCTCATCCACAAGTTTTTGGTAGTGAAGTGGAATCGGATATGCTTTATTGAACAAATAAAGTTGTGTGGTGTACAAAAAATGAAAACACGTTATTTATAAAAACCATGACCAACAATTTTTATTTTTACATAATAACACTCTTTTGAGTTATGTTGTAACAGTAATCACACATACAACTTGGCCAACTGTATATATGCCAATCGTAAACCCGCCTGCATCATAACAAATTAATATCATATATTATAATTATCGTATATTATAATATTAATATTCATAATGAACATCTCCTGTGTACAACAAATACAGAATAGGTCCAAGGATACTCCCTTGTGCTACACCAGCTGAAATATCCTTTGAATTAAAATAAACATCACCACACTTAACTCTGAACTGACGTTCATAACGTATAAATCTCTAAATTAGTAGTATTGAACCCTAATTTTTCAGTTGCGTTATCTCTCTCTCGCTCTCTCTCTCTCTCTCTCTCTCTCTCTCTCTCTCTCTCTCTCTCTCTCTCTCTCTCTCTTCTCTTTCTCTCTCTTTCCCCCTCCTACTACTAAAAATAACGACGTAAAAATAATCTACGGTATACTGTCGCAGCAGCACCTTTGCAACCGAGCAAGGAATGTGGTGACGTATGCCATTCCACTGCATGCATCACTGTATTACTACACATTTAAAATACGTTTAACACAGTTTCGGTGTGACTTGACTGTCTCTCACACGGTATTTCTTGTAGCAAATAAGAAAACACACTTTAACAAAATATTCAATAAATTACACTGACATATAATGTTCGAACGCTCAGTCTAATTCACACACAAAAGTATAACTAAATACGTCTTCTAAACATCTGAACTGTGTTTTCAAAACCAGTAATACCCCACCAACACAAGCACGCACTATCATTTAGTAGACGCTCCTCAGGCGTCTCGGCAGCAAAACTGGTGCGCGTACAGTACCTACAACTACAATGGCGTATGCTGACCGAATTGGTATTCTAAAACTTAAGGGTGTATATTACAACATGACAAATTGATGTTTATTTAAATTGGTGGAGCCTCATGCTTTTGGGAGACAGTTATTTATACAACGCAAGTTAACCAATTTAAATGCATTTACATATTGTGTATTGAATTCATGGGTGTAATCGCAATAAGAAGATGATACGTTATTTCAGTTGAAAATCGTTCCATCATTTATTTATTTAAACAACATCTCTCATATCGGATATTAAATAATACCTCATTATTAACTCGTTTGTACAAAGTTTTCGTACATAACGTATTGCTAACAAATGATATACATAAGTTATATACAACTCTTATTATCTAATTGTAATTACTTTAAAATGTTTTTGCAAAAATTCCTGTCTGAACACTTTTCAACTTGTCAGATTATGTCGAGGCGTTACTACCCCCACTCTGATTCAATTCAATATTTTCGCCTATTTTCGCGAATTACGCAGTTTGTTTCACCTCACTCTATGCTCAATTGATCACTAATTTTTATGTGATTACTATACGTAAATTGCACTTCTTTATGGTATTCACAAAAAGAGTTATTCATTTTTTACGTATAGTAATTGCACTTTACGTCACCTCTGTATGGTTTTTTAAACATTTTATTTATATATAATTTCTAGACACTTTGGTGTCTTTTGTTTTATCCTATCGTACATAGTTTTCTTATAATTAACAATAAACTTATAACTATTCTACTTGAAAAGGGTTGGTTACATTTCAGGAACGGACAGGTTTCACACACACTAACAAAATACGCGCGTATACAACGTTAGCGACAGGTGTGTCGAAACTGCGTGTCCATGCATGAATTCTGTACTCCCTATTTTTACAACGATTCAGCTTATGCAATCTGAATCATGTTTATTAATTTATATTTATTCATTTTTATTATTTATTTTATTTATTTGGGCAATGCACAGTATCATTACTGTTTGTACTGTTGCATTATTTCCCAGCTTGGTAAAAAAAAATTTTTTTAATACAAAATTAAAATTTTGTTTTCTCTGCCTATTTATTAGACAAATAATATGTATTTTTTTATTTATCGACATATTTATTTATTTTATGTGGATTAATAATGAGTATTCGATTTTTCAATTGTACCCTTATCTGGTGGGTTTTAAGCAAATATTTCCCCCTCTATGCGAGTAGAGTTGATGCAGTTATTTTATGTACAGTCGCCGTGTTGTTTCGTTACATCTGCTTTAATCATTGTGGGTCGCTTAATAGGGTACAGTCGGACTGCCTTGGACAAAACATCGATACATACCAATATGTGTTTCACTCCTCGACTTGATCGTGGTAGTGGTCCCAGAAAATCCACTGCAATTAGCTCTCCCTTATTTTCTTTCTGGATGCTCTGCATTTCTACGTATTTATGCCATCTTTCACTCTGTAATTTTACATTTCCTTAATCATAACATTCCTACATTCTTCACTCTTCTCTTACATGAACATTACTTACCATTACTTACTGATCGCTAATAATTTTCTTCATTCTTACTCTGTGTTGAAATACACTTCCGTAACAGAATACTCTATTAGCTTTGTCGTGTGTTGCATGATCGGTTACAGATGAACTGCCTTAGGAAACATATCGATATTTTACTCGTAGTCCTAAATTCTAGTAGTCTCTGCCCTTTGACTTTTTACTATCGCTTTCTTCTGTGTCCTTGCATTTCCACTAAGGTATGAAGATTTCGCTTGATCAGCCGTTCTGACAATTATAATATTTATTTCTCGTCTCTAACCCTTTCTTCATATTAATAACAAAATCGATAATAACATTCTTTACAATCATTTCTTAAATATTTCTTTACACTAACATTCCTCAACATCAATAATATATTTCTTACCTTTCTTTTAAAAATAATATTCCTTTTATTTCTTATATTTATTTAGCATTTCTTTTTATTTAGTTCTTTATCATTGTTTCTTTTCAATCATAACATTTTCTTAAATATAATTTCTAACTTATTTACACATATTATTCCTTACTATTTAACTCCATATCACTATAATATTGACGACTCGGAACACAAAGTTTTTTATAAGTAAAAACGTAAAGTTTTACCTTACAGCCTAAACCGGCTTTCACCTATAGAAGGCTTCATCAGAGGCTGTCGTTAGTAGCGCTGCTCGTCTTGTTGTTGGCGACGAGAAAGTGTTTCGAAAGATTGAAGCTGTGTGTGTGTGGTGAGATGTGTTCGAATAATGCGTGCGATTTGAATTGTGTCTGTTCGTTTAGGATGTCGTTTTTATTTGTTTTTGTGTGCTTGTATATTTCTAATTGTTCTAGAGTGTCTAGTTTTCGGCCTTTTGTGTGTACGTGTAGTATGTTCATGTTATTGTCGATGTTTTTATATGTGTGGTTTGCTTCAATGAGGTGGTTTGCGAAGGTAGATTCTGTAGTGGTGTGGAGTGCTTTTGTGTGTTCAATGTATCTCTGTTTGAAGCTACGTCCTGTCTGGCCTATGTAGAATTTACTGCAATTTGAACAATTTAGTTTATATACACCGGGTAGATCGAATTTGTTTTGTGCTTTGGGCATGCGTTTTGATAGTGTGTGTTCTGTTTTGTTAGTAGTTTTGTAAGCGATTCTGTATCCTGCTTTTTTGAATTTGTGGGCAATTTTTTCTGTTTGTTTGTTGATGTATGTTAGTGTTATGAATTTGTTGTTTTCTGTCTTTGTCTGTTGTTTGTTTTGTGTTTTGTGTAGGATTTTACTGACTATTGTTCTGTCATAACCGTTAGATTCTGCTAGATATTTTATCGTGTTTAGTTCGTTTTTGTAGTCTATTTCATCTAAGGGGATGTTGTTAAGTCTATGTATCTTGGTTCTAAAAGCAGCTAGTTTGTGTTGTATTGGGTGATTGGAGGTGTTGTGTATTAGTGTGTCAGTTGTAGTTGGTTTTCTGTATATACTGAATTTGTGCCTTGTTCTAGTTTTGTGATGGAGAGGTCTAAGAAGTTTATGGTATTGTTGTGTTCGTATTCGGCAGTGAAGGTTATGTTTTTATGTATTTTGTTTATGTGCGTTAGTAACTGTTCACATTGTCTTTTGTTTCCCCTGTATAGTATTATAATGTCATCAACGTATCTGTGCCAATATAGTATTTTATGTGAGTATTTTTGTTTTTTCTAAGTGTTGGAGGAAGACTTCCGCTAGAATGCTGGATATGGGGGAGCCCATGGGTAGGCCGTCGTTCTGTGTGTAGTATTTATTGTTATAAGTAAAGTAGTTTTGTTTTGTGATAATGTTCAGAGTTTCTGTTACTTCATTGATAAGTTCGTCTGGTGTGTTGTTCTGTTTGAGTTTGTTTTGTAGGATGGTGATTGTTTCAGAGATGGGGATGTTTGTGTACAGGTTTTTAATGTCAAAGGAGGCTAATGTGGCGTTATGGGGGATGTGTATGTCTTTTATTTTTGTTACTAGGTCAGTGTTGTTTTTTACTGCAATGTTGTTGTCTATTTGTGTGTGTTGTCTAATAATTTTGTCTAGATATTTTGCTAGTTTGTGTGCAGGGGCATTACGGTAGTTGATAATGGGGCGGATCGGAATGTCTTCTTTATGGATTTTGGGAAGCGCTTGGAGTGTAGGTGCTGATGGTCGGATTTGTTTCATGTAGGGCTTTTGTTTATGTGTCATAATGTGTTTGGCTATGTTGACTATTTGTTTTACTGAGTTTTGGTATCTGTCGGTGGGGTCGTGTTTTAGTTCTGTGATGTTGTTCTGTTCTATGAAGTCTTGTACTTTTTTGTGTAGGTTGTCTGTGGGGATAATTACAGTCGTGTTGCCTTTGTCAGCTTTTACAAATGTGATGTTGTGTTTGTGTGCCTTTTCCCTCAGTTTGATGGCTGTGTGTATTTCTGAGTTGTGGTTGTTGTTGTCTGGTGTCTTATGTACTCCTATTGTGTTGTTTATATTATGTCTTAATGTGTCTTGATGTTCTGGTGCTGTGTTTTGTATATTTGTTTCTGTGTCAATTATGAGCTTTGTTAGTGTTTGGTTGTTATGTTTGTAATGTATGTTATGTTTTAGGCCTTTATCAAGGAGTGTTTGTTCGTTTTTTGTGAGTGTGACGTTCGTGAGGTTTACTGTACGTGGGTAGAATTTGTGCGAGGGAATTATATCTGTTTTGATTGGTGTCAGGTTTTTTATTTTTCTGTCGTGTTTTGTCTGTATGATATGTATTTGTTTTTTGTCCATTCATTTGTGTGATGTATTAGTTCAGTCATGTAATTGTGTCCGTATGTGTTGGCGATATGACACATAAACAAAAGCCCTACATGAAACAAATCCGACCATCAGCACCTACACTCCAAGCGCTTCCCAAAATCCATAAAGAAGACATTCCGATCCGCCCCATTATCAACTACCGTAATGCCCCTGCACACAAACTAGCAAAATATCTAGACAAAATTATTAGACAACACACACAAATAGACAACAACATTGCAGTAAAAAACAACACTGACCTAGTAACAAAAATAAAAGACATACACATCCCCCATAACGCCACATTAGCCTCCTTTGACATTAAAAACCTGTACACAAACATCCCCATCTCTGAAACAATCACCATCCTACAAAACAAACTCAAACAGAACAACACACCAGACGAACTTATCAATGAAATAACAGAAACTCTGAACATTATCACAAAACAAAACTACTTTACTTATAACAATAAATACTACACACAGAACGACGGCCTACCCATGGGCTCCCCCATATCCAGCATTCTAGCAGAAGTCTTCCTCCAACACTTAGAAAAACAAAAATACTCACAAACAATGACAGACACTCACATAAAATACTATATTGGCACAGATACGTTGATGACATTCTAATACTATACAGGGGAAACAAAAGACAATGTGAACAGTTACTAACGCACATAAACAAAATACATAAAAACATAACCTTCACTGCCGAATACGAACACAACAATACCATAAACTTCTTAAACCTCTCCATCACAAAACTAGAACACAGGCACAAATTCAGTATATACAGAAAACCAACTACAACTGACACACTAATACACAACACCTCCAATCACCCAATACAACACAAACTAGCTGCTTTTAGAACCATGATACATAGACTTAACAACATCCCCTTAGATGAAATAGACTACAAAGACGAACTAAACACGATAAAATATCTAGCAGAATCTAACGGTTATGACAGAACAATAGTCAGTAAAATCCTACACAAAACACAAAACAAACAACAGACAAAGACAGAAAACAACAAATTCATAACACTAACATACATTAACAAACAAACAGAAAAAATTGCCCACAAATTCAAAAAAGCAGGATACAGAATCGCTTACAAAACTACTAACAAAACAGAACACACACTATCAAAACGCATGCCCAAAGCACAAAACAAATTCGATCTACCCGGTGTATATAAACTAAATTGTTCAAATTGCAGTAAATTCTACATAGGCCAGACAGGACGTAGCTTCAAACAGAGATACATTGAACACACAAAAGCACTCCACACCACTACAGAATCTACCTTCGCAAACCACCTCATTGAAGCAAACCACACATATAAAAACATCGACAATAACATGAACATACTACACGTACACACAAAAGGCCGAAAACTAGACACTCTAGAACAATTAGAAATATACAAGCACACAAAAACAAATAAAAACGACATCCTAAACGAACAGACACAATTCAAATCGCACGCATTATTCGAACACATCTCACCACACACACACAGCTTCAATCTTTCGAAACACTTTCTCGTCGCCAACAACAAGACGAGCAGCGCTACTAACGACAGCCTCTGATGAAGCCTTCTATAGGTGAAAGCCGGTTTAGGCTGTAAGGTAAAACTTTACGTTTTTACTTATAAAAAACTTTGTGTTCCGAGTCGTCAATATTATAGTGATATTTAGTTAAGTAACGTACACGTCATGGACAACGAAATCCAAGTATTTAACTCCTTTTCTAACATTGACATTCATTTTTAATTAATTCATTATCTTATTAATAATTAACAGTAGTATTTTTCTTAAAATAATTATTTATTTTCGGGCATTGAGTGTGGTTCAATTTACACCCTCCCTAGTTTAAATTAACAATGCATTGTATTGTTTGACCAGCTGCCGGACATTGTTTCCTTTGCCGTATCGTCGCCGACACATAACAATTTCCGCTTCTCACCCTTGTTAACATTCCATTGTATTCCACCTGTTCGTACAGCAAGAATTTGTTTCTTAGATGCGACGAATAACCTCTCTCTCTTCTCTCCGCACGTTCCATAATTCTCTCGTCACTAATGCATTGCGTATGTTCAGTCTGCTTGAGACCCATATAAACAGCTGTCGACTGTTTTTTCATCCGTCGTTTATGATAACCTCTGTAGTTCTCATACTTACAGTTATAATTATCGTTACTATAATTATCGTTCGCTTTATACTTATCGTGCGTATAGTTAACATTATAATTATCAGAAGTTTGCGTTGTGTATCGTATAGATGATTTATTACTACGTTTCTCGTTACAGTGATACTTATTGTGTTTTAAGGGTTTTACACATATTTTTCTTTTATGTCATTTATTGCTGTGTGTGTAACTTGTGATTTGGATATTCCTATCAATAAGGTATGCTCGCTTAATTTTTACTTTGCTTTCTTCCTTAACGTTAATAATTTCTCTATGATTATCATTATTAATTACGAACGTATTTTTTTTCGTATCTTCAATTATTATGGTTTCTTCCCATATCATCATTTCACATATTTGTTCCGTTTGTTTATCAATTATTTCACATATATTTTCTGTGCTGGTGTCAATATGTGAGTTGGTATCACCAACCTTTTCTGTTAACTCTTTTACTTTCTTCGTTATTTTTATGGGTCCTGTTTAAAATTTTCAGACTGTTGTTCTAATTTATTATTTAATTTTTCGGTATGTTCCTCAAGTTTAGCATTTAGATTTTCTGTCTGTTTTGTGCTTATCTCATCTACCCAACCACGCATCATGGTTTGAAGTGCTTCCATGTTTAAGCTTTCTGGTGTCGCCATAATGAATATTTTGTATTTATTTATTATGTTTTAGAATATTATTCTTATGGAACCGAATTACTAATTTTATTTATTTATTTATAATTATTATTAATTATTACTTTTCTTATTACCATTACACCTTTAAAATGATATTATTTCGTTGAGCGCCAGTTGTGTTATAATACACAACAATTAACATAACATACAATTAATGTTTAATATAAATAATTATCAAATATAATATTTTTTTTATTTAACACACTTTTTTTTTTAGAGAAACCATTTAGCTACAAAAAAAACATTTTTAATTGTCAAATGGTCGGGACATGCCACACGTTCTTGGGCGACAATTACAACATGACAAATTGATGTTTATTTAAATTGGTGGAGCCTCATGCTTTTGGGAGACAATTATTTATACAACGCAAGTTAACCAATTTAAATGCATTTACATATTGTGTATTGAATTCATGGGTGTAACCGTAATAAGAAGATGATACGTTATTTCAGTTTAAAATCGTTCCATCATTTATTTATTTAAACATCTCTCATATCGGATATTAAATAATACCTCATTATTAACTCGTTTGTACAACGTTTTCGTACATAACTTATTGCTAACAACTTACATACATAAGTCATATGCAACTCTTATTATCTAATTGTAATTACTTTAAAATGTTTATTTTGCTCTCGGCTTACTCATGGTGTGTTCATATTTTTGCAATTGCTGATTCATTAGCTTCAAAAAATGAATCTACTTCTATTCGAACTTCTTTTATGTTACTTTGTTTTACTTTCTACTACATAAGCATTATTCTTTATCATCAAAGACTTTACTAATTACGTTAATTCAAGAATTACTTATTTCTCTTATCATTTACGTTACTAACTTCTAAATTTGATACAAAAAAATTTTTCTAATTTTTACTGCTTTTACATTTATGTATCATTTATTTATTTTAATATTGGTAGAATGTCTTCCATTCAAACTTTAATTAGTGTCTTTCAACAGTCTTCACGACAAATCATCCAGTCGAACGGGCGCACAATTATGAATCGGTTACATACGGTGTCCGAAGATTTGTCGTGAATTATAAATACGGTACTGTTGAAAGCGGCCTCTTGCGCCGCGCGATCAACGATACCCCCGATATTCACCTCTTTGTTCTTGACACAAACGTATACGAGTATAGCGAGTGTAATAATAGACGTGATCACCAGTGCCGCGAGATTTATAGACGCCATGAGCCCTTGCTGCAGTGTATATAAAAAAACGTCCTCTTGTACTCTATTTTACCAACAGACGATGTCGGCATTACCACGTCTTACCGTGTTTCAACGCCGTCTACAGGAGCAAAAAAAGAACGACGTGTTCAACGACTCGTCCGAATTTTGTGAACCCACGCATCATTGCAACAACGGGTCGTCGAGCGACTTCCTAGCGACCTACGAACACAGTAACGGCGGAGACCAAGCGTGTGACAATGACAGGTTCTCCCAAATTTACGGAAGGACAAATGCGGCGGCAGACATCGGTAACGAAAACCACCAGCTGTCTGCCAGATCCGTATCGTCGACACCGCCGCCGACTACTGCAAGAATTTCCGTAGCGCCTACGGAACACGGTCTGATAATGCCTAACGGGGACAACAGCGATGCGTTTCCACGACCGTTTGCAGATTTGCCAAACAATTCGTGTGCAGTGACCAAAGAGCTGGAGACAAACTTTCTGAACGCAAAGCCGTTTAAAGTGTATACGAACAGCACTGCGACGACGAAAACCGTGATCTATTCACGATCGCTGCAAGCGTACTACACTTGGCACGTAGACGAAGACATTACGCAATCACACATTAACAGCCGAGCGCTCAATGCCGCCGCGCAGCCTACAGTCTTGACGTCTGTCGACTTGGAACCGTTTAAAGACGTCGGCCACACGTTGGCCGTCGACAACACGAAGTCTTACATACGCATGTGCGCCTTCGATTTGGACTGCATGTGTCGCAGAAACTTTGGATCGCAACACCTCAGCGAGGCGCTAGTCAACTCTATACGCGCAAAGGTGGAATCCATGTTGTCTCAAAGCACGGATAAACGAAAGATCTCGTGCGTGGAGTGGAGGAAGGACTGCGGCTACCATCTGTACACCAACTTGTCTGTGTCTATGCCGCTGCACCTGGAACTGGGCGAACGCTTGAACGCCGATTACAGGAACCACGGCGTGATCATCGAGGTGCCGTCTCACATGCCTCTGCCTTATTCGGCCAAGATAAGTGGCAAGCCGTATCGACCGCTGTTGATCGGCCAGTCCAGTGTGCCGTTGTTGGGCAGCAACCCGTACTACGATCGCTACGAGTTTAAGACAACGCTGGCGATCAAGACTTTGTAATGGCTGAAATGGACACGCGATACGGTCCGCTGTACTTGATCGGCGAACCGTCTACAGTGCAAAAGTTCAACGCGCCAAAGTTGTCTGCGGTCACCGGCATTCGGTTCAACCAGATGAGCAACTACCTGAAGCCGCTACAAGAGTACATTGCTCACGTTAACGCGTCGTCGCCAGTGCCCAGTACGCCATCGGTAGCGGTTCCCGACAACGGGGTAAATACGATGGTTCAAGACGAACCTGAAGACATTGTCGCTCTGTTGAAAACGAAAAATTTCAAGACTTTCATAGAGACGTTCGACTTGACCCACTTCAACGAAGAACCGCCGACCGTTAGCACTACCGGTACGCCAAATTATAATCGCTTTGTACAGATATCCGCGATAGACAAGGGAGCCTTGTATCTACAACATTATGTGGTTGCGCTGCAAACGATTATGCGCCCCATTGAAGACGAAGACTTTAGACGGTTGTTGACGGTCATTTACAAAAATGTACTCGAAACCGATCCCACCGTGGCACGACTAATTGATAAATACGACGACTACACTTTCAACTGTTACAACGATACGTACGAAAATATGTTGAAATTTCTGAGTCTAATATACATTTACGATCTGTCGGTGGAGACCACAGTGGAGACGCATATAAACGAAATTATGTGCACCATGCTCAAAGTGCAGTCTGTAGAGTCGTGGTCTGCAGCGTACAACCGGACTAAGCAGGGCCCCGACAAGGAAGCTAGGAAATTTGCAGCTTTGGACGCTTATATCACTGTAGTGGAGCGTTTAAAGTATTTAATACACTATAATCAGGCGTGGTACGTGTACACCAACGAGGGATATCACAAGAGCATATCGATTAACGCACTACCGTGTATATCGATGTGGGTGAGCGTGAACGACTCTGCCAAACGCTACAACGAGAACCAATCGTCTCGCTTTGAAGAACCCAACATGTGGTCGACTTGCGACTTTATGTTTGGAACTTCGGTAGGCGTGTTCAATAGCATCACCGGTCTGTACACGGCCAAGGTGCCGCTGTTACGATTCACCAAAAGCCGCAATTATGCGGTGTGAGAGCCAGAGCGACCCCTGACCATGTATGACGAACAGAATAAAGACATACTGGCATTAAGCGAGACGACTAAACGTATTGCCGACATTGCGTACAACCACATTACGGAGTTGTTTCTGCACTATCAAATCATACCTGCCATGATACAGATACCTCAAGTGTACAACATCGACGACCTGAAGTTGTGTCGGTTCTTCGAGCTCTTTGAGAACCACGAGAATATCGATTCGGCCAACTTTCTGGTCGATTACTATCCCGTGGACCCCAAGTTTGTCTATTTGGTAATGTATTTGTATACCAAATACGATCTTAGCACGCTGTTGAACTACAACAAGTTGGTGGACAGCGTCTTCAAGTACAAGACGGACGTGACTAGCGAAGACTGGGCGACAACGTTTCAACCGATACTAGATCGTGTAACATTCGACAGCAACGCGTTTGATCACATGGGTACATTGTTGTCGTTGCGCGGCACAGACTTTGACGGTGAAATCACTAAAGACTTTTGTCTTTACAGCGTGTTGATCTCCGTCTGTATGATCCAATGTTTCTCTTTTCGCCCGTTGGTACAGGCGTTCGGCCTACACAAGCTACCAGTGTGTACCAACAAGGAGCGTATACCGGAATAGTATAGAGACGTGGAATATCGAGCATCGCTAGACTGTTACAAACGCATGCTGGTTCAGACACTGAAGACTGTGTTCGGTGACACGCTGACCGAGTTTGAAAAGGCGTTGGCCAGAATGACCATTCGGATAGGTATGTCTACGTCTTTTGACCCGGACACTACGCGCGACTTGATCAACATGGTGTCCGCCATCTACGTGCCGCGTAACATATTGAAAAAGATGATGATCCTGACTGGACCGCAAGGCACTGGCAAGTCGTTCTTTTGCGACTTAATCGTGTTATTGACCGCTCCGGTTGTCGCCCGATTCCAAGACATACGCCAGGCCGTAGAACGAGCCAACATAACCACTAAAACCAACGTGACAATCATCAACGAAGCGAGTGTCATCAATCCGCACCACATGAAATCCGTCACCGGCAACGACGGCGAGTCGGCAGAAGTGTTTTACACACAGAATTACGAGATACAAAAATTTCAGTCACTCATATACGGCGCTACCAACGGAGTCATCATGTTTAAAGACTGCGATAAGAAAATGTACAACATCGACCCCACCACTGTCCAACGTGTACACGCCGTCACACTAAGCGGACAACAGGTGAACGAGTCTGAGGAAAAGTATCGAAACGACAGTCTGTTTATGATGGTGGCCGAGTCTAGATTCTTTTCCGGCTTAATGAAAGATCCAGAAGAGACGTGTGCACGAGCGATGGGCTGGATAGTGTTCAGCGTCTACTACCATCACAGAGACAAAAACAACAGGCCGATATTGAACACCACCAATCCGGACGTGCTGGCCTACCAACAGCGCGTCTACTATCAGAACAACTCACTGTACGCCTTCCTCGTACAGTCGGGCATCACCGAAGAGCCGGGTTTTGTCATCGATCAACGGTCGTTGATCGCCACTGTGCGGCGCAGCATCGAGGATAAAGTGCACGCCAGAACTGTACCCACGTTCAAAGACTTTGAATCGCAATTCAACGTCCACTACAATGTCAAATTAAAGCATATGAAAATTATACCGGGCCTACAGTATTCGGCACTGGTAGATAACATAAAGACCACTATGGAAACGGTGAAATGCGAGGGCCAACACATTACAGAAGCCGAACTAGAGGAACGTCTTAAAGTGTACGGCACACAACTCAACCAGTCCAACGCTAGAGAATATTTCAAGAGGAGGAATCCGTGCTACGACTACAAGAGGCGCCTGTTTACAGATATAAGGTTTCTACACGACACGACAGACAGCTACGACGGCAACGAGTTTGGCGCGTCGAACACGTCTACAGACACTAGCAGAAGTAGCGGCAACAACGGCTTATTTTATCGCACGACCTACGTTACAGGATCAGTATAGAGAAAAAACAAACCCTCGTCAACTCGTCTGTGATATTTTTTGTTACTATGTAATTAGTGTACGTATGTATATGCTGGGACAAGGTCAATGATCCCGGAAGTAAACAAAGATGACCTTGACCCCGGAAGTAACCAAAGATGACCTTGACCCCCCCGGAAGTAACCAAATATGACCTTGTCCTAGGACAAGGGCAAGGACAAAGTCACGGCCAAGGTCAAGGTCACGACCAAGGTCAAGGTCACGGCCAAGGTCAAGGCTGGTTATGACGTAAGCAACATGATCTCCAATCACGTGTTCAAGGAAATTACGCAATAACATGTGAATGCACGCAGTTGACCTTTCGATTAAACCGCGCCCAAGGAAATTACGCAATAACACGTGAATGTATGTGGTCGATTAAACCACACCCAAGAAAATTGTGTAATAACACACGTTTTCATCATAATTGAAAAGTTGGCGTACGCGTGTTTCGGGTTCGCGTGTTTACATGTAATCGTTTCCAGATAGCGTTTAAAATACGTGTTTTTAATATATTACTTTTTTATATGTGACGATTGTCATTCTGTAGTAAAACGTGACGCGGAAAGTTGGGTTTATTGTATAATGGAGGAAGCGAAGGGGTCAACAGGTGATAATAAGGAGAACGGTCTATTTAAAGAGCACAGTATGACCGATTCTACGTCTACCCGCGGAAGAGTGAAATTCGACATTGCAGATTGTGTATCCGCTCCTGATAAATCACATACGGAGTTATATGAGAGGAGGTTATCATTTAGGAATTGGCCTCTATCATATATTTCTCCAACAGCTTTAGCAGCCGCGGGGTTTTATTATCCGCGAGTTTCTTACGACTGTTGCGACTGTGGTAATAGCAGACCGGACGATAGAGTACGCTGTTATTCCTGCGGGCTCGAATTAGGTCTTTGGAAGATTGGTGATGATCCGTTTGATGAACAGGAGAAGTGGTCGTCGAAATGTGAAGAAGTAAAGAACAGGAGTGACACATTAAAAAATTAGTTATGTCTGGAAAAATTGTATATTATTTAGATGGGACAGCGGCATGTTTCAAATCGAACATATTGACAAATATTTATCAAAATAACGTTTGTTTTACATCCTCATCCGATTTGACTCAGTTGCGAAACGAATTTCCAGAGTTGTATACTCGCACCGATGGAATACAATGTAATACGATTAGTTGGTACTCTATGTATCAGACATAACTATTTTTAAATGGTGAAATTGGACGAAATTATAAAATAATGTGTTGTGACAGATCACCCGTTGCACCGTTTGTGTATGGTATAGTTAATAAAAAAGGTGAAAAATTAAGTGTTCCAGAGTTACAGGAAATTATACCTTCGTGGATGTTAGATTATTTTAAATCGTCTAATGTGTTGATTTCAATAGATTCAGATCTTAAAAGTGTTAAGGAACGATTATTAAAAAGAAACGGTTTTGACATTAATTTAGCAACAGATGAATATTTTTTGTTACAAACTTATTATTTTAAATCTATTGCCGAAATTTGTAATATTATGTGTTTAGATATAAGCGGTAAAACGTTTTCAGATATTTATACATATATTGAAAACTGGATACTGTATAAATAAAAAATTGATTATAAAGTTTTTATTTTTTGTTTTTCCTAGATGGCGCGCCTGTTTTTCAATATTACTATTTTTCAGTAGTGATTAACCATCAGTTGATTGTGTTGTGTGAACATGAAAATTATTATAATTTTAGTATTTATTTTACCGGTCTGTTTAACGGATAACGCAACGTTGGAATAAGTAAAATCATATTTATATAAATATAGTTATCTTCAAGTGAAAGATAATACTTCTTTAGAATTATTAAACGAAACGAACATTTTCAACGCGTTACTTATTTTTCAAGAATATTACAAGTTACCTGGGGATGGAAAATTAAATAATGAAACTCAAGACTTAATGCTAAAACCCAGATGCGGTAATGAAGATAATATATCCGATTTTCGTTTAACAGCTTTTAAATGGAATAAACCATTGGTTACATGGCATTATTATTTAGCTAATCAGGAGGTTTAGAATTAACAAGTAAAGCTTTTGCTGTGTGGGAACAAAAATCTGGTATTCGTTTTAAACATGACAGAACAAATACTGACATTTTAATTTCTAATAAACGTCTAAAACATATGATGCAAACACAATTAACACAGTGTACGAGAGAGTTTGATGGTAAATCGGGTTCACTAGCACACGCATTTTATCCAGATTATGTAAATTCAAGACGGGAAATTCATGTAGACGAGGATGAGATATGGTCATATTCTGACGACAAAATTCAGTTTCCTGGTTATACAAATCTGTTTTCAACGTTAATTCACGAAATCGGACACGCGATAGGGTTATCACACTCCGATGTGCCGGATTCTGTTATGTTTGCATATTATAATGGCGAAATTGAATTAAGCGATGATGATGTTTTGGCTATTCAAAATTTGTATGGTAAACCACAACAAAATATGGTACCAGTTTCTACAACGCCTATATCACCAATTGAAGAAGAAGATAATTATTCTATTGTTGATAGTAAAATCGATCTTTGTCGTCTTAAAAACCTTAACACGTTTCTAATAGCAGACAAACGATTATATATATTATACGAAAAATGGTTATGGATAGTAAACACCGATGATATGATATATTCTAAACCGATTATTATAACGGATTGGTTAACATTTTTACCAAAAAACTTTTCAAGAGTTTTAGCCGTCTATCAACGCCCGTCTGGCGAGATAGTGATGTTTGTTGATTCGCTTATTTATATGTTTGACTTAGTAAGTCTTCAATTAATTCATGGTTACCCAAAATATCTTTCATCCGTGTTAAATATTTAACCAAGTAAATTGCATACTGTATTCAATAGTTATACAGGTAAAACTTTTTATTTCATAATGATAATTATTTTAGAGAGGTTGATGAGTGTTCGTTTACAGTTAGATCGTGGGGATATATATCTCAACTTTTCCAGGGATACCTCCTAATATCGACTCGTCGTTTAGGTTCATAGATAGTAATATATATTTTTTTAAGAATAATTCGATTTTCGCGTTTAACGAATTTACTGGCAAGCTATCAAAAACGGAAAGAAATAATCTTTCAGTGTTTGGATTGGAATGTGTAAATGATGACGTATTATATCAATTAAAAGATTTGATACAGAAGTTAATAATACAAAGGAATAATTAAAAAAATATTTATACCGCGCTAAGCGGTTAGTTGACCTCGGTATTGTGTTATAACCAGAAAGTGAATGTGTGTTGCGTAAGCCGGTCAACAACATCGTGCTTGCATTGCCAAAAAAAAACAGCACGTGTTCCACTTGCTATATAAACTGTATTCGATTTTACACAAAGCACACCGAGGCGTTAACGCTTGCTGGATCAAGAGAACGTAAAACGGAAGGAGGAGGAGCGTCTCCTACATAAATGTTTTTTTTCACCAAAACGTCTGACGCCTGGGGAAATTACTAAACTAAAATCTATGGCCAACAGACCAGACTCAACTATAAGACCGTTTATGAAAGAATTAATAAAATATTTATAGTTTAAACATTTTTGTTAAATATTTATTTTTAAACTCCTATTTATATATTTTCATCATACGCTTTCTGTGGGGGTATATATATATATCCTCTTTTTATAAGTTGCATTCAGTATGGCTTTGCAGAGTGATACGGAAAACGTGCACGCTTTGAATTGGCGCGTTTATTTTGTAGATCACTTAAGTTTAGGCGAGTATTCTTTTAACGATGTGTGTTATCTAATAATTAACGAATTTTCTGAAGCGGATGTTATCAAATTTGAAAGGAAAGAGTGTATAATTAAGATTCATTTTCCAGTATCTTATTCATATACAGATGTGTTGAGAAAATTAGAAAGATGTCGTTACAAATACTAATAGACATAGACTGTGAAGAAGAAACAAAAGATATAATCGGTTCAAGATGGTGACAATATGCGAAAAGTTTTTATTCGATTTTTTTGAAAATGAGGGTTTTATTCATACACCAGGTTCAAGAATTATTGTTTGTAGCGAGTGCGGATTTAAAACAAAAACTTATTTTACTATCACACATATTCAATTTATACATAAACTTTCACATTCGAAATGTAAAAGAGTTCGTTATTTGCCTTACAAATATGAAAACTATGCAAAATCTAAAAAGTGTATTGCAGATTATTCAGATGCAAAGATGTGTGTTAGTGCGACTGAGGAAATGATGGAAGCTACATTCTGTACTTGGCCAAAACGTTTACCAGCTGCCGATAAGCTTTTATTAGCAGGATTTTTTTTATACAGGAAATAGCGATGAAGTAATGTGTGCAGAATGTAAAGTTGTTCTTGACGAATGGGAAGCGACCGATGATCCTTGGACTGAACATCAAAAAGCATCACCAGATTGCTTACTAGTAAAATTACATAAATCGCAATTGTAAAATAAAATATGCGACTGTGCAATTGTAAATAAAAAATGTGATAATAGAAATATTATGTGTTTATTAACTCCTTTTTCAACCTATTTAATCACTTTGTTACTGTATTTAGAATAATAATGAGTGTCAGACAGATTATCAGCGATGAACTACACAAACAAGCCAGACGGAATTTTCCAACAAGTAATGTCGAGTTGAAAGGCGTTCACGATTTGTACCAAGCCGACCTCGTAGACATGATATCGTTTTCAAAGTTAAATAAAGGTTATAAGTATATATTAACAATAATAAACTGTTTTAGTAAATATGCGTTCGCCATTCCTTTAAAAACAAAATCTTCAAACGATATTGTGGAAGCTCTTTCACCTATCTTACGAGCGAACAAAATGAAACATTTACAAACCGACCACGGAAAAGAGTTCTATAATTTACACGTTCAACGATTGCTTGGTTATTATAATATAAACCATTATTCTACTTATTCTGATAAAAAAGCGTCCATAATCGAACGTTTTAATCGCACATTAAAAAACTATATGTGGAAGTGGTTTACTTCTAGCGGGGAATATACATGGATTTAAATTCTTCCCAACTTATTACATAAATATAATAATAGCGTACACAGAACTATTAAGATGAAACCAATACATGTGGGCTTACATAATGAAGAGTTAGTCCTATCACAAATAAATAAAAAACGATTACTACTTAATAAGAAACCGCCTAAATTTAAAGTTAGTGATAGAGTAAGAATTAGTAAATATAAGAAAGTATTTACAAAGGGTTATTTACCAAATTGGACAAACAAAATATTTACAGTTGATAGTATTAAACCGACAGCACCCAGAACTTATATTTTAAGAGATGATAAAGGAATCGTATTAGATGGGGGGTTTTACGAACAAGAAATTAGTAAAACAAAATTTTGAGATATATTTTTAATCGAAAAAATATTAAAGCGTACAGGTAATAAATTATTTGTTAAGTGGTTGGGATATGATAAATCTAGCAATAGCCGGATTGATAAAAATCGTGTTATTTAATCTGTATTAGTTATTATCAAAATTAAGTTTGTACAACAAACAAAGAGACTGCGTATCCGGAACTTTGGTAAATCGATAGAAAAAGAGAACAAAGTTCATAGCGATTTATTACCAAATAATGTCAGATGTCTTATCATAGGCCCCAGTGACATAGGAGAGACAAATTTAATGTTAAATCTGCTGTTTGAGCCTAACGGGTTATATTTTGAAAATGTATATATTTTTTCAAAATCGCTCTATCAAACAAAATATAAATTTTTAGATATGGTTTTATCCGATATGTCGGAAATAGATTATTATAAATTTTCTGAAAATGATCAAGTGATTCATCCTGACGATGCTAAATCAAATTCGGTTATTATATTTGACGATGTAGCGTGCGAGCAACAGGACAACATTAGAAACCATTTTACAATGTGTAGGCATAAAAAAAACAATGTTATTTATATATGTCAAAACTTATGTTCGAATACCAAAACATTTGATACGCGATAATGCAAATTTAACAATTGTTTTTTAAACAGGGCGATTTAAATTTAAAACATATATATAGTGATCACGTAAATACAGACATGACGTTTGAAATGTTTAAAGATATTTGTACAAAAGCGTGGACACGACGGAAAAATGGTTTCCTTGTAATAGATAAAGAAAGCAATATGAACTGTGGAGGGCGTTACCGTTTTGATTTTGATATCTATATTAACGACTTGTAATTGTTCGTTCAATTATTTTTCATCATGGCACCGAGAAAGTCACGTTCTCTAGATGAGTGTGAGAAGCTCGCTAAAGAGATTGGGAAGATAAGAAAGAATATTCGAAAAAAACATCAGACTTTAACACAAAACATTATTGATGCAGAAGAACTTGCAGAAAAATCGTTAAGGCCCGTTGTCGCTCCATTACAAAAGTTAGTACAAGAAAAGAACACAGTTACACCGCCAAATAAGGAGAAAGAACGAGATGCGGATGTTGAAATGGACGATATTCAGGAGCGATTAAAAAACAAAATGTTTTCAGACGAATCTGAAAACAATACATTATCGAACAAACGCCCAGCACCGCCGAATACACCGCTTCCGTTACCACGTGAAGAAGAAAAAACGTATGAAACGCTACCTACAGGAGAAAAATTGATATCAACACCGGAAGGACGAAAATCGATTGAACATTATATTGATAAAGGACTGCTAGCGAGACAATATATGCGTAAATTTTTTGATGATGATAATCATGATATCGATCACGTTTTTGGTCCGTATTTTACGAATGGTACTACTTTAATGTTGGGTAAATACCCTATGAAAATTGAAGAAAATAATGATATTATAATCAACGGTTTTACATATAAAGGTACACCTGGTTTGTACGATCTTATTTTCAAAAAACACCCGGACGCATATTTATATTCGGAAGAAGACTTAAACGCATATTCACATATGATAAATAAAACAGGTGCATATTTAAATTTAACAACAAATAGAGTAAAAAGCAGCGCTAGTTACAAATATAAAAATATAATTAAACCGATTATTTCGACATCTAAACCGGAAAATCGTGGTCGAGGTTTATTAAAATTAAATAACAACAAGCCTAATTATGTCTATTGGGATGATATAAACGAATTATGTAAACGGCTACAATTGTTAATCGCTTCTCAAAGTGATGGTCATTCAGGTCATAGCAACGAGCTATTATCGATTATAGAAGAATTGCATGAGGCGGGGATAATAAAAGAAGACGGTGCATCGTTTGAGGCCATATTTTCAAAATGAGCGTTGACAAATTCGGGCACTATAGTGGAGAACTGGTGACAAGATCAAAAATTCAACGCGGTCCACCAGGCTAGGGGTTTAAATTAACAAAGGATGGAAATTTTAATATAAATAACAAAAGGCTGTGCAATGTTGGAGACCCGAAAACGGATAATGAAGCTGTGAACGTTAAATATGTGAAACAAAACTCGATTACTTTATCAAATACTAATAATCATTTCGACGTTAAAATGAAAAAAATTACTAATTTAGCCGATCCGCAAGAACCTTTTGATGCTGTGAATAAAATATATTGTGAAAATACAATGAAAACTTCTTTAATTAATAGAATTCCGGTTAAGGTGAAAGATGGTTCCGTTTATTCGTTTAAAAATAATCGTGTTACAAATGTTGCTTCACCCATATCTAAACTCGATGTTGTAAATGTGGAATATTTAAGAAACAATACTATTATATTTAATAAAAAAAGAAACTCTTTTGATGCTGAGAATCACGTTATCGAACGACTACAAAATCCTAAAGAACAAGAAGACGCCGCAAATAAATTTTATGTGGATAATAAATTACCCAATTCGCTTGTACAACCTGGGTGTTGCGACTTTAGGAATAATAGATTAATTAATGTGGCGGAACCTGTTGATTTAACTGATGATATAAATAAGCAAACTTTAGACAATACTTTGAACACTTTAAAACATGAGGTTGAAGAATACATAGACAAAAGATTAGATTTTAATAGTGATGGTGAGCTGGATTTTAAAAAGCTAAACTTCTTAATGTTAGCGAGCCTGAAAGCGATTATGGTGTTGTAAATAAAAAATACGTATATGATCAGTTTCTCGAATATGATAAAAAATTGCTAAATATATTGTACAAGTTATATAAAGAACTTACAAGAGACAAACCTATTAAAAGTAGACACGAATTTTATATTATATATATGGTACAGAGTTTGTATGAAGAATCATAAATGCGCGTGTATCGGAACGATAAAGAGGGGAGTGGGCTAGTGGGTGACATTCTTGGTACTGTTATTAACAAATCGATCGACTTATTACCAGTCGAACTTCATATACCGGGTTATCAATATTGTGGACCAGGTAAGAAGTTAGCTAAACGCTTGCAACGAGGAGATCCTGGAATTAATAAGCTCGACGCAGCGTGTAAACAACACGATATCGCCTATTCTAAATATTCAGATTCTACAAACCGTGCTAGAGCGGATAAAGAATTAGCTGAAAGAGCTTGGGAACGTGTTAAATCAGAAGACGCTTCGCTCGCGGAGAAAGCTGCCGCGTGGGCTGTAACTAATATTATGAAGGCGAAAAGCAAATTTGGTGGGGGTGTAAAGAAGAAGAAGAAGGTTTCAAAAAAGAAATGTTTGAAAGGTAAAGGATTATACTTACGACCGTATAAAAAAACGGGTGGAGGCGTTAAAAAAAAAAAAAAAATCAAATCGGCGGCGGCGGAAATAATTAAACATATCCCGATTCGTCCACTTTCAACGAGTGAGTTATTGTTATATATTAATCGAGTAAAAATTCCAAATTTTAGAGGTGTGTTTATGCGTGATACGTTACCTTTAAACAGTGCTATATGGAAAAATGAGGCTGGTATTGTTAATTTAGACAGTATTTACGGTGAAGGCACGCATTGGGTGTGTTACGTAAAACATGAGAATAAAATTAATTATTTTGATAGTTTTGGTAATTTAAAACCGCCTACTGAGCTGATTAACTATTTTTCTTCATCCATAGAACATCCTATCGAAATTAGTTATAATTATACACGAAAGCAAAAATTGGGTTCAGTTAATTGTTGACACTTATGTCTTCAATTTCTTGCGGACAATGTTCTCTTTAAGTGGCAAAGGACCTGAATTGGAATGTGACATTTTTCCACCAATTGAATTAAATAATAACGAAAAATGGGAACTTGGATTAATCGATTTCATGACATACAATTCAATACCAAACGTGGAAGAAGGTGTAAATAATATACTATATTTTGGTAATGATAAGAAAATTGAATTACCTACAGGTTCTTACGAAATGTCAGACATTGCAACATATATTAATGATTACTTAATTAAAAATTATGAACACGTTCGGGTGGTAATAAAGGCGAATAACAATACGCTGAAAAGCGAAATTTTGTCTAATGTACTAATCGATTTTAAAAAACCTAATTCTCTTGCCTCTATATTCGGTTTTGAAGAATGTGTGCTTGAGCCTAATAAATGGTACAGCTCAACCTTACCAATAAGTATTGTTCGAGTAGAGGCCGTTCGATTAGTTTGCAATCTCGTCAGTTATTCATTTAATAACGAAATTGAAAGCCATATAATACACGAGTTTTATCCTACGGTTCCACCAGGATTTAAAATAGTTGAAATACCAACAAATGTAATTTATTTACCTGTAAACACATCGAGAATACATCGTATTACTGTAAGATTAGAAGATTAACAAGGAATACCGATTAATTTTAGAGACGAGATAATAACGTTACGTCTACACCTGAGAAAAAAATGAGGCTTATTTTTTGCTATGGTAACACCGATAAAACGGTTGTTAACGATCTGAATAAGATCAGTAGAGATAAAAATATTAAACGATTAACACCTCAAAATAAGAAATTTTTACAATTATTGGGGTTAACAGTAATAAGTGAATATTCGAAAAAATGAGTAGTAGTATTTTAAATATATTAAACAATCCCGTATATGAAGATGATGCGATAGTAAGATTAAAATATCAGACCCATCATCCGTATACTTCAAGCACGTATAATAATAACGATGAAATTAGAATATCAATCAATCAACAAGATGTTTTTACGTTTCCACACGATAGTTATCTCTACATACTATTAGAATACACAAATAATTTAGGTGTATTTGATCAAACGTATAAATTAGTTTCAAACGCTGTGGCATTTTTATTTGATGAAATTAGATAGAAATATGTGGGTCAGAAATTGATCGAATTAAAAATGTTGGAATAACGACAACGATGAAGAATCTATTAACAATTAAACCTTATGAAGTTAATACTTTAGAAAATGCCGCTTGGAATGAAAATTTATATGGGGCTCTATCACCATCTGAAAAAGATCTCCTATTCTGTATTCCATTAAAAATGTTGTTTGGATTCGTTGAGGATTATAAACGTATTCTGCTAAATATAAAACAGGAACTAGTTTTAATAAGAGCATCGACTGATAGTAACGCTGTTGTTTTACCAGAATCGGTGACTGGATGTAAATTTACAATAAAACAGATATCATGGATAATGCCATATGTGTATGTAAATGATGAAAAAAAATATGATTTTTTTAAAATAATAGAGCGTGATGAACCTATATTGATCCCCTTTAGGAAATGGGAGCTTTATGAATATCCGTCTACACCACAAGCGAAGCAGCACACTTGGACTGTCAAAACGTCATCACAAGCAGAAAAACCTCGTTACGTTATTGTCGGCTTTCAGTCTGATAGGAAAAATAATATACACAAGAATTCGGCAAATTTCGATTCCGTATCACTACGTAATATTAAATTATATTTGAATTCAGAATACTATCCATACGACAATCTGAATGGTCAATTGTTACTTTTACACGAATTTTACAGACGATTTCAATCTTCATATTACTATGGTAGTAAGGACGCACCAATGATGAATCGTGAAAATTTTATAACTCATACGCCTCTGTTTGTTATTGATTGTTCTAAGAAAAATGAATCATTAAAAACAGGTTCACTAGATGTTCGTCTTGAAATAGAAACATTTCAAAATATACCCGAAAAAACTGCAATCTACTGTCTTATTATCTATGATACAATTATACAGTACACACCGTTATCTGGTTCCGTAAGAAAATCGCTTATCTAATCGTTTTATAATGAAGCATGAAGAATATTTTTACAGTATTCACGCTTTTGCATTCAATAAGAATGGTTGAATACGTTGTCGATTTTCAAGGTTTCCGAGATGACGGAAAAAACTTTATTATTAAAGAGTTGTGTATGCAAAAAATAGAAAACGTCAAGCTTGTTGGCGTTAGAGAACATCGTTTATTTTTACCACCATTTGACTATAAACATTTATCAAATAAAAAGAAAAAACATACAAACTGGCTTAAAGAGAGATTACACGGATTTAGTTGGAACTGCGGGCTTCAAGACTACTCTGAACTAGAAACGATTTTCGATAAATTATTTGTATCTACAAAATTAAACGTATCTACGTGAAAGGATCGGAAAAGAAGCTGTTGTTGGAAACACAACTAAATTCGCATGCTGGAATTGTCGATATCGAAACTTTAGGATGTCCGTCTTTAAATATTTTGAAACAGCAGAATGTATATAGTGTTAACTGTTCTTATAAACATAATGTAAACAAATGTGCTTTAAATAATGTTTGTTATATAAGCGATTGGTTGATGTATTATTGGAACAGTGAATGTGATAAACACCAAAAAGTTAAAAGACTTAGATGTTGGGACTGTGTACCGGAAATAAATAAATATGTATAAACTTTATGTGAAATAATAAAAAAATTTTATTATGTTATAAAGAGTTTATTATTATAACATCATCATCATCATCATCATCAATAATCTGTATTGTTTCTTCATCTGGTGGTGGTGGTGACGGTCCCCTTCGTGGCCGTACATTTCGTACTGGTGGTGGTGATGGTAACCGCCGACGCATCGGTCTTACGACGGCTACAGGTCTTTGCAACATAGACTGAGACGTATATATCGTCACCATCAACAAGATGAAAAAATTGATGAAAACCTTAGTCGATTCCATATCTGTAATTATATATAGGTTTTATGTTTGGGGATCGTGTTTTTAAAAACTAGAGATAAAAATTGTGTTAAATTTTTTTATTACATAAACGTTTTACAATATATACTCAATTTTTTAAAATAAAAAATACAAGATTCGAGTAAACAAGGAAAACATTAAAAATTTTTAAATTTTGTTTTTTTAACATTTTTAATATTTGCCAAATTCTTCGCTACACTTAAAATCATTTTATATAATTGAACGTATTTCAAGTCTTTAGAAGAATCTACTAAAAATGTGACCCTGTAGGCGGCCTTAGTCCATCTATCGTTTTTAGCAACGTTTACCAAATTTTTTGTGTCAATTATTTCAATTTTGATTAAATACCCCCCTTTTCACCAGGTGTGGTCAATGTTTTCCTTGTTCCCCCAGTTTGACACATTACAGTTTGTTCAAAACGGAGATTGTTTTTGTCATTTTCGTTAGTTTTACAGATGTAAAAACTTTATCAAATTCATCCTCATCCTCCTCCTCATTATCTATATCTATTGTAAACTTTTCACTATCGTTATCACACATCATATTATTTTTTATTAAAAATTAATAATTATAAATGTCGATTTTAATATATTTTTTCTTTAAAATTTACAATTGTCGTATTTAAATATTCATATACTTCATCAATATCAAACAAATAATTATTTAGTAGTGATAAATCTTTTTGTGAGCGAACTAGTTTTAATTCTAAAGCAATTCTAATATTTTTGTTATTTCTATTAGTCTACTATATAAATAAAAAAACATCTACATCATCAGAATTGATAATATCAGTTTTAATTTTCTTTAATACGTCTTCCCATAAAAATAAAGACGAAAGTCCATAAAAATATAATAGTTTAAGAATGTCTTCTAACGAAACATATTCCTCGATGTGGTGAGATGGTCAAGCGATGTCCATTGCTAGGAAAACAAAAAATTTATTAGCCTTCCGCTAAAAATTTATCGATTTCTAGCAATAATTCTTTATTTTCATCATTATAATTTAATCCGCTTATCCCACCCGTAGAACCAAAACCGTTATCACCTCTCTCAGTACTATCTAAAGTTGATGCCTCTCTCAGTTCCGGTTCTTCAATCTTTTCACAAATCAGTTGCGCGATTCGATCATCTTTATTTATGTTAAAATACGCTGACGAATGGTTAAAAATAACCACACCTACGTTCCCTCTATAATCTCTATCTACCACACCAGCTCCAACGTTGATGTGATATTTAAGAGCCAATCCTGAACGTGGTGCAATTCTGCCGTAACAACCGTCAGGTATTTTAACAGCTAAATCGGTTTTTACTAATTCTTTTCCGTTAGCATTAATTTTATAATTATACGCACTACGGAGATCAAAACCTGCGGACTGATTAGTTAACTTTTCAGGTGGATAAGCGTTTTTAGATAATTTTTTAAAATAAAGAATTGATGCGGCCATTATTGATTCTATAACATACAAATAATCGTTTTTGTTACATAACTAATTTGTAAATAAAGTTTTTAAGTATACAAAAAAATAATAATTACCTAATAGAGTTTGCTGTACAAAAAACGATGCAGAAACAACTTGCTGATTCTTCTTATTGAAGCAGTTTGAGCGTATACAATACAATTCTAAGGCATTTTATATATACTGTTTCTCGCTATAGGAAAAGCTGGTTGACCTTTCGATTAAACCGCGCCCAAGAAAGATTATCTTGCATTGCAAAAACGGTCCGCGTGTTACACAACAATATTTCAAAGTATAAAGATTAGATTGCTCAGTTGTTCTACTTTTAACGCAAATATATAAAGATATATAATACAACCACACACATAAGGAGCTGGCAATACAGTTTACTCTACATAAGAAGAACAAGTAACTGACGTAAGTATAAAAATTATACAAGGATAATAAATTTTTATAATTATAGAACCGATATGAATATTGTTTGTTTAAATATATTTTTATAGATTGCAATGGACAAAAATCTGCCATTTAAAAAAAGACAATTTGCCAGAAATACTGTTGAGGAAGAACATGCTTCATCTCGTGAAACAACACCTTCGCCACAACCTGGTCCGTCACGTGTACAAGATTTGGAGTCAACAACATGGTCAACACCGCCATCATCTCCAGCATCATCATTATCATCATCATCATCAATAAATTTAAAATTAAAAACAGCGAGATTACAACAAATTGTTGAATCAAATAGTTTCATAGAAATAGAGGATGCATTTAAAGGAAATTTAAAAACATATTTTTATAAAAACACTAATAATAATTATAAGGACATTTGTTTGTTATTAGATTACATTAAATTAAATATAGTTACAATTTTAAGTAACATAATTTCAATGTTTGGTCCAATAAAATTCAACATAGTTGTCGAATGTACATACATAAAACCTGTCATAAATGAAGCACAGGACAGATCATTTAAAACAAAAAACATTCCAGTTTTAGAAAACGGTAATTTAAATATGATATTAAATAATTCGATTAGAGAGATTTGTCACGATGAAAACGTATATATGGGGAAAGGTTCCGGATGGAGTCTTCACTGTATAGACGGAATTTTACTAAGAATAAATCGATTTAAACCATTAAGAGGTGCTTCATATATTCCACTTCCAAAATTCTTACAAAATAAAAAATTTTAATAAATCCAAAAAATAATGATATTTTTTGTTTAAATGGTCAATCCTGTGTCGTTATGTTACTGGACCTCACATTGAACGGGTTAATTTTCGTTATTTTAATTTAGAAAATAAATTTGATTTTAAACATGTAGACTTTCCTACACCTTTAAACCAAATTTCCCGTTTTGAAAAAAATAATAACGTGTCAATAAACATTTATTCTATCGATGAAAAAAAAAATCAATTTTTCCTCTTAAAGTGTGTAGGGAAGAAAATAATAATCATTTTGACCTTCTAGTATTAAATAAATTGAATAATGCTAATTACCATTATTGTTATATAAAGGATTTTTCCAAGCTAATAAGACCACAGTTAACAAAACATACAGAAGTAATTGAAATATGTAAACGTTGTTTTTCGTTTTTTACTAAAAAGTCAAAAAAATTAAAAATTCATAGTAAATATTGCGGAAAGTACTCGCCTGTAAAAATAGTATTACCAACTACTGACAACAACATATTAGAATTTAAAATTTTTTATTATCAATATAGGGTTCCTATTGTGGTATATGCAGATTTCGAATGTATTTTGAAACCTGTTAGTACTTGTTTGCCCAACCCCGAAAACAAATTTACTACAGTTAACGAATTTCATATTCCGATGAGTTTTTGCGTATATTTTGTTATAGATAGCAATATCTCTGAAAGTATTAGAAACCAATTACCTTCAGAACCTTACTTATATCGTGGTAAAAATGCTGCGGAAAAATTTATGACATATTTAGTTGAAAAAATTAATTTAAGCGGTTTACTTATTAAACAAAATATACCTTTACATATGAATCGAGATGATAAAATAAAATTTAAATTGGCTACACATTGCGAAATGTGTAACAAGGAATTTACGTTATTATATCCCAAAGTTCGCGATCATTGTCATTTAACCGGTCGATTTCGTGCGGCATTATGTAATACGTGTAACTTGAAACGACAACAACAGAAATTTGTACCAGTTTTCATACATGGTAGTTCTAATTATGATTCGCATTTTATAGTGCGACAATTGGGCTATGATGTAAAAAATATTCATGTAATTCCTAATACTAGAGAAAAATATATTTCTTTTGCAAAGAAAACACATTCGGGTTTAAATATTAGATTTATTGATTCTTATCGGTTTATGAATTGTTCGTTAGCTGAGCTCAGTAATAATCTACCTAAGGATAAGTTTTTTTATACTGGAAAATTTTTTTCTGTAGACAGTATGCCGCTAGCTACCAGGAAAGGTGTGTATCCTTATGAATATATGAATTCCTGGAAAAAGTTGGAAGAATGTAGATTACCTCCAAAAGATTGTTTTTATAGTTCGCTAAATGATTCGGAAATTGGAAATGATGATTATGAACACGCGTGTAAAGTTTGGAATCATTTTAATATACAAACTCTTGGGGAGTATAGCGATCTTTATTTAAAAATTGATGTTTTATTATTGTGTGATATTTTTGAAAATTTTAGATCTCTTTGTATGCAATCTTATAAACTAGACTGTGCACACTACTTTACAGTACCAGGTTTTACTTTTGATGCAATGTTAAGTTATACAAAAATTAGACTGGAATTATTAACCGATTATGAAATTTACTTACTTTTAGAAAATGGGGTGAGGGGGGGAATAAGTGTTTGCATAAAAAAAGAATCTGTTGCTAACAATAAATATATTCCAGAAACATTTGATGTAACTAACTCAATTAATTTTTAACTTATTTAGACGCGAATAATCTGTACGGTTGGGCAATGAGTAAATGTATGCCGTATGCTGGTTTTACTTGGAAAGATCATAACGATAATTTTAATATACTAGATATTCCAGAAGATTCTCCCGTTGGTTATATTTTAGAAGTAGACGTTGTATCCTCATCACTTACATGATCATCATAGCGATTTACCGTTTCTACCAGTTAATCAATGCGTTAAAGGAACAAAACAACAAAAATTGTTAACAACATTAGAAAATAAAGAAAAATATATGTCATTACATTAATTTAAAACAAGCTGTTATACACGGTTTAAAAGTTATAAAAGTTCATCGTATTATAGAATTTTTGCAGGGTCCTTGGTTAAAAACGTACATCGACTTAAATACAAAAAAACGAAAACAAGCTAAAAATGATTTTGAAAACGATTTTTTTAAATTATTAAACAACTCGGTGTTCGGTAAATGTATGGAGAACGTTAGAAAAAGAATTGACTTTAAACTTGTAAGTGATGAGAAAAAATTATTAAATTTAATTACATAACCGGTATTTAAAGACAGAATAATTTATAATAAATCGTTATGTGCGGTACTATCAGATAAAAAACGTTTATTTTTAGATAAACCAATATACATCGGATTTAGCGTATTAGAAATAAGTAAAACGTTAATGTATGATTTTCATTATGATATAATGCAGAAAAAATATGGTGAAAAGCTTTTGTTCTTATATAGAGATACAGATAGCTTTTTTTACGAAATTCGTACAGAAGATTTTTATAAAGACATATTAGGTTCAGATTTATTTACACACTTTGATACATCAGATTATTCGCCCAATCATCCGTGCTATTCGGTTGAAAATAAAAAAGTTATTGGTAAATTTAAAGATGAATGTGTGGGTGTACCGATTAAAGAATTTATCGGTTTACGCTCTAAATTATATACATTTAAAACTGCGGATAACAAAATTAAAAAAAGAGCAAAAGGAATTTAAAAAAATGTTATTAGCAACCATATAAGCTTTGAAGATTTTAAAGAGTGCGTCTATTCTAAAACTGTTTTTAAAAATAATAAACCCGTAACTATAAATAAGGATAATAATAAAATAAATAGCTATAGAATGATGAAATTATTCCGATTGAAAAACATTTAGTTGAAACGATTACGTGCAACAAATTGGCGTTAAGTAATTTAGACAATAAAGGAATCCTCTGTGATAATAAAATAGATACACTGCCCTACGGTCATTATTCATTGGTGAATGATGGAACAAGTTTTTAACACGCGAAACAAATATAATCGGCGGAAGAATGTAGCTTATAACATTTATGATACTAAAAATATTGGGCTTCAAAATTTTAATATGTGTAATTGTAAAATATTTAAATTTGTACCTGAAACGGTGAATGAGTACAAAGTAATGTTAAACATACAACATAATCAATTTAAGCTAGTTGATAGTATAAATGATGTTACTAATGGTCTTTATAATCAGCAGAAAGTTAATAAATGTAGTTATCAACATTATGTAACAAAATTATAACAATTGTATGTTTATGTTGAAAAAAATAAAGAAAAGAAATATGTATATTTCTAAAGAATTTTCTTTTTTCCCCACATGATTTAGTAAGATATTCAAAATACGAATTAGCCGTGTAGATTAAATCGTTGTTTCTTAATTCGATGTATAGTTTCATAGGTTCGATCCCGATTAATTCGTATTTTTATTTTTCAAAATATGGACGCCAACTTTTCTATCGTGATGAAAACGCGTGTTATTACACAATTTTCTTGGGTGTGGTTTAATCGACCACATACATTCACGTGTTATTGCGTAATTTCCATGGGTGCGGTTTAATCGAAAGGACAACCGCATGCGTTCACATGTTATTGTGTAATTTCCTTGAACACGTGATTGGATATCATGTTGTTTACGTCATAACCAGCCTTGACCTTGGTCGTGACCTTGACCTGGGACACGAACTTAAGCTTGATCGTGACCTTGACCTTGTCCTAGGTCAAGGTCATCTCTGTTTACTTTAGGGGGTTCAAGGTCGTCTTTGTTTACTTCCAGGTCAAGGTCATCTTTGTTTACTTCCGGGGTCATTGACCTTGTCCCAGCACATACATACCTATACTACTTATGTATGTATACGTAAACATTTGATGTAAAAATTTATGTAAATTATTTTACATATATATGAAATACAAAGGTTTTGATATACTATTCGTTCTCGTTTAATACCCTGTACTCTTGTTCGGTCAGATACGCAGCCAGTTTGATTTTAATGTAGTCGTATGTGTGTATAAAATCTGAGAATGTGGTAATTGCAGCATTAGCTTCGGGTAACTGTGTGATGATGCTTTCGAATCTGGCCAAATGGTTGTAGTATTTGGCTGGCACTCTGTCTAACGTGACCAAGACCAGTTCGCCGAACGTTAGACAGTCAGCGTTTGTAGAATGGTTGTCCATGTTATTAGAAGCAGACTCTGGAGAGATACTACTGTGCATAAGCCTTTTTTGTGTTACCACTACCACCACTATATATTGTAGATTATACGTTTACTGTACCATCGGCTGTTCAGCGCTTGTTCCAGCGGCTGTTGGTGCTGTCGCTGTCGCCGGTCGCTGTTGTTCAGTACTTGTGCCGACGGCTGTTTCTGCTGTCGCTGTCGTCGGTTTTCGATGCTTCAGACCCGACACACCGTCAAGAGAGGTCAATCTACTTCTAAACTCTGCGAGACGTTGCTTGTCGACTGGCGCGTTTGCCTTGTCGGCATTGAATGCGTTTTTACCCACTATGTATATCACTGCCAATAATATAATCAATATAAACAAGAGTATCTGAAACAAACTGCACGGTAAAATGATGGAGGCAAACAGCAGTATGGTGATGAACCGTATCCCGTACGTCAGCAGATCCGCTGTGGTAAACTGGTGCGGTCTGAAACATATCGCGTTTTTCAACTCTACAAAGTTTTTCGGAATAACCGTAGGAGGATCGCCATTTGATCCAGCCTTAGGCGTGGGGTAGACCATATCTTCGACTGAGATATTTATTTTGGCCGTTGTGATTGAGTACGGTGTGGAGTCTTTCGTTTGAGCAGAACTGACGGTACCAGTGTTGACGGTAGAATCCATTTCTAGAGTATGTGTGAGAAATGTATACTATATATATATACTGTCAAAACGAATCACGACATACAAGTCTATACTACTTATACATCGTCTCGAAAATCTTCGTCTTGAAAGCTTTCGTCGTCGTTAGTGTCATCGTCTACCGGTTCGGTCCTGTCGTTAACACTGGGCACTATTTCCATAATTATTATGCTTTTATTCAATATGTCCAGCGGATTGATGGCGGCTCTACGTTTAGCCATCGCGACAGACATTATAGATCCCTCGCCTTGTTGTAAAGGAGCCGACTGCTTCTTGTTGACAGGTTTCAACTTAACCCCCTTGAGTATGCTTTCCAACAACTCGCTTCTAGGACTCATACCGACCGGCTGCTGTGAGTTTTTCCGTCTGTCGTTGACGGGATTCAACGATACCCCCTGCCATGTTTCATTCAAGAATTTGTCTCTTGGTAACGTCGACGGATTTGTAGTATTTTCAAAGTTAACGGTTGGCGTAGGCGGTATCAATGAAGACGGTAGTGGCGGAGGAAGGGGTGGCGGTTCTGTATCGTTCGACACGGAAGACGCTGGCTCCTGCTGCTGTGGCCGTCGTATATCGGGGCCGTACAGGTTTGTCTTCATTAAACGTGTACTGCTGTCGTTGCCGTCGCCACTCAACGCGTTCAACGGATCCGACACGACTACATTGTGCGGTCTTTGTAGTAACGTGTTGCGCACGATACTGGGCACAGTGGATCGTACATAGTACTCGTCCAGTTAGTCCGTTTGGGTAACGAACTCAGATGCACATAGTCGTCGGGCGATGTCAACACAGGTTCGATAAACAAAGGAGGCATCGGTTGTACGAACGTATCGTCGTACACCAACCGCCGCTTGTTGTTCACGGCGTTTTTCCATGTACACACCCGTTGTTTGGCGTCTGCAACTGGTTGAAGTTCTGGTCGGCTATAATACGCGCAATCTCCAGCATTAGGTCCAACAGCGATACTAACGTTGTAATTATATGCATCCATAATAAAAACATTTTCGCTCAGTTCATTTATGATGACGCCAATTTCCATCGACCGTACGGCCAGTCCATTACTACTTATAGCCTCCAATTATACGCATCCGGAATAAAAACAGTTTCGTTCAGATGACGCACCATACGTCCAGTCCATTACTATTTAAAGCTTCTACATATAAAGATAGTATAGGAGAAAGAAAAATATCAACCAACAAAGACTTGACAAATGTTTATTTACAAGCGTACAGTCAAGACCGGTTATCGTTTTTCAACCGTACCACTGTCAGAGATTCACTATTTGGCACGTCATTGTATCTGTGTGTACACACTATAATGTGCCGCTTTTACAGCAGCGCCGGTCCCATGAAATAGGTAATTTCGTCGGTCGTCACGATCGGCAGCCCGACCGGCGCTAAAGTTCTATCGTTGTCGTTGAGCGCGTAGTAGAACAACGCTGGATCGTGTTCTCCCAAGTACTGCCAAATCTGAAACATAAACGCATTAGTATCGAGCCGAAGACCGTGACAGTGACAACGCTAGAGAACAGACACAGACCTGTGGATAAGCGTTGGCCAGTGTCGCCGCTAGAGCGCAAGCAGAATTTATCTTGCGTGTGCGTTTGCCGCGGTCGGTAATCACAGTCTACTGTTGGCCGGATCGTGTCGCTGTTTTTAATATCTCCAGTACCCAGGCCTGCGTGCCGGTTGGTATGATGTTTTTCGTCGTCGACATAGCTTTCGGGAATAACGCTTTGAGTGTTTTACGTTCCCACGTGGCGCTAGTGTATTTTATCTGTTGGCCTTTGCGCGCCACCGGCCGGATCAAATGCTTGTTGCAAAGCGTCACGTTGCCGAGACAATCGGTCAACACGTGTCGTTTGACCATGTCGCTGGCCGACCCGTACCTGGTGTACACGACCGACTCGGCGTCCAGTTCGGCGTACTTTAGGAATATCTTGCGCACAAAATTTTAGTCATTTATAAGATCGCAATTGGCGACCGGCGTCAGATACACTGTGGCAGTGTTCGGCATAGCTTCCCAAAACTCGTTGTTACTGATTCCCACATCTGTACTCTTGTTGTAGCGAGTCTGCGTGTACAACGACACTTCTTTTACGGGTACTACGTGGTATTGTACTCCGTTCACGTAGGCCATAGAGCAGTCGCCCGAGTGGTGCGCGTGACAATCCCACCGAGCAGTAGGCGATCCTCTGGCAAATAGCGTCTGACGATCATCACCACCATCACTACTACTATGACCGACACCACCAGCAGACATTTCTGCATGTTGTTGGAAAAGGAGCAGACTTACAGATTCGCGTTGACCGATTCGTCGTACTGTCTCAGCTTCTTGCACGCGACCAAACCGATCACTATAGTAATCAGACAACATACGACTATAAACCCTGGCGGTAATATAGTAGTGTCAGACGAGTGTTTACAACCTGTGCCAGACGCTGTGTTGGCGACATACGTACGAGACTATTATTTATGGACGGTGCCCGACAACTCGTATCGCGTGGTCGACTGCAGAAACTGTGCGTACAGTGCTCGAGATATAGTCAACTTAATTTTAAAATATAAAGTAGTGTACACTGTGAACTCACCTCTAGACTCTTTGGTCGTGCTACAAAATGTCTACGCTAGCTGGACGAGCCAAGGCGGCGTTAACGCCGGAATGTAACCAATTATCGAAGAGCATCAAGTTGTCGGCGATAACGCTCATGGTAGTGATTGGGTTAGCGCTAATACTATTAGTAGTGGCGATTGTATGCAATCATATGAAGAAGACTACGTCCACCGAAGAAGACAGCAAGAAGGACAAAATAATCAGCTACATGTCTATAGCGGCGACTGTAGTGATAGGTGTGGGTCTGCTCGCGTCAATGTGGCAGTACTCGATAGCCTCAAAAACGACTGCCGTCTGTTTAGCGTCGAACTAGCCGCCTTTTTCACCACACGACTTTATAGTGCTCCATCATTCTCAACAGGACAGACTATAAAATATTATTGATAATTTATTATTTTTTTCTATACACGCATGGAAAAAAATTTGGGGATACACTACTATAAGACGAGACCACCAGAGATACCGCCAGCAGTAAGAAGCAGACTCTCAGCTATGATAGACGCATAATGTGAACCCACCCTTGTTACGCTAGCTGGACGAGCCGAGGCGGCGTATCGAAGAGCATCAAGTTGTCGGCGATGACGCTCACGGTAGTGATTGGGTTAGCCTAATACTAGAGATACCGCCAGCTGTGAGAAGCAGACTCTCAGCTATGACGGACGCACAACAACCGACACAACATACGCTTAAAAAGGGGATAGAGTGGGAGAGCACTATAACTATACATATCGACAAGTGTGAATACGAAGCGGTGTTGGAAAAGAAAAATATTGCGAGTGATGTAATTTTAATTTTTGCGTGTAGTGCCAAAAGTTCAAATGTGGAACTGTTTCAATCCACAGAAACGCTACTTGTGGGCATACAAGTGGAACGGCGTAAAGGCCAAGTTCATGTGCGTCAACGGCCACGCTTACATATGGCCAGACGCCAGTGAGATATACACAGACGCCTATCGCGGTGATTTAACGTTTATGGAACTTATGTGTTTGCAGATAGAACTGACGGACGATCGCATAGTGATTGTTGAAGTCATCGCAGCCGCCTACTACAAGGAGATTTACACTACCGAGCCGTTCACAAACGCGGAGGTACTGCGCCATCTGCACGCTGTGTTGACCGAGTCTGAGGTTACTGTTGGCAACAAACGTTTGACAGTGCAGACGTTCTACAACACGTATTTGCCCAAGCACTTTGACGATAGCAAGTACGACGGCTTCATCATCGTGCAAGAAAATCTGACGATCAAGTGGAAACCGCCTACAATAGATGTGAAATGTATCGGACCGTACAAGTATATGGTGGGCTCCACCAATCAAACCGCCATAATACGACTACCAGAGCCAGGCGAACTCGACGACGATATTGTCGGTGTAAAGGGCTGTATATACGAGATGTCGTTTAACTTTAAAATACTGAGACAACGTGTAGACCGAATGACTTGCAGCACGACCAAAGAATATCACGCGTTTTTAGAGTCTATAAAGTTGATCAATCCTGTGTAACGATATACGTACAATAAACGTTTTTATACTTGTACATATATTTTTTATTTTCTTTCCCTAACCCAAGCCGAAGCTAACGTCCACCACCATGCACACGGCGTGTAAGGACGTGCTTCAATGATACTATGAATTTTATTTTACATCATTATTAGTAAAACGCTGCCGCTCGCTGTCAGCGAAGTCTTCGAAATTATACTACGACGAAAGTCTATTTGTAGACGGTATCGCGATCAAGAACTACGATCCTATAGGTGTGAGTAATCGTGCAGACGAATATCTCGTCAAAAAGTACGGAAAAGATACACGACCGATATGTGTCGGGACGAAGGCGGCTGTGAATCCTATTGTCCCGTGTAAGGGTGTCAACATATACACCATGAGTCGGCGTCATCGTGTCGTCCATCGGGTGTACAGCTACAGTAAGATACGCGTGTCGAGAGACGACACAAACGCAACGCCTATAACCATAGACGAACGGATACCGAACGTTGTGTACGACTACAACAAAGATCTAACGCTTCTGGAAATGGCGATCATGCTCAAATACCACTCGATGACACTGGCCAACCGCGGTAATGGCAACAGCGATATCTTAACAATCACACCCCGTCTGTATCATACTATATACGAACACTTTGAACACACAGACTATTGTCCGAGTCGATTGGATCAATGTGCGCGTAACTGGTTCGACACCGAGTCAGAAGACTCGATGGTGCAGATGTCGAACCGCGAACTGGTTTACCAGAATCAGATAATCAATCTGCCAGACTTGACATTCTACGGACCAGAAGTCACTATACGCTGATGCAGATGTGGTTATATATATTTTTTTTTCAAAAATCTACAGTCAATAGCTCTGTTCATCGTTACTGAGTTGAGGTAACGACACTGCCGGCAGACCCATATTGTAGTACTTGTTTAGAAAACTACTGCCCCCCATGTCCGGTGTCGCTTTAAAATCTTTGGGCAGAAAGTACGATATACATTTAGCGTCGAGTTCCTTGCTGCGTTGTATAAACCAAAACGTGGACGGTACTACGGTTTTAATGTCCATGTCGGGCAGTTCTTGCTAGTCGTTGGTCTGTATAAGCGGTCTAGCCAGCGTGTTCACTATAGGCGCAATGTTTGAGTTTAACGTTGTAGCCTGTATCACGTTGAAACCCGAGTCTGATACAGCGGTGTGTGCGGTCAGAAATGAGCACAACTGTGTTCGTAGATTACAACTAGGGTTCGGAGCGGTGGCAGATGTAGCAGTAGTAGTAGTAGTTGTTGTTGCTGCTTGGTTATTTGGTATAGTTGAAGTGGGGGTATTACTAGTCGGAGGGTTCGGATCCGGCGGTTGCCGTCTACGACCCACCAAGAACGACGGCAACGATGAGGACGTAGTGGCCATAGACAAGAGCCGTGTCTGCGCGCTGGTACGATAGTTTTGCGACAGAGGTGTTACAATATTATACTTGGGGTGTAGTTCGTAATAGATGAACATGTGTCCGCAAGTGATACCCTTTTCGTAGGCAGTTATGCCGTTCAAAATTACGCCGTTTTCAAAGTACCACCACTCGCCGCTACACACCAGCGTGTAGCTGAGAAACGAGGGTCTCGTGTTTGAATATTGTATCTTGTCAAAAGATACGGTCCAGTCGCACGCGGTAGCAGCTCTGTACGACTCTGTCGGTTTTATCACGTCGTACTGCAACGCGGCGTCGTGATTTTGAAACCGCAGTGTAGTCTCTGATATGACTACTACCACCGTGTCTGCACTACGATACAGTGTAAAATGGTTGCGGTACGGTGTCTTGCGGTTCGGCAACGTATGTTTATACGTAGCGTACACCAAGAACAGAGCAGACTTGTAGTCTGCGCTCTGATACACAGGTACCGCCCGTTTGAAACTCCTATACGTGTAACCGTGTTCGGCACACAAATTCAACTCGTACACCCTCTCGGATATGGGCAGTAATGCGCTTATATTCGCAGACAACACTGTCTCTTTACTATAATCAATATACGGGAATAGGTAGGTTATTAGCAGACAAAAACGTTGTGTTTGTTGTGTTGTGATATTTATTAAACTAATAACAATGTATTAATACACAGTGATAACGCTAAAGTTACATACACACATACATTTTTTAGTCTGAACACTCAGACTTTAGCTTCTTCGCCGCAGTGTTGTCGTCTCGGTCTGTTTGGTCGTTCATGCGTTTTAAAGAAGTCTCTGCTGCGGCAACATCGTGTTCAGTATCAGTATCGCATTCCGCCTCGAGTATCAGTATAGTGTCGGTACTAGAGCAGGCCGACGTGTTATCAGTACTGATCTCCTCCTTCTTGTCTGCGGCAACGGTGTTGTCGGTGACGGGTTCTGCCGCCGTTCCGTTCCAGTACTGGTGTCAGGCGCTGTTACTGTTGTGGTGGTCTCGGTGTTATTTCCGATTTTGCAGAGTTTCAACTCTTCAATCTGCTTGGCGGTGAACCGATCAGGAAAGTAGACGGCCACCAGACAGCAGAATGCCCGATACAGAATTACACTGTACGCATCTCCGTGGGACGGCTTACTGTCGTACATGTCCTTGTCGGACTTGAAACATTTCTCCTATAGCAGGTCGTCGGTTTCCACCACGCTCTTGTGAAAATCCATCAATCTGATCAGCCGTTTCAACGGCAAATCAGGACGACGAGATGCAATCGTCTTGCAGTGAGCGACACCGACACTGAGTCCCTTCAATGCAGAGATGAGTTGCCGTATAGCCTTACACACTACGGTGTAAGACTCTGCGTCGCAGAACACTCCGTTCAACACTTTCACGTCGCTACGGTCGGTAACTCGTGTGCTGAACAAATTGAGCCGGCAGTCCACAAACGTCAAACAGTGGGTGTTTGTGTTGTACTCGGAGCCTGTCGCCACCATGGGCACTATGTAGTCGGCGGTATCGCCCGACGGTACAAACATTCCTGTCAAAGACACCAACCGGCTGTTGTCCCATTCTCGTTTGCGGCTTACAATCAATGTAGTCAGTCGCTCGATACACAGCTGCTGTTTTGTAAACACCTTCAGTGTCTTCTTCGTTGAATCGTATGTCTTGAACAGCACCTTGTTGCCGTCCTTTTCGTAGCGCATCGACTCGTAGATAATTTTCGGCTTCGGATTATTCACCAGACGGCCGGTATTCTGGTCCTTGGGCTTAAACACTGTCGAGCTCGACTGTTCCGAGTCGACGATGCCCACTTGGTTACGTGGAGACACCACACGGTACGCCTTGAACACCACTCGCAGTTTGCCAACCATACCGGTCAGTGTGGTAAAGTTGATTGTGAACAACCCGGTGTCCTCCGGGTCCCTCCGGGTCTCGGGCGTATATGGTGGGTATGAATCCGTCGTGTTCGCAATGATGATGATGATGACAAACGATGGCTGTTTCTGGTATCCTATTTTTACAATTTTCCCGTCTTTCACGTCGAGCATTACGCCTTTGCTCGGCATCTTAAACACCTATCCGGTGTTGATGCGGACACTGCTGTTGGGCGCCACTGTGCCCACGTCGATCCTCATGCGCGGTGGAAACAGTTTACCACCCTTCATTTCGGAGTCGGAGAAGACCACTTCTTTGAATTTCTTAACGCACACCCACTGCATCAAACACGGGACGTTGGTGCGTGGTATCATCTGCTCCAACGAGTTGCGGATGCCATCTACGTTTTCCTTCGTGATGCTCGTCAAGTCGACGCGAGACGACACCTCTTTGGTCTTGATGAACGGAGGTTGGTCGATCATAACCTTTTGTAGTTGGTCGAAGGTTAACTTCTCGCCGTAAATCTTCAGACTCATGTTGCGATTTTCAATGTCCTCTGTCGACTCAAACAGCTCGTCAATACGCGAACGAGAATCCTCGCAGTACTCTCTCCTGGTCTTGCTTGCCATATTATCGTGTGTTAGCAAAACTGTAAAAAATCTAAGCACGGTACAATATATGTTAACGGCACCGTACCCACCGAAAGACTGATACATGCCGGTATGTTGAGCTCCTTTATACGCGAAAAGTGTGACGACACCCAAACTCGATACAAGCTTAGTGACTGTATTTTGTGATGAACGCGGTAATTAGTTTAACCGTGTCTTGCGCTTCGGGACAGTTGTTTAGCAGTGGAAACGAGTGTGTCAGCAGACCGTTGGTGTACACTTTGGACTCGCACGGCTCTAACTTGACGAACTGATACGTCTGCGAGTACAGATACTCTGTGGTGGCGCTGATGACAAGCTTCGGCGTGTCTGTCACACCGTAACAACTGTACAGTTTGGCGGCCGGTGTGCCTCGCATAACGTAAAACTGAAACATTACGTTCAACAAGCGGCTGTCGGACGCGGATCTGTACAAGCCGCACACGCCCACCATAGCTTTGAATTTGATCCCTATGGCAGGTACTTTTATTTCGTCGGCGACAGCCGGTGTCGTCTCTTTGGACTGAAACGTACCCATCAGTAGCGTACCGGCAGACATGCCGCCGGCGTAGTAATTGTCGTAACGTCCCACCGTCGTCTCGGACAACACTTTGATCACCGCGAGCATCGCTTCGCGTACAGTGTGTCTGAACCGCACGGGATAGTCAAACACCAGCACGTCAAAGTCGGGCATACTAGCGCTGAGTTCGTTCAACATACCGTACGTGGTCTTGCGATCGCTGTACAAGAACCCACTGCCGGTGAACCACACCAACAAGTTGCGTTTATTCAATTTACTAGCGCCCGTGTACACTGTGTAGTAACTGTACTCTTTGCCGTTTGCAGCCAACTTGTAGTACTGCGGTGGCATGTACGTGTCGAACAACAGCGGTTTCAACGGTGCAGGTATCAGCACCAACAACACCAGTGTCAGCATTACGGTCAACGTAAAGACCAGTTTAAACATAAAGCTCAAGCTAGCCATACTGGTGTAGTCGCGGTGAGGCGCAGTATTACATTTACTATTATTACCAGGTTTCAGAGAAAAACAACATTGTCACGCGGCTAGTTCGGTCAATGTGACTTGCGTCTAGCCGAAATGTAGTCTGGCTATCCAACGGGTCGACGTTTCACGATCGCGCACGTATACCGTGTCCGGATTTTGCAGGTCGGTGAACGCGTGCATATTGAAACGAGACCATAGGAACACACCGTAACGTACTTGAAAGTTCGGCGTGTTTAAGTCGTAAGGCAACACCTTCTCTTCGCACAACATCGCACGCATTCTGAACCACGGTCGGTCGACGAAACACGCATAACTGCCGCCCATACGCAGCACGTCAAGGGGCGGTACAGCCAACCGATCAACTCGCGTATAGACTAGCGGTGGAAACTCGATGTGGTGATCTAGCCCCTGGTATATTGGTTGGAGTTTTCGCTTGTAAAGAATAGTCTCTGTCTGAACATCCACTTTACTACACTCTTTGGCAAAGTGCTATCTTTACAGCTATGTTTGGAAATCAACACCAAGACCTGTTGGATCTGTCCATGCGAATAATCGACCGACACATAGATAGAGAGAAAAACCAGTGCTTGCACACGAGCCCAGACGACGTGGGCGTGATCATGGATCTGTTTGTCGCCAACTACACGCGCGTGTCGTCTGTGCCGTCGTACGTTAAGTTTGACACGTGTGGCGACAGAGGCATACCACGACTGGTGCGCTACTTTCAAAACTTTGATCCGATGAACGCTGTCGGTCCGTTCGACAAGTGGACCGACTTCAGCACCACGCCCACCGACTTGGAGATGCGGCACGTGCACGACTACATGACTGCGAAAGAGTTTAACAAGGAGTTGTTAAGAACCGATCGATATGACTGTGGTGTACGCCATCTGCTCGTTTATGGCGACATGGACTAACGAGGCGTTGATAAAGTACGGCGACCGCTATAAAGACTTTAAGCAAATAGCGCTTTTAATCGTGACGGAAAGGGAACGAGCCCCGGTGTATGTGGTGCCCCAAGACGGCGTACCCTTTCTCAGGTCATCGTTCCTCATACTGTCGCGGTACTTTAACAGTGTTGAACGACAACAGCAGAAGGTCCACAAAGTGGAATATCCTACGTTCTCCGTTACGAGATACGTATCGTTCGACCTGGTTGCCCACTTCAAAGAAGTCTACCAGTGGCTGCTAGACGAATCGATGACCCAACACGAAATCGCCATGCTGGAGAAGCCGATGGCGTCACCGTTTGCACTTTGTGCCGACTATTCCGGCGCAGGCAACAACAACACGCCGATGAAAGTGATCACTGTTCAAGCGTGCTGCGGCAAGACCACGCTCTTGGACAGGCTCAAGAGGTACGGCTGGAAAGCTTGCAGCCGCGGCGATTTGGGCACATTTTCTGGCAAGTCCAAATCGGCACCGGCCATAGCCGGACTGCACGCTGCCCTTGAGAACGTGCTGCACCGAGGCGACGTGTTGGGCGACAGGGGCCCCATAGACAACCCACTGTGGAATATCATAATAACGCTGTGCGACCCACAGTACAAGGACCGTGTCGTCGAAGAGTTGTTGAAGTTCTTCAACGCCACGGTCAACGAGCATGTGATCGCCTACATGTTACGCCAGGAGGTGGTCGTCTTTATCGAATCGTATTCCAGCCTCAACAGGGCACGCATGATGAGTCGATGCACCTGCGGAGATGCGTATCGCGCGAGGATACGCATGTACCCAATCACTCAGTGTATAGCATACTACATGACTGCACGACTGTACGGCTGGACCGTACGTTGTGTGCCGTACGACGAGGAGCGCAACTTTCAACCCCAACGCTACCGGGCCATGGCCGAGGAAATCAAGAATATATTCGGTACGCCGTTGAAACCGAGACCGATGCTGCTGGCCAGAAAACCGGACGGACACTACCTCGAAGACACGGAGTACTCGATAGCGACCGGTATATTCAAATGACGGCGTGTGTACACGCACACTATAATTTGTAATTAATGTATATTTTTTTAACTATACGTCAATAAACAAAAACCTATCTCTCTTTGTATTTCGTTCTCACGTCAAAAATCGTACAACTACTAAAACCAACAACCTAGTGTTATTTCTAAAACGGTGTTTTAAACTACCATCACTGGATCTGGCTAATACTAGATTTGTCCCCTCGTGTAGTCTGTCTGTAATGTCGGCACGGTAGCCGTAGCGTTAATCGACTTGGTAACCGATGCTGTGCCAGCAAACACATTTGAACTTGTCTCGGTAATCGGTTCAGTGCGAGGAGCGACTGTCGTCACAATAGATGCCGACGGTTTGGCACTAGTCGTATTTGTCGCTTCTGTAGCGTTAGTCGATGATAGTACGGGTTTTATACCCATCGGTTCTGTAGAGTTGGTCGTCAGTAATACGTTGCTAGTTCTTGTACGTGATTCGATACCAGTCGTATCTGTCGGTTTGGTCGTTAACAGTACAGCGCTGGTACCAGTCGTATCTGTCGGTTCTGTACTGTTGGTCGTTAATAATACGGGATTAGCGACTGTCGGCTCTGTATTGTTGGGGCCGTTACTAGTCGTAACTCTCGGTTCTGTTCTGTTGGTCGTTAATAATTCGGTAATAGTTATAACAGGTAATTGGGCACTAGCCGTATCTGAAAGTTCTTTTGTGTTAGTCATTGCCAATACGGTGCTAATTGTGGTATCTGTACCGGCAGTCGTTAATAATACGGCGTTAGGTGTTGCAGGTGATTCGGTACTAGTCGTAGTTCTCTTTTCTGAAGCGTTAGTCGTTGCCAATACGATGCTAGTTACCGTACTTGTTGGCTCTGTATTGTCGGTCATTAATAGTACCGTGCCAGTTGTTGCAGACGATACGGTACTAGTTGTATCTGTCGGCTCTGTATTGTGAGTCGTTAATAATACGGGGCTACTACTACTACTCGTCAGTTTTGTACTGTTGGTCGTTGGTAACTCTGTGCTAGCACCAGTCGTATACGTCGCTTTTGTACTAGTGGTCGTTGGTGACTCGGTGCTAGTCGTATATGTCACTTCTGGCGTGTTGGACGTTGATAATACGGTAACAGTTGTGGAAGGTGATTCGGTGCTAGTCATATCTGTCGATTTTGTCGTGTTGGGGGTTGGTAATTCGGTATCCGTCGATTCTGTCATGTCGGGTGTTGATAATTCGGTGCTAGTCATATCTCTCTGTTCTGTCGATAACCCGATACTAGTTATAACTATCAGTCCTGTACTGTGGGCCGCTGGTGATTCGGTGCTCAGTTCTGGTGATTCGGTGATAGTCACGTCTCTAGCGGTGGGCGTTGATAACTCGGTGCTAGCACTAGTCGTATACGTCGATTCTGTACTGGCGGTCGTTGGTAATTCGATGCTGGTCGTCGTTGTGGCCTCGTTATTATGACAAACGTTAAGACACGTTGGTGGTTCCGCAATCTGAGTGTGACGGTGGATCGTTGTGACACACCGTTCACAAACACATTTCTATAACCGGCAGGTAACATTATGTCGAAGTGTTTGTCTATACAATTCACATACATCATACATTCTGGATCGTTCATGATAATATCTGACAGCACTTGAATGTAATTGTAACGTTTCGTGACGCGTACTTGCCACAGTTTAACCCTTGAGAATGTAATGCTGAAATACGACACGCTGGATGTACCCTTCACCACACAGTATTCTATGCCGTCACTAATGTAACCGTCTAAATCGTTTTCATCGGCCGAGTACTTGTACACTTCGGCGTACTTGCCAACGTGGGATACACGACGGAGTTACTGGAGAACCACTTGATGCCGGTGTCACCGCTCTCTTTGATCTGGTCTGTGGTCAGCGTACTTTGATCGCCCAGCTGGACGACGTTGTCGTAAATCGCCACGGAAATCCGTTTACGCTCAAACGAGCCCAACATTTCGTTGTAGGTGACTACCACGTCGGATACCGAGTCCGTCAACACGTCTCGGCTCGCCAGGCCGCCACCGCAACAACAGCTCACGATTAACAAACATAACACGACTAGACGGTCGAAACGTTTGCTGTGCACACAGCGTTTCGTCAGCGTGTTTACAACCGCCGATCCTCTGTTATTATTTGCCATCGTGTATAGAATGTTAACACTATTTATACCGACGACACTTGTGTGTGTGATATGACTAAAGACGTGTTTGCCAGAATTCTAATACTATATATATCGTTGTAAATGACGACACTTGTGCTTGGTCGTACGACTAAAGACGTATTTACTGCACATCAGGAAAAAGACTAGCGCCGCCAGTGTCAACAGTACGGCCCACAACAGATGACTGAGTAATAACAGGGTGAATACGAACGGCAGCACTAGAAACGAAATCGCTTGCACACTGAGTCCGGTGGACAGCGTTTCACAGTTGACTAGCGGATAGTAGTCGAACAGCCGCTTGTCTTCGCGCAAATTGTAGTTTTCCACAATCTTTGTGTAACACGCGCGACACATGGTCTTCACAGACACAACGTGCGCGCCTTTAGTCGTGCCTACCGGCAGTATAGACCCTTTACTATACCGACCCATGTGGTACTCGTACTCGCCGATCACCAAGAAGTAATGATCGATCAGACCCCACGTCCGTTTCAACGCCTGACACCGAACCTCTACGGTGTACTCTTCTTCTTTTTGATCCGTGCTCGTGTACATGGTGTGCGCTCGCTTCTAAACTACAGCGAGTATTCACGACTACTTATCAGTCCTAGACTGACGCCGCCGCCGCCGCCGCCGTTGTGTTGCGGCAACATGGTCAGCACTTGGTTGGCCGTGCCTCCGCGCTGGTCTCCGCACGGGTTCTCCACGATCTCGATGTCGAGCATCGAGTGCAACATGGTGCCGCACCGCGTCCAACCGCCTTCGTGCAGCTCCGTGTTGGCCAACAACGGCGTGTCGTTGTAGTAACGGTGGATAATGTGCTGCGCCACGTGATCGCAGGCCACGGCGCACTTGATTTTCGCCGTGTCCAACTCGCTCACCTCCGGATGCGAGCGATACGGGTTGTACTTGTCTACGGGTACGTGTCCGCACGACCACACCACCGGCACCTCGGTAGGCGTAGTCGTGGTACAGTAGTCGTTGTACATGATTTCGTTCAGATACAAGATCAAGTATCGTTTGTCCAGTTCAAACTTGAACCACAACGGTTCGGGTATACTGACGCTCGTCTTGTACATGTCTACGGTGGCAAACTGTATATTGTTTTACTTGAGTATATTGCTCACTACAATCGGTATGGCGTCGAAACAACTGTCGGACTCTTTCACTTGCAACATGATGGTTCTAAACAGTTCGTCCAAATAGGAGCGTACACGGTACGCCACGGTGTCGGGGACCTCGTCGATCACCGCTTTATACGCGTACCCACCGGGCAAGTTTATAACACCGCCGCCGCCATCGCCGATGCTGCCGCTAGAAACCGCGGTCACCGCCAGTCGCCTACGTTTCTTCCTCGACCTTGATTCCATGGTGTCGGGTTTAGAACACTATATAAAAACTATCATTCCCAACACCGCGCTGACCCGTCGCCTACTACACCATGTAGCGACAACAACACCAAGCGGATTTATGCGAACCTCACCAAAGTAGTCTCTATTCTAGTTTACAACGACCAGACCTGGACCAACGCACCGACAGACGTTTGTGAATGCTCTCGTCTACCGAAACAAGTCTTGTCATGTCGAGACCGATACAAGTCTCGTTCGTTCAAAGTCATAGTAGTGGTATGTCTATGTCGAGAGTTTTTGCTCACCCCCCAACATATACTACTAGTTTGTGGGACCCGACAGACGTTTGTGCTCCAGTCTAGGTTCGTACAAGTCTGGTCGTTCAAAGTGATAGTATGTCTATGTTAAGAGTCTAATAAATTATATACAATACGTGTTTCATACAGACGGCTGATTGATTAGTTTAGAGGTCTTCACGGTCAGTTTGCCGATACCCTACGAAACGCTTGTACCCACCGATGTTTTGCCGCACACGAATCACCAACGCGTGGCTGTCGACCGGTTGTTCAAAGTAGTAGTATGTCTATGTTAAGACTATATAGTAATATAGTATAGTAAGATATATATTAGACATATATGTTGTGTATATCCTTAACATAGGCGGACGGCTAGTTTGCTGAATCGACTCCGTAAGAAGATCGGTTGGATCATTGGCGACCGGTACCGCGTTTGATTGTCCAAATGAATGGTACGTCTATGTTAAGAATATACTGTATATCAAGATATATATTGTATACATATATGTTGGGTATATCCTTAACGTAGACGGATGCCTTGTGCCGTCCAATTTTTGCCACAGACCTTGCCGATCGGAACCGCGTTTGATCGTCCAAAGTAGTAGTAGTAGTAGTAGTAGTAGTAGTAGTAGTAGTAGTATGTATATGTTATTACAGTAAGATATATATTATTATATATTTTTTACTTCATATATATATATATATATGTGTACATCTATGTTGGGTGTATCGTTAACAAAGGCCGACGGCTAGTTTGGCGTAGCAGAGCAGTCGACTCCGTAAGAGGGTGGACTGTCGCCAGTACCCGACGTACACGAATCGGCGGTGAATCCGTTCGCCATAAGAATAACACGGGATCGATGATGGAGTAGACGGCGAACGAAAAACGAGCGAGGTCAAATCGAAAATAGGGGTAAATGTTTTCTAAAACGGGATTGATGTTCACTACCCGGCATCGTAGCGTAGGTTTGGTTCGAAAAAGAGAGTCGCCAGCGACCAACTTTTGTAAGCTGAAAACCGGTCGGATTTCAACAAAACGTCTAGCGTTACCTAGTACTGAACACGACATTCGGATCCTGTATGTACGGTGAAGGCGACATAGTTAAACGCAGTAGTAGTCTGTTAAGAATACATCGAGTTGTATACTACGTTCCGACGTTGGACCGCTTGTACCGCGTTAAGCAAAGCTTAGTCGTTCACAGTAGTAGAATAAATCAAGTTCCGTATTATGTTCTGACCACGGAAAGCTTGTATCGCGTTAAACAAACCTTAGTCGTACACAGTACTAGTCTGTCTATGTTAAGACTACATCGAGTTGTATAGTACACTATGACAACGGAACGCTTGTACCGAGCACAACAACGGGCACCGGCGGTGTCTACGGTACCGAGTTTAGTCGTCCAAAGTAGTAGTAGGTCTATGTTAAGAATATATCAAGACATATATTGTATGTATTTGTACACACGTGTTGGGTATATCCTTAACATAGACGGATCCCTCGTTTCAACCAATTTTGTCCCGCACAACAGACGCGAACGTGTCGACCGTTACCGAGTTTGATTGTCCAAAGTAGTAGTATGTCTATGTTAAGTATATAGTAATATATATATATATTATATATATTGTATATATTTTTACTTCATATATATGTATGTACATCTATGTGGGTATATCGTTAACAAAGGCGGACGGCTATTTTGACGTGAGAAGAGACGGGTCCGTAAGAGGGTGGACTGTCGCCAGCACCCGACGTACACGAACCGGCGGTAAAACCGTTCGCCATAAGGATAACACGGGAATCGACGACGGAGTAGACGACAGCGAAAAACGAGCGAGGTCAAATCGAAAATAGGGGTGAATGTTTTCTAAAACGGGGGTTGATGTTCACCACCCTAGAGCGGAGCGGAGGTTTGGTCCGGAAAAGAGCGTCGCCAACGTCCAACATTGTTAAGCTGAAAACCGGTAGGATTTCAACAAATCGCCAAGCATTACCTAGTAGACAGCACGGTATTCGGATCCCGTATGTATGGTGTAGACGACATTGTTGTACACGGTAGTAGTCAATGTTGAGAATACATCTCGTTGTGTACATTCTGAACACGAAACGTTTGTACTGCGTTAAACAGACCTCAGTTGTACACAGTACCGGTCTGTCTTTGTTAAGAATACGTCGCGTTGTATAGTGTATACGTTATGACAACGGAACGCTTACAACAACGGTGAAAGGCCGTACCGGGTTTGGTCGTCCAAAACAGTAGTACGTCTGTGTTACATTCTGACCCTCGGACGGCTAGTCAGCCGTCGCAAAGGAATCTCGACAAGATCGGTCGGATCATTGTCGATCGACCACGCGTTTGGTCCTCCAAAGTAGTAGTATGTCTATGTTAGGACTATAGTAAGCTATACATATACGTCGGTTATATCCTTAACACAGACGGATGATTTTTGCCGACCGATTATTATTTGCCGCTGACAAGACGCGACTGTACGGCCGTAGATCGGTACAAAGTTCGGTTGTCCCAAAGTAGTAGTAGTAGTAGTACGTCTATGTTAAGTATATAGTAATATATATATTATATATATTTTTTTACTTCATATATATGTATGTACATCCATGTGGGTATATCCTTAACAAAGGCCGACGGCTAATTCGACCGACGTAGGAAAGCGGTCGACTCGGCAACAAGTCGGCTGCCGCCGGAGTAGACGGCGAACGAAAAACGAGCAAGGTCGAAGCAGAAATAGGGGTGAACGATTTATAAAACCGGGGGTGGTGTTCACCACCCCCAGAGTCGAGGCGACGGTTGGTCCGAGAAAAGAGCGACAAAATTTTTGTGTCGTCTACTCCAGCACCGATTCCCGTGTTATTCTTATGGCGAACGGTTTTACTGCCGGTTCGCGTATGTTGTGTGCTGACGGCGTGTCGGCTAGCCTAGCCGACACCGGAGGACTCGTAATTATTTTCGTTGACTGTAGGACTTGTAATAATTTTCGTTATGTGTCGGTATAGTAGTAGTAGTATGTCTATGTTAAGTATATAGTAATATATTTATATATTATATATACATTTTTACTTCATATATATGTATGTACATCCATGTGGGTATATCCTTAACAAAGGCCGACTGCTAATTCGACGTGGTTTCAGAGAGAGTGTAGCCGACTTGTAGTATTTCTAGCCGACAGAGCGCTTACTCAATCGACCGTTTCTATACGTATTATTCGTAGTGTTACTGTCGCACTGTCGGCTAGGCTAGCCGACAAACTTAATCGGAAAATATTACAAGTCCTACAAATCGTGCACTTCGTGTCAGAAATATTACAAGTCAGTTAAAATATGGCGTCATCCTATACCGACACATAACGAAAAATATTACAAGTCCCACAGTGAACGAAAATAATTACGAGTCCTTCGATGTCGGCTAGGCTAGCCGACAAACGTTAACGAAAAATATTACAAGTCCTTTAAAATATGACGTCATTATGACGTACGTCATAACTGTAGGACTTGTAATATTTTCTGCTGGTGGTTGTCGGCTAGCCTAGCCGACAATATAATTACATAGAAACACGGCCGATTGTACAGCGGCGGAGTAAGTGAATGTCGGCTAGCCTAGCCGACAATGAAATATTACAAATACGTGTGTAGAAACGGTTGATTTTACAGAGCGGGGTAAGTGAATGTTGGCTAGCCTAGCTGACATCGAAGGACTTGTAATAATTTACTGCACGCACACATACACACACCATAACTATAATCGTATATCGCACACTTACCGGTGAAGAGCGTTCATCGGTGAGCCGTCCGTCACCTACTGGCCTACTACAGTATACGCTTAACGGTTTTATCGTATGATTTTAGCCTAGCCGTTTGTGGCTCGTGTTTTTTTATGACTGTAGGACTTGTAATATTTTCTGCTGGTGTTTGTCGGCTAGCCTAGCCGACAATGAAATTGCAGAAACGGTTGATTTTACAGAGTGCGTTAAGCGAATGTCGGCTAGCCTAGCCGACATTATTCGGTGTTTACAGCTAAAATTCGTTAGCTGACAGTGTCGGCTAGCCTAGCCGACATCGAAGGACTTGTAATAATTTACTGCACGCACGCATACACACACCATAACGATAATCGTATATCGCACACTTACCGGTGAAGAGCGTTCATCGGTGAGCCGTCCGTCACCTACTGGCCTACTACAGTATACACTTAACGGTTTTATCGTATGATTTTAGCCTAGCCGTTTGTGGCTCGTGTTTTTTTTCTATGGGATCTGGGGTGCCGTATAAAGACAACCGTTTAAACATAGTAATGTTTATTGTGTTGGTAACAAAAAACGCTATACACAAATATATTATACTAGACGGCCGTTACAAGTCTTCTTCGTCGTCGTCGTTGTCGTCGTCGTCCTCGTCTTCGCCGGACAGTGTCATCGCCATCTGTTCCACCGTCTCGTTGTCAAGTCGCGTATTGTTGTTGTTTTCCGTAACGTCCAAGTAGGCTCGCAACATGATGACCCGTACGTTGCCGTCGTTCAGTGTCACGTTGTGGGGTTCGTTGTTCCGTTTGACGTGAAACTTGACGATGTTGAATATCGTCCTGAACATGTTGTAATAATGTTTAAAGAGATTGACCGATGATTTCAGTCGTTCCAGTTTCAGACGACGCAACTCTTCGGGCGACGCGGTAGCGTCCACCTTCATCAGCTCGATAGACGGTCGGTACACGGTCTTGGTAACGTCTTGTGGATGCTGGTAATAGTACACGTTCTGACGAAAAGCCCCGGCCAGCGCCGGATAGTTGGCGCTCAGATAGATCTTCAACTCGTTGGCCGGCGTCATCGTCTTGTAGGTGGACTTCACTTTGATGTCTTGTGTCACTCGCATCAGGCCGTCCAGTCCCGGGCTGGCGGTGTCGTCCAGAATGTGTCAGTATTCGGAGGCGAAGAAGTCCGCGAACGCACGGTACACATCGTCGATTGTGGTGATCGTCGTCAGTTTGGAAAAATGTTCGACCATATCGTGCCACGCTCTCGGTCCGTTCGTGTTGTGGCCGTACTTTATCTTGCCGTCCGACCAATAGTAATATGTCTTGGTCTGCACAAACTCGCATCGCTCGATCGTCTTCATCTCGATCTCGATGTGCGGATACCTTTCGTTCAGTATGGCGGACATGTCTTCGCCGGACGGATTGGCTATGAACAACGAGTCCGTGTCGCAATAGTACACCGTACAGCCGTGAGTGTCGATCAAGTAGCGGCCGCTCTGTAACAGCGTGGTGCGAATCATGCACGTGGTGAGCGCGGCCAGCCCAGGTTTCAGCGAGCCGATACAGCCGTATATGCTGGCCACGAACTCTCGCACCCGGTACGAACTCTCGCACTCGTCCCGTTCCACGCTCACGTCGTGCTTCAGCTGCTGTATCGCCGCCTCGTCGATGAAACACGTTCCGTTGTCAAGCACTTGTATGATTTCGTTTTCGAACCGAAACTTTTTATGCGTAGCGGCACCAGTAGTAGTGATGGTGGTCTTCTGTGGCCGTGGTGTTCTCGGTTCGTTTTCGGTCGCGCCGCACCCAAAGTATCCGTCATCGGCTAGCGGTGTCGTGTCGTCGAATTCAAAATCGCTGTCCGCATTAGACTTTTCTTCTTCTTCGCAGCTATCCGTCGAGTCTGTAGTTTCGTTGTTTGTATATTCTTCCACTTCGTTGTACTCTTTTTGCACGTCTTCGAGTTTGGCCAACATGCCGTCCAGTTTATTGCGTCTGACCTTTGTGTTCTCGCGGTTCTTGTTAAACACGGTGATGATGTCCGACAGTACGCCGCGTCGGCCGTGCCACACGATGATGACGGGCGCCGTGCCCCGTCGTTGCAGTTCGTACTTGGTGAACGGGAACTGGCCGCCGCAGTAGGTGCCGCAGTACAGGATCTTGGTTTCCGACTTTGTGTCTCCCACGTGAGTCATGTAGTCGTAGACAGTGAACTGGTGTCTGTTACAGATGTAGTCGTACATAAACATGATTTTGTCGGCCGGCATCACGTCCGCCGTCTCGTCCGACAGGTTCTTGCGTTCGATGAGTAGCGGATATGCTATCCGGTAGTCGTACGATTGCACGTTGGCTACATTGTATTCGCCCAGACAAAAATTGGCTCCGCCCGGGTATTTTTTCTTCTGCTGGCCGTACTGTTGGCGCGACGCCACTTCGGCCGGTCTGCTTGTGATGAGCGTGTCCAGGTTCTGCGACACTATAACATAATCGTGCGGTTGTAGCACAAGACCGCTGTCTACAACATCCGGCATCGTTTGCGGCTGAAACAAGTCGGGCAATGGTATCACCATGTTTGCGGTGGCCGTTTTGAATGTGGACAGAAACTTGCGCCGCCCCAGTCCCAACACCAGACACTCGTTCAATACCTTGTATTGCATTTTGTTGTAGTTGGTGTTCATGCTGTACAGGGGGACTCGACATTCGTGTGCGTAGTCCACCAAATAGTCGATGGCACGGGTGCGTTCTGTCAGTTTACTGACCAACAGAGTGTCGTAATTGTTATAGTGTAACGTGTCTCGCAACGAGGGCCACTTGTTCTTGGCGCCTTCCGGGTCGTCGTCGTGAGCGTACAGCCGTTGTCATTTCTTCATGCGGTGAAACGTTTTCATGCGGTGATGTGCTCTTCCACGTGGTGTATAGAGGTGGTAAACAGCACATCGTTGACGTCCTCTCCGGTGGGCACGCGGTCCGGGTCCATGGACACGGTCTCTATGTCGAACGTGATGACCGGCAGTTTGGGTTCGGGCAGACGAATCACTTGCAGCGCCAAGTTGAACCAACGGTATGTAAGTTTAGGCACCGCGTAGTCGTGAGATTGCTGGTGTCGTCGCACAATCAGCTCGAACATCACTTGCTTTGTAGCATCCCAGTAGTGGGTGACCGAAGCGTACCGATATGCTTTGGGATCTCTTTTCAGTCGATGATAGAGTATCACGGAGTCTAAAAAGGTGGGCGTTTCGATCTTCACCAGCGGCACGTTTGTAGCTCGCTGTGGCTCGCACATGATGTTGTACAAGTTGAAATTGTTCGCCTCGTATCGGATGTCCGTATACTCGATCACGTTGGGAAAGCCCAGCAGGGCGACCACTATGCGCAACACTTGTACGTCTCCGCTCACCAGAAACAGACCCGGCTTGACGTCCAGCGTCAGTTTGGCCGTCTCTCCGCCGCTGTGTCTGGTACAGCCGACGCCCACGATGTTGGTACCGTCGTCGAACCATTCGGTGACAAACAGCGGCTCTTGCAAGTTCTTACAGTCGGCCAGCGTGCGTAACCGTTCACGAGCCTCGTTACGCACTTGGCGGTCCAAGGCGAATCTATCCGCAGTGGCAGCGTCCATATCGGATATAAACAAATAACTTGCTACGCTAACACAGAATTCATCATTGAAGTACCTTTAATGTATTCACACCTTTTTTATACTGACCCTTTTCATATATGTATTGATTCGCACACTAGTTCTTAGCACTGTTGTCACTTGGGGTTTTGTTTTCCGTCGTCATGTAGTAAACGTTCATGTTCGTAACGTTCAAATTTTTGGTGAGCAGTGTTGACGACACGACCGGCGGCGAAGCGTGTATTCTGTTAAATAGTCTGGTGCCCGGCACTGCCTTTCGCAGATACGTATTGTAGGTGAAATTGTGACTGTACTGTAGACACGGCATATCGACTTTAAGTGGGTTCGATAGACTGTGGTCTATATATATATTCACTATATATATATATATATATATATATATATATATATATATACGGACCCGTTTAGTATAATCCCAGTCACGACAACGAGACGTACACACTCAAATGGCGTCGTCCAAGAGAATATGTATTTGCGAGTCGGCCGGCAACAGCGAGGGCGCTCGTATCGACTGTTATGGACGCAACTACCCCAAGCCTTCCTACAGACGAGAGGTCGCGGCCACAAGTTTGAAGCCGACGCTTTTGCCCAGTGTCGACATACACAATACACACGAGGTTCGCTGCGAAGTGGTCTCTTCCAACTCCGTGACCGAAGAGCTGGTCGAGACGTTGATCGTTCAACAGTTTATAAAAAATTTTGCAGACATACATCCCAGGTTTGTGTACGACATGCCTGCGTTGAACTTCAAGTCTAAAGTCGACTTTTTCAACACTATAAATATATTACGAATGGCCTAAACTGCACTTTTCTGCAGTTGCATGCGTTCTGAACGAGATTTATAATTGCACCAGTTTTTTACCACCGTACAATACGATTGTTAATGCTCTATAAGTACTTGCGGAAATGTAAATAAACTGCACTTTTGTGCAGTCGAATGCACTCTGAGTGCACTTTTTATTATACGGGTATTAATAGTATTGTCTTTATCAGTACACTATGCTACTACCATTATCGACTGCTTCCTCTTGTACGAATGATGAAGACGATCCACCGCCGCACACAGTAACGGCGCCGGCAAAGCGACAACACTGGCTTCAAAACAGACGTCTCGGCATGCGAACGAGTGCCGTCGTTACGGACCTACAGTCACCATCGGCAAGACTGTGCTCGTCTCCTCTACCGGCCAACCGCTCTATCTGACAGACCTGGCCGACTATACAATGGTGACCAACTGCAAGTTCACCGAGTACATCAAATTTGCGCCCACCAGTCTGAAGGAGGCCGTACGAGACAACTGGATCTACGTGGTTCACGTGTCGCCCACCGTACGTATGGCCGTAACCAGGTCCACGCTGCAGGCCCGAGTGACTGGCGGCGAGATACTGGCCTACCAGTACAGCGAGTGCAATATCGAGGGTAACGTCTGCGTCTACTACGGTTTTATACCCACCGAACGTCAAAACATCGCCGACACGCACAAGCGGTGCTTGCTGAGCGGCATACAAGTGTGGCCGCGCAAGCTGTACGTATATTTGAAAAAAGAGGCGGCGTGTACGTGCAGTCCCGGCTGCAGCCGATGGTCTTTGAAACTGCGCGACCACACCGTGCGTCGCTTCTGCATCCAGCAAGTGCCGTGGAACGACATATACATTATGATGGGCGACATGGACGAGACTTGCGTGGAAGAAATCAAGGAAGCGCGCCAGTGCCCGGTCTGCGCCCAGTGTCTCAAGTGCGCCAACAGCCCGGTCTACTGCAGAGCGCATCGAAAGTGCAGGCATAAAACCGTACAGACCTACAATCCCAGCCTAATAATGCCGTTGAGTCTACCCGTGATGAAACATTGCAGGAAGATACGTAGAATTAAATGACAAGTGTGGCGAGCGATATAAATTGAAAAGAACAAAGATTTATTAGGACAAACATGTATGTTGTCAAGATATATGATTCCGACAGATTACTCGGACCGCATATATTCGGGTTGGATCACCGCACTCGCAACGATTCGCAGCTTAGAAGAACACCGTCAACAATGTCAGACGCGGTAACAACGATACTACAATTACTTGTTCAAACAACGCGTATGCAACGTTCATCAGTTCGTCTACGTGAACACGAGCAGTGTAGCTGCTGTTGTAAAGCCCGAAGACAACAGGTTTGGATCAATCGTATTGCTGTCGTACGCCGTGCTTCTACACGTTCTCGACCGCTGTCATATGAACTAGTACGTTTGCAGGATCGCTCTCACGACAACCGTTTTAAAATTTCAAAATCACACAGTGTAACGTGTCAATTTATTATGCGTCTACAATATGAATAAATGCGTTTTCCATCGATGCCAACCGTTTTAAAATTTCAAAATCATACAGTGTAACGTGTCGAATTAATATACGTGTGTAAGTTGAATAAATGCAGTTTCCATCGATACCAACAACGTTTTGTATATTAGTCAACAGGTCCGAAACACGCTGCATTATATATGCAATAATCGTTGATTGATACGGTTAAAAAAATGAACTATTGCTACGACTCTTGACAAACTCTCTTTTATAAAACCGCACGACGTAGTGAGAAACGAAAAAATGATCGACTTACCTCCATAGGAAATAACGTTTAATTTCAGAATCCCAGGGGTAGTCGTCACAGGCAACAGTGTCTTTAAGGACAAAGAAATCTAGCTAAACTCGATCAAATTACTGTAAAATCAAACACTGGCGTCTTTTTTAATGGTTTAACTGGGAATAAACCGAGAACGATACAATACGATTTATATACCTCGGCGACAGCGTGGTGGTGAACGAGTTTATCTGCAATACGGTTTTTTACGCATTCAATTCGGCTTCAACTTTTCCCCTTCATCACGTTCGTGCTTTCGTAACGCCTTATATTCTAAATGCAGTATCGATGTAGTGACGTAACGGAATTAACGTAAGGGGAATATCACCACCACCAGCACAGTCGGCCATGATGGATGAGGAGAAGGAGGAGTAGGAGTATAAATTCAGGCGGCTAACGGCAGCTTTGTCATTTGTACGTCTTACTTGAGAGAGGTAACGTGTTGTGTGTTTTTTTAACTTCAGAGAGTCGCATTGTGCGTTTTTTTTAAATACGATGGACAGTCGTAATGTACGTTGTTACGGGAAAGGGAAGGACCCGAAAGGATGTCCTGCGGTCGGGCTCGGCTTAATAAACGGTTTGGTGCGAGATTGGCTGAACGGGACTTTAACCGATTCGAATCATTTGACGGTGGTGTTGGTGGTAGACCCAGACGAAAATTGGGACGACCAGCCAGAGACGCACGCCCTGCCGAAACCTATACGAAGTAGAAGACGGCGAGGAGCAGCACGTGGCGGCGAAAACTGGGACGATCGAAACGACCGCCCAGAGACGCAAGCCCTGCCGATACCGAAACCTAAACACGATCGAAATGACCGGCCAGAGAGGCACGCCCTGCCGATACCGAAACCAGTACGAAGCAGAAGACGGCGAGGAGCAGCACGTGGCGAAGAAAACTGGGACGATCGAAACGACCGGCCAGAGACGCACGCCCTGCCGATACCGACTTTGTCGAGGAGAATTGGGACAACCAACCAGAGGACTGGGACGACCAACCACAAGAAACTCACTGCAACACCGACTCTGTAGAAGAGAATTGGGACGACAAAGCAGAAACTTACAGCAACACCAACGACCTACCTACAATATGTAAATATTGTAATAAAAATTTATCCCTGAGCTTAGCAGCACGACACCAACCAGAGGAGAAGCACCGCAACACCGAAAATTGGGACGACCAACCAGAGAGGCGCCGCAACACAGACTCTAATACGGACTCGGCGGACGGACTGGTTTCCATAAACAGCGGATACATTCCGGAAGACGGCGAAAATTGGGACGACGTCCTTACGTCTTCGGTCCTCGCCTCTGTTCAATCGGATTTAAAGAACAAGTGCGTCATCTTGCCGATACCGCCATGTGTGTCCAAACCTGAGCGGACAGCTTTCCGTCTACAGCATCTTAAAAGATACCAAGAATTGGCAGCACGGCAAGATGGCGACACTTGAACTTTACAATCAACGGAATCCAGATAGAAACGGACAGCTAGCTTTCCGCCTACAAACCGAGAATTGGCAGCGGCAAAAATTGAACTCGGCATCGTCACGAGGAGGCGCACAGCAACACCAACTCCACTACGGACCAACAACTACACATTGTGAAGGACTCCAGAGGAGATACAACAACACAGGTGCGATATATTGTAACCGTAATTCCATTGTCTTTGTGCACAAAAAATTTTAATGTTATGATTATGTCTTTGTGCACAATAAATGTAACTTATAATTATGTCTTTGTCGTTGGATATATGTGTATAGTTTATGTATCGCAGATATATGTACTTCGGTGTATTGAACGTGCCGGCTGTAATTATTGTTAACGTATTTCGAGACCAATTTCATTCGTCTCGATATGGTTAGCAAGATTTACAGCTAGGACGTTCAATACACGAAAATATATATATCAGCGATACATACAGTACTACACTAATCTCTTGTTGGGGAGGCAATAAATGTTACGGTTATAATTATGTCTTTGTTGTTAGATATATATATGTAAAGTTTATGTATCACCGATATATGTACTTTCATGTATTGAACGTGCCGGTTGTTAACGTATTTCAAGACTAATTTCATTCGTCTCAATATGGTTAGCAAAATTTACAGCTAGGACGTTCAATGCTCCAAAGTATATGTATCGGCGATATATACAACTACACTATCCGCTATTCTCTTGTTGAAACACAATAAATGTTACTATTATAATTATGTCTATTGCATAGTTTTGTGGTTTACATGTATACATAGTATGTTTTAACATTGAAAATGTTTATAAGGACGTGTCGCACATTTGCGGCCGATCGCTGGTGCATGATCGAAAATGGGAACCGGTGAGTTTCCATAGAAACTTACTTCTTTGTTGTCAATAACGTAGTACACATATAAAACTTCGCTTATGAATGCGACTACATTTAACTTATAATATGTACATTGGTAAATGAAGAAAAAATATATATATTTTTTAAATTTATTGAAGCATTTTCAATGCTCTTCTCTGTGCATTGCATTTGTGCAATGCCTGTAAATTTTTTTCTAAAGTCATGATATATCTTTTTGTCGTGTATTGTAGCTGTTGTAACCATAATGTCTGCGTACATTGTTGAAGTATTATGAATGTAGTGTTTTTACTAAATGTCATACATATTTTCTAGAGTCATGATATACTTTTTGTCGTGTATTGTAGCTGTTGTAACCATAATGTCTGCGTACATTGTTGTAGTTTTTTGAATGTAGTGTTTTTACTAAATGTCATACATATTCTCTAGTCATGATATATTTTTTGTCGTGTATTGTAGCTGTTGTGACCATGTCTGTGTACATTGTTGTAGTTTTATGAATGTATTTTTACTAAATGTCATACATTTTTTCTAGAGGATATACGTGTATAGCTTATGTATCACCGATACATGTACTTTTGTGTATTGAACGTGCCGGCTATAATTATTGTTAACGTATTTCGAGACCAATTTCATTCGTCTCGATATGGTTAGCAAGATTTACAGCTAAAATATATGTATCAGCGATTCATACAACTACACTATCTGCTAATCTCTTGTACGTAGTATGTTTTGGCTACTGCACAATGCCACTGTTATAATTATGTCTATTATATATATAGTATGAATATATTGTTTTTACTAAATATCATACATTTTTTTTCTAGAGTCATGATATATATTATAACAGCACCAAATATTGACTATTTGGTGTTATATGTCACCCGCATAATAAAATCATGTTTAAATAAATTATAATAGTCAAAACTCCATTGGGATGTAGAGCGTTGAAAATAATGCTTTGTAAAGCGACGCACACGTGGTCATTATGTAATCAGCTCGCTGTACAAACAAGGGCCACACCCAAACTGTTAATTATTAATATCTCGGATACTAATAAATTAAGGCGAAATCCAAGATAGGCAAAATGTTTGCCGAAATATTAATAATAACGTGTGCAAATTTTACGCAATATAATTAACAAATAAAAGAGTTAAATAATTTAATTGAATAACTTCTGTAAAAATAGAGTTACATTAATGAGATTTTAGTATGTTATAAAGATAATAATTTCTGGCAGATTGTATATTTTAGATTTCACACAACTTGGTTTGCAACCAAGATATTGCAAAATTAAATAAGCACACGAAATCCGGCCCGACAAATTGGTTCCGCCGGATAATAAGAATATTAGAAATAATATTAATTCTCCGTCTGTGGGAATCTAACTTTATTCTCACGGACCAAGGGAATTCAAATTTTATGTAGTAGGGAGAGTGTGTCAGCCAATCAAATCATTTGACGCAAACCCCGACCAGCGCGGTGTTTTCGAGCTGAAACATCACTCTTCTGCCAGTACTCACGAAGTAAAGACGTAGTTCTTCGATCGTCTCGTAACCATAGTGGTGAAGATCCATCAGAAGACTCTACGTGGTCAACACACACGCAATTACGAACACAGTAAACACAGATCAACTGTATAGCTCGTAATTGTTGCGTAAAGGCGAGATACTCTTCATTACATCAACCAAGCTTATTGTGTACTACCAGCTAGTCATAAGCACGCAAGAGATCCACCAGAGATTTTACAATTACAAATATGTATCGTAGGGTAAAGAAATTGTTAAAAACATGTCATCCATGTCAAACAGCGAAAGTACCAAACTTGCACACTTACGTTCCCATGGCCAATGTGATAACGGAAGGTAAGGGACAGATGATCGCCATCGACTTTCTGGGACCATTACCCAAGGCTACCAGAAACCTAAAACACATGGTAGTTTGTGTCGATGTCTTTACTAAAAAAGTTAGCCTTTATGCGATCCCTAGGCCCACCACAAAGTCCGTTTTAAATATTATACTTAACAAGTATATTCCACAGCATGGACCAATAAGGAACGTACTTAGTGACCAGGGAAAGCAATTCCAAAATAAACACTGGGCAGCAACCCTGGAACGTAACGGTATCAAAGCAATCCTCACCTCGATACGACGACCACAGGGTAACCTTGCCGAAAGGGTGAATCGGGAAATCGGTAAAATGTTCCGTATCTATTGCTATAAGGAGCAAAGTAAATGGCCCGAGTTCCTACCATTCTTCGAAAAGGCGATGAACGATAATTATCACGATACCACGGAATACACACCAGCAGAGTTAGACTCTGGAACGAAGCCAGAGAGATTTTGGAATAATTATTTAAGCAGGCCAAAGACTTATAATATACCTCTGCCGGTGCAGTGTAAAAATCAACTTGTGAGGGAAAGAATAGTTGAAAAAGGGCGAAAGAGGGCGGACAAATTCAATACGACTCATAAACTAACTAACTTTGTAGTAGGTGAGAAAGTGCTGCTCAAAGCGAATCCTGCAGGCCGAAGAGACATAAATGCAGCCGCAAAGTTTTTTCGTTTATATAATTGTCCATATCTTTTGGCTCAACAACTCGCGCCTCACACATTTATCGTTACGACGCTCGACCGAACGAAAACGATCGGTAAATATCATGCGAGCTCTTTGAGAAAATACTTTGAGTAGCATGGCATTCCAAAGCGCGTCGCGACGAAATAATAAGACTTTAAAAAAATAAATAATATTTAGAATTAATAATAATGTAATTGTATTATAATAATTAAAATTAAAATAAATAACTTGTGTTTTATAATATTATTAATAATAATTGTAGATAGCTTGTGTATTGATAATAACGCATTTATAACGCGGTGAATAACGAGCGTGTAGAACTGAACAAACGCACGGCAGGAAATAGTTACGCAGGTAGCGGTAACTGCCGACCGACATTTGAAAGTAGGTCAAGCAATTAGCCGCGCGGCAGGCGATAACGAATGTAAATAAGCTGTCAGCAAATTCCTTTGCGCGCGTGCCACTTGTTTACAAACAAACCTTTTAACCGCTGCAGTTAGCTATTACCCGTTCTAAAAATATTGATACACAATAATTTGCGAGTATAATATTATTAATAGATGTATTAGAATTAAGCTGTATATAATGGAATAACATTAACACACATGTATGTTTTTCTTTTGAATAAGTAATACAATGTATAGGTAATAAGTATAGTGATTACAGAATACGTGTGCAATGATTCAGAAAAAAAAAATAACTGTAATTATTACATTCATTTTTTTTTTAAACGGGTAGGGGCATATATAACAGCACCAAATATTGACTATTTGGGGTTATATGTCACCCGCATAATAAAATCATGTCTAAATAAATTATAATGTTCAAAACTACATTGGGATGTAGAGCGTTGAAAATAATGCTTTGTAAAGCGACGCACATGTGGTCATTATGTAATCAGCTCGCTGTACAAACAAGAGCCACACCCAAACTGTTAATTATTAATATCTCGGATACTAATAAATTAAGGCGAAATCCAAGATAGGCAAAATGTTTGCCGAAATATTAATAATGACGTGTGCAAATTTTACGCAATATAATTAACAAATAAAAGAGTTAATTAATTTAATTGAATAACTTCTGCAAAAATAGAGTTACATTAATGAGATTTTAGTATGTTATAAAGATAATAATTTCTGACAGATTGTATATTTTAGATTTCACACAACTTGGTTTGCAACCAAGATATTGCAAAATTAAATAAGCACAGGAACCGACCGGACCGACAAATTGGTTCCGCCGGATAATAAGAATATTAGAAATAATATTAATTCTCCGTCTGTGGGAATCTAACTTTATTCTCACGGACCAAGGGAATTCAAATTTTATGTAGTAGGGAGAGTGTGTCAGCCAATCAAATCATTTGACGCAAACCCCGACCAGCGCGGTGTTTTCGGGCTGAAACATCACTCTTCTGCCAGTACTCACGAAGTAAAGACGTAGTTCTTCGATCGTCTCGTAACCATAGTGGTGAAGATCCATCAGAAGACTCTACGTGGTCAACACACACGCAATTACGAACACAGTAAATACAGATCAACTGTATAGCTCGTAATTGTTGCGTAAAGGCGAGATACTCTTCATTACATCAACCAAGCTTATTGTGTACTACCAGCTAGTCATAAGCACGCAAGAGATCCACCAGACTTCAAGACCAGACTTCAAGAATACAGCAGAGAGGCCGTCTAAATCATTGGTGAACAGCTGACGAGCAGAGCTACCACTCGAACGAAGCACACACACACACGCTGACGTGCGACGTGCGAATCGACGAGGGACAGAAACCAGTTTCAGCAGAGAGCCGCAGACGTTAAAATATTCACGAACAGCAAGGAAGCAGAGTGTTGCCGAATTTTGAACTCAACGACCGAATCCAGCAGCTCTAAGCAGATTACTTTCTCTAGCGAAGGACCGGAATCGACGAGGGACAATCGGAACGACATCCTCTTCAATAACAGGAAAGCAAAATCCACTTATTTATTTTTCAACATCAAATTTTCTATCTTTTCATTTAAAAACATTGTAATTCAAACAATTCAGGTGCCATACAAAAATCAAAGACTCTAGTAATTAAGAATAAATTCATTGTGATAATCTGTATAGCAGTCTAAGTCATTAGTAAGCTATAGTTAAGAAATAGAAGTAGTATAAAAGCGCTATACAAATCTTAACTAACAATCTAATTATCAGTTCATACTGCAGTATAACAGAAGTCAAATCACTAGAAATGAAATAACGTGAACTAGACTGTCACGTCTAATTTATTTTTGAAAATTATTCTAATTAATTTCAGAGTTTATATTTTGTTTCATTAACATTTAAATTCAATTTAATTAAAGAAATTTAATTAAATCAAATCAATTAATTAATTAAAATTTAAAGTGCAATTAACTCGCCGAATAACGAGTTTAGTTTCTTTTCAATTATTAACCAATCGAAAAACATTGGTCAACATTGATTCATTGTTTAGACTGTAAGAAATTGATAATATAATAACCGTTTTATTCTTGTGTGTTGTTGGAGTAATAAACAACGTTTTATTACCCCATATTACAGTGTTTTATTGTTGTACGATAAAGCCTACCAGTCTCACAAAACTCACCCCCTTTAAAGTAACTTATTTTCTGTGTTGTTGCAATAAATTTGAGATTACTAGCTTGCGAACTTCAAATCCAAAATCCACACGCCCTAGTCGGAAGAATCCGCAAGATCGGACGGCAGGTAGGTACTCATACACAACACGACACAACAACAACGCATATAAGTAGAGTTACAATATCTTTTTGTCGTGTATTGTATCTCTTGTAACCATGATGTCTGTGTACATAGTTGTAGTTTTATGACTGCACTGTTTTTACTAAAGTCATACATATTTTCTAGTCTCAGGATATATCTTTTTGTCGTGTATAGTAGCTGCTATGATCTCAAATGTGTATATTAAACATTATTTAAACAAATCTTGTAGTTGTGACTTGCAACAAACCCTATATCCAAAACCTAGTTGATAATACGGACAATAGACGTGTATGGTTGCAGCACACGTCTAGCGATAGTCATGTGTCTCTGTATGGAGTCCTTTTGTCAGGAGAATGATGTCTGTAAAGTGGTTTCTATTCGAACACTACGTGTCTAGAGAGACGGCGAGTTGAGGTACGTGCTTAAAACGAGAAACCTGGATGCATGTGACATAACAGCAAAATGTACAGTGTACTCTAATAGCATACTATATATGGCGGCTGGTTATTAGACGCGACTTTTAATTCTTCGCACCTCGACTGCGGCAACGTCAGAGTCAAACTGTCATGGATTTGTTTAAAGATACCAACGACGTTTACAGAATCAAAGCCGGTATAATGAGCCGCATGAACGAATTTTACCAATTCCGGCATGCGCAGCCACGAAACGCTAACGAATTGGAAGTCTACCGGCTGTCACAAGACATGGCCGAACTATCCGACCAGGTGGAGCGCGCTCACTGGGAGTGGGTGAAAAGTGAAATCGCAGATAACATCCGAGCCTATAAATATTACAAACGACTCGAAGAACACAAGTCAGTACCGATCAAACGTAACAGTAACCGAGCAGATAGAGAAAAGGACTCGGTTACGACAGAACCTATTGTTAAACGGGGTCGAGTTATATAGTGATGTACGTTTACAGAGATGGACGCAGCAGCATAGTTCCTACAATTGTGTGCGCCACTACTACTACTACTAATCTTTTGTACGACAGTAATTTATGTTGTATAAGGTCCGATATGGTTAGAGCCGCTACATTGTTTAGATGGAGCGACCGCAAGAACTGGATTCAACCGGCAGCAATAGTAGTGCAACGGATTCAATCAACACCAATAGTAGTGGCGTCAATATGAACACAATAGAATCGCAGCGACTCTCGTGGTCGACGGCCTCAAATAACAGCCGTACGACCGAGCAGCCTGAGGCTGAGGGCCAGCAACCGTCATGTTCGACTTCCAGCTCGGACGGCAACGCGCCACAGCCTCAGAACAGGTCTGCCGCTACGAATGCAGCTGCCGCTTTAGACACTGACGACTCGGACGACGAGACACGGGATCATGGATGCATTTACGGCGTGACCAGCGCAGAAATGAGAGCTATACGACAAGCAATATTGAACCGTATAGACGAAGACGAAGAGGATTACAATTCGGACGATTCTGGTATAGAGTCTTATATCGATGACTAGTGTCGATTGGGTTTTCTAAAATTGTTAAGCTTCTAAACCGCGATACACATGCCTTTAGGCGTCCGTGAAATAGCATTTTACCGTACCCCGATTGATCTGACTTTAATTAGACTGTAGCAACTGCTTTTATACAATCAAATAATAGGCGATAGTGCTCTGTACACGAGCGTTGTGTTAACGCTCGCTGTGACTGATACTCAGGTAATATATAATTTACGTGTTCTTTTTATAACCCCCCTATATAGTTCCTATTTTAGAACAGTGTAACGTACCAAAATAGCAGTTACATAAAATAAATGTCTAATACGTCAAACAGAAGAATAACATGAAAATATCTCATCAAGCATAGAAGAAGGAACAGGAGAATACAAATAAAATGTGTATCTACGAATGAATAATATTGAACCAACCCAACGAAGAAGAAGGAAGAGTAATAAGAATATCATCGAGTATAACAAAGAGAGAGAAAATACCAATGAGCCAATATAATACGTAAGCATCCAGGCCCAATAGATCAAAATAGTGAGGGGATATGCCGAAAATAATTATCAACGTAAGAAGGAGACGAATCAAATACAATCACCATAGTGAAAAAACAAACTAATTTGTTATGAGTGTGAAATAAATATAGGACAATGACTACCATAATAATGAATGAAAATATGGAAGAATATGACAATATTCAGGGGACATGAATTATTACAAATAATGTGTAACCAAGGAAAGCACCAACAGTGACAAACAACTAACCAGAAGAAGAAAAAGGAGAAGAAGAGGAAAAGAAATGTACCATGAAGAATGAAGATTATGTATGAACAGTACAAGACATCAACATTCACAAGATATGGGAGGAATTAAAATCAATGTAGTGACCAGAATAAGTGTAATGATTATTGGAATACCAATAATAAAGAAACCAAGTGTTGAGCATCAATAAGTGATCACAAACAATGACAGTGAATACTTAATATAAGTGTAACAACATGTGATATAATAACATTTTACCCCAAGTAAACAGCACAAACAATACCAGTGAAAATGTTTATAACGGAGAGAAGTGATTAACCATTTGTAAGTGAAAGAATCCACGATTAACAAGTGAAATGCACAGACAATTAGTGTAACAAGTTTAATCCAAGATTGTAAAACCACAGAGATAATCAATAAGACCACCAAAAATATGATACAGAAAAGTGAATTAATTGTTCATAGGGATTAATAATAAAAGCTTTGTAATCCTTGATATGAAATGTGCCTGAATGTCATAGCAACACAGGACAAAATGTAGATGAATGTCAAATGAGTTTATACTCAGCAAATAAACTAATTTGTTGAGTATAAACAAGTCAATGTACCAAAGCCTAGGTACAATCCACCAAAATATGTTAACATAATTAGACTAAGAAAACCAGTATTATTGTTTCAACAAATAGTGTAAAAATGTGTACAAAATGTGTAAAACTTAATAATAAACCATTGTAGTAGAATGCCATAATGAGATGGCAATAGTTGAGATGAATACTGTAAAGAACTATGAAGCACATTGTTGTCAGACAAATGACACATAACCTCACATGAGTTGAACCTACAACATAAAATCATATACATTAATTAAACCAAGTAATTATCCATAATTGTTTCAAACAGAGACTAAATAAGAATAAAAATGCAAAACAATGAATACCATATGAACTGAAGGACACAACAAATGAATCAGATTAAATACAATAACATTAAACTAAATAGACAGAACCCCAATGTGACAAGAGAATTAGTCAAAAAACATCATCAAAACTTATAAAGAGAATGTAAAAAATGTTACCAGTAGTTAGAGAAATGTTACTGCTATGAGAACATCTCACAAATATTATACTAGTAATTTAATAATTGAAATTTAATAAACTAACTAACTGCAATCATAGAACCAGGTGTAAATAACCACCATACAATAATTTAGAGAGATTTCAAATAACAAAAAGTTAGTGAATACATTGAACTAACCATGTACAACAATTGTACACAATTTAATTATTAACAATATATCCCATGTGTACTAAAATAACTAAATAAATGACAAGATGGCGAGATGAGAGCATAATGTATTTTGAATCATACTATATGTGTATACAAAATAACATTTTACCAAAATAAAGTATGAACAAATGTATATAGATATACCTATTAGTGTTATGATACAAAAAAGATGTAGTAGAATAAGGGATAATAGCGATATAAGTAAATGTAAACAATCGGACATAGTTGGTATATACGCCATTAACAAATTTTGTTTAAACTATAAGTATAGCAATATTATGTATTAACATGAAGGGGAAATGGACTCAAAATGTTTAGTAATAAGTATTAAGATGTAATTACAACGAAATATAGTGAAAAAGACTTATTTGTGTTAAGAACCACTATATGAGTTTTGAAGAAGATCAAGTGAATTATTAATGGACGGAATTATTGCTTGTTTGGACTTAAAATAAAGCCGCAAGTGTCCGCGATTTAATGCCACTATCCAAATGACGATATGACAAAAAATAAGAAACTTATAGCCATTATAAATTTTTCGATCATTTTCGAATGTCCATGTATACGTCAGAGATAATCTCAAACCCAGACTTAGTGACGCTAAAAATTAGAATTTTTATTTAACCAAAGTGTTTGGGGTAGAGAGTATGACTTTCTAAATCAATCAAATGGCTTAATTTCACCAGACGAAATGAGACACTTTAGCGAGATTGTTTAATCGTTTTTCAACACTCGAGGCGACAGGAACGTGTCACAGTCAGCAAGACATATTTTAAAATGTGCGCGTCACCCCCAGTAACATGGTCAAACATTAACCTATACTGAACACCCCATTATCGAGTGACAGTGAAATAAGTGAATAGTGAATAGACATGACCAGTGTATAATAAGGGTCATGTCCAGTGAAAATAAACAGGGAGTATGATATTTTAACAATTTAAAAAAAATACTAAATGGAATAATTCTCGTTGATTAAACGAAAGTTATTGTTTGACTGCACTAGTCAAGTTAACGCTTGAGTGCATTAACAGATAATGATGAATAATTATCAGAATTTAATGAACGAAGATATAGCCCATTGTGACGGCGATAATTAATTAAAAGATGTATTTTATATCTGAAGAATAATTGATAACGGCGGAATAAATTTAAATACCGCTCACTAGTATTTGTAAATATAGTCGCTTAATTGACTATGAATTTTGACTTGATGAATAATAATTTTCTTTTGTGAATACTATCATTACTGATAATTCTACATCATATTAATAGTAAATAAAGCGTTTGTAAAAATAATATTAAGAATCTTATATAACATTACTTATTATACGTAACCACTTACTCTCATCTAGGCAAACTAACCTAGAACCAAAACGTATATTTTGTCACAGAGAAACACTTCTGTCCTCAAATGATTTTTATAAAATGAAATCGATAATAAGAGTTTTTTCAATTTTTTTCTCTTTCCAGTACATAGTAGTAACGACTAATAAATTAATAATAATATTTTAATAGTGCAACGTTCAAAGCAGGTGTTGACAAATTTAGCTTCACTAGACCTCAGAATACCATACGATAGTACGATAGTATTGACTATCGTATTGAGATTAATAATTTTAAATTTTTGTTCTTTTTTATCATAGTAGATAAGTAAACATTGTTATTTATTAACACATCTTTATATCTTGTATCATGTATCTTAAAAGAATTCACGAAAATTGGTAATTCAATTAACCAAATTGAACATAACCTAGTTCACCATATTATCGTACATTGTAACAGTGTTACCAGCCTTGAGCTGCAGAAATCTCAATATTTGTTTAATTTGTTGTTGTTTATAAAGATATCCATATTAATTGTTTTAAAAGAGTTTTGCGAAATTTCACTACTGTCAATAAAATCCTCAGTTTATTACCAGTGGATACAGAGTCTTCATTTCTATAAAATAGAAGCAATAGTTTATTTTTTTAGAAACAATTATCTCACAAGGTGGCGGCAATATTTAAATTATTGATATTATATTATTCAACTTACAATTGAATATCTGAATTGTTTTATTTTATGTGCATTTTTTCGATATTCAAACGGAATATCTGTGTGTTGCAAATGTGTTTACAGTAAGAGAAGTCGCCCATCGAGAAGAGTGAAGATATTCACGGATGGTAAGTGGGGAGGTAAATACAGCGAATTATTAGTGGTTTTAATACTCTTTTAAACACGAACTTTAACTTCCAATCACCCATTGCTAAATAATTATACTGAATATTAAACACACCTTATGACGACGTGAGAGTCTACAACAACAACAAGAACATTTCAATTCTAACGATCAATCTAACAATAATTAAAACAATAAATAAATCTAAATCATTGTAATACGTTGTATTACAACAGTATTTAAAACTACTACCAGCATTGCTCACTATAGATACCTCAGTCAGTATTAAATCTATTTCTTTGTACGATGTCTTACGAAATGACCAAACGCTACATATGCATGGTAATGATTGTGATAGCATCGCTCGCAGTTATGGCCATCCTCGTACTCACCCTCGGAGGAAGAGGTACTAGCAACAAGGATCGACTACAGAACGACATGACTGTATCTGCCGAGCGTATACCGGTTGGCAGACAGAGTCGTTCGCCGCAGCAGTCGACATCTCCATCGGAGCCTAGCGTAGCCGACGACGATACCTTGTACGATGTCGAAGATTTCATCAGCGACTACAAAATCATTCGTTTGACAAAGCCTAATTCTAAATATTATACTCTAACGTATGATACAGACGATGTAGCGTCTGTAGCCTCTCAAGAAAAATAACACCGTGGTATTCTACTACTGTACATCACATAACCGCATACTCTATACGCTTTTACTGTAGGGCACTGTCGGTACTGTACATCACATAACATAATACTCTTTTACGGTACTCTACATCACATAACATAGTACTCTTTTAGTGTAGAATATTTTGTACATATTTTGTTACAGGGTTAATGTGTATAACTATACAGGGTTATTGTGTATTATATTTTTGATATGTTTAAAGCTTTGTGTTTCCAATATCGAATCGTAGGTTGTAGCATCTACTCTCTTTGTAAGATGTTCTGGACTGTTACTTACTTCTTAATACGAGCATCCGAGGCTGGCTGCTTCGATGGCTCGAATTAGTTCTGGACTGTTAACTATACAAGTTTGTTGTATTTTTTCTTGTAAGATTTACCTTTGTGTTTCAGTATCGAATCGTACTCGATTCAACGTATATTTGTACACATAGTGAGCGCCTTGTACTAGTGTCGGTTGCTAGCAATGTCGGTTAGCTAGCCTAGCTGACAAAGTGAAGGCGATTTGCATCTGCTAGTTATTAGTTCTCCTGACATTATTAACTATACATGGTTGCTGTGTGCGTTATATGTTTAAAGTATTGTGTTTTCAGTATCGAATCGTACTCGATTCAACGTATATTTGTACGCATAGTGAGCCCTTGTGTTGGCTGTTGGCTGCTAGCAATGTCAGGCGATTTGTATCTGCTAGTTATATTTTTCTTTTAAGATTTATGTTTAAAGCATTGTGTTTCCAATATTGAATCGTAGGTTGTAGCATCTGCTAATTATCAGAGATCCTTACCTCATTTACCTCATTGTAACTTATATACGGAACGCCTATGTTCTGGATTGTTAACTAAACATGGCGGCTGTGTATTATATTTTCTTGTACGATTTATGTTAATAGTTTATATATGTAATTTCTATGCTCAGGACTGCAAACTTATATTTACTTTTTGACTGTAAATAGAGATGTTCTAGACTGTAAACCAATACGAGTTTGTTTTGTGCAATATGTAACGTCTACGCTCGGGCCTGCAAACTTATATTTACTTGACTGTAAACTTAGAGATGTTCTAGACTGTAAATAATACATTGAAAATAATACTGGTTTGTTTTGTATGTAAAGTGAACCGCATCTAACGGCTGCTACTACTTATCTTTGTTTTCAAAGCTGGGCTTATTTTGTTGTAAATGTGTTTCAATAAACTAATGTTAAATCAACCCAATGTCTCGTCTTTACTAAATCAAATGCCTCACCTTTTCTACTGTTTAAACCTTACTGTTAGCGGATAATGGTATTTTGACAATTTACACACAAAGAGGGTGATGATTTGATGACACACCGGTCATATGTCATTCGAGAACGTGTTGAAGCAGCACTCACTGCACTGGTATATCTGTCAAGAACGTGTGGAAGCAACAGACGGCAATATAATATCCAATACACTATGCATTATTCCTCATTTTTTTGGCCTACCGTTTTGCATTTAGAAACACTACCATTTGTGACAACTAAACTTGTCGAGAAAGGAAGCAACAGCTGAGAGTGGTAGTGATGTAAAGACAACAGTTTTCAATAATATAACAGTACCATTTATTATGAATAATATAACAGTAACTTTCATTGCAGTAATTGAAACATACTATACATACATTTATTGTGCATCAGTAACCGAAACAGACTATACGTACTTATAAACAGTGACATTTATTCTGCAGTAACCAAAACACATTAACTACAAAACTAATAGACATAATTATAACAGTGACATTCTGCAGTAACTAAAAACTTATTACTAAACTATACAATAGACACATACTATGCATACAAACAGACTATACATACTTATAAACAGTGACATTTATTCTGCAGTAACCAAAACACACTAACTACAAAACTAATAGACATAATTATAACAGTGACATCGTACAGTAACTAAAACATGCTTAAACGAGATTTTCAACTGGCACGTTCAATATACGAAAGTACAATACATAAACTATACACACATATAACTACAAAGACATTGTACAATAAGACATTTATAACAGTAATATTTATTGCGAACCATTTGCTGTTTTATATCAGTATATATCAACTGTCAGAGAGTAACCAGACAATGAAAGTCTGAAGGTTGACACCAGAAACAGGAGCTCAAGAAGTCGCCGATATGAACCATATAGTTCGACATATGTGAGAAGAAGGGAGCGACGAGGTTTCAAGTGGCACATAACGACCAGGTCAATCGTCTCAAGCGATGATGCTCGCCTTTACGAGTTGCACACCACTTCTTTACGGCGCTGATTATTCCACTGCAACGCCTCCCATAGTGAGTTCGATACTCCTATCTGTTAGTTTTTTTTATATTGTTCGGACGATCAGTATCCGTGTCCGCTTTTCTTTTCTTTGCTGTATAATGGTGTTTGGCCATTCCAGTTGCCAACCTTTTGCCATAATTAGGGCCTCTTCGATTATACGTGACGCGCGCCATATCTTTGGCAGTAACGATAGGCGATAACGTTTTAATCAATAATCTAGCCTCGTTAAACGCTATTGGAGCCCGATGACGCGCCTCGATTCTTGACACGAGGATCTGTTTCATCGCCTCCTGGTCGGCGTATTCATTAACTGCTATGAGGCACGGCTGACAACAAGCAACGGCTACCGTTTGTGAGACTTCCATGAGTCGTATCGTGGTGATTAAATTGCAAAGTACACACTTTGTACGACTCACTTTGTCTGTCTCGGTGAGTTTGAATTTTCCGTTACGGCTAGTGTTGGAGGAACTGTTAGCAATGGCTCCGGACGTCTTTTGTTTCGTTACGACTATATTCCTCGGCACTTTTTTTACTCTTTATGCCAATGATTTGCGTATCTGCTGGCTGCAGGTCCGGATACTGTTGACTGAGGGCTGCCAGCTCGTTCAGCTCTTCTTGGAGCTCGTCGTCGGAATCAGAGTCTAGGCCAGAGTCGTCGTCCGCGTCATCGGCACTAGTACTCTCCAAATCGTCGGCCTCGTCGTCAGAGTCCGCCGCATAAAGTTCCGCGGCAGACAGAACGAGGTGTCCGTCATCATTGTATTTGTTAACGTCTGGCTCGTTCATCATGATCCAAGAGTCGACGTCTCTTACACTGGTACAGTAAGTCTCCAAGTAGCTGTTTATGGACTCGGCAAATTTGTCCGCCCATTCTCGGCCCGAGAATCGAGTCGGCTCGAAGCTGTTAACAAGTCCGTATATCGCCGATGAAATGATGTACCTTAAAAACGCCATAAAGAGCTTCATCGCTTCCGATGTTATGTTGACGGTACATTTACGTTTCCAACTGCCAGAGACGCCGCCGCCGGGAAGCATTGTGTGTACAGTGCAGACTATAAGGCGTCGGAGTGTTCTAATAACAGCTTCCGAACCGATTATTGGTATCGATTCCAAAACGTTAGTGGCGACCATGTGTTTTGATAGAAAGCCGCCCATCTGATTCACGTCAACCGCGTAAGCATGGAGACCGTTCATGACAATGTGCGCGGCGAAGCTACGGCACATTGTGTACATGAGGTTGTCCAAAGTAATACACAGTTCTTTGGTTACTTTCTGCGGTCTGTTTATCCATACTTTGAACATTTCATGGATTAGAGTCGCTGATAGAACACTCTTTGTTCCGGAATCGTTCCTTGGATTAGCCGATGTTGACGCGTATAAAATACTTTTCAACAGAGCGCCGTCCAAAACAGTCTTTTCGGCGTATCTCGCCTTTATGAGTTGCATCACTTCTTTGCGGCGCTGATGCATCAGACTTATCGTATGCGTGCACAAGTAGGAGTGCAGCCCACAGTACTTTAGTAGCAGTTGCCATCGCGCTCGGTCTTCCTTGTCCAGCTCGGCCCAGAACAGCTCCAGACAGTTTCGCACCACGTGCATGCACGCTGCAGACAAGTGTACCGTGTCCTCAAAGTTGGCGAATTTTTGTATATTATTAACTGCCTTTTGCGTAGACTCGTACGACACTGCTCTGCTTTGATTTCACCGGACTTCAGTCTGGCAGCTGTTTTCTTTAGCCGAGTCCAGCAATCGGCCAACATAATCTTCGCCGCCCTTCTTGGCACATCGTCTTTCCAGGTGAACAGATCCTGGGTTACCAGTTGCCAATATATGTACACCATTATTTCGATTTCTCCTTCTGACAACAAGGCTATGTCATGTGACGTTTTTTTACCCTATGTTTTTTTCTCAAAATGCCGTTCAGTAAATGAACTGCCACATAGTCGTAGGCGGTGTGCACCGCTCCGTACAAAAGGTGGTACACCGTGGGGTCTTGTCTGCAGTTAGTGTGCATGTGAATATCTTCCAAATCAGCGGTGTCAGCCTTGGTGAGCGCGTAATACATGAGCGCTTCGCCCATCTCTGATTTGGCCAGTTTGATGTCAGTCACTTTGTAGTCCGGCAGGTTTTTGGCTATCAGCTCTCTTATTGAGACTACGTTATAGTGGGTCGGATATACGATTCGATCACAGGCGTCAGAAACGGCCAAAGCATCGTTTGGCGAATCGGATCCGACACGGACTTCTCGGTACGTAGTTACGCCGCGCTTAGCCACAATCATCTCTCGCTTCAACCTGTTAATCTTCGAGGTGGGGTTTACTAGGAGCTTGTTGGCCATCTGGATCTGGTTGGTCGGCGGTACGCTGGTGTACGGAATAGAGTTGCTCAACCTCACCGCATAAGTGCACTGTCTCTTTGCCGCTTGCTCAGGCGTGTCTTTTGATACCCGGTCTAATTGGGCGCGTTGTGTCATCACTGGCGGTTCTTCTCTATCCACTGTTTCGTCAGAATTTTCGTCGTCTTCACTATCGCTGCTGCTACTGCTGCTGCTGCTTCCTTCTGATGCTGTTCGTGGATTCTTGGATGTCTCCATCGTCGTGACATTGTCTATGGTAAGCCGAGGTGTTGCGGTATTTTTTGACGCTTCGCTGCTAACAGTTTCTTCAGTGTCACTACCACTACTACTACTACTACTACCACCACTGTTGCGGCTGCTAGTCCTATTCTGCTTAGTTATCTCTCTTAGCCTGCTCAAGTTTTTACCACCAATATGTTGTATGGGTTTTATTGATACAGACGTCGCAACAGTAGCGGTTGTATCGACGCCATCTGTTACCCTTTTCGGCGGCGGCCTGGACCTCACCTCTTCCTCATCGTTGCTGCTGCTGCTGCTTGCTTCAACAAACTCCTTCGATTTGTAAACCTTGGCCGGCTTACACTTAACAATCCGTCTGACCTTCTTGGGTTTAGGCTCAGGCACTGCGAGAGGTCTACTCGTCTCTGTGACCTTCTTGGGTTTAGGCTCAGGCACTGCGAGAGATCTACTCGTCTCTGTGTCGAGAACTGGAACGGGCGTGTCGGCTTTAGGCTCAGGCACTGCGAGAGGTCTACTCGTCTTCATGTTGAGAATTGGAACTGGCGTCTAAATAGTCTTATTCAGCCGAGTGTCGACATACGATAGTAGCGTATCAAGTGTTTTTAAATCCGCCTCGACATGGTTAGGGGGAGCGATCATAGAATCGTGGTACTGCTCTATTAGCTTCTTTGTTTCAATGTACTTGGCATATAAAATCCTCCACTGGTGTACAAGATTCGCGTCTTTACACATTTCAATTTTGCCATCTATCACGAGTACTTGTTTAGAAATATCCGCACACTCTTTTTCGTCAACGAGTCTCTTAAGTAATTCATTTTTTTCAGTATATAATTTATTTATTTTTTTAAGTAATGCACTGTCACTAAAGAGATCTAAGTAAGACGTTACTGACTGCGACGGCGACGACGGCGGTGTTGCAGATGGTCTAGTTGCGGTTACTGCATCTGTAGGGTCAAGCCGTGCCGATAATATTGGTGCATCGTTAGGCCCAAAAGCAATAGATGGTGGACTGATGGCGATTGTGTCGGTGGTGGTTTTAGTGGCGTCAGGAGTGGCAGGTATTGGCGTCAATAATGACACATTGTTAAACATCTCTTCCCATATGAAACTGTCTTCCGCCTCAGGAACCGGCGTTTCGTCAAACGAAAGGGATTCATAGGTCAAAGAAGCGACGGCAGCGACTGTCTCCTGGTGAGAGTATACTTCCATTGATTCTGCAAAAAACAAAACAGACGGCCGTCTTAGACAAACTACAAACATTACAAGAGCCGGACATTGGGCGCGTTAGCCGCTACAAATTATAAGTCAGCCGGTTCACAGAGTAAAAAGTCATAACTGGTAAAAGACGAAACGCTACACTGTCGCGAGTAAAGTCACTTGTGGCGGTATAAATATCAGACCGTTTGAAACACTACGAGCTCGTACAAAAACCCACACACATAGCGCATAAATAAAGCGCTAGAAACAGTGTGAGTGTTCCAGATATTCAACAGAAATTATCGATAGATTCGTACAATTTAACTGGTTTTAATTACAAATTTTTATAACAAATTGTCTACACTAGCGGCCGAGCGCGTACAAAAACCACACACAAAGCGCTTAAATAAAGTGCTAGAAACAGTGTACGTGTGTCAGATATTCAAAAGAAATTATCGATAGATTAGTACAAGTTGACTGGTTTTAATAACAAATTTTTACAACACATTGTTTACACTACAAAAAACCACACACATAGCGCTTAAATAAAGTGCTAGAAACAGTGTACGTGTGTCAGATATTCAAACAGAAATTATCGATAGATTCGTACAAGTTAACTGGTTTTAATAACAAATTTTTACAACACAGTCTACACTAGCGGCCGAGCTCGCACAAAAAAGCACATACCCAGCGCTTAAATAAAGTGCTAGAAACATCAGTGTGTGTTCCAGATATTCAAACAGAAATTATCGATAGATTCGTACAAGTCACCTGGTTTTAATAACAAATTTTTACAACACATAGTCTACACTAGCGGCCGAGCTCGCACAAAAAAGCACATACATAGCGCTTAAATAAAGTGCTAGAAACATCAGTGTGTGTTCCAGATATTCAAACAGAAATTATCGATAGATTCGTACAAGTTATCTGGTTTTAATAACAAATTTTTACAACATAACGCTTAAATTAGAGACTTGGCGCTTTAAAGCCGTCACTCAAATTGAACGAGACGCTACAAATTATAAGCCGGCCTGGATACTGCCGGTCCAAGTAAAACGGGTCGTTGTGATTATTATAAATTTTCAAGTAATAAATATATTTATCTTATTTCATGTCTCGTGACCACATGTATTAACGCAATGAATATTATTTACGCGTTTCAATACTATATATCGTCATCAGAATATATACGAAAATACAAATCACTCAATGAGGTCGTTCAATGAGTGATTTGTATTTTAATATATATTCTGGTGACGATACGTAGTATCGAAACGCGTAAATAATATTCATTGCGTTAATACATGTGGTCACGAGACAGGAAATAAGGTAAATATATTTATTGTTAGTCATTATAAGTGGCCTGGATGCCGACAGACATGTTATTCAAATTTTCAAGTGTCTCTCTTGCGACCGATACCTTTTGCTAACCACAAGAGATATTTCAGACTACAACATAATTTGTGAAACATCAGACACGCACATTTTACAGTTAGACTTATCATCGGAACAAACTGTATTAAGAATCTGTGCCAAAATTTCTTTACTAAACGGAGCGAGTCTACTACTATTAGTATTTGCTGTGCACAAATACGCCAAGTCTAAAGTGTGTGCTCGCAGAATACAAGGTACTCGGGCTTAGCGCCCGTACTACTATTAAATAAAACAAGTGAAACACAGGCGCGGCTAGAGCCGGCCGTAACAGTGTCCAGCTTCTTTAATGAAAAAGCTCTAAACAGCCGACACGCTCGACTCAAAGATTTTATAAGTTTTGAAAAGTTTCAATCACTTTCAGTGTTATATGGCAAAAAATTCAAGTAACCAAAGTAAGTTTCAATCACTTCAGCTCTGACGGAGCGTTAAACACTAAAAAGAGTTAAGTAACCAAAGTAGACTGTTCCTTGTTGCTTATTTCAACAAAATATTAACAAAACACAATTTTCTTCTGGGTTTAACGATTGGAAACATGGCAGCGAGTTGATCAAACAACACGAGCAGTCGCCTAATCACAGATATAATATTCTTACTTACATAACAAGGCGAAAAAATCCATTAAAATAAAAACTTTTCTATCAAATCAGTATGTAGAAGAAGTAACATACTGGCAAAATGTGTTATCAAGAATAGTTTCTGTTGTAAGATTTCTTTCATCACGAGGCTTGCCTTTTCAGGGAGACAATGAACGTATTGAGTCTACCTCAAATGGCCTTTCCCATCTGGGATGTTTGGAATTGATTAGTGAATATGATCCTTTCCTTTCACAGCATCTTTCAAAACATGCTAATAAACGTTCAGGTCATGTGTCTTACTTATCAGCCCATTCCCGTGACGAATTTATTCACATGATGGCAAGTTGTGTTCTAGAAACAATTTCACAAGAAGTAAAGGATGCCAAGTACTACTCTCTCATTGTCGATTCGACTCCAGACTGCTCTCACACGGATCAATTAGCAGTAGTGCTTCGATACGTATCTTTGATGGAAGCAGAACCTAAAGAACGTTTATTTAAGCTCCTACCACGTGTTCGTCATTCATCTGAACAACTAGAAGAAGCTTTATTGAAATGTCTGACAGAATTGGGCTTAGAAATTAAAAACTGCATGGGGGCAAACTACGACAACGCATCTAATATGTCAGGCCCCTACAAAGGACTTCAAGCCGGGCACAATAAATTTGCAGACTATGTGCCATGTGCTGCACACTCGCTTAACCTTGTAGGTTCTACAGCTGCCAAGTGTTGTACAGAAGTATTAATATTTTTCCTTTTGTACAAGAACTTTACAACTTTCTCTCGGCATCTACATACAGATGGGAGCTTTTTAAAACGCATCTTGAGAAAAACAAAACTCCAGTGGTCAAATCTTTGTCGGATAGCCATTGGTCTGCAAGGGCGGAAGTAGTAAAAACTCTAGTGAAAGGCTATAAAGAAATACAAAGTTGCCTTCAAGAAATATCTGAAGACCCATGTGTTAAACCTCCTGTGAGGTTGGAAGCTCAAGGCATTGAATTAAAATTCCAAAGTTTCCAAATCATTTTCTTATCACTTTTTTGGAATGATATTTTAGAACGTGTTGATAAATGTAACAATAACTTGCAAAAACACAGCTTGATCTTTTAGCAGGTTCCAAACAGCTACGAACCTTGGAAACTTTTATAAAAGATAAAAGGGAAGAGTTTAACACGTATGAAAAAACTGCTATAGACATTTTAGATTGCAAAACACCCACCTACAACAGGAATAGAAGACGGAAAATATTTGCAGATGAAACCCGTGGGGTTGAAAGCGATCTTGATGAAAGGACTGCATTTAGGGTTAACGTGTACAATACAATAATTGATTCCCTACTAGTAAACTTAGCAAGGAAGAGAGAATCGTATGATGCTTTGGTGGATCGATTTGAAATATTGACACTTCTGTTATCAGAAACTTCAAATGAAGCGATAATAAAAGCAGCTACAAAGTTGACTCAGTTTTATGATGATGACATTAATGTAGATTTCCCAAATGAATGTTGCCACTTTAAAGCTTATATTGATTTGGAACAGATACAACGGATACCACAAATGTTTATGTTTACACTCATTAAACAGAACAACTTGGGTATCACATTTCCTAACTTGGAAATAGCTTTAAGGATCTTCCTCACCTTACCAATCACGAACTGTACTGCTGAAAGAGGATTTTCTGTACTGACAAGAGTGAAGAAATTGAAAAGGTCTACCCTTTTAGACAGAAAGCTCAACTCTATTAGGCCTATTAATGTGCTGTGAGAGAGACATCACCTTGAAAACAAATTTTACAGAAATCATTGATAGATTTGCTAAGCTGAAAGCTAGGAAAAAACAATCATTCAACATTTTTTTGCTTCTAAAAAATCTTGAAGATGTGTTACTAGTATTTTGTGTTTTTTTCAACTATTGTAATTTTACATAATTAATTAAATGAAATAGATTTGCTAAACTGAATGCTAGAAAAAAATCTGTAACCTAATTTAAAAGTTTTGTATTTCTTAAATATTTTGAAGGTATATGACAGTTAGTTGTTTTGGGGTATTGAAATAATATGTATTTAATAGAATTAAATAAAACATTTTTAGTCATTAAAATTGGATGATTTTATTTTCTCCTTAAAATCTGGTGTGGGTGGTGGAGGGTGGGGGGCGTCTGAGTTAAGTCTTGCCCAGGGCGCCATTAACCTAAGCCCGGGCCCTGCACATAAGTGTAGGTAAAAACTATAGTCCTAACTGTATCAAACAGTAATTTCGATTTTTGTGACCAAGTGACCTTGCGCAATGCAATTTACGTGCGACAATCTTTTCGTACACTGCCATCCATCTGTCAGAATTATTCTCGTGTGTATATAACATCGTTGAATGACCGCGATCGCACTGCTAATTGTGATAACGAATGTGCTTATTTTGCAAAAATTCAATGGAACTGGGATCTGTTGGGAATATGGCGAATTAATGTTAACTACGACACTGTTACACTGGAATAGTTAAACATAACTGAGGTTGTATAAGATTCTGCATGTAATGTGTCGTATAACGTGTTACTTATGAAGCTGTTGAGACTTTCTGGTTTACGTTTAGGCAGAGAGAGTGACTGAGAGAGAAAGACAGACATCGTGTGATAAGAAATACCGTTTATAGTACGACAGCCAAAACACAGGATGTTTACTGCATGTGGCTTCTGAGAAAGTCCTTGAAAATAATGAACGAATAAGTCAGTGGTGGGGGGACCAAAGTGTATAAAATAATTATACAGCCCAATTCTACATCATTGACTCATCAGTTCTTACACCTGAATACAGAGTAACAATTGGAGCGACCTGTTAAAGGTTTAGAATCTTCTGTTGCGCAATTGATGTGTATAACTGAAGAAAACTGTTGTGTTAGAATTGGAGGTTATTGTTATGAATGTATAAACAAAAAATGTGGTACTTTTCTTTTGCGGTTTTTATCACTGAATCTGATGGTGGTAAAATAAAATGCCTCTGATAATTAGTACTTTTTATATAGTGGGGTCGAAAAAATTCAAGAATTGATGCCTCCTGTAACATGATGGTGAACTGATGGGAAGATACGTTTATATATATATTACAACAAATTTATTATATAATTTAAATTCGTGGAGCCCCACGATCTTGGAGTGCCAAAATATAACAAATTTAATATAATTTAAATTTGTGGAGCCCCACGATCTTGGAGCACCAAAATATGCAACACTTTTGTTTGATAATTCAAATAAAAATCTATTTTGTGTTTGAATAGCCCCACTTTGGAAGCGACAAAATGTAAAATGCAATTTTTATTTGAGTGGGCCCCACGTTCTTTGGGACGCCAAAATGTAACACATTAACCCTTCTGTGCAATTTAATTTGCACATATTTAACTTATACACTCTCTGTACCATTACTAACAACGTGTATGAATAATTGGGTTGTAGGTGTAATTATAATAGTAACTCTTTTTTACGAATTGTAATATGCTTCATTTATTATTTGAAACAAACAAACAAAATTATTATAATATTATGAAAATCATGATTAATACGCCATGTGATCTTCATTATCGATGGTTTCAAAGTGTCTTTACTATTCGTGTCAACATTACAAACATATCTTAAATTCTAAATATTATATTATTTATTGTATATAGACTTCTGGTCAATATGTTAATGTTTCTTGCTTGCTCAGTCTAAATGTGTGCTTATTAAAAAGTTATTACTGCATTCTTATTCTATCTTTCGTAATACCTTTGTATGGCTTTAAAAAAATCATTTTAGCACATTTAATTTATTACTATAAATGACTCAATGTTATGTGCTTTTATCAAGAAAAGTTAAATAATTCAATTACTAATTTCAATGACTCTACGTTATGTTTATTACGAAAAATAATTAAATAACTTTTTTTTTTGATTACATATTAATTACATTGAATTTTATTTATATCTAAATACTTATTATTTATGTTTACAAAAATTGTTTTGACTTTTAGAGTCTCTCAATGTCTTTCTCTTTGAAAATTATGTATTGGTTTTTCGTCACCTTAATTTCTGTAGAGTTGTCCCATGTCCTCCAGTGATTCCTTCGGTGTTCTCCTCCTGGATGTCCTCTTGTCCTCACTCCTCGTCCTCTCGTCTCTCGTCCTCCACGGTACATTGACTGCTGTAGACTATGATGACATGTTACTCTGGATCTGTAGCAGTTATTATAGAAACGTCTCCAGTCCTCTGCATCTCCTTCCTCTGCTAGTCGTGCTCTCGTACTCTGTCAGGCGTTGATGTTCTTAGATGTCGACTGCTTGTTAACGTCCGACGATTTCTTCGTTACGGTATTTTTTTTATTATTGTTTTTATTACTTCGAATAAAAAAAAAATATTACCGTGATACTTTATAAGTTCAGTTACAACATCGTACTGATGTTAGATTTTAAATCTAACTTCGTCCAAAATAGTTTAAAAAATTCGCGTCAAGGACCGGCATAGCGTACAGCTGCGACTATGGTTTGTTAAGAGAGAGAGATTAGCTCTCCTGGGCTTCTATTTATATCCACACAGAAAACTGCACCTGTCGATTCAGGAATCAGCCTGTCGACATTTGAAACATGGTGTGACAGCTCCCACTCTCATCTCATTTCACATAATTGCACTTTTTTTGCCAATTGCACTGTTTAACGCGGATTTCACGTCGATAAAATAGCATCTCATTTAATGACTTATGAGATGTGCAATTATCATGATGCTCACACTACTAGTATAATTATGATGTATTAAAAATCGCACTGTACTCGCATTGATTGTCCGAATTACGTACAATTCGCACTGCACTCGTGTCCGGTTTTTACATATTTTTAGAAGTTTTTACCTTCTCACTAACATTTATGGTTTTCTTAAAATTAATTATTTTCTTAATTTGTTATTTACTTGAGGGGTGAGATTGCAACTTTCAGGATCAGATAGGCTTCACGCACACACCTTATTTACTTGTATATGTTACGGTAAAAGTCCGAAGAGCGGTATAACCTGACATTTACCGGTAAAACCTGACAATTACCATAGTTGCTTGTAAATGTCTACAATTCGGGCTTTTACACTTCCATTTCGAACTCTTACCAGTCGCCTTGGTAAATGTTGATATTCTGACATTTACCGGTAAAAGTCCACACTAGCGAAACAGAAGTAAGAACGCACGACCGGCGCGTTGTTATACAAGTCCGCCCGAACGCTCGACTTGTCTCCGCGGCACAAGTCCCAGCAACGAGACTGCCGACGACCTATAAACGCGGCATCGCTCGGGGTCTATAGTCTGAGTTCCAGCGAGTAAACGTCAGCAGGTGACTACATTCAAGTTTCGATACGTTTTTTCGAAATGAGTGATAATATGAAGAAAACGTTTTACGAACTCTTGAGAGAATCAGTGAGCAATAAGAAAGACAACAACTTTTATCTCACGAATGAAAGATATCATTCTTTGTTGAACGAAGTGAAAGAGGCTAAAAGTATAAAAGTGAAACAAACCGTTCACTACAGGCGTTTGAAACGCTATGATATTCTAAAAATAGGAGGGGAAGAAAAACTTATATCTCCAGTGTCTGCGGACAAAGAAGAAATCCTCTACTATGCTTGTTTCGACGAACTTTTTAACGTGATACACGACGCTCACATCGCTGTTGGTCACGGGGGAAGAACTCGTGTGATCAAGGAACTGATTCGTAAGTACAAAAACGTAACAGTAGAGGCGATTGCCACATATTTGAAACTGTGTGAAACGTGTCAGAAAAAGCAAAAAATACTAAAAAAAGGATTCGTAGTAAAACCGATTTTACACAGCGAATTAAATTCTCGGTGTCAAATCGACTTGATCGACATGCAAACGAATCCAGAAGGAGATATGAAATTTATTTTATTATATCAAGACCATTTGACAAAATTTGTACTTCTCAAACCTCTACACAGTAAAACGGCCGATGAAGTTGCATATCATCTGTTGGATATATTTTCAACATTCGGTGCTCCAAACATTCTTCATTCAGATAACGGCAGGGAATTCTGCAACGACACTATAAAGAGTCTGTGTAAAATGTGGGGCGATGTAAAAATTGTACACGGCAAGCCGAGACACAGTCAATCGCAAGGATCCATCAAGAGAGCAAACCAAGATGTCGAGAACATGTTATCAGCATGGATGGAAACCAACCGCACAGCAAAGTGGACAAAAGGATTACCACTTGTTCAAGCGATGAAAAACAATGCCTATCATGATTGAATCAAGTGTTCACCTTACGAACACTCAAACGTTCGGCGTTCCAATGAAGCTGGGGCTTACAAGCGTTGTTGGGATACGTAAAATAGTTAACAATATACATACCGAAGAGGATTTTGAAAGTGTTATAAATGTCGATAATGAGCCCACAAGCGATGTCGAAACTACCGATCCGCGACCGAATGAAACAGAAGCCCAGAATGTCGAAACTGAAACTAAAACCGAAACGTGTGACTCAGACGCAACCACGCCAACTGCCAGAGCTCAGAAAGTGAAACTTTTTCGAAAGGCCGTCAGAGAAGGACTCGAGACGCAGGCAAAGAAAATGAAAACAGTTTCCTCTAAAAAGTTTGTAAAACCGACTATTGGACAAAGTGTTATAGTAAAAATCCCCGACATCGATAGAGCTAAGATGGACCCAAAATCTGTAATTGCCGTTGTTACCGACATAAAAGACGAGGAATTTTACGAACTCGGTACCAAGTTTGGGTACTTAAACGCACTGTATACGATAAACCAATTTTCCTTGTTTAAAAGATAATTTTTTAAGCGCTGAAGAAGTACCGACAGAAACAATATCTCTACGAGCTGTGGCCAAGAAGCTTTCACTAGTGGGTGGACAAGGTTTTAAAAAATGCAACTGTTTACAGAAATGTGCCACGAATAGGTGTCTGTGTAGATCATCCAATCTCCTTTGCAACTCTAAGTGTCATAATAGTCGATCTTGTCGTAATAAGTAAGTTTATTTATAAGCTGAAAATAATGAAGACATTTCTGTAACATAGTATATTTACTGTAGGGTTATTAAAAATGTCTGTCATAACAGAACGTTGTTTTAATTCCCGTTCCCTTCCTGAAGGTTAAATAAAACCGACAAAATTTTTGTGTCGTCTACTCCACCATCGATTCCCGTGTTATTCTTATGGCGAACAGTTTTACTGCCGGTTCGCGTATGTTGTGTGCTGACGACGTATCGGCTAGCCTAGCCGATATCGAAGGACTCGTAATTATTTTCGTTGACTGTGGGACTTGTAATACAGTATATGTGAAATCGTTATAGTGAATTAAAACGACTGAAAACACCGCATAATGTCGGCTAATCTACTTGACATTGGCGTATGACTAACAGGTGGATTGTAACATTCCGTGTCGACCAGCTGAATCAGCTCACATGACACGCAAAAAACCAATTTCTCAGCAGCAGGTTGACTCACGCCGTCTTGTCAAACAAAAGCGTTAATGCAAATAACCGCTTTATGCACCAATCCCATGATTGTACGTATTGACTTTTCTTTTTCATCACTGTAAATACCAATTTGCTAGGAGCGAATTCACAACTCTCACAATTCCAGAAATAGACAAAGTTTAATTGGGGTTTCCCATGAAACCTTCCTACTGAATCAGCTTTAATCATGACAACACGTTTATTCCCATGAGGGGAGTTTACGGTTAACGGGCGGAGTAACTAATTGGGATTAAGAATTAGTCATCCGTTTACACCTGTACTTTCCGAGCTATAAAAATGAGTGAATTGAAAGTAATTTCATTAGTTGCCGCCGACCAGCAGAAACGACAAGGTAGACTGCAAATATTTTCCGTCTTCTATTCCTGTTGTAGGTGGGTGTTTTGCAATCTAAAATGTCTATAGCAGTTTTTTCATACGTGTTAAACTCTTCCCTTTTATCTTTTATAAAGGTTTCCAAGGTTCGTAGCTGTTTGGAACCTGCTAAAAGATCAAGCTGTGTTTTTGCAAGTTATTGTTATATTTATCAACACGTTCTAAAATATCATTCCAAAAAAGTGATAAGAAAATGATTTGGAAACTTTGGAATTTTAATTCAATGCCTTGAGCTTCCAACCTCACAGCAGGTTTAACACATCGGGTTTCAGATATTTCTTGAAGGCAACTTTGTATTTCTTTATAGCCTTTCACTAGAGCTTTTACTACTTCCGCCCTTGCAGACCAACGGCTATCCGACAAAGATTTGACCACTGGAGTTTTGTTTTTCTCAAGATGCGTTTTCAAAAGCTCCCATCTGTATGTAGATGCCGAGAGAAAGTTGTAAAGTTCTTGTACAAAAGGAAAAATATTAATACTTCTGTACAACACTTGGCAGCTGTAGAACACAGCGAGTGTGCAGCACATGGCACATAGTCTGCAAATTTATTGTGCCTGGCTTGAAGTCCTTTGTAGGGGCCTGACATATTAGATGCGTTGTCGTAGTTTGCCCACATGCAGTTTTTAATTTCTAAGCCCAATTCTGTCAGACATTTCAATAAAGCTTCTTCTAGTTGTTCAGATGAATGACGAACACGTGGTAGGAGCTTAAATAAACGTTCTTTAGGTTCTGCTTCCATCAAAGATACGTATCGAAGCACTACTGCTAATTGATCCGTGTGAGAGCAGTCTGGAGTTGAATCGACAATGAGAGAGTAGTACTTGGCATCCTTTACTTCTTGTGAAATTGTTTCTAGAACACAACTTGCCATAATGTGAATAAATTCGTCACGGGAATGGGCTGATAAGTAAGACACATGACCTGAACGTTTATTAGCATATTTTGAAAGATGCTGTGAAAGGAAAGGATCATATTCACTAATCAATTCCAAACATCCCAGATGGGAAAGGCCATTTGAGGTAGACTCAATACGTTCATTGTCTCCCTGAAAATGCAAGCCTCGTGATGAAAGAAATCTTACAACAGAAACTATTCTTGATAACACATTTTGCCAGTATGTTACTTCTTCTACATACTGATTTGATAGAAAAGTTTTTATTTTAATGGATTTTTTCGCCTTGTTATGTAAGTAAGAATATTATATCTGTGATTAGGCGACTGCTCGTGTTGTTTGATCAACTCGCTGCCATGTTTCCAATCGTTAAACCCAGAAGAAAATTGTGTTTTGTTAATATTTTGTTGAAATAAGCAACAAGGAACACAAAATAGCTTGCCTGTAGACTGGGAGTACAGCAGCCACTTTCTTACGAAGGTTTCCCCGTTTAGGAGCGTGCCTTTAAACAAATTAGTTGATAAAGTGCGCTTTACTTCATTTTTGTAAATGCGCTCAGACCCTCAAAAATCCGTATTTAAGTCTTGTTCGGGAGGATTTTCTAAAATATGCTCAACAACAACAGATAAATCCACTTTCCAAGTAGCAGGATCTTGTAGAATAAATGTTTTAGGTAGTTGGCCTAGCGTTTGGGAGCTGCTTTTAGATAAGTCTGGCTGTTGTTCATTCAAGATATCAGTTACTGGTCTAATAGGCTCGATATTAACATCTGCATCTGCGGTATTATTCAACAAAGGTGTAATTGATTTATTTGAGCCTACAGCATCATGGTCGCTTAGGTCTTCCTCGTCGTAACTTGAATGATCGGTTAGGTCTACTTGTTTTTTATTGGTGGATGATGGATGGTTCGTCTTCATCTAAAAAGTCAGTGTCTGTGGCTGTACTTGTACTCGGCTGAGTTGTAGGGGTGAAAAATAACCCAATTTTGGGAACCTTTTTTAAAAAATGTGCCTCCTCGTTTTGTCTTTTGAAAACACGTTTCCTGTTCTCAGCACCACTTAGTTTTTTATTCATTTCGTGTTTTATCGAGACGAAAATATCTCAGCACCAACTATTAAACACTAAAATACAAACACAAAACACAACACAAACGAAGTTTGGTCGAGTTTACACTGTAGTACTGGAGTTAATAACACAAGTCATTAACAAAGAAAACTGTCAAATCTGCTAATAGCAATATAGTGTGTCGTGTATGAACGGATTTTAATTTTTACTGGCAAATAAAAAAAAATACGACTATACGGTACGTAAACAAAAACATACACAAATACTAAGTACAATCCAGTTCATCGAACATGATCACATCGGTTGGCATCAGGGCCGGCCCCAGCGCTTCTGCCGCCCTGTGCAGTATTTATGAGTGCCGTCCCCTCCCTATTTTAATTCTGAACACATTCACGCACACTAGACCTACTCTAAAGATACGGGGATTGCCTTCAAATGACGACTAGGAATGTTTGCATTGTTGTGTTTGTCAAATAACTAGAACTTTTCCGCATTTGCGGAAGCGGCGAAACCATGCGGCTATATAGCTTTATCTGAAATGGAAGGTTATTTCCTTTGTCTCCAACGCCAGACGTATCAGCCTAGACGAAAAGATAAATTCGTCGGTGTGATTTATAAAGATTACACTAGGGAAACAACAAACTATAATAAAGGTAAACGCTTGACAGTTTTTATCTGTGATGAAATAACTGAAATTATAGTTATATAATTATAACTATAACTATAACTATAACTATAACTATAATTATAACTACTCTTAGTAACTTTCACTACTAAGAGAACACATTTTTTTGCACAACGAAGTGAACGCGATAACATTGAAAGCGTATACTGAAAGGAAACATGAAAGAGGAAACGACTATATTAATTTTTTTTTTTTACCGCAGTGTAAACACGTTTGTTGTCAGTAAGAGTTGCAATTTGCTGATATTGAGTAACGATATCAGGCGACATCCGCCGCTGATCGTTTATCAAAAGGCTATACGTCAAACATATAAGCAAAAGGCTATAAGGCAAACATCACACACACACACACAGAGGAAACTATGCGTAATATAATATTATTCATTACATATTCCTTGGCGCGTGCCGGCGTGCATTCGAACGTTTTTCCTTCATTCCTAGAATTTTAACAATAACACTCAACTGTCTACTGTGTTAGTCTTAACGCGTATTGTTTTTCGTTCATTGGCGCCCCCTTGGAACAGGCGCCCTGGGCATTTGCCCAGTCAGCCCATTTAAAGCCCGGGGTCTGCTTGTGTGGTGAGTATACAACCACAATGTTTTGCGCTGACAAGGTCGTTGTCTCCCCGTACTGCTACAAAACTGAAAGCGTTATTACGCGTTAAATCTGTGCTTCATAATCCCGTAGTAGTACGGAACGGTCAGTCGCGGTCCGGATTTTTTAGATCCTGTGTGGGGTACATGCGCAATCGATCAAGTCATTATGGACCGCCGTTAAACGTCGCAACAGGCGTGAATACGGAAAACTAACCAAATTCAGCTTTATTCATACCTCTTTTATATAACATATAGAGATATCGCTACAAAGTTAATAATTATTTATTTTCCAAAAAATGTGGACAGAGTCGTGCATACTAACCGCCTAAATAGTTATTAAATATGTATTAAAAGAGTGTTAGGTTTTAGTATAAATGGTTAGCTTTATACATACTAATTTTGTGCTGTGTATAATCTACAGATGTTAATTGAACTGAAGCTAACTCACTTAAAATACGTTGCAAGAACTCCCTTATCCGGGTCAATTGGGGCCAATGTGGATGATATAAAATACTGATATGAGAATTACAAAAATAGGGAAGGCCCAAAGAAATAAGAAAGCACTATGCTGTACATTATTTGCATACATCACAAAAAAAACACTCAAAAATGAATTTTAAAATACCTGTATGTATCATCAGTGGCATAGCTAGGCTTTATGGCGCCCGGGGCAAGGAGATCGTCGGCCGCCTCTCCTTTACAATTAAAAGGGGACAAAAGAGCAAAAATGACAGCCAATCCAGTGAACAAAGTACAGTACTTAATAAATAAATACAAATGTGTAGATTTTTGTAAGAAAGCACGTCCAACAAACGTCTTAAGAATATTTGTTAAGTCAAAATTAAGAAATTACATATTATAATATTACTGGTAGATAGTTTGTATACATTTATTAGTAACAAATGTATCCTTATTCGTTCTATTTCTTTCCCTTATTTTTATTAAAGAATGAGCCAAGGAGGTTATGTACAAACACCTGCCGGACACCTCTAGGGTGTCTCTGTAAAATAAAATTTCTCAAGTGTTTATTAAATATGAAGGACACTGGAACACGGTAAACGCATAGTAATGTTTATTTGGCTGAGACAAGATAAACGCGAAACGTGATTACATTTCTGGCGGGAATGAATCTTTCCTACGGACTGAGGCGGGAATGGATAATGCATTTTGCAAACTGGCGTCTACGTCACACACGTCCGTCTTTTCTACAAACATTGTGCACAGTTTAATCTGAGTTGTGGTATCGCGAACTCAGAAATGGTTAATATACGTCAGCCACTGCTATGTACAGTGATATGTGTTGTGTCTATTCAGCGTTAACACCACAGGTCTCCAGCACAGAGACAAGATTTCTCATTCCCCTCAACACGAGTACCTACTCAAGGTCAAATAACATTCTTAATGTTTTAATGACACAGAAGTGTACGTTTACAAAACATACTACTGTTTTGGCTGACACATATATACACATCTACGTCTGAACTCGCAACCTCTTATTTATCAGCTGTCTGTTTTTACGTTTCCACCAAACGTGTTCCAGAAAATCATATTAAAATAATATGAATATTTTATAGTAAAAACATAATAAAAATAATAATAATAACAATTTGTAAGCTTAAGCATTCATAACGTAAAAGAGTTTTTCAACGTTCCTTTCTCCCCCTCCTCCTAAGACACACTCACACTCTCTCTCCCTCTCTCTCACATACACACACACACACACACACACACACACACACATACACAAATAACATACGTATTAGACGACATTATTGTCTGATGTCCAATGTCCAATCACCTATCGCAGTGGTCAGCTACTTCTTCGACTGCCTGGTATTCTTCCTTCCTTGTGTTTCTACTCTAACATGTGTTTTTGGAATCTCTGCTCATTTGTTGTAACTTACATGTCCGGAGTAGGTTAGCAGTTTATTATCTGATCTGTCTACAGTCGTTACTTTGTCTTATATTTCTGTATTATCTAACACTACATCGTTGTTGGCCTTTTCATTCTGCGGATAAATGAAATTCTTCTTCGCTTGCATCTGGAAGTACTATGTCATCAGCATATTATAGATTACAAACCTTCTTACTTAACATGACACTTAACTTCTTACAGAATATGACATACGTATTGGTTCGTAATGAAAACGAAGAGTTTCAACTTCGTTACTCACAATCCTGGCAGCTTTCTGGCTAATAATCCTTACACACTACACGGCCGAGATTATCGAACATGAAGGAGCAGACTACGTAAAATGACTCTTGGGTACCAGGATCGAAAACTGGACGGTTTTTAACCATGACCTGCAATCCGAAATGGACAGGTATAACTTCTTAACTTGGTGAAAATGAAAAATCTGCCGATCGTCGTGATAGGTTTCTGGAGTGTTTGTTGTAAACTCAACTAGTGATAAAAATGATTTACTAAAAAATCACTCATTGTGAGCAGTTGTTATCCTACACATATTTATTATTGAATCCCTGAAACGTGATTAATACACTACCTCATGCTTATCCTAAATTTTGTGCGGAGAAATACCTGACCCAGTCAGTTTTCCAAGGATTCATAAAATTGTTATCTCGAATGATACATGGATCTTGTAGAGCTCGTAATCCTAACGTTCCTTGCATGATTGATGGAATATGTACACATAATAACCGAGCAACGTTTTACGTTAAACTATTGAAAATAACAATGGTTTTCCAAAGTACCGGAGACGAGATGACGGAATTGTTGAACTAAAAGGAATATATCATTTCATAATCGTGATTCGTCCTCTACAATCGCTTCCTAATTCTACAGTACAATGCTCACATCAATATTGAAAACCGATAAATACATGTATAAATAGGCTTACCATACGTACCGGTTTGACCGGGATGGTCCCGGTTTGACGACCTGCTCCCGGGGTACCGGCCAGTTTGTCAATTGTCCCGGTTTGAAAAGTTATTCCATATAAAAAAATTGAATTACTGCATAATAAATGGAACGGTCCGCTGGCCTCAGTGTTGCCAATTTGACTTTTTTGTGGCAACATGTAGATGTAGCCTAATAATTTGTCATCATCATGACCGTAACTTAACAGTTAACTCTTCCACAAATTCGGTTGGCAACCATGACTGGTATAGTTTGAATTCTAACGAACATTTTGTTGGTTGTATTTAGTGTTAGCTTGATGCCGTGATTACCATAACGTGATAGCGCTCACTGCTAGATTGTGTCTAAAGTCTGATATAAATAGTTCCAAGAGTGTGTCATTTCAAGAACATCAAGATGCTGAAAAGGAACAGCACATTTACTGATGCTTTAAAGCAAGATTATCCATTTTTGAAAAAAGTGCGTGGTTATGAGGACAGAGTAAAGTGTGAACATTGTTTGTCTGAATTATCAGTTTCTCACGGCGGGAGTTCAGACATAAAAGAACATTTGAAAAGTACAAAGGATAAAGCTAGTTTAACTGCAATTGTTGGTTCCTCAACAATTTCGTAATTTTTTAAAAGTGCCGATCCCGTCGACAAAGATCTTTTAATTGCTGCTAAGGAAGCTACTTTTGCTTTCCACACTGCTGCTCACGATTTAAGTTTCAAAACTGCAGATTGTTCTTCAAAATTAATATCTAAGTTCTTTGAACCTAAGTCTGGTCTCGCCCGAACGAAATGTGAGGCTATCATTATAAACATGATTGCACCAATTGCAGTTAAAGAACTCAACGACGATTTGAGTACATCAAATTTTGTGACACTAACAATCGATGTTTCTAACAGAAAAGCAATTAAGATTGTTCCCTGTATTGTGCGGTACTTTGTGCCAGAACAAGGAGTGAAAGTTAAGCTTCTAGAATTTCAGTCAGTTCCTGGTGAAACTTCCGAGATATTGGCAAACTATTTAGTGTCAGTTATAAAGAAAAATGACTTAGTACAGAAAGTCGTTGGATTTTGTGGTGATAATTGCAACACAAGTTTTGGAGGCGTAAAACGCAAAGGAGTAAATAATGTTTATGTTCGACTGAAGAAAGAATTGGCAAGAAATATTGTGGGTATTGGTTGTGGTGCTCATATAGTCCACAACTGCCTGCAAACTGCAGTAGATGTGCTACCTATTGAAGTAGAAGCTCTTGTAGTAAAAATATACAAATATTTCTACATTTATACTGTGCGAGTGACTGAATTAAAAGAGTTCTGCGACTTTGTACATATTGAGTACAAAAACGTTCTACAACATGGTACCACCCGGTTCCTTTCCCTGCTTCCAGTTATTGAGAGATACTTCTCATGTATGAAGGACTTAAGTCTTACTTTTTATCCCAAGAACAGTGCCCGAAAATGATAAAAGAGTTCTTTCAGAGTGATAGTGGAGAAATGTATTTGTGGTTTGTTCGTGGACAGCTTACCTTGTTTAATAAAACAATCTTGGCTATGGAGAAAACTGCAGCTAGTGCAACCGATATTGTGATTGAACTGGAAAATCTGAAACACGATCTTCAAGAAAGGCGCGACAATAAATTTGTACAACAAGAAGCTAAGAAACTATTGAAGAAACTTGAGGATGAGGATTGTGGTATCAATTCTATTAATATAATAAGAGAGTTTACAGATTTTTATGACCGATGTTTCTCCTATATTGAGCTGTGGGAAAATAGTTTTGGTGGAGGAGAATCATTTACGTGGATAAACAACAATGCCATTACATGGCCCGAAATTGAGATAGCTGGTGAAAAAATCAACGAAACACTTGGAAAACCAGCCATAATAATGGATGAACTGTTTGATGAAGTGGTGGTTGCCAAAGCATTTTGGTCTTCAAACTGTGACAACTGGAAAACCAATAACTTGAACTGTCAAGATAAATGGGTTCAACTGTTCCGGCATTTCAAGAATCGAAATATTTCTGTGGAAAATCTCAGCCGCGTTGTCGAGTACATTTTCTGCCTACCAGGCTCTTCTGCTCCTGTTGAAAGGGCATTTTCAATTATGAATAATATATGGTCTGAAGAAAGAGGTAAAATGGCGGAATCCACAGTGAAAGGTCTAATGATTTGTAAATTAAACATTGAACTCAGCTGTGGTGAATTTTATGACAAAATTAAGAATGACAAACCGTTTCTAAAAAAGGTCCACACCAGTAACAACAAATATGAATGGTTTAAACCAGCTGATAACTAGGTTTTTGCAGTAAGAACGTAAGATAGTTTTGTTCCTCATATAATAAAATATGTATCTATTTTGTAATTGTAATTCTATGTGATTGTGAACTCGTGAACTCACTTTTAGTATTCTGTAATATGTACCCAAGTTGGCCTAATTGTGTAATTAAGGCGTAGAAAGCTTAAAGTTACGTAATAATTAAGACTTGATATTTTCAAAATTGCATGACAAATTATTTTACAAGTGTCCCGGTTTGAGAAGAAAAAATTATGGTAAGCCTATAGTATAAATAATGTGACTCAACATGTATGCAATTCGTAAGATGCGTCAGTACGATCATTAACTGGATATGTTGTAACTATAACATACGCGAATATGCCATACTTTAGCTCTCATCAGATATTCTGTGCCTTCATTCAAAATAAATGCATGACAGTCACATACAATCGTTCGCTTAGCTGTGCTTGAAGATGGATATTATAATGTGTATTAGGGCAGGGGATGAGAATGCAATCCATGGACCTGCAATAAAACGCACAACACTGATGAAATCATGGTTTGATTTTAATCAATGCGATCCCTGTGCTTGTCAATTCCTGTATAGTGGTATTTCAGGACTTTACAGATTCACTGACAATAAGTGGATTCCAGGAAATAGAGATGGTTGCAAAATGATAGGGAGAATGTACGCTGTCGCACCAAACGATCATAACAGATTTTATATACGTATGTTACTACTTCATATTAAAGGAGGAACATCATTCGCATGTCCACGCATCTACAGCAGTACATACGCAACTTATAGCCATACAAAGGAGCGGCTCTTGCATGTGGGTTACTTGAAATTGACACAGATTGGCACAAATGTTGGGAGGAAATGCAGAGCACATACTGTACATGTGTCAACTTCGAGAGTTGTTCTCATTAATGTGCTACTTCTACAAACCAACATCACTGTTTCAAGTGTAAACGATTATCAAAACACTAATGTAGACGATACGCAGGTCCTTGAAGGAAATGCAGCATTGGAGGATATAGATTACATTCTAAGAATTAATGGTTTGGAGTGCAGGAGCATCGGCCTGCCAATACCAAATAATCCAATGCTTATTAACCCTGTATGCAATGTGAATGAAGAGGCCAGTCATGGTGTTAATATACATAGCAAATTAAATGAAAAACAGAAATTAGTTGTAAATAAAATTAGCAGGCGAGACAACTGAGAAGCTGTTCTTCTTAGAAGCCGCAGCAGAATGTAGCATGTCCTACGTATTCGCAGATATTCTGAATATTGTTAGGGAACAGGCTCATTTAGCATTAGCAACAAAATGGACATGCAAATCTGCGCAATTCTTGGCTGCATGCAGGAGTTATACTCCATTAGTTATTTGGTCTTCTTGTTCCAGTGTTGCCTTCTTCAGTTTCCTCCATTAAGGCTATGTCAGGAAAAGCTACATTTCCACACGAAGAGTCAGTTATTCTAATTGACGAGATGTCAACGATCTCTGCAGTAGCAGTATGGATCATTTACTTCGAAACATAATGAAGTGTATAGTTCGGTGTATACTTCGAGACATCCATTATAAAGTAAAGTTCAGACGGATGGAAAAGTGATACTTTTAGTGGAGACTTCAGACAGGTCTTAAGATTAGTCCCAAAGGCGGGACAAACAAACAAAACTTTGACCTTTATAACCATACTCTATTTGACATAAAATATGTGTCCCAGTGCTAATGAACTACAATTTGTGGAGTGGAAACTTCGATTGGGGAACAGAACTTTTCCTGTGATGGAAACACAGCATGATGGAAATATTTTTAATATTACCAGGAAATTTATATGCAAGAAGTATTCAGTTGCTAACCATATATTTGGCAAAATTAATTGGACGGAAATAATGCAAATAATTTCAAATAATAAGTTTATAAATAAAATAAAATAGTATTTTTAGAAACTCAAACCCGAATTATTGAGTGTCCGTTAAACGACAACTGCAACCTGATCAACCAGAGCTGTGCTGTGTTTACTTTCAGGGGATTTTGACAGAGTAGGCCTACTGCAGTGTAGCCTCGATCTATGCCAAGGTGGTGATACGGCATATACAAAGAACGTCGTATACACAGAAATACTTTTAAAGAACGACGCAACCACCTAGGCTACTTTTATCACCGACGACTAACAGCGCAAAACTGGTGGGAATAAAGTTTGTTTCTGAGTTTATTGAAATATTAAATAAAAGGAATTCTTAATAAATTTGTGTCTCATTTCATTGAAATAACTTTAAACATTCTCAATAAATTGGCGTTATTGCTCCACCAAACCACCAGTTAGTTACAAAATTTTACGCTCTTCATCTGAAAATCGCTTATAACTTAAAGAATATAAACTAAAGTGTACATTTCCGGCAAGCTACTGTCGTTGTACCACTGAGTTTTCAATCATGAGAATATTTTTCTGTATTAGCGTTGTAATAATTAAACAACGGGGACAAAAACGCAATTGTTATTATATTATTCAGAAACTGTACAGACTTCATTATACGCAAAACTATCTAAAAAATATAGTTGTCATTGACACTCTAACTAAATAATAATTTTAAATAATTGCACCCTTTCCACTAAAATACGTTCTTCGTTTGTACTTTACAATATAAGCTTTTGTTATATTTAATGCAAGCTTAAATAATAAATAAAAATATGCAAAACACAATGCGCTTATTAATCAGTAATGTTCAGAATATTTTAAAATATTTGCTATTATTCGTTGGAAAACATTTAAGAAAATTAAGCGTAAAGGTTATACCACGCAAACTAAGCAAAAGTGTCCTTTTGGTATGAGTGAGTTTTGGCATGGTGTGTGTGTGTGCGCGCGTATGGCTATCGTACGAGAATGTGCTGACGTTGTTGTTTGTGTTCTTAATATAAGGCGCGTGAGTGAAGTTGAAGGCGATCTTAATGTAACACGAGTGAGTGAAGTTGAAGGCGATACACAGCAGGGTCTACTGACCTTGAATCTTATGACACTCACAATACAATACTCTGAACACTGGAACGTGACGAGACCACTTTCATGTTTTTTTTTTTCAACACAAGCTTATTATAGTTCTTGTTTGCCAAAACAAACGAGGAATAAAAATTTCTTATCGGGCAGGTTTTAAAGTATGAAGAGACCACAGATACAATGCAGCATAGAGATAAATTTAGCTCAACAATATCTATACATTTTCTTGGGAAATCGAAAAAAGACTGATGTTGAAACGAAGACAGTGCTAAGCGTTGATTATGGTGTGCCAATGCTAACAAACAAATGCACATACCAATTCAATAAACATTAATGTAATTTACAGTGTCTGCTGATATAAACTTGGCGTCTTTATTCAACGAGCCGCCACTTCTTTAATCAAATGCGGCCGGCACTTTGATTTCGAGTTGCCAGTTCGCATAAATAAGAGCGACGGCTCTCAGTGATAGTACAGAGATAAATAGTAAAAGGGGATCAATACCACTTATTACTCTCCCGTTAAAAGAATGACAGGCATCAAAGCAACTATTATCTGTCGTAATTCACAGTACGTAAAAACATGCGTAAGCATCACTACTTGTACTCTGCTTTATGTTGACTGTATTAGGAATTTCTTACAGTTAGCAATAGAAATTCTACAAAAAATCAAACCACGTATTTCATGGGTAGCGTGCTCTAAGCGCCGATCTTATCTATGCTTCATTAGACACCTGGCTGCATATCTGACTATCCGCTGTTTGCTAACTCTGTAGTAGTAATATAATTCGCTAGCGGTCCTATAAACATTTGTACAAGTCATACCACTAAGACATTATCATAGCACTTGTAAGCGACCAGAACTACCAGAACGGAATACATTTATTAATAATACAGTACTTTGTAAGTAACTCGGTGAGTTTCCTGCAGGTCTTCCATATAATATCTTCAAATAAATACACTACAAGTAGGTTTATTTTTACCTGACGCACGTTTAACAGAAATTATTCTGTATCTTCAGAGGTTTGTTTGAATTGCAATTGAATATTTCGCTTACAATTGAACATTCAATTACAATTCAAACAAACCTCTGAAGAAACAGAATAATTTCTGTGAAACTTGCGTCAGGTGAAAATAAACTTGCTGTGTATTTATTTGAAGATATTACATTTATTATTAAGTTAGTTAAATTCCAATATGAGACAATTCTTATATTATCATAAAAATTTAAAAATCCTAACTACTCTGCTATTTTACTAACAAGTTATTAGTAACATAATCGTACATCAGACAATCATAAAATAAATATTAAAAGTTCTGAACTACTAGTTAGTATTTTAGTTAAATTTGTAACCATAATACCTAAATGACCAATAGTTTAGTCGGAGCTTTTCATTGTGTGTATATTTCCATAGATCTCTGTATTTAACCATATTCATAAATATAATATATAACTGATAACAAAATATAGTTTTTGTTAACATAGTTTACAAACTTCTTGAAAGCGCTTCAAAATTTGAAATGAATGTTGAGACATATTAATTCTGTCAAATTACTACACATACAAAATTCAGAGGATATGGATACAGATTTTGTATTTTCGCTAAAATATCTCACTACTTTACCCCCAAATAAACATTACAGCTCAGCTTTCTGTCTCACAATCGTATTTTCATTTTCTTAATTACAGCTGTATTTAATCAACTTTGTTCGTCCCAACCGAATGAGCAATCATGATGTAATACAGACGATTATTCGCTAAAGATGCACGTGCAAAGGCACTATTACATGCATAATAAAAAATTTCAAAGTGAAAGTTGCAGGCTTCTGAAACTTCTGATGTATGACAATATTCATCAGGTCCCTTTAAAAAACAGCAGTAGACCTGAAATACTTAATTACTTTTAAGACTTCTTGGAAATAAGTTATTTTATTGCTCATGACAGGTGCACGCTCTTTCTCTCTCTCTCACACACACACACACACACTTGTAATTTGTGAATGAAACTGTGATTTCTGTAGTTAAGTGTGATGTATAATTGTTAAATAATATTAAAAATACTAAATACAAATGATAATAAAATTCTTAATTTAGAGAAAGAGAGAGAGAATGAGACTGGGGGAGTGTGAGAGAGCGTGTTGTGGAGATTACGAAATCTGTGCGGGTGTGTGTAAGTGTACTCGTATATGTATTTGTGCGTCTGTGTCTGTGTGTGTGAGCGCGAGCCTGTGTATCTTGCTGTGTGTGTGTGAGAGAGAGAGAGAGAGAGAGATTTATGTATATGTTTTAGAGTGCGTGAGACAGCGAGTGAGAGGGAGTGGTAGATAGTAAAGGAGAAAGTGAGTGAGAGAGCATGCGAGTGAGAGGGGGAAGAGTGTAAATGTCGACGTCTACATAATTTTACAATACAAAATACTATTCTCTATAGACCATATAGTCATTAAATATTATTTTACAACAATATAAATAACAAATAATAACCACTGTTACATGACTGATTGATTTAACACAATTTTGTGTTTTTAATATTTGTAATTCTGTTATAATTCTCTAATTTATGGACAAATGTGTTCAGTTCCAGTACAGTAACAATAAATTTCAGTAATATTCATTACCGAAAATCTTACATACATATTGTATTCAGCTATAACAAATTTCTAGTCATGTATTGCTACCTGCAGGGGTGCCCACAGGGGGGATCATAGCGCAAGTTGCGCATTGAGAATTTTTGGGGGGGATTTTTTCAAGAATAACATTTTAAATCCAACATTGATGGAAATTTTTACCATGTTTGTGCAACAAACTAAGCTATTAGTAAAAAACTAAAGCTATTGCATATCTTTATGATTGTTTTAACGAACTGGCAGCATAAATGTCTCTACCAGTACAACTAGTAGTAAATTTTGTTTTGGAATTTGGAAAACTGACCCTGGCAACCTGCAGCAACATCCTGTCAATGAGTCAGAGGGTACGTGAATAATAAATCGTGAATGTAAAAATGTGTGCGTGTGCTAAGCTTGTAGACCGGCGGGCACTTTCAATGGGGGGGGGGGTGAGACTTTTGGGGGGATTTGCGCATTAGGCCTTGGGGGGGATGGGCACCCCTGGCTACCTGTACCAATTCCAGTATACATCTGATGAATACTCCTACAATTATTTATAAACATAATTAAGGGATTATTATACAATCAATAATTGAAATTGTAATATTGTATTAATTATGTTTTTGGAATATTATAATTATGCTTATCTTTTTAAGTAAAACTGTATGTAAGAAATGTAATTATTTTGCTGATGTAAAACAAACTGTCTCACCCCCCCCATACGCACACACACACTATTAGTTGATCTGGTTGTCTTTGAAATTTTGTCTTACACGTACCTGTTGTATAAAATTTGCTTTGTTTGATTTCATCAGGCTCTTAGATTCAAACAGGTTAATTTAATACAGAACTAAATTTTTTTGCATACGTTCCTCAATTGTACAAGACTGAAGGCTTGTTGATTTTAGTGATGATCGGTTAAGGGAATGGGGTAGTTTACCTGGCTCTGTTAATGTTTTAACAAGAGTAATTGTTTCTATGACGTACGATAACTGCCGCACATTCAAACAGAATCAAATAATGTTTTGCATGTATGCCTGAATTGTAGAAGACTCAAAACCTATTGATTTTGGTGAAGATCGGTTAAGGGAAAGGTGTAGTTTACCAGCAACGTTTTATGTGATAACAAGGGTAATTTTTTCTATGACGAACGATAACTGCCGTAAATTCAAACATAATCAAATAAGTTTTTGCATACATCCCTTAATTGTAGAGTGTTCAAGGTCTATTGATTTTAGTGAAGATCGGTTACGGGGAAAGGGCAGTTTACCAGAAACATTTTTTGTTGTAACAAGAGTAAAGTACTTAATTTTGACAAATAAAGTATTCTGATATGAAGATCTTAATAATCCACTGTAGAAACGTAGATGAAATATCTATAAATGAAGAGGCTAGTTGAACGGGGTGGGGGTAATTTTCTATGCATGAAAATTATAGTTGAATGGGGAGGGGATAATTTTTATGTGTACTACGTTATCGGCAACAAAGTAGTTTGTTGTTAAAATTCCTTCCCGGGCTGTTTGGCCGTAGTCCAATGTTTTCTGCAAAACCAGACGTTTCGGCAGTGCCGTCGACTGCCATCATCAGTGAAAATCGAGTGCGATAACGTGTGGTGGTATACGTTAGTAACCACAGTAATGTGGTTAAGGTTGAAGCAATAAGTGGAAAGAAGTAGTTTCTATGGAAACATTTCATTTCGTAAATGATTTAAAATATAAATCTTAGAACATGGAACTCATGTATGGTTCTCCATACCTATATTTTTCTATGGCAAACGATAACAGCCGCAAATTCAAACAGAATCAAATAATTTTTTGCATGCAACTCTGAATAGTAGTTCTCAAGACCTATTGTTTTTGGTGAAGATCGGTTAAGGGAAAGGGGTAGTTTACCTGCAACGTTTTTTGTTTTAACAAGGGTATTTATTATGGCAAACGATAACAGCCGCAAATTCAAACAGACTCAAATAATGTTTTTGCATACAGCCCTGAATTGTAGAGTTCTCAAGACCTATTGTTTTTGTTGAAGATCGGTTTAGGGAAAGGGGTAGTTTACCAGCAACGTTTTATGTTTTTACATGGGTAATTTTTTCAATGACGAATGATAACTGCCGTAAATTCAATCAGAATCAAATAATGTTTTGCATACGTATATCAATTGTAAAAGACTGAATGTCTGTTGATTTTGGTGAAGATCGGTTAAGGGAAAGGGGTAGCTTACCGGTCACCTTTAATGTTGTAACAAGAGAAATTTTTTCATGACGAGCGATAACTGCCGTAAATTCAAACAGAATCAAATAATTTTTTACATATGTGCCTGCGTTGTTGAAGACTCAAGGCCTATTGATTTAGGTGAAGATCGGTTTTCTTAGAACATGGAAGTAATGTATGGTTCTCCATACCGATATTTTACATATGTGCCTGAGTTGTAGAGGACTCAAGGCCTGTTGATTTTGGTGAAGATCTGTTACGGGGAAAGGGTAGTTTACCTGAAACATTTTTTGTTGTAACAAGAGTAAAGTACTTAATTTTGATAAATAAAGTATCCTGATAAGAAGATCTTAATAATCCACTGTAGAAACGTAGATCAAATATCTATAAATGAAGAGGCTAGTTGAACGGGGTGGGAGTAATTTTCTATAAATGAAAATTATAGTTGAAAGGGGAGGGGATAATTTTTATATATGTACTACGTTATCGGCAACAAAGAAGTAGTTTGTTGTTAAAATTCCTTCCCGGCCTGTTTGGCCGTAGACCAATGTTTCTGCAAAACCAGACGTTTCGGCAATGACATCGACTTCCATCATCAGTGAAAATCGAGTTCGATAACGTGAGGTGGTATACGTTAGTGACCACAGTACTGTGGTTAAGGCTGAAGCAGTCAGTAGAAAGAAGTAGTGTCTATGGAAATATTTCATTTCGAAAATGATTTTAAATATAAATGTTAGAACAAGGAAGTCATTAATGGTTCTCCATACCGATATTTACAGAGTTTATACAATGTACAATTTAATTTTTGAGATACAAGAAAATGTTTACAAACAAAAGTTAGAACTATTAGTTAGAAGCGGAACTTACATAGGAAAATAATATTTGCTATGTTTATTTTTAATCATAACAATAATTAATTTAATACTAATCAGTCTGAATCGGATTCGCTGTTTAAATGTTCGACTGTCTTTGTGGTGCCATTTGTATTTATCATATGAACAAATTCCCATCAAAAGCTTTTTATTTTCTAATAAATAATCATAGAACTGAACACATGAAAGACTTTTAAAGTTGTAATGTGCACAAATTATACCTTTAACATTTTCTACCATTAACCTATTTCTCTCTTTGGTCCGCTGTGAACTGATCAGAGAAAATACCCGTTCTGAAAGTTAATCTACCAGTTTAACTTAACTTCTCAAATGTATGTTTATCTAAATAATTTAGATTTCATTAATTTAACCATACTTTTGGGAAAAGGGGTTTAATGTAGTGTAATTTACTTGGTGTTTAAAATAGTATGAGATTAAAGTAACTAAGCAATACATCTCTTTTTAAGTATACATATTAAACTCTGGTTCTTATTATAGTATTATTCTAAATGTAATACATTTTCATAATGTACTTACTTTTATCAGGAGCTTTTTTATTCTCATGTAGTCCAACCATTTCCAGAATTCTCTTTCCTCTTGAAGAATTTTATCAAGTTTGCACAAGTCGAACACTTACAACAAACAACCAGTAGGCTTACCACTGTCTCACTAATCTCAATATGCACGTACACCGGATTTTGTTACCCATACCACGAACACCACGTAAAGAGACTATTTTTTTTTGTTCCCGGGTCTTTTCAAGTATTTGTCTACAAGCAACTCTCGCAGCGTTCCCTAGCCCGCCAAGTCCCCCACCAACATTCCCGCCAGTTCCTACTCCCACAGAAGCGGTGTGAAGGAGGGGTAAACACACTAGGTTCTTCAAAAATATGTTTATCGTGTAGACAAGAATACAAAGAATGTTCATTAACAACGAATGATGAAAAATGATAAAAGCAACGCCATCAGCAACATGCAGTTAGCACTGAAAAAAGCTCTTTGTTCCCTTTAGTTACTTACATTACTTGCAGTCTACCGTTACGTTGTACGTTGTGCAGTTAGTTACATTGTTTCATTCCTTAGTTATTCGTTTCTTCTTACATACTATACATATACGTATACATACTATACTTACATACATATAAACAGTAAATAAAAATAAAAATTAGAAAAAATGAAACAAAATAAAAATTACAAACAAAAAACTGAAACAAAAAAAAAGAATTAAAAGCGCTTGTGCGCCGCAGAATAGAAGGCGCGCATGCATGCGTGGGGTGCGTGCGTGCGTCAAATGTATGTGTGTAGTAGTGGTGTGCCCATCACTCCTCCTTCACACCGCTCCTGTAGGAGAAGGGATTGGCGGGAACGCTTGGCGGGCTCGTGAACGCTGTGAGAGTTGTTTGTAGACAAATACTTGAAAATACCCTTGTTCCCGTATGTGTTACAGTAATCACTTTTAGTAACGTATTTTAGTAATTTTGACAACATGCAACATGTTATATATATTTTACAAGTATGCAATATTAGATAGGCTATGTATAGAACGTTAAAAAAAAATTAGCGTAAAGACAACGCGAAAACAAACAAAAATCGTGGCATTTACTAGATACTAGCCGATTTACCCAGCGTTGCTCGGGTTCATAATATATTCATAGGCTCATAGGCACCTATTCTTGTTCTAATGTTATATTACTTCTATATTGTATAATCTTCCTTATACTGTTACGTTCACATTCTCACTGGAGGAATAGACTACTCTGTAGCGCACCTGTTTAAGAACAGTCATAAACTTTATTCTTATATCTGGAGAAGAATTCTGTTGCGCGTGATGCTCCTGCTCGATTTCTAACTCTGGGAGAGGGCGAACAGCTAAATTAGTTTTCAATAAAATGTCTACAATACTTGCATGCGCTGCATACTTAACTGTCATTTTATAATTCATTGTTTTATGGTGAAATAAGGTATTAGTTAAATTAGTGTCTCCTAAACTTATTCTAACAATACAATACCTCTATAGATTTCAGCTTATCAATTATTAAATTCAAACTGAAGCAAGCGCAATTATTTTGTCTGAACACTACGATCTGAATACAATCGCTATCAAAACATTGTTTTTTATACTCGCTTATAACTAACTTCTATCTTAACTTATCCACTTTTAAATTCAAACTGAAACAACTCTGAATTCACGCTCTATTAAGAAGTTTCTTAAGACGCATACACCACCTTCGCTATCATAACCTATATCTTTATTTATAAGAACCGTGGACTCTGGCCCGGACGTCTTTCGTGGGATCCGACCAAAGACTCCCCGGGTTCCGTGGACGGACTCCGGGGAAGGCCCGTCGGACGACTCCCGCGCTATTCCCTACGCGGCAGGCTTCCACCTATGCCGTGACACCGCCTGCTTTTTCCGGCATCCAGGCCGGTCGAACTCCCGCGCTAGAACATTGTCAGAGACCTCCCCTGGGTACGAAGGTTCTCCGAAACCCGGAAAAGCCTTCTACATGCCAGGCGAGGCGCTGGAACTCTGGCCCGGCCGTTTTTAGCGAGATCCGACAAAAGACTCCCCGGGATTCGTGGACGGACTCCGGGGAAGGCCCGTCGGACGACTCCCGCGCTTTTCCCTACGCGGGAGGGTTTTACCTATGCCGGGACACCGCCTGCTTTTTCCGACATCCAGGCCGGTCGAACTCCCGCGCTAGGACATTGTCAGAGACCTCCCCTGGGTACGGAAGGTTCTCCGAAGCCCGAAAAAGACGTCGACATGCCGGGCGAGACGCTGGAATTCTGGCCAGTCTGTTTTTCGCGAGATCCGACCTAGGACTTCCCGGGTTCCGTGGACGGACTACGGGGAAGGCCCGTCAGACGACTCCCGCGCTATTCTCTACGCGGCAGGCTTGCACCTATGCCGGGACACCGCCTGCTTTTTCAGGCATCCAGGCCGGTCGAACTGCCGCGCTAGGACTTTGTCAGAGACCTCCCTGGGTACGGAATTTTCTCCGAAGCCCGGAAAAGCCGTCTACATGCCAGGCGAGGCCCTGGAACTCAGGCCCGGCCGTTTTTCGCGAGATCCGACTTAAGACTTCCCGGGTTCCGTGGACGGACTCCAGGGAAGGCCCGTCGGACGACTCCCGCGCTATTCCCTACGCAGGAGGCTTCTACCTATGCCGGGACACCACCTGCTTTTTCGGCATCCAGGCCGGTCTAACTCCCGCGCTGGGACTTTGTCAGAGACCTCCCCGGGGTACAGAAGGTTCTTCGAAGCCCGGAAAAGCCTTAGACATGCCAGGCGACGGGCTGGAACTCTGGCCCGGCCGTTTTTAGCGAGATCCGACCTAAGACTTCCCGGGATTCGTGGACGGACTCCGGGGAAGGCCCGTCGGACGACTCCCGCGCTATTTCCTACGCCGGAGGGTATTTACCTATGCCGGGACACCGCCTGCTTTTTCCGACATCCAGGCCGGTCGAACTCCCGCGCTAGGACATTGTCAGAGACCTCCCCTGGATACGGAAGGTTCTCCGAAGCTCGAAAAAGACGTCAAAATGCCGGGTGAGGCGCTGGAACTCTGGCTCGCCTGTTTTTCGCGAGATCCGACCTAGGACTTCCCGGGTTCCGTGGACGGACTTCGGGGAAGGCCCGTCGGACAACTCCCGCGCTATTCCCTACGCGGCAAGGTTGCCCTTATGCCGGGACACCACCTGCTTTTTCCGGCATCCAGGCCGGTCGAACTCCCGCGCTAGGACTTTTTCAGAGACCTGCCCGGGATACGGAAGGTTCTCCGAAGCCCGGAAAAGCCGTCGACATGCCAGGCGAGTCTCTGGAACTCTGGCCAGGCTGTTTTTCGCGAGATCCGACTTAATACTTCCCGGGTTCCGTGGACGGACTCCGGGGAAGGCCCGTCGGACGACTCCCGCGCTTTTCCCTACGCAGGAGGCTTCTACCTATGCCGGGACACCGCCTGCTTTTTCCGGCATCCAGGCCGGTCGAACTCCCGTGCTAGGACATTGTCTGAGACCTCCACGGGGTACGGAAGGATCTCTGAAGCCCGGAAAGCCGTCGACATACCGGGCGAGGTGCTGGAACTCTGGCCCGGCCGTTTTTCGCGAGATCCGACCTAAGACTGGCCGGGTTCCGTGGACGGACTCCGGGGAAGGCCCGTCGGACGACGCCTGCGCTATTCCCTACGCAGGAGGCTTCTACCTATGCCGGGACACCGCCTGCTTTTTCCGGCATCCCGGCAGGTTGAACTCCCGCGCTACGACTTGTTCAGAGACCTCCTCGGGTTACGGAAGGTTCTCCGAAGGCCGGGAAAGCCTTCGACATGCCGGGCGTGGCGCTGGAACTCCGGCCCGGCCTTTTTGTCGCGAGATCCGACATAAGACTCCCCGGGTTCCGTGGACGGACCCCGGGGAAGGCCCGTCGGACGACTCCCGGGCTAGTCTCTACGAGGGATGCCTCCACCGGTGCTATGACAAGCAGAATGTATTCTATTGGGTTGCCATGGTAACCAGATCTAATAGTTTTTAAGACCCTAAAAGACCCCCCCCCCCCCCGAGGATCGTATCGAAAAAACACCTGTCCTATGTTGGTTCTCTCGTTGCGTAAAATATTTGTGCCAAGTTTGGTTGAAATCGGTCCAGTGGTTTAGTAGGAGATGTGGAACATACATACATACATATATACAATGACTTTTATTTATATTAAGATAAGCCCTCAAGATTCTGAGTGTAATTATGTAGATTCATATATACAAAGTTTATATATATATAGACATAACGAGTACAAGTGTATAAAACAAGTTTGAATTGATGGGTGATTTGTTACTTGTATAAACGTTTATATATATATTTTCTTCAATTTAGGGCATCAGTTCAACGTCATCGATCGTTGAACACCGATCTGATGGCGAATTATTCTGCATCAAAATTGTTCTACAATCACAGCTAATTTCTATGGGGTATTGGTTAAACTGATGTGCTGCTATATCTATATATATATATATATATATATATATATATATATATATATATTGCGACGTATCAAAACAAACCTTTATTTACAACAATCCCAATGACGTCATGCAATGATGACGTCATACAGCGTGACGGTAAATAACATGTTACAGTTAAAGACATTATCATGTCAAAAATGTTTACGGGGAAACTTACTATACGTGTTGGTCCCGTGGCTACAGCTTGATGGTATTTAAGACAGGAAGTGACAGGATTCTAACCAGAAGTGTTCAAGAAGAACTTGAACCAATGTCGCCAACGCAAACGGTAGCAACACGAGGGCCCCAATTTACCGGTGGGGGGGGGACGAGACCGCACCCCGCATACAAAGAGTCTAAAACAGTTGGCACATTTTATTAATCTCTTAATTTGTATGCTATTTTATTGTTTTACAGTTATTTATGTAGTATAGAGGTAACTCTTTTTAAAATATACAAACAGGTTTATTACACAGCATTCGCGTATAAGTTTTGAAATATGAAATACAGAAAAATCAATTCAGTCAGTATCTTATAAACAATGATTCAGCAGAGCGTATTTTTGTTGCGTTATTACCGTTTACTTTGATGGGATTGATTTCAGGATGTTATCACACGTTTTTCAGTCATTTTAAAGATAGTAATGTTGGTTAGTGTTAAATTGTTTTTTTCTTTTATAAGAAGCCGACTGGACCCCCCCCCAACTCTAGATACGCCACTGCCAATGGTTGGGACGATCATGAATAGGGCAGTATATGCCGTGGAATTGTAACTACAATAATATATAGCCGATAACGACAAATCTGTGAACATATCAAGTCAGCAGTGGGAATATGTGCAACCGCAGTTGTGGGACTCGGCGCACGAGCTCAGTTGTTTTGGGCCGTTCGACTAGTAGTGGCTGAGAAGGAGCCAGTGAGAGAGGGTGTCGGATCCGACGTTACAGCTACACACGGGTAGGTCATCATTTTGACGATCTTTGTTTAGGAAACAGACAATTTTTTTTTTTGTAATTGTGCACGATCCGGATTGCGGTGAAATATTTCTTTTCCTATTCTTCGATACTATATAAACACGAGAAAAATAATTTTAAACGGCGGTCGAACCTATTTACGGAGAAAAAAAATTAAATAATTACATAAGAGAACTGAGTTGGATGAAAAGCGAGTTGAGCCGATACCTGCCGGTTAGGTTCGGAGGGGCGGCCCAAAGGGCCGCGGTTATAGTTCATTGTTTCATATAATTCTTGCAAAAATTAAGGCGAACCATTTTTCAAATATTTAAGACGCCAAAAAATATTTCAGACTTGATACTCGTCATTCGCTGTGCATTTGTGCGCCGTCGCTCAGTTAACATGGCGGCCATTCACTTTACATGCGCGCTTATGGGAGTAATTATATAATTTTTTTCTCCGTAAATAGGTTCGACCACCGTTAAAATTATTTTTCTCGTGTTTATATAATATCGAAGAATAGGAAAAGAAATATTTCACCGCAATTTGAGCATAATCCGGATCGTGCACAATAACCTTTTTTTTTTTTTTAATTTGTAAAACGTAAGAAATCGATTCAATGTGTCCGAGTTTCCGACAACACCTGTGTTTCTGCTGAATATTTTTTTGGAAACCGTACTGTCGTGAGACGCGGCGGATTAGACGTGATAATTATTTAGTGCAATTTTTAAAGCGATAGTAAGGTTTTGATAGTGCATTGTCTTGAACAGTGAACGATAAAGATTTCTGTCCCACATGTCAATTTCGTAAACAAAGAAACGTATGGATTAATAATAACCAATTCGCCTAGTATTCGCAAAGTTGCAATCTAAGTGTTTTCGCGTTTCGAAAAGAGAGAATAAGAAGAGGAACAAAAACATTAAAACAAAATAACCGTGATTAGTATAAGAACAGCACTAAAGTTTGCAAAACAAAAATGATTTTGTAACTCTAGATTTTCGTAATAAGTATCGAATTACGTTTGGATAGTTACCGGTTAGAAATGAAATACAGAAAGACACGTGACAGTGCACACACACACACACATTTTTAAAAAGTATATTTTTGTTAATATGGTTATATTACCAGATCTGTAAGTATATATTTATGTCATTGAAAATATATCCTTATCATTAGGAAACAATGTACACGGTGTGTTAATTTATTGACTAAGAAACTGATAAAAGAAAAACTTGTGAGTATATATATATATATATATATATATATATATATATATATATATATAATTTTCTATATAAGTAACTCGATGTTTCTTGCAGTAATTATATAATTTGTGATGTTTTCAATTTGTTTCTTCTGCAAGTAGATAATATTGTATATTCTTTTTAACACCTAAATAAAAAAAAAGAATATACAATATTATCTACTTGCAGAAGAAACAAATTGAAAACATCACAAATTATATATATATATATATATATAATTTTCTATATAAGTAACTCGACGTTTCTTGCAGTAATTATATAAATTTGTGATGTTATTCAAATTCTTTCTTCTGCAAGTAATATATTCGTATATTCTTTTTAACAAATAATTATATTCTTTCCATTACATTATAATTTCGTTTTCATAGTCGAAACTGAATACGCAATTAATAATGTAGAACAAGAAAAACAAGATAAAATAAGAATAGAAGCCTCAATGGAAATAATAAAATATATCAAAAAATATAATAACCAAAATCGTCATACTAAAAATAAAAATAAACAAAATAACACCATTAATAACACAAAACACAAACTTACGACTAATAACCTCACTTTAACCAAAGCTGATAAGAGTAATAGTACAATAATAATTTCTCAGAAAGATTTAGACGACAAAACAGAAGAATTTATAGTTAATAATAATTGGATAACATTAAATAAAGACCCCCCAAATAAATATCAAACACAAATAACAAATATACTAAAAAATAATAACCAAATCATAAATCCTAAAGAATCCTTTAAATATAAAATGGATAATCCTTGTGCACCAAAATTAAATTCTTTAATAAAATTTCACAAAATCAATAAACCTATCAGACCTTTAATAAACGCTAGGACCGCACCAAATTATAAAATATCAAAATTACTAACACAAATCATAAAACATAAAATTGATCTTACAGCAAAATACAATGTACAAAATAGTATCGAACTCACGGAACAACTAAAAAACGTAGAAGTAAACAGAAATACAAAATTATATTAATTCGACATATCAAACATGTATACAAACATTCCCATTGAAGAAACTATAAATATTATAATAAATAATCTGAAAACAAATAACGAAAGTAACACATACATTAAAAAGTTCACTAATTGTTTAAAAATAATTTTAAATCAAATTATTTTCAATACAACAACAAATTGTACTATCAAACAGATGGCCTTGCTATGGGAGCCCCAACCTCCGCTATCATATCAGAAATCTTCCTACAAAAACTCGACGAACAAATAATAAATATAATAAAATTAAACGACCCATTAGGATGTTATTTTAGATACGTCGATGACACTCTGTACATTTCCCAAAACAATGGTATAAATATAAATAAAATATTCAACTCCATAAATAATTTACATTCCAAAATAAAATTCACGTTAGAAGAAGAATCTAATAATAAATTAAATTATTTAAACTTAACAATAAAGGAAAATGAAACAAATTTTGAATACTCAATATACAGGAAACCTTCTCAAACTGATTTAGTAATACCAAATACTTCTAATCATCCTCCCCAACACAAAATGGCAGTATTTAATTCAATGATTTACCGAATGCTTAGGATCCCATTAAGTAACACATAAAGAAGCAAAGAAAGAAATATTATCCAACAAATAGCAGTTAAAAATGGATACAAAATAAAAACTATTAATAAATTAGAAAATAAAATTAAACATAAAATCACTAATAAAATTCCCTAGAACAATACATTTAAAAATGCACCTATAAATAATAATATAAAATATACAACCTTCACTTACTACGGAAATATAACTCAAAAATTAAATAAAATATTTAAAGATACTAATTTAAAAATATCTTATAATACAGATAATATAATTTTTAATAAAATAAAACCTAAAACTAAATCCAATACTCACAATAAAAATGGAATATATAAAAGAGAACGTCTAGATTGCAATAAATTCTACGCGGGCCAGACAAAGAAAAAACTACTAGATAAATTCCTACAACACCGCAATGCATATTTAAAACCAAATATTTATAAATATAATGTAGCCACACATTGTCTAAATAATTACCACCAATTTCCAAACATTGAAAATATAAAATTAATTAAAAACATACGAAAAGATCAAAAAATGAATATTTGGGAAAATCTTAACATTTACACACACAATAACAATAATTTATTAATTAAAGAACAAACCCAAATAAAAACAAAACAAGACGATCTATTTAAAATTATAAATTTACTAAAAAATAAAAATGAATAAAATATAAACAAAAATTTTTTAAATATAGACGAGAAAACAGCTGCTGCAGAAAATAAACATTAAAACAATCGTTAACTAATCGACCTAAATCGATTGTCAGCTATTTTACATTAAAATCGATACAAATTCGATTTTTCGTTAATTTTATATTAATAGAATTATTTCGATTGTTATTAATTTACTTAGAAAACTCTGATGATACTGATATTTTTCAGTGAAACGTGCGAAAGGTGTTAAAAAGAATATACGAGTTATACTACTTGCAGAAGAAAGAAATTGAATAATATCACAAATATATATATATATATATATATATGTATTGTAACGAGACGTAATTACGGTCCTATTGTATTCTTGCATCCGTTAATGAGGTTGAGATTGAACGTAATTCATCGTCTCAAACGTTGTTCGCCAATTTGTAATTAGACGATTTCGTATAGCCACACTTTGTTGGCGTCAATTTGTATAATGACGAGATTTCTCCTCGTTGACTCTCTGTTATGGCGTCGCCTCCCCTTATCCTCCATGTTTATCTCCTTCTCTACTTCCGCCGCACGTTTCTTGGAAGTTGCTCTCCGTTGCATTTTCAATTGTGTGTATTGCAGCTCCCTCGAAAATTAGATCGATTATTTATTTTTTATTGATTAGGATAAATATTTTTTCACCTAATTCACGCCTCGAACGTTGGTCGCCAATTTGTAGCGTAACGGTTTATTAGCCACACGTTGTTGGCGTCAATTTGTAAGTAGACGAGATGTCACCTCGTAGAATCTGGTTATCTGTTTTATTATTATTATTAAAGTTTTGTTTTTTATTATTAATTTTTGTTTTATTGATTTATTCTATCCAATTCAATCTATTATTGAATCCAATATGAATAAATCGGTTCACTTACTCTTTGACGTTGTTTATTAATTTTGTTTAGATTGTTCACAATGTTTTTCGTTCAATGTCTTGTGCCGGTGTAAATCCGGCCGTTGAAAAAGTTTTAGAAAAGTTTTGTTTAATTGTAAAATAACGCCGGTTAGTCAGAGCGACCTTTGTTTTGCGGTGTAAGTGAACAGCAGAGAGTACGGTTGCGCGCGCAACTGCAGTGAGGGGTGGCTTTGCTCTGCCTGTGAAGGCAGTCCGAATTCATCGCCCAGCTAAGAAACACAACGGTCCGCTCTCTCTTCGAACATTACGGCGCAGTTTCTGTAGCTTCTTCATGGCTTGCTAAAGCATAAACGACTCCCGGTAAGAAGTGCATTATCTTATGTCTTTATAAGTAATTATATATATGGATAATTAATAACAAGGTGTATGCAACCGTATAAAATACGTAATTATGTGTGTGCGACCCGACAGTTTTTATATTAAGAGAAAACTCATGGTGCAGTAATTTACTTAATGTTCAGTCAATGTCCCTTTTATTATTACTGTAATAGTGTAAGAGGTATGGCAATTGTCATTGTCATGATAGGGGTGTATAACATTAAAAAATTAAGGGCTAAAGTTAGTGCGTAGTCAGGGAATGAACTGTACATTCATGCAGTGGACTGTCGGGGAGCTATTTAATCAACTTTACAGTAGAGAGTTTCTTTGTGTGAACTTCCTTAGATGAAATCTTATTAATGTTAAAACATTCTTAATGCTGTGAGTGCCTTGCAGTTGAAATTTTGGTCAAATAACGATTATCACTTACCACGTGGCGCATAACCTGTTAATTTCTGTCGAAGCATGTAGAGCAAGTGCTGATCACTTTTATATTAAGCCATGTTTAATAAAGCTTGTTCATTATTCAGATTTACTTATTCTATGGCTGATTTTCTACTCTTTAAGCTGGTTGCAAAAAACTTTATTAATGAAAATTGTGCATTTATTGAGAGTTAGTTGGCGGCCCGTGCTGAGGTTAATTACCTGAGCTCGGGTGTATATTTTTAGTGAACAGTTCTCTAATTTATTTGAATTAACAGGGTTCTTGAATTAAGCCGGAGATTTGGCCTTGCTGATCGCCGTACATCTGCATCAGACATGGACCATTAAAAAGATCTTGTCCGAAGAGGGAGCTGGAGACTGATTTTCGATGTAGCACTCGCCAGCATTTCTAAGGTGATATTCACGCTTTTATTTTACTTTGGGGGCCGGGCCGGCAGTGCGCCTGTTTTACATTAAATATCTTTGAAGCCATGGGGCCACGTGTCCAGACTGTCTGCTAGAAAGGGGAGCAGCTGATCATGACTGAACATTATAAGTTAAATTCAAGAACACTTTTTTATAACTGATTTACATTACACTAAGTGCACTCCTTGTAATTGTGTGCTGCACTGGGGGAGCGTGCCAGATATTTTTTTACACTGGACATTTTACAGTTCGCATCTCATTATTATTTAACTCTTTACAAAATTTATAGAACTGGCTAGTAGCTCTGTTCCGGCTGGAACAGGAATGAATAAATATTAACTTCACTATGGGTTTAACATGTAAGGGCTGGGGGTTTCCTGTGTTTTTTTTTGGCCGTTTTCTGGGGTTTAAAAGGGGACTTAGTTTTTCTCAGACACATGTTGGTGCAACCTCAGGCAGGTTGGAGGCCTGTCAAACTTTGTCAACCGCATGCTGGCGCGCTGCCACAATTGCTAGGGCACAACCGTCTTATTGTATTTTTTCATTCTAATTATATTTATATAGCCATTCAGGGTTAATAGAAAATAATTTGTTTTTTCTTCTGGACATATATTAGTTGATTTTGCTCCTTACAAAAGGGCTATACTGATTGTTTTTCTTAACTGGCAAACACATATTGATTAACTTTCACTTGTAGTATCTGCTGTTTAATTTTCCTTAACTATAAAACATATACTCATTAATTTTTTTTTGTAAAACTTATATTGTCTAAATTTTTCTGACATTGTAAAGCCTCGAGTGATTAATTTCCCTTTGTTAAAGTACATATTGAGTTTTTTCAATCCTTCGGAATTGTGAAGTAAAGTAACCGTTTAGAATTGTATAACAACTGTTTGAAATCAGATGATGTAGTTCTGTAAAATTTATTTAATGCTGTGGAAGGAACTTAAGGTTCATACACTCATGATGGGTTATTGATCAGTGGAATGCTATGCAAATGGGCGGTCCGGTTTTATTTATGCGTTATGAGTTTTATCATCCTTCTGGGGTTCTGGCTTTTGGGTAATTCTGCAAAAGCGGGTTGTTGATGGGTGAACATTTTATCTCTGCTGGGTTCTGAGTATCGTTGTTACACTGCCTGCAGGGCGTGTGCATTCCAGGGGCATTCGGGTTAGAATTGATGTTATTGTGAGTTTGTGTGCCTTATGTTTCTGTGTGTGTCATGTTTGTCCGTGTCTAGCTAGCCACAAGATGGGGGAGAACTTTATATTATATTTATATATATTTACTGAATTTGTACACACTTGTTATGCTATACACATGTTGTTTTGCTTGTTATGATTTATATTTATATATATGTATATATTTACTGAATTTATGCACACTTGTTATGATGTACACATGTTGTTTTAATTTAATACTGTTAAAGCAGGGCTTAAATCATTCGTGCTAATTATGATTCATGGGGGGGACAATGATGTACTAGAGTTGGCCTGCATGTATGATTTCTAAGCATACAATAAACTTGTTATTGTTACATTACGGCTGAGTTTCATTGCAAGTCCCGTCATACTGGACCCGGCACGATTTTTGCTTCTCTAGGCTCCAGCCTAGTCCTAATTGACTTGTGGCTTCTCTTTCAAAAAAAAATATTAAAATTAAAGAAGTTGTTTTATATTCAAAAAAATACATAAAAGGAAAGAGGGGTTACAAATGGTAGCAGAGAGCGTGGCTCATTCTGGGCTTGGACCCTTGGGTCCTGGTGTGTGACGGGGCTTGCAAACTCGGAAATATTAAGGCCATTGTTCTGACATAGTTTTGGTATATGCCCGTGTAGGCTAGTTGGAGGTACTATAACTTGTGAGTCGGGTCGCACCACTGAGGCGGTTATTTGTGTTTGAAAAATGTAATGGTTGTACGGCCGGGGAGTCTCGAGCGTGGCCTGGAAGATGGAATGTTGATTTAGGGTCGGAGTTTAGAGTGTTATATTGACGGGATGCGGTATGGCCCGATCGGAAATCGGTACCGGCACAGACTTGTGTCCGGTAGAGGTCGAAGTATTAATTCCCGGATTATCATTTTCAGTTGTTAGTTGGTTATTGTGAGAGTTATGTGTTGGTACGGCGTGTGTGTCGAGTTGCTGTTTGATGTTATGTGTGTGTAGTATTGTTGCTTGTCTCTTGTCTCCTTCCGTCGTGGATGTGAATGGTTCAGAATAGGCCAGGTCTCCGCAGCGCTAGAGAACCCGGGGGTCTTCTTGATGGAAGAACAGTACTCAAGGTTTTCCTGGTTTAGTGATTCTTGTTTTTATGTTTGTTGGATGTTTGTTGGTGGTTTATAGGAGAAGTAAGTAGAGCACTGGCGGCATGAGTGTCATAAATCCCGAGTTATTTTTGAAGCACGAGTTGGAGTTCGAGATTAAGTCCCGGGGTGGGAGGCCCCAAGGGGATGTCGCTTCTTTAAGGAAGCAGTTAAGAGACGCCCTCGCGTCCGGGGGGACGACGTCGCTCGTAAAGGTCACTGATGTGACAGCGGAGCTCGAGTTGTGCCAGGAGAAGTGGGGAGAGTTGCGGGAGGTGACGGAAGATTTTGAGTCGGCCCCTTCCAACCTCCGGGCAAGACAGAGAGTGCGTCAGCGAGCGGAACACCTGCAACATAGACTGGAGAACTTGTCCGCACAAACTACAATCGCTGAGGTCAGCGCCACGCTGAAGCTGATTTCGGAACAGGTGGCTAAAGCATTGCGAAACTTCGAGCCCGTGAAGTCTCAGCTTTCCGTGAGCTCTCCCCAGCCTCCTGAAATGAACATATCGCAGTCGCCGAATCCTGCGGCTCCATTGCCGACTCTCTCGGGGGGATCGAGCTTGTCTTATAATAATTTACCTAACCCCCTGTCCTCCATTATTCATGAGCTTCCGGTTGTAGATGGATTGGACGTGGATAAATTGATGAGCTTTTTCCGAATTTTGTTTCAGCTGTCCGACTTCCCGGGGATGTCGGATAGCACTCTACTCGAACTCCTGTATCCCTATTGTCGCAGGTCTGTGGCTGAGCGGGTCGCGCGAACTATACGAGATGGCGGCAGTGTGGCGTCTTTCCATCGGGGGGTGTTGGACGCATGCGTGCCGGGCCTGTTGCAAAAGCAGCTGCAGCACAAACATTGTTATCGGGTGCAAGCACACGGGGAGAATTTTGCGAAGTTTGTACAGAGTATCCGTGATGCTGTCCGGATTTTAGGGTTGGGACTGCCCGAGAATGAAGTAGTGCAGATGATCTTCGAAGGGGTTACTCCCCAGGAGAGATCTCGTTTAACTCTTGCTGAGCGACCGCGGAATTATGAAGATCTCGAGAAGCTTTGCGCGTTATCCCGGGCGATACAATCAATAGATGAATCCCGTGGGCCAGTAAGGGCCAGTCTGGGCGAACCCCGAGTGGTGGAACGACGGGTCGTTCAGTCCCAACCACGGCCAGAGAGAAATAACGGTGGTCGAGGTGGACAAGTGAGAGGTGTTGTTTGCTTTCGCTGTCGCAGACAGGGGCATGTTGCCCGCGATTGTTCGGAGGGTGGTATGCGTCCGGCGCTTCCCCCGAGGGTCCGGTACTCAAAAAACTAAGTTACCAGGGGGGGGACAAATCGGAGGTTGTCTTCCCCTCGTTACAAGACTTTTCAGAATTCAAGTGCCTCCAGGCGGAGGATAGGTCCAGACTCTTCTAATATCAAGGTCCTTACTACCGTCCCGCAAAAGGCTTCTGTATGCCCCTTCCTGTCGCTCGAGGTAAAGAAGGGTCAACTCAGAGCGCTAGTTGACTCCGGGTCAGCCCGATCTATCATCTCATCTCGAGTATGCGCGGACCTTGAAAAACAGGGCTTAATAAAAGGGTCGAATCGGTCGTCTGTGGTGTGCTGGACTGCTTCTAGGGAAATTCTGCCCATCTCCCGGGTGGTTTCCTTTAAGTTCAAGCTTGATGGCTTTTCTTGGGTGTGGCCTTTTCTGGTTTCTCCGGCTCTGGGAGTTGACTGTATTGTGGGTGCCGATTTCATCGCTAAAAGTGGTCTCGTGTTGGACATCCATGGGCACCAGTGTTATTTTAAATTCAATCGGGGTGTTGTTATTCCATTTCTTGGATACCAGGGAGCTAAGGGAGGTATCCAAGAGGTCGCTTGTCCCGATTCTGCACGAGATCATCTCACTCCCGCCCAGCAGAGAGCTTTAGACCGATTGTGTGAGGAATTTCCCTCTGTATTAACTCCCAAGTTGGGACTCACACATTTATTAGAATATAAAATTCGTTTAACGGACTCTAAGATAGTGAGGTCGCACCCATACAAGTTCGCCCCTCCGAAAATGGCCGTTCTGAGGGAGAAGGTTCAAGAGCTTTTAGAGCAAGGGGTAATTGAACCTTCCAATTCCAGTTATGCCAGTCCAGCGTTCCTGGTACCCAAGCCTGGGGGTAAGCACCGTATGGTGATAGATTACCGGAAGTTAAATGCTAATATTGAGGTGGATTCGGTTCCCCTTCCGGATCTCCACTCAGCTTTCGATTGGTTTAGTAAGGCCAAGTACTTCACCGTGATTGATCTCAACGCGGCATATCACCAGATCCCCTTATCTGAGGAAAGTAGACCGTACACGGCATTTTGTGTGCCGTGGAATTTATATCAGTATACGCGGGTTCCTATGGGTCTGACGGTGGGCGCCCAAACGCTCACGCGTCTGCTTGACCTAGTGTTTCAAGATGTAAAATTTAAGTTCATTTTCAACTATTTGGACGACTTGCTGGTCTACAGCAAAACCTATGATGAACATCTGTGTCATATCAGGGAGGTGATGAGTAGGTTGCAAAGCGCGGGCCTCACGGTCAATCCGGAGAAAGTGCGGATCGCCCAGGAGAGCATCTCTTTTCTGGGGCATCTGGTGTCTCACCAAGGCGTTACAGTGGACCCTGAAAGGACCCAGGGTATCCGGGATTTTCCCCCACCAAGGGATGCCAAAGGCATCGCCAGGTTCGTGGGGATGGTTAACTTTTATCGGCGGTTTATCCCCAATGCAGCGGAGATAGCGGCTCCCCTAAATGAATTGAGAAAGAAGGGGGCTAAGTTTGTGTGGGGCGAAAGCCAGCAGAAGGCTTTCGAGACGTTGAAGGAAGCTATTATTTCCCCGCCGGTGCTCCGGATGCCGGATTTTTCTCAACCGTTTATCTTACAGACGGACGCGAGTTCGGTGGCGCTCGGGGCGGTTCTGTCCCAAGTCGTTGATGGTGCTAGGCAGCCTGTGGCCTTTATTTCCCGAACCCTGACCCAGCAAGAAAGAAAGTCTTCAGTATACGAGCTAGAGTGTTTAGCGGTGGTATACGCTCTAGATAAGTTCATGCGTTTTCTGGAACACGCTGAGTTCCTGCTCGAGACCGACAATCAGGTTCTCTCTTGGCTTCTTGCTCACCCCCGGCAACTGGGTAAAATTGGTAGATGGGTGGTTAAAATCTCATCCTTCAAGTTCAAGGTACAACACATTAGGGGAACTCAAAATGTGGTTGCAGATGCTTTGTCACGCATGTTTTCCCAACCCAGTGAAGCCCAATCTGAGCAACCCTGTTCTGTTCTACTAGACTTTCCGTTAGCCTTCACTGATGTGTTGCCCCATCAGTTGAATGATGAAGAGCTGGGTCCTGTCATCCAGAAAATAAAAGAGGGCAACGCGCAGGCCCCGTACTTCTTGTCCAAGGGCGTCCTGTGTTGTCGAGAAAGAAAGGGACGTGCCCCGAAGATCGTGCTGCCTAGCAAGTTAGTGCCCATGGTCTTCAGCTATTATCACAATTCCCCAGTAGGAGGCCACAAGGGGATTCCGAAGACCATTTCCAGTATTAGGAAAAACTTCATCTGGAAGGGCATGGATAGGGACATAGCAACTCGGGTGAAGGCATGTCATCTGTGTGGCTTAAGCAAGCCGCTCAAAACACTAAGCTGGGGTTGTTGTTATCAGACGTGGCGAGCAGACCGATGGAGAAGCTATTCATCGACTACGTGGGACCCTTCCCGCGTAGCAAGTCAGGTAACGCTTACCTACTTGTCAGTGTGGATGCTTTTTCGAAGTTTGCCTGGCTACTGCCCTTATGGCAGGCAACAGCTCGTTTGACCATAAGCGCGCTTCAGAACCATGTTTTTCAGCATTTCGGTCTTCCGACCATCATTGTCTCCGACAATGGACCACAGTTCATTTCGAGTGAGTTCCGGCGGATGTGTTTCGCCAGCGGTATCAAACATGTAACCACTTCCCCGTATTACCCACAGCCGTCCTATGCGGAGAGGTTCAATAGGAATCTCCGGTCCGCACTCATTGCCTATCACGCGGAGCAACAGACCACCTGGGACCAGAACTTGAAGTGGTTCCAGCTAGCCTTTAACACGGCCCTGCATGACAGTCATAAGGTCGTGCCCTTTGAGATCATGTTTGGATTCTCGCCCGCACTCCCGTTGACTAACTTGTGGAATATTGACGATCTTCTACCACGGGAGCCCGATAATGGAACTGCAGAGAGATGGAGGGAGGCTCGGAAGAATTTGCTGCGAGCGCACGAGCGGGTCCGTCGACGATATAATCAGGGGCGAATTCCGAACGCCTTTCAGACCGGCGACTGGGTCTACTGCCAGAGCCATCCGATCAGCTCAACCGCGGACAAAAGGGCCGCTAAATTGTGCTATCGTTGGTCAGGACCATACCGTATTCTAGGGTTCACGTCTCCGGTGACGACGCGATTGGAAGAGCAGGGTAGTAATCCTAAGGAGATTACTGCACACGTTTCCAAATTAAAATTATTTAAAAAAGGTAAACGGGCTGAGAAAGAAGGGGGGGAACGGTGGCGGTCTCTGTGCGAGTAGGGATGTTGTCGGTTTTGAGAGGGTGTGCTCCGGGGGCGGTATTGAGAATGATATGGTAGCGGGTAGATGTTTCCCACAGTCCCGGTGGGGTTCGTCTACTTCAGGGATGCGCCCCTGCCAGCGCGAGCCTTGGTTTTCTCCAATTGTCCTTATGTCCGGCCTAACCTATGACCGTTTAATCATCCTTGCCCATTCTCCTTCCGATTTTCCTGACCAAAAAAAAAAAATTAAAAAAAAATAAAATAAAAAACAAAAAAATAAAAAAAACCTAGAAAAAGCAAAAAAAAAAAAGAAGGAGTTAGCGAGAGAAGTGGAGCAGTAGGGGGGCCGGGGTCTGTTGTGCTCCTCGTCCCACCTGCTGTTCCAGGCATGCCCTTGGAGCACACTTGTAAAACTCGTATATATATGTTGGAAAGGTGCCATAGTCACAGTTGACATGGCTTTCCGTCAGGTCCCCAGTGGGAACCACCGCATCATGGTGACTGTCATCGCCCCTTTTTTCCTTGGCCCGCGCAGTAAAGGTATTGTGTAAAAAGGGGGGGTAGTATTACAGAATTACCCCGTAGGTATATGGGGCAGATGCCCTGTTTAGGTGGCTATCGTGTTCTGGCTTGGGTGGACAAGCCTCAGGAGGTCGGAACTCAGGGAGCTCCCGAACTTTCTTTCGTCTTTCTTCTCTGTCCCTCTTTGCGGTGGGCTGGCCCTGATCAGGTCAGCGTGCCGCACATACACACTTACATACTACACGTCTTCTTTCGTCTCTTTCGTTTTCCCTTCTGAGCCTCTGTTCTCCTGGGAGCAAGTGCCGCCGGGCCACCTTACCCACGATGTCCACCGGAGTATTTAAGAAGGGGGTACACTGCAGGGTACTTTCCCGAGTTTCAGAGTGGGGCAATCGGGTTGCCCTTTCGGGGTGGGGGTGTGCCGGTGTAAATCCGGCCGTTGAAAAAGTTTTAGAAAAGTTTTGTTTAATTGTAAAATAACGCCGGTTAGTCAGAGCGACCTTTGTTCTGCGGTGTAAGTGAACAGCAGAGAGTACGGTTGCGCGCGCAACTGCAGTGAGGGGTGGCTTTGCTCTGCCTGTGAAGGCAGTCCGAATTCATCGCCCAGCTAAGAAACACAACGGTCCGCTCTCTCTTCGAACATTACGGCGCAGTTTCTGTAGCTTCTTCATGGCTTGCTAAAGCATAAACGACTCCCGGTAAGAAGTGCATTATCTTATGTCTTTATAAGTAATTATATATATGGATAATTAATAACAAGGTGTATGCAACCGTATAAAATACGTAATTATGTGTGTGCGACCCGACAGTTTTTATATTAAGAGAAAACTCATGGTGCAGTAATTTACTTAATGTTCAGTCAATGTCCCTTTTATTATTACTGTAATAGTGTAAGAGGTATGGCAATTGTCATTGTCATGATAGGGGTGTATAACATTAAAAAATTAAGGGCTAAAGTTAGTGCGTAGTCAGGGAATGAACTGTACATTCATGCAGTGGACTGTCGGGGAGCTATTTAATCAACTTTACAGTAGAGAGTTTCTTTGTGTGAACTTCCTTAGATGAAATCTTATTAATGTTAAAACATTCTTAATGCTGTGAGTGCCTTGCAGTTGAAATTTTGGTCAAATAACGATTATCACTTACCACGTGGCGCATAACCTGTTAATTTCTGTCGAAGCATGTAGAGCAAGTGCTGATCACTTTTATATTAAGCCATGTTTAATAAAGCTTGTTCATTATTCAGATTTACTTATTCTATGGCTGATTTTCTACTCTTTAAGCTGGTTGCAAAAAACTTTATTAATGAAAATTGTGCTTTTATTGAGAGTTAGTTGGCGGCCCGTGCTGAGGTTAATTACCTGAGCTCGGGTGTATATTTTTAGTGAACAGTTCTCTAATTTATTTGAATTAACAGGGTTCTTGAATTAAGCCGGAGATTTGGCCTTGCTGATCGCCGTACATCTGCATCAGACATGGACCATTAAAAAGATCTTGTCCGAAGAGGGAGCTGGAGACTGATTTTCGATGTAGCACTCGCCAGCATTTCTAAGGTGATATTCACGCTTTTATTTTACTTTGGGGGCCGGGCCGGCAGTGCGCCTGTTTTACATTAAATATCTTTGAAGCCATGGGGCCACGTGTCCAGACTGTCTGCTAGAAAGGGGAGCAGCTGATCATGACTGAACATTATAAGTTAAATTCAAGAACACTTTTTTATAACTGATTTACATTACACTAAGTGCACTCCTTGTAATTGTGTGCTGCACTGGGGGAGCGTGCCAGATATTTTTTTACACTGGACATTTTACAGTTCGCATCTCATTATTATTTAACTCTTTACAAAATTTATAGAACTGGCTAGTAGCTCTGTTCCGGCTGGAACAGGAATGAATAAATATTAACTTCACTATGGGTTTAACATGTAAGGGCTGGGGGTTTCCTGTGTTTTTTTTTTTGCCGTTTTCTGGGGTTTAAAAGGGGACTTAGTTTTTCTCAGACACATGTTGGTGCAACCTCAGGCAGGTTGGAGGCCTGTCAAACTTTGTCAACCGCATGCTGGCGCGCTGCCACAATTGCTAGGGCACAACCGTCTTATTGTATTTTTTCATTCTAATTATATTTATATAGCCATTCAGGGTTAATAGAAAATAATTTGTTTTTTCTTCTGGACATATATTAGTTGATTTTGCTCCTTACAAAAGGGCTATACTGATTGTTTTTCTTAACTGGCAAACACATATTGATTAACTTTCACTTGTAGTATCTGCTGTTTAATTTTCCTTAACTATAAAACATATACTCATTAATTTTTTTTTGTAAAACTTATATTGTCTAAATTTTTCTGACATTGTAAAGCCTCGAGTGATTAATTTCCCTTTGTTAAAGTACATATTGAGTTTTTTCAATCCTTCGGAATTGTGAAGTAAAGTAACCGTTTAGAATTGTATAACAACTGTTTGAAATCAGATGATGTAGTTCTGTAAAATTTATTTAATGCTGTGGAAGGAACTTAAGGTTCATACACTCATGATGGGTTATTGATCAGTGGAATGCTATGCAAATGGGCGGTCCGGTTTTATTTATGCGTTATGAGTTTTATCATCCTTCTGGGGTTCTGGCTTTTGGGTAATTCTGCAAAAGCGGGTTGTTGATGGGCGAACATTTTATCTCTGCTGGGTTCTGAGTATCGTTGTTACACTGCCTGCAGGGCGGGCATTCGGGTTAGAATTGATGTTATTGTGAGTTTGCGTGCCTTATGTTTCTGTGTGTGTCATGTTTGTCCGTGTCTAGCTAGCCACAAGATGGGGGAGAACTTTATATTATATTTATATATATTTACTGAATTTGTACACACTTGTTATGCTATACACATGTTGTTTTGCTTGTTATGCTTTATATTTATATATATGTATATATTTACTGAATTTATGCACACTTGTTATGATGTACACATGTTGTTTTAATTTAATACTGTTAAAGCAGGGCTTAAATCATTCGTGCTAATTATGATTCATGGGGGGGACAATGATGTACTAGAGTTGGCCTGCATGTATGATTTCTAAGCATACAATAAACTTGTTATTGTTACATTACGGCTGAGTTTCATTGCAAGTCCCGTCATACTGGACCCGGCACGATTTTTGCTTCTCTAGGCTCCAGCCTAGTCATAATTGACTTGTGGCTTCCCTTTAAAAAAAAATATTAAAATTAAAGAAGTTGTTTTATATTCAAAAAAATACATAAAAGGAAAGAGGGGTTACAGTCTTGAGTTCGTATCTGAATACGTTGCGTTGACTTTTCTGCCATTAGCTGCGGTGAGTCGATCGGTACATTCCTGTATAGACATTAACATAAACACAACATGTATATGATACTTACTATCAGTTGTATTATGCTAAGGATATTAGATAATATTGTTGGTGAGAATCATTAAATTTGAATGTTCGCTCTGGCTCCTGGTACCAACCGTCTCTTGTTGCTCACCTAAGCTGTAATTCTATTTTTTCCAATAAAGTTCAACACTTTAATTTGTTCGTAAAACAATAGTTGTTTATTTAACTCAAGTAGAATAATTATTGTTACAATGTTATTATTTATCTTCCTTTTTTAAAGTAATTAAAGTTGAACATGGACTCTTAAAATAATTAAATTCTCAGGGTGGTATGACTGCATTTGGTCAAATCGATTATTTTCTGTTTGTAAATAATTTGATTATTATGCTTTATACAATTAGTAGGTTCTTTGAGTCTGCTAGATACAATTCTACAATAAAATGCACTACTGTGATAATGAGTAGGCGGAGAATAAAAATATTAATTGTTGGTTTAACATAACATAAAATATAAACGATTGTTCATTGTTTACAATTGAGGTTAGCAGAGGTTCATTGTAGCCTGGCTTATTTAAAATTGATTAATTGATGCTTCTTTGAGGCATTACTTATTTAGTATATCATTATAATGTATTAAATTTAGTGTTGATTTCCTGAATAATCTCCAAGATTGGATATAAACAAAACAGGTAATTCTAATTAATTCGCTACGACTAGGGTACACTCATGTGTGACTTTGAGTTCAAGTACTACAATTAAATACAATAACATCTTAAAATTATCAATTGTTAGGGTTCATTTCCCCTCATTGATCATTCAATGTCTTTTCTTAAACTAATACAATTTATTCAATCAAAGAATTAAAATTGTCATTATTAAAATCTTTCATTTAGTTAGTGTTTATTTGATTTTTTCCAAATCCCCTTCCTTGTGGAATTTGGGTTATTTATTAATTAATTCAAACAAATTAGATCCGCTATTAGCGTTCCTTAATTAATTAATGATTTGTTATATAATATATTTACACTGATACTTGCGTAATCTGATGATTACGCAACACTTTTTTAACAAACTTTTTTAACAACACTTTTTTAACATTTTATAATTAATTAATATTTTAATTAATTTTCATAAAGGTTCAAATCCTAGGCTTATTGTCACATATTTTGTTTATCAATAATATTACAATAATAGTAGTTGATAATAACATTTTATTATGGCCTATGTATAATGCATTGGTCATTATCACTTCTGATAGTGTCCTTTTTCTTTATCATTTGGTTTTATTACCTTAACTATAGTCTGTTAGGTGAGTTTACTATACTCTTGAAAGTTACATTTTTACATGAGTGTTATTCTTTCAAATTATTCTCATTATTGTTTTATATCTCTTATCAGTGTTCTGATAACACTGTCAGTATTGTGCAGTAGTTAATCCTGCATTTACAATGATAATTGTTTTGGTTTGAATTTACCAAGATTACTTGCATCTAGCTGTCACTATGGTTTACTTATTATTTTTGTTATTATTAGTATTTAGGTGGCTATAATCTTTGAATTTACTAATTTGCACGTAACTCTGCCTCATTCAATGTTATTAGTTGAGTTCCTACTCTTTTATGATAAGTTTACAAGATAATTTTGTTGCCTCATGCACCCATTCTATGTCAGGCATATAGTTATATTAAATTACATCAATTCAGCTTTTATATTTCCTTATTACATTATCTGTTGTACAATAAATGTTCCTTATATTATCTATTTACGTCACACTATAACACATTTTAATTCAACATTGCTTTAGCCTTATTTTTCTATAGTTTTATTGAAAACTAGTTGGCCAGATTAGGTTATGTTATAATCAACTTGTCCAACAATGGTTTACTGTTAGTTTTGTATTTCTACATTACATCTGATTTATTTAACTTTTAGTTTCCAATTTATTTATTTTTACAGTCTGTATTATTGGTAATTAGTGGTTATTTACAATTTCAATTCCACTTTACAATCTGTCATTAGTGTTTGGACATAGTCCTTTTTTCAAGTTTACACATCATTCAGCTATGAACTTATCATACAGTTATTCATTCTCTTTATTAATTCCTGTGTTCAATAATTAACTCTTATTGAGTACTGTTTGTATTACATTGTCAAGGAAGGTATTTACTTAATAAGTTTTAAGTCAGTGTCAATTTTACAGCTTAGGGATTTAAATCATGTTGTTTATTCCACTTCTACTTTCTTCATTTAAAATAATACTTTTATTGGCAAATGTTAATTCATTATAATTCATATTATCTCCCTTTTGGTGTTTGACATGGATATGTTTCTTCTTCTCTGCACTGATTCCTTCCTCACTCTTAATAAGTTTCTTCATGATGTTGTTGTCACTGGTTTCCTTCTCACTGTTTGATAAGTTTCTTCTTGATGTTGTTATCATTGGTTTCCTTCTCACTGTTTGATCTATTGGGTAATTATGTATGTCGTCTCGTCATTAGTCTTGCTTTATTTTCTTTATTAATACATTTACTGGTAATTCTTTCTTCATTTTATTCACTTGTTTTGGCTTATGATACTTCCTTTATCCATGATTGTATGTTCGACCTTGTAGGTATTCTTACTCGTAGTGGCTTTCAACTCATTTGTGGTACGTTGGTGTTGGTTGTGTTATATGTACCATTACATATTGCCTCCCTACTAGAATTGATTATTTCTGAGATTCTTCTTTAGTATTGAAGAAATTATCAATTATTTATTTTTTATTTCACTTTATAGTCACAAGTTTGCTTTCATATCTCTATCTACTTTTATACTTGTCTTCATTTCATTAAATTTCTACCTTTTATCTTCCTTTTTAATTCTGGAATCTGCCTGTCGTGTTATCCCTTAAATATTTAGTTTCCCTAACATTTTTTCCCTATCATGTGAGCTGGGGCAGCCCAGAGCGGCACTTGTGGCTACAATACTCTACTGGCCATACTACACTTTTTTGAGATCAGAGGAACAGCATCTCTGCTCATGAAAATAATTGCTGGAACATTTCTTCAGTCAATTCATTATAAAACACTTATAAGTAGTCGATTGGCGACTAATAAAAAACACTCTTGGGGTTATTCACTCTTTTGCCGTCTATATTTGATTATACTATTCTTCTTGATTCCTTCTTATTTTCTGTAAATCTTTATTAGTTAACGTTGTTGACAAGTAGCACTTGTAAATACTTTTTATTTTTCTCTTCTTCTTGTGACAAATGTTCTTCATATTGATTTTTTCTTTCTTCTTCTTGATCAATTCTCTTTCTTATAATCTCCTCTACATAATACTCTCTTCGGTGGTCTTCTTCTCTACTCTTTCAAATGTCATATTTTTTTTTACATTTTATTCTGGATAATATTTTTTTGTTATTGTGGTGGAAATCATAGTTAAAGTATCTTAGGTTTATTCAATAGTTGTTTGCCTCATCTTTGTTTATTTATTATATAATCTTTTTTTTATTTATTCTTTCCTTTTATTATTATAGCCTTCTCTTATATAGTACTCTCTTTGGTGTTTTTCTCCTCTACTCCTTCAAATGTTTGGCATTTAACGTTTATTCTGGAATATTTTCTTATTGTGGTTGAAATCGTTGTTAAAGTATCGTAGGTTTACACAATAGTCGTTGGTCGCATCTTTATTTATTTATTATTATCATCTTCTTCTCTGGTTTGCTTTGGTCCATTTCCAAAATATCCGTCCCTTTTTCTCGATGCGTTGGTGTTCTGGTTATCCATGGTCAATCATCTTAGGTACGTTTGTTGTTGGGATCATCTTCGTGTTCAGATGGCTCTCAGTACTTGTATCGTACCTTACTATCATCTTGTCCTTCCATTTCATTGTTACCAAAGTTTCTTTTAATTTGAGGTCTGTTTTAGTCTTTTGAACTAATTCTGTCTCTGTTAATTCTTTTCCAGTGGATTGGCGTTGCAATTTTCTTTTTGTAGCCTTTCGTATGGTATTACTTTTTGGATCAATTGCTTTATCATCTGGTTTGCTTCCCAAATGCAATCCTGTTATCTCAATTATTGATGACGTCATTGATCTGTTGAGAAATATCCCTTTTCTGGGTGTAATTAACTTGACTACCCTATTTGTAAGATTTGTTCTCACTGTTGCATGGTGATTCATTTCGGACATCTCTATGAAGTTCTTTTCATACTTCTTCCCATTAATCGCTTTTCGGTTGTTAATAATTGGGTGGTTAATTAAGTTATCTAGACCACTCCTAGTCATCTCTAATGTTTCCCGTGTAATTCTCACTTTCTTGGGAAGTATTATTCTTCTTTCTTCCGTTTTCTTAATTATTTGTTTCTTTACTCCCTTGATGTTAATTTTGATGTACATCATCTTTTCTTTGTCTCTGTTACTTTTATTGTCAGATATCGACGTACTTGTCTCTTCTTTACTTTCTATTTCCGAACTTTCTTGTTTCATGTTTTCCTCGTTATTTTCTTCTGTGGTTTCTTTTAATTGGTCATTATCATCTATTATTTCTGCTACCAACCTTTTTCCTTCCATGCTCAGCTCTATTCCTGTACTGATTAGTTCCATGTTTTCTTCCATCTTTTTGTTTAGCAATTCCATGTTTTTACTATTGTCTTCGATGCTATCATCGATTTTCTTAATTAATTTTTGGGTATCTTCCTTCAATGGTGCTATGTTTTTATTTGTCTCTTCTGTTTTCTTGTTTGATTCCCCTTTGAAATCTTCCTTTAACGATTCGATATTTTTCGTTAATAATTCATTATTATTCTTCAATGCGTCTTCCATCTTTTTCTGGCTGTCTTCCGTCTTTTTCTGACTGTCTTCCTTCAACTCTTCTTTTAATGATTCAATATTTTTCTGACTATCATCCATCTTCTTATTAATCGATTCCATATTTTTATTTAACGACTCGTTATTTTTATTTAATTCTCACTTGAATTCCTTATTATCTTCCATCATTTTCCGGCTGTTTTCCATCAAATTCTCGGTCATTTCCGTGAGATTCGCTTCCCCTGTCTGTGTAGGCTTCTCGGGTTGTTCCTCTGGTTGTACGGGTCGGTTAGGTTCTGTAGGAGGTACTATTTCTTCTACATCTCCGACTGGCGTCGACTCCTTATCCTCCATGTTTATCTCCTTCTCTACTTCCGCCGCACGTTTCTTGGAAGTTGCTCCCCGTTGCATTTTCAATCGTGTGTATTGCAGTTGCCTCGAAAATTAGGTCGATTATTTATTTTTTATTGATTAGGTTAAATATTTTTTCACCTAATTCACGCCTCGAACGTTGGTCGCCAATTTGTAGCGTAACGGTTTATTAGCCACACATTGCTGGCGTCAATTTGTAAGTAGACGAGATGTCACCTCGTAGAATCTGGTTATCTGTTTTATTATTATTATTAAAGTTTTGTTTTTATTATTAATTTTTGTTTTATTGATTTATTCTATTAAATTCAATCTATTATTGAATCCAATATGAATAAATCGGTTCACTTACTCTTTGACGTTGTTTATTAATTTTGTTTAGATTGTTCATAATGTTTTTCGTTCAATGTCTTGAGTTCGTATCTGAATACGTTGCGTTGACTTTTCTGCCATTAGCTGCGGTGAGTCGATCGGTACATTCCTGTATAGACATTAACATAAACACAACATGTATATGGTACTTACTATCAGTTGTATTATGCTAAGGATATTAGATAATATTGTTGGTGAGAATCATTAAATTTGAATGTTCGCTCTGGCTCCTGGTACCAACCGTCTCTTTTTGCTCACCTAAGCTGTAATTCTATTTTTTCCAATAAAGTTCAACACTTTAATTTGTTCGTAAAACAATAGTTGTTTATTTAACTCAAGTAGAATAATTATTGTTACAATGTTATTATTTATCTTCCTTTTTTAAAGTAATTAAAGTTGAACATGGACTCTTAAAATAATTAAATTCTCAGGGTGGTATGACTGCATTTGGTCAAATCGATTATTTTCTGTTTGTAAATAATTTGATTATTATGCTTTATACAATTAGTAGGTTCTTTGAGTCTGCTAGATACAATTCTACAATAAAACGCACTACTGTGATAATGAGTAGGCGGAGAATAAAAATATTAATTGTTGGTTTAACATAACATAAAATATGAACGATTGTTCATTGATTACAATTGAGGTTAGCAGCGGTTCATTGTAACCTGGCTTATTTAAAATTGATTAATTGATGCTTCTTTGAGGCATTACTTATTTAGTATATCATTATAATGTATTAAATTCAGTGTTGATTTCCTGAATAATCTCCAAGATTGGATATAAACAAAACAGTTAATTCTAATTAATTCGCTACGACTAGGGTACACTCATGTGTGACTTTGAGTTCAAGTACTACAATTAAATACAATAACATCTTAAAATTATTAATTGTTTGGGTTCATTTCCCCTCATTGATCATTCAATGTCTTTTCTTAAACTAATACAATTGATTCAGTCAAAGAATTAAAATTGTCATTATTAAAATCTTTCATTTAGTTAGTGTTTATTTGATTTTTTCCAAATCCCCTTCCTTGAGGAATTTGGGTTATTTATTAATTAATTCAAACAAATTAGATCCGCTATTAGCGTTCCTTAATTAATTAATGATTTGTTATATAATATATTTACACTGATACTTGCGTAATCTGTTGACTCGAAGAATTAACACTTTTTTAACTTTTTATAATTAATTAATATTTTAATTAATTTTCATAAATGCACATCACACACTGCCTATACGCATGAACTCCGTTATAGAACACTTAAAAATAGACTGCACTGTCTTCTCGGGTTGACCTAACCTCAACTCGAAGTTTCGAGGTTAGCCTGTGTATTAACAGCTGTTGGCTGTCAAACCCACGTTGTTCCGCTAACGTGGAGTATCTCTCGTTGTTGTTGATAGACTGGCTATGGTTACCTGGTCGGGATTCTACACCTCGTATTTTTTAATGAGCTCTGTTTGGCTAATTGTCTTTATGTCGTGTACTCTTGGTGAGGTCCGTCAAAATAGACGCTTAACATAGCGTCAGTAGCTGGGTTCAAGATTATGATTTATTGGTCACATACCCAAGCGCAAGGGCTTGTCACTTTCTAATTTTTTCTTATAAGTCAAATATCTTATCTATAATTACACTGACAATATTTTTATCATTCCCATCGTTTCTGTTTTTTGATTACGAGTAATTTGCATACCCTCATCATATAGTTCTGATTTGGGGTTGATAAAACCGCACTTGGAATAAATTCATAAGTTACTTAATACTTTAAATACATTGTTTTTATCCCACGTTTTCATGGTGATAACATATTGTTACAGTATTATTCACTTTTCACTTCTAGTCATGTATTAATAATTATAAAATATCTATTTTCCTAGGTTCAAATCCTAGGCTTATTGTCACATATTTTGTTTATCAATAATATTACAATAATAGTAATTGATCATAACATTTTATTATGGCCTATGCATAATGCATTGGTCATTATCACTTCTGATAGTGTCCTTTTTCTTTATCATTTGGTTTTATTACCTTAACTATAGTCTGTTAGGTGAGTTTACTATGCTCTTGAATGTTACATTTTTACACGAGTGTTATTCTTTCAAATTATTCTCATTATTGTTTTACTATCTCTTATCAGTGTTCTGATAACACTGTCAGTATTGTGCAGTAGTTAATCCTGCATTTACAAATTTGATGTGTGTGTTATAATGTATATTAAAACTATATAATCAGAGTTACCAACCTTTGTAATATTATAGTGTATAGATCAGGTCTGGCAACATTTCTCTGTGGTGGGAAATTCAAACTATATGAGCAGACGCATTAAACTATATGATTGTTGTCGACTACAATATCAATTTATCAACTCTCTCTCCCCCTCTCTCTGTCTCTCTCACACATACACATTCGAATGTAAGTAACTATCTCGTTCGCACTCTCTAGGTCATCGGTTTTACTGTGATATCAAGTTTATCAACTCTCCCTCTCTCTCTCTCTGTCTCTCTCTCTCTCTCTCTCTCTCTCTCTCTCTCTCTCTCTCTCTCTCTCTGTGTTTATGTAACGTCTTTCTCACATCTCTCTCTCTCTCTCTCTCTCTCTCTCTCTCTCTCTCTCTCTCTCTCTCTCACATTTGAATGTAAGTAACTATCTCGCTCGCTCCTCTCTTTATGTCATTTGTTTTACTGTGATATCATGTTATCAACTCTCTCTTTGAATGTAAGTAACTATCTCTCTCTCTCTCTCTCTCTCCCTCTTTCACATCTCTCGCTCTCTCTCTCTCTCTCACATTTGAATGTAAGTAACTATCTCGCTCGCTCTCTCTGTTTATGTCATTGGTTTTACTGTGATATCATGTTATCAACTCTGTCACACACACATACACATTTACTAGATTACTGTTGTGTATGTCTCTCACTCTCTCTCTCGCTCTCACATTTGAATGTAAGTAACTATCTCGCTCTCTCTCTCTCGAGCTGCAGACGTCAACAGAAATTCCCTCATTGAAATCGTAGACTGTGTCACTATACATAAACTTAAATATGGTTTACAGACCATTGTAATTTTAAAAAATTCATTTTGCATTGATTAAATATATATATCATAAACAATGATATAAAATAAATACAATATGAAATAATAATAATATTTCGTCATTGTAAGATTTTATTAAAAACAATTGTCAATTTAAATAATAATTTTCATGATTGCAAGATACAACCTGTGTACACACAAACTTAAAATATAGTTTACCGATCATTGTAATGCAAGAGGTCATTGACACGACTTTACACTGTTTTTAGAAATTTATATTCAGCGTTGTAATTAGCGATACTAAATGTCATCGCCAGGAAATATATTTATCGCCTACCTCGTTGCGTCCTACTTCTAATTTTGACACATGGCGGTCATTGACCGCGATTTAGAAATTTATATACACCAAAAATAGTAATTAAGAGCCAGTAAGTCGTGCTACTTATGGATTTAGAAAGTAATTACTCCCAAAACGGACGCAGAAGCCGCCCCACTACCGTTGTATAATACATCAATATATATATACACAGAGAAGAGCAGTCACAATTTCTCATTGTAATAGTCTTCGTGTACTTGATACGACGCACTCATTGTGAAATCGATCATTGTGTACAACAGCATTTTTAAGAGGTGAGTAAAAGATTTGAATACATTATCAAGTGTGTTATTTAACGGCAGATTGTAGTTATAAGCGTATAATTTCCAAAACAGTACTTGATGTGTTAGTGTCTGCTACAATTTCAATAATTTATTCTATTAGAATTTTATATCATCGCTAAGTGTGTGTGTGTGTGTGTGTGTGTGTGTGTGTGTGTGTGTGTGTGTGTGTGTGTGTGTGTGTGTGTGTGTGTGGTCAAAATTACTATGTCAGTGTCTGTTACAATTTTTGAAATTTATTCTCACTGTACTTTTATATTACACTTCTAATCGAAGATATATTTTAGGTATAGCTGAATTTAAGCGTACGAGCCTTCAGTATACACAACGTCTGTCATTTAAGGGTACGTGTGTGTGTGTGGACAACGCTTGCTATTTTGGTAAGTGTACATGAAACATTTTGAATACGTTATTAATTTATTCTCATAGTATTTTATGTCATCTCTAAGTGTATGTGTATGTGTGTGTGTGTGTGTGTGTGTGTGTGTGTGTGTGTGTGTGTGTGTGTGTGTGGTCAAATTACTATGTCAGTGTCTGTTACAATTTCCGAAAGTTATTGTCACTGTACTTTTATATTACACTTCTAATCGAAGATATATTTTAGGTATAGCTGAATTTAAGCGTACGAGCCTTCAGTATACACAACGTCTGTCATTTAAGGGTACGCGTGTGTGTGTGTGTGTGTGTGTGTGTGTGTGTGTGTGTGTGTGTGTGTGTGTGTGTGTGGACAACGTTCGCTATTTTGGTAAGTGTACATGAAACATTTTGAGTACGTTAATAAGTGAACATAATTTATTGTATGTACATATTTTATTTAAACGTAAAATTATTCAGATTAAAACATTATCAAGTGCATTATTTATTGAATTTAATACATCACTCGTTCAAAATAAGTATGTGTGTGTGTGTGTGTGTGTTCAAATTACTATGTCAGTGTCTGTTACAATTTCTGAAATTTATTCTCACTGAACTTTATATTACACTTCTAATCGAAGATATATTTTACTTTGAGAAGCCATTAACATTCTCAATCGATTAACCAACTCGTTAGGATCGTCCAATGTACGTAATCGATTGCAGTGTTCGGCTTCATCTCCATATAGCCACTCCCTGTACGTTTTCGTGCACTTGATGCAAACAACTTAGATATTACTAGTCGGTACTTGACACCACTGTTACTGTTTATTCGCGTATTGTGTTTATACTTTTGTTTGTGTCCGTTGGTTGCTAGTAGTATGGACTTGTATTTCCTCATATCGTCCTTATTGTATTTTTTCTTTAGTTTCATAAACAAAAGTTCGTACAGACCGGGCGGGCCCTCGTAAATTTTTCCTTTGACATGAAAGTTATCGTTATCATCGATTTTCACATTTGAATCACCTATCATCCATTTACCGGCCTCGTATCGAACACCATACATACGACCTATAATCCGTTTACAGTCAGTCGATTCACACAAACGCATATATTTGTTTGCTAATGAATCGTCACTGAAATGTGAAGCGTTAGGGTTCCATGCGCTATCGTCACTGAAATGAGAAGCGTTATGACTCTGCGCGCCACTTTCGGTTTCATTTATTACGTGTTGTGTAGGCTCTTCTTGTTTTATCTGCTGCTTCTCCTCCTCCTCCTCCTCCTCCTCCTCCTCCTCCTCCTACATCATATGACCACTTAACTTTCGTGAAATAGCTTCTAACGGTTCCAGAATCGGCTTGTAATTTTTTCTGAACTTCTCGTCGCTTCCTCTGATGCCGTGTTGTAATGCATGATGTTTTTTCCTTATGTTGTCGCTTATCTTATCTATATCATACGTAAGTCGTTCCTCCTTATTCATCGCCATCGCGTGTTAGGAAGAGGACGGATTACATTACTACAGTGCAATCACTTATATACTTCGCCGGAAACAATTATGAATCGATCAAAGCCGATTCTATATCTACCTTCATATATTGACGAGTCTTTGTCTATGACTAGAAATCCATAACGATCCTTCCACGCTTCCGTGCAGACGTCTTTGAAAGCATCATAAGTAGAGGGAAAATGGGGTTCCTGACACAAAGGAATGCCGCCTTTCTTAAAAAACATAAAAAACGATAAAAAACAAGATCAAAGAGATGCCGCCGTTCCCGCGGTCCAAGATTTTTTCCCACGCTCTCCCCACCACCGCTGGACCACAGTGTCCGCGAATTTCCGCGAATATAATTTTTTATATGCAGCCTTTCGCGAGCCTAAATCACTTTCACTTTCTAATTTCCGCGAATATAATTTTTTATATGCAGCCTTTCGCGAGCCTAGATCACTTTCACTTTCTACTGGACCACAGCATCCGCGACTTTTTCGCTGATCTGTGTCAAGATCCGCGACTTTTTCGCGTATCTGGACCACAGCATCCGCGTTATTTTTTTATATGCCGCCTTTCGCGAGCTTAGATCACTTTCACTTTCTATCACTTGATGCATTATAGTGTATATATTAAATATATGATCGGGGGTTACCAACCTTGTATGAGTTCAAATTTGTTATAATGTATATTAAATCTATATGATCAGGTTTACCAACCTATGGTGGGGGGTTCCGACTTGATGCATTATAGTGTATATATTAAATATATGATCAGGGTTACCAACCTTGCATGAGTTCAAATTTGTTGTGTGTTATAATGTATATTAAATCTATATGATCAGGTTTACCAACCTACGTATGGGTTCAAACTTGATATGTGTGTGTGTATTATAGTGTATATTAAAATATATGATCAGGGTTACCAATCCTGCATTATTGTGTGTGTATAGAACAGATCTGCCAACATTTTTCTTCGGTGGGAAATTCAAACTATATTATAGTAAATTGTTGACGACGACTTCGATATCAACTCTCTCTCCCCTCCTCTCTCTTTGTCTCTAGACACAGTTGTCGATCACGATATGAACTCTCTCTCTCTTTGTGTCATCAGTTTTACATAAGCGTCGTGCTACTTATGGATTATTGTAAGTAGCGATACTAAAATGTAATCACCAGGAAATATATATATTTATCACCTACCTCGTTGCGTCCTACTTCTAATTTTTTTGACACATAACAGTCATTGACCACGATTTAGAAATTAATATACTGCCAAGTCTGTGTGTGTGATAAAGTGTTACGCATAAAAAAATCTCCTTGAAATAAGGTATTTTCAAAAGTTTTGTGTACACACATTGTATAATAATTTTTGTAATTGTAAGATACAACCTGCAAATTATTAAAATGTCTCTCTCACACATTTCTGATTACTATACAAATAATTGGATGCATATTCGAAGGTTTATAACGAAATAAATTAAAATAAACCATAATTTGTTTTAAATAATTAAATATATATATTTACAACACTGTACACAAACATAAAATATATAGTTTACAAACCGCTATAATACAATTATTGATTAAATATATATATATCACAAACATTGTTATATATAAAATATTAATAATAATATTGTTTTAAATGATTAAATATATATTTACAGCACTGTACACAAACTTAAAATATAGTTTACAAACCGTTATAATACAATTATTCAAAATACATTTTACATTGATTAAATATACATATATCACAAACAAACATTGTTATATAAAATAAATATTAATAATAATTTTTTGACATTGTAAGATTTTAAAATAATAATTTCACAGCTGTAGATACAGTTCACAAGGAAGTTTATCTGTAACATAACAATACAGTCGATATTAGAATCACTGATACGATAATATTCAATTATCACATGCACACACACACACACACACACAGTTAGTGGAAAGAATCAAATGTGTTAAGTAAGTAAACTTTTTCAAGTATATGTCATTTTTCATAAGTTAATGTACTTTCAAATAATTTCTAATCAAACCAAACCAAATATTATTCACTGGAAATTTGTAAATACTACTTAGAATCAATGATATTCTTATCGCATAAAGGTAATGTACTTTCAAATAATTTCTAATCGAACCAATTATTATTCAACGAAACTAAATAGAATCAATGATACATTTATCATGTACATACAAATTCAATTATTAAAGTGTTAAGTACAGTGAGTTGAAACTACACACACACACACACACACACACACACACACACACACACACACACACACACACACACACACATCAATAAATTGTTTGTTAACACGATTGCTACTTACGACGTTAGGACTCAATCTCTACTTGTGTTGTTTGATTTCTCGTCCCTCGATACACTAAATGTAGTTCTTTAGGTTTGATATGTCTGAGCTCCTCATTCGTGAAGACACCTGCATACCTCTTGGGAAGATAGACACGATACTGACGGTCGCCATCCTCCAACGTAGCAAGCACAGAGTTCCCATATTTTGTGTCCACATTTGTTAAGACCATGATGGGATATTTTTTATTCACTATCAATTCTGAACATCGTTTGTACTCGATAGCACTTACAGCATTAAACTTTACAAGAAACGACATTATTAGAAGACACTAGTGAACACGTCTGTATCAAACCAGAGAGAACCAAACAATGACTGAATATTCGTCACAAAAGGACAGTAGAATGTGATAGAGGTGGTGGTAACGTCGGTGTCCCACTTTCATTTGCATGTATGAACATGTCCCACAGACGAAATTAGAGACACCAAAAATATAACAATGTCATTAGGAAAGTCCATTTTCATAAGAAAATAGTCACTGCTTACAGCTATGCATGTATGTACATGTCCACAACAGAATGAGAGAGAGATATAAATGTCATCATTCGCTGTGACCTACTTTCTAAATTTGTTACATTAAAAATGTTTGTTTAAAGCAAAAATCATGAATCATCCATTCCCGAATAGCATGCACCTTATAGTTGGCACAACGGTCAGAAGAATTGAAATGTCTAAGACATTCTGTTCCATGAATTATATACGGTATGTTTTTAGGACAACCAAAGTCATCGAGATTGATGATATTATTGTGTATTATCTTTGATTGCAAAAAACGTTTTTTCTCAAAACCCTTCACAAACACATATTTATATATACGTGTATGTGATGTTAACAATGAAACAAAATTGTCGTATGGTGTCTCTCCTTCGCTCCAACTAAGTCTATGATAATTTGTTGTTAACCAGCGGTTTGTCCTAACGTATTTGGGATTCGTAACGGATGTAGCAGGCGGTGTCAAAATCCAATGTCTACCAGCAAATCTCAGAACGTCCATGATTGACAGTTCCTTCACAATATATTTTCCGTTGTCATCGAAAAAGCACTGGAAGTCGATTATAACCGCAGTGTTATCCATAATACTGTAAGACAAAGAAACCACACACATTACAAACTCTATATATGTATATATATATTATGTTTAAACATACAAATATCGTTGCGATATTAATATGTGAACTTACGTTTACAGACGTCTGGACTGAAGCACCGAGAGACATCAACTGACGAAAGAAACAAGTGTTGAGGAGGGTTACTATACATGGAGACAAATTTTTTTAGTAGGTGGGGAGGTGTCGTCGTCGTCGTTCTCCATGTTGATGCGTTGTCGTATCCGATAATGACCGTATGCAAGCGTATCATGACCATTGTCTAATATATAACGCTTATCATCATACGGTGACAACGCTTGCTTATTTACACGCATCGTGTACAGCGTATGATGATCGCTACGTAAACAAAGCGCACTGGTAGAAAACTGACAATGATCAGTGAGACACTTGCGATACATATCGTGTCGCAGACTCCTCTTAATTGCAACTCGAGGCACACCTTTACATACACGTTTTTGACACTCTTGGGTGGGATCTTCGTGGGCCACAAGGAACGAATAACATTTCGCACGGAGACCCACGAATTCTCTAATAGGACGACCACACGTTTCATCCTTGAACAGGCCGACAACCTTTTTGTTCTTAAGGCTATAACAAGGATGAGACGTAGGGTAATCCGATGTGTCAAAAACGTGTAGGTCCTTCTTCATGTCTGCATACAAGTCTGATGTTTGAATGCTATACATCAGACTGTCTGTATCTGTCATTAATAATTTAACGTTGCAACCGTACTTGGCGACAGCATAACGATAATGAAAGTCGTACATTATCGTTTTGCTAACGTCAAGCACCGTGAAGCCGACATACACGGGACGGGAAAGAACGATGGATTTTTTACGAAGTGAGAGCCCCACCAGATCGTTCGTATAACGAATCATACGTTTTAGCCTAGGTGTGGAAACTAGTTTTTGAAGCCGTCGTTCATTCGAGACTAGTTCAAAGTCTATATGTTTCCGTACGTTCTCCAGCGACTTACCGTATACGGCGTTGTTCATCAGTTTGAAAAGGTCTTTTTCAAAGCTGTTGACGGCTGTTTGCCTCTTGCGGGTGTTGAAATCGATAAACGGTTTCAACCAAGCGCTTTGCTTAAAACACAACACCCTATGAGTCGCTTTCAGCTCTAAGCCAAGACTTAAATACAATTTCAAATTTCGATAATGGAGAACGTAATTTTGTTTGTCCTCCAAAGTTGTTAACAACTTCTCTACGGATGACCCTGATTCGTTATACGATGATCTGTATATACTCTCGTGTAAACGTTTGGAAAAGGGAGAAAGGATATCGGGTGTTATGCGCTGGCGCACAGGTGCAAGTGGGTAGTCGGAATGCAGGTCGTGTAAGGTATCAGGATAGTGTAGGTCGACTTCGACGATGTACCCGATGTCGGAATCATCTCACATTACGTACGTCCAAGGACTCGATTTCGTTACGATCGAGCCATCGGAAGTCTGCGTAAGGGAGTGGTTGCGACATGGCTGCACCGTATAAATTATTACAGTCTGTATACAGAATGAAGGAGGTCGGTTTCGATACATCGTACTGATCTGGAATCAAAGGATTGTTAGCGACTGCATGACGGTTGGATATCATCGCGCAGCCTCCGCGGACCCCAGACTCAAGGAACAGATGCAGATTTATCTCTGTTAACAGCTCTAATTCGACCCCTGTCATTTTTAGCATCGCGTTCCAAGCGAGTCCGGGAAGCGAGTAAAAATGACACGGGTCCAAGCAGTAATCGCGTAAGGCCATGTCTCGGAAACTTTCAAAGACATCGGCCAGCAGCATTACGTCTGTCAACAAATACAAATCGTGGTAATCGCCAAACGTACGCAGATTGAATGCACTCCACACGTTTTGTGCGTGCTCGTAATCTGCGTTCGAAATAGACGATTCCAACAACCGGTTATCAAAGTGTTCACGAGCGGGTAGACTTGTTTCGTTGAACCGATCAATGCTGTCAACGTACTCGTAAGGGTATACTCCCTTGCGTACGAGCAGATTGGTCTGTTCGTCGAAACCCCGTCTAAGCATTTCCTCTCTGAGCAAAGGAAATTGGCTCCCGGACGTGGACAGATTGGTAACGAGTGTGTCCAGAGAGCGATTAAGAAATTGAAAAGAGTCTACGAAACGCAAGGGACCCAGGGAGAACGACACGTAACGCTCACTGGATGTTGCAATGCAGGATACGTGTTGGTCCTTATATTTTCCTAAACCGTGCATTAAATGGTGACAGTCATAGCCACGAAGGTTGTGAAAGAAGACGGGGATATGACGAGGCATCTTGTAGCTTAGATTACAGCTATTGTGGGCTGCTCCCAAGAATTTCCCCGTAAGATGACAATGATTGCGTACCTTGTCATCGTCTGTCAAAGGGCGCTCACACAAATGACAAACGGTGGCGTTAGTGAACGCAACATTGTCATCATCGGACATAATTTTATATCAGCCTGGTAGGCACGAAAGAATAAACATGCCCCACCCCCATCAATATGATATGAGATATAAGGACAGTCGGGTAGGAGAAATACAACGGGATATAGAGGCATCTGAAGCACAACCCATACACGAGATGGAAGTCATTACCATCAATAATATCGAAACTCAACTTGAAGAAACATCCCAGGTAGAACCGGAAGTAGAAGTGAGGGTCGACAGCCAACCCAGACAAGCTGAGGGAGTCACGCAATCAGGAGAAATAGCCTTCCAAGAATGGATGAGGAGGATGATGGGATCATTGAAGGAAGATAGTCGATCATTGAAGGAAGATAATCGAACTTTAAGGGAAGATGGTAGGAAATCCCGGGAAGAGAATCAAAGAAATATCGAGTTATTAAATAAAAATATAGAGTCAATAAAGGAGGACCATCGTGACTTAAATAGAAATATAGAGTCGCTCAGTAAAAATATGGAGTCGCTGAAGGAGGACTTGAATAAGAGGATAGATAATACCCATAAATCCATGGACACGCTGAACAGTAAAATAGATGACAACAGTAGAGCCATCAGAGAAGAATTGAACACCGCCTTAATGAAAATTAGCCAAAAAATGGATGAAATGAATAACCGGATGTGGAGAGAAGAACGGAAGGTATCCGAAGACAAAAACATGGAACAAATGAGTCCAGAGCCTGAGAATAATGAAGAAAGAAAGGACGATGACAAACCAGCGATAGAAGAAGTACCAAATGATGACACCATGGAAGAATTAAGTCTACAATCCGAAGACACTGGTAGACAAACTGAGAATAAAGAAGACTCGAAAGCATTGGTGCCTGAGGATACACACCACAGGAATGAAGAGAATATTCAGCATAAAGAAGCCATCATTAAAAATGTAAAGAACAAGATAATTAAGAAAACAGGAGAGAAAGAGACAAAGATAAAAGGAATAATACGCTCTAAGAAGACAAGGATTACAAAGGAAATATTAGAGATGACTAGGAGTGGATTAATTAACTTCGTGGACAACCCAACTATTCGTCATAGAGCAAGAATCAACGGTAAGAAGTATGAACAGGACTTCACAAAAATATTAAAAGTAAATCACCATAAAACCGTTGGTAAAAAATTAAATAAGAATCCAATTAAATTAAATATACCAACAAATGAAATACACCAGACAAGGTCAATTGATTCCTTAACAAATAACCAACCATTAAACTACTTAATTAATAATCCAGATGACGGAACGATTAAGACAATGTTACATGCCAGTGACTATGTTATGACGGAGAAGGTTATAAACAATGAGGTATTTAAAGTGAATACTTCTAGAAGAAAGATGCTTCACAAGAAGAAGGAAAATTATCAAGAACAACTGGACCAGATCATTGAAGGGTACGCCCAAAGAATAAGGGAAATGCGGAAGAAGAGGGACCAATCAATGGAAGAATCCAACCAGGAAATGAACGGAGGTCAACCCGGATTAGAAGAAGGGCCAGACGTCAATAATAACCAAGACCAGGAGTACACTGGGCACATGGAGACTCAAAATGATGAGAGGAAGAAGGCAAGGAAACGGGGAGCCAATGACTATCTGGTAGCCGCCAAGTGGAAGAACCGCATGATAGGAATAGAGTGGAAAGGCGCAAATAACCCCACGTATATCAACTATAAAAGAAATGATTACTATTAAGAACAGATAATATGTAGTAGTAGGCGACATTTATCACCCGAATGTTTAGGGTATAAACAAAAAAAAAATATATATATATGTTTAAAAACTAATTACTATAAACAAACTCATTTAATGGTTAACAGAATCACATATTAAGCTCCAAATTATTGAAGGTAACTAATTGACTATAACCAATCAATTTGCCCTATTGAGTTACAAAAGTGTGTAGGATTAAGATATAAGCCAAACTAGTTGTTACTTGTGAAAAAGAACTAGATATATCACACCAAAGGATAGAAAATTATGTAATGCCAACTAAATGATTTAATAAGAAAAAAGACATCTATTATGTCATAAAGAGCCAGTAGTGGAATATAACTAAAATTACTATACTATACTTAGAAAAAAAAAATTTTTATCCAAATGAATATTATATGTAACTTAATGTTTATAAAATGATTATTGTGTACCTCTCATAAAACTAAAATATTAATTAAATTCATCCACAATAAAGGTTCACCCAACTAACCTTTGAAGGAGTAGAGAGGCCGAATAACAAAGTGTGTAAAATAAAAGAAGGATATTATTATGGAAAGTAAAGAGAGAGAAAAAATGTTTATTAATTGAACTAAGTAACCACAAGAATGTCTATAAAATTAGATATTAGTATGTTATTATATTATCACATTAAAGTGTAATTATCAAATATTGTATACTTCATAACTTAGAATTAAAATCATCCAGAATAAGTGAAAACCACCATCACCTGAAGGAGTAGAGAAGAAAAATAACAAAGAGTGTTAATTGTAAAGATAGCTATTATTATAGTAGAATGTAAGGAAAGAAAAAATGTTTATTAATTATCAAACATTGTACATCACAGAATATGTAAGAGAACATCTAACAAAAAACCAATTAGTGTACGAACATTGTACACCCTGATAATTCAGGATGAATATAAATTATTAAGAAAAGCTTAATGAACTATTGTGAAAATAAAATATTGTAAACTCTAGATATAAAAAACCGACTGCATAAGTACTATAAGCAGCAAAGTAAGTGTGCAACCTTAAGAACACTCAAGTGAGTCAAAACAAATTGTCAACTAGTATAAACAGTAACAATACAGCTGATCAAAAGCATAGCTAAGAATGTCAAGTCTAAAAAGAAATAATTACCTATAAAAAAAAGAAAGTATGTTAGCAAGTATAAAGATGGAAATGTGATATAAATGAAAACCTCTGAAACCTTGAATATTATATTGAAGATATTATATTATTATAAATGAATGATATGTGATATTTTATGAGTTGTGATAGTGCAACTATTGCCTGGTGCAATGTTTACTTTTTTCTCAGACAGAGAAGAGTAATGCCTCTGAATCTGAGTATGTGTATTGAGGAACGGCAGAGAATGTAAGCCACAGTGAGCCACTCTGATTCCGAACCCACTACAAAAGTTAGGGAGTTATATTGTATTAATGTATCAAGGACTATTATGAAAGAATCTGTGAGGTATAAATTATAATAACCATTAAGATAATCAGGAATGTAAAGATATGTAATAAGAAAGAAGAATGTGAATAAGACAGGAAATTGTTAATTTAAGAAATGAGATCTATTGTAGTTAAATGACTTAGAAAGTAAGCTACTTGAAAATACTAGTAAGTTAAGAATTATATCACTAGACAAAAATCAAGCTAGAGTAATACACTAATAGTATGTTAAAAGATCAAAGAGTACAAGAAAAAAAGAAAGACCATAGAAATATACTAAGAAACTGACATGAAATGATAATTTTATAAAAAATAAATTTTTTCTCAAATAATCAATTTTGAGGAGGGTGTATATGTAACAAAATCTTACCTAACCTAAATGTATATTATCAGATTTTATAAGTGCATAACAATAATGTAAATAGGGAATATAGTAATAAGAATAACCAAGAAAGGAGAAATCATGGAAGAAGAATGAAGCAGAAGTGCCACATGAAACAGTAAACCCAAGTACTGTTTGACACTACAACCAGACAATGACTAACACAAACTGATGGACAGAGTAAATTTACATTAAGCTGTCAATCGAGTCAGTAGATAATGTAAACAGAATATTATATGTAAATAAAAAGTGAATCAATAAGAATCTGAATACTGTGAAATCAGAATTAGCATTTTGCTGATAATAAATTTAACCATGACTAGTAAATTATGAATGCCAAAAACTAAATTTAGCAATGGCTACAAAGCGAGAACAAAGATGTATTTCAATATCAAATATACTTATGAGAAAGAAAAACCATTTGTGTGAGGGAATCTTATACAAATAAAGTACCTCAACAAATTACCGAATTGAGAACCAATAAATGTTGTTAAGGCAAAATTCCAATATGAGCGATATGTCTTAACAACGCCTAGACCAAGCAATAATCAGTGAGTTGATTAGTGGGAGGTAACGTAAGTGTAAATTAAATACACAGAACAATTGTTATGCTCCAACGTAGCAAAACACATTATTAAAATGATATATTTAATCATAATTCAATTGTTAAGTAGTAGAATAGAACGAGTTAGCGTAAAACGAAATGTCATAGTAATAAGGATCGTTCAGTACAATGTATAAAGTTTAGGTGTACTCATAATGTTCAGTAAAAAATGTCAGTACAGAGTTAATGGTGTTCCCACATAAACGTTTGAGTAATAAAATGCTATGTGAACACAAACAATGTTAACCAAAGTGTAAAATCATCGATTCAGGTAAACAGACGACAGTGAAAAATAGTGTACCCGAACATTGTTTAGGTAGCAATGTCGGTAAAGGTGAAGTTAACTCGGTATCGAGTGATATCAAATTAAAGAGGACAAAATGATCTTTAATTTGATGACGATATCGACCCAATCGCAACTGTATTAAGTGCGGGAAAGATGTTAGCATCATTTACCAAATACGCATCAGAAGTTTGTTTACTAATACCAACAACAATGAAAGCTATCTGTCACCTCAGAGTTTGACAGTCAAAAAACCGTTATCAACGGCTAAATGACCAATACGTCATACTCTTCACACCTGCAAGAACCAATCACAAAATTAGTTAGTAATTAACATTTTTGCCTAACGCCGATCGACGAGCGGGGTATATAAGAGGAAGTAACCAATTCTAGACAGACACTTTACCAACTTCATACAGCACGGGACGTGTGCTCGCCATCTCAACATTTTTAATAATTGTTAGCGTCATCAACATAATACATCGAAGGAAATAGCTCAACACCAAGAAACAACTACTTCAAATTAATCTACAGAAAACAATAGTGATTATGTGCAGTATTATTTCAATTTAGTGCGGGAAATAATGAACAGAAAGTAATTAATTAATATCATTCATGATCCATTAAGTTAGAAGAGGATCGCAATACTCTGTTCTTGTGCGTGTGTAGTGCAAAAAAGGGTAATCATTATAATCCGATTATCCAGGTGATAAATGAGTTTTAATTAAATAATTAAAACCAAAAGGTAACAGTGCAATCATTATTCATTTTTTATCCGAGCGCCATAACCTGTACGTATTTCTACACTGATCTGTACTGACGCAAAACACAGAAACATTTCAAGATTACACCATGTCTCAATTTATTTTATGAATTTTGTCATTATGAATTAAGCTGTATGCTAGTTATAAGTGTTCTCACATGATAAATTTTGTAAATCAAAAAGCAAGCGTTGACGAACGCACGACCTATCAACAGGTCATTTTTATTTGTTTACTTTATGAAAGTAACATCAAAACATTATCAATCAATATTTTATCAGCAAACCATTAGCCATTGTGTAGGCATAACTTTCTTTTTCGTGTCTCAAAGAACTCACATCTGAGATTTTAATAATATTAATGTTAAAAATAACAAATATCTGGACTTAGCCAGATTTGCTACTTGTGCTCTGAGCAAGCCTTATAAGGTATATGATAACTTGTTTACTATTGTAAATCATAGTATGTTTTAATTATATTTGTTTTGGAATTCTCTATAAGGGTATAAATAAAACCCATTATTAACAGCATAACTCGACTTGATTTATTTCTATCTGATAATTAAATATTTTATTTTGAAAACTCAAACAACCTTCAGTTGTGTTTTAATATTTTGGAATAGCATTGCCATAAAGGTGATAAACAATTATTTTGAATTTTTTAAATCATTCAGTGATTCTATTTGTGGGTTTTACACGGGATTTTCCCTAAATAAATCCGTGTGGCGCCCACTAACAAACAAGGTAATCTAACCTTGCAACTAAAGTGAGTTGGTGTTTGTAAACTGAGTTGACAGCTTGGTGAACTTCTAGAAAACACGACCAGGTACGTGAAAGTATATTTTGTTTGTTATATTGTCCAGACATTACGAGACGTAACGTACTTAGACTATCAGCAACCTGGAGGAGAAGTTTCACAGTCAGCATCAACAAGACGACCATCCTCTTCAAGCGACCAACTATTGTACTTTACTTTTAAACCTAAGCAAACTTAGTATTTAATTATTGTCAACCCAACTATTTTATTTGTTTCATATAAGGGAATTCTTTTCAGACAAGTATAATTACACAACTGTAAACACACTGTGAGTAACCTTGAATGTTACACTTTAAATCGCTTTACAAAGTTAGTAACCTTCAACAATTACAACATCTAAATAATATTTCACACATAATTAGATTTTATTTAATCACGACCTTTAATATTTTAAACATAAACATAATTTTAAACAACAACCGTAAATCTTTTATTTTATTACGAACTAACGTATACAACGAACTACACACAGTACATCGGCACGTTACAATATATATATATATATATATATATATATATAGAGAGAGAGAGAGAGAGAGAGAGAGAGTTTGTAATGTGTGGTTTCTTTGTCTTACAGTATTATGGATAACACTGCCGTTATAATTGACTTCCAGTGGTTTTTCGACGACAACGGAAAATATATTGTAAAGGAACTGTCAATCATGGACGTTCTGAGATTTGCTGGTAGACATTGGATTTTCACTCCGCCTGCTACATCCGTTACGAATCCAAAATACGCTAGGATAAACCACTGGTTAACGTCAAATTATCACAGACTTAGATGGAGCGAAGGAGAGACACCGTACTACAATCTTGTTTCATTGTTAACATCACATACACGTATATATAAATATGTGTTTGTGAAGGGTTTTGAGAAAAAACGTTTTTTACAATCAAAGATAATACACAATAATATCATCAATCTCGATGACTTTGGTTGTCCTAAAAACGTACCGTATCTATTTCATGGAACAGAATGTCTTAGACATTTCAATTCTTCTGACCGATGTGCAAAATATAAAGTGCATGCTATTCGGGAATGGATGATTCATGATTTTTGCTTTAAACAAACATTTTTAATGTGACAAAATTTAGAAAGTAGGTCACAACGAATGATGACATTTATATCTCTAATTCTGCTGGGGACATGTACATACATGCATAGCTGCAAGCGATGATTATTTCCTTATGAAAGTGGAATGCGGACTTTCCTAATGACATTGTTATATTTTTGGTGTCTCTAATTTCGTCTGGGAGACATGTTCATACATGCAAAGCCGTAAATGAAAGTGGGACACAGACTTTTCTGATGACGTCGTTACCACCACCACCACCACCACTATCACATTGTACTGTCCTTTTGTGTCGAATATTCCGTCATTGTTTGGTTCTCTCTCGATTGATACAGACGTGTTCACTAGCCTCTTTCTCTCTTCTAATAATGTCGTTTCTTGTAAAGTTTAATGCTGTAAGTGCTATCGAGTACAAGCGATGTTCAGAATTAACAGAGAATAAAAAAATATTCAATCATGGTCTTAACAAATGTGGACACAAAATATGGGAACTCTGTGCTTGCTACGTTGGAGGATGGCGACCACCAGTATCGTGTCTATCTTCCCAAGAGGTATGCAGGTGTCTTCACGAATGAGGAGCTCAGACATACCAAACCCAAAGAACTACATTTAGTGTATCGAGGGACGAGGAATCAAACAACGCAGGTGGAGATTGTGTCCTAACGACGTAAGTAGCAATCGTGTTAACAAACAATTTATTGATGTGTGTGTGTGTGTGTGTGTGCGTGTGTGTAGTTTCAACTCCCAGTACTTAACACTTTAATAATTGATTCTAATTAGTATTTACAAAGTTTCGTTGAATAATATTTGGTTCGATTAGAAATTATTTGAAAGTACATTAACTTTATGAAAATGACACATACTTGAAAAAGTTTACTTACTTAAAGCATTGATTCTTTCTTTCCACTGACTGTGCGTGTGCGTGTGATAATTGAATATTTATTGTATCAGTGATTCTAATATCGACTGTATTGTTATGTTACAGATAAACTTCCATGTGGACTGTATCTACAGGCGCGAAATTATTATTTAAATCTTACAATGTCAAAAATTATTATTATTATTAACATTGTATTTATTTTATAACAATGTTTGTGATATATATATTTAATCAATGTAAAAATGTATTTTGAATAATTGTATTACAATGGTCTGTAATCCATATTTAAGTTTGTGTACAGTGGTGTGAATATATATATATATTTTATCATTTAAACAAATTATGGTTTATTTTAATTTATTTCGCTATAAACCTCTGAACATGTAAGCAATTATTTGTAAAGTACATTAACTTATGGGAAATGCTACACCGAAAGATTCAAATCATACCTTATTGGCGCTGTCAACGATTTGAATGAGGGAATTTCTACCGACGTTTGCAGCAGCAGCAGCAATACACAATACACTTTACACTAAAACTAGCACGATTATATTACTCACTGATGTACAAACAATTTACATAGTACACACTCAATAGACTAAATTATTGTGAAGCCGTCAACGAGTTGAAAGGGAAATGCTACAGCAGAAGATTCAATCACACCTTATTGACGCTGTCATCGATTTGAATAAGGGAATTTCTACCGACGTCTGCAGCTCGAGAGAGAGAGAGAGAGAGAGAGAGAGAGAGAGAGAGAGAGAGAGAGAGCGAGATAGTTACTTACATTCAAAGAGACAGTTGATAACATGATATCACAGTAAAACCAATGACATAAAGCGAGAGAGCGAGCGAGATAGTTACTTACATTCAAATGTGTGTGAGAGAGAGAGAGAGAGAGACAGAGAGAGACAGAGAGAGAGAGAGGGAGAGTTGATAACTTGATATCACAGTAAAACCGATGACCTAGAGAGTGCGAACGAGATAGTTACTTACATTCAAATGTGTATGTGTGAGAGAGACAGAGAGAGGGGGAGAGAGAGTTGATAACTTGATATCGTAGTCGACAACAATCATATAGTTTAATGCGTCTGCTCATATAGTTTGAATTTCACACCACAGAAAAATGTTGCCAGACCTGACCTATACACTATAATATTACAAAGGTTGGTAACTCTGATTATATAGTTTTAATATACATTATGACATACACATCAAGTTTGTAAATGCAGGATTAACTACTGCACAATACTGACAGTGTTATCAGAACACTGATAAGAGATATTAAAACAATAATGAGAATAATTTGAAAGAATAATATTCGTGTAAAAATGTAACATTCAAGAGCATAGTAAACTCACCTAACAGACTATAGTTAAGGTAATAAAACCAAATGATAAAGAAAAAGGACACTATCAGAAGTGATAATGACCAATGCATTATGCATAGGCCATAATAAAATGTTATTATCAACTACTATAATCAAGTTTGCGTTAATGAGATTTGACCATATTGAAATTCCACTACTAATGTGTGAAAAAACTTATACGTACCTATGTGTGTGTGTGTGTGTGTGTGTGTGTGTGTGTGTGTTAGGGAACTTGAATTTATTTAATTAGGAATCAGAAAGACAGTGTTTAATGTTCTTATTTCTTCTTCAGCACTACAGCCTAACGTGAGCCGTGGTTTCCAACACCAATCTTCTCCAAAGTCTCCTATCCATTGGCATCTCATTGTAAACCATCACATCCATTCTTCTCAGGTCTTCTAGCACATCATCTAACCATTTTGTCCTAGGTCGGCCCCTCTTTCTGCTTTTATAGCCTTGCGCCCTCAAGATCTTCTTTAGCATACGCTGATCATCCATCCGCTCTAGGCGACCTAGCCATTGTATTCGTTGAGACTTTACGAATCTTACAATGTCCTCATGATTCAGTAGCTAATCTACCTTCTGGTTGTTTCTTATTCTTAATTCGTCATCTTCTTTGACTGGGCCATAAACACGTCTTACAATCTTTCTTTCAAACCTTCTTAGTGTTACTTGTTCCTTTTTTGCCAATGTTCATATCTCACCACCATAAGTAGCAACCGGTCTGATAACTCTCTTTTATATTTTTATTTTTGTATTACGACTAATGAGTTTGCTTCTCAATAGTATGCAGTTGGCCTAATATGCCCTATTTCCTATTTGTATCCTGTCATGTATTGTCGTGTTTATGAACCCTTCATTATCTATCATATTACCCGTTTACCTGACCTTATTAACTGCATCAAATGAGTTATCCTCTATATATAAATTATTTAAATTTCTTCTTCTTTCTGATGTAGAAATCAGCATGTATTTAGTTTTGCAGATATTTACATTGAGTCCCATTCCAGTAGATTTTTGATTCAGCTCTTTCTATACCTCAAGTAGCCGTTGTTTTGATCAATGTTCTTATTTACAAGAACGAAAAATCCGAATGAGGACGACAACTTTTTATTGACAACTCTCAACATAAACAGTTAATCATTATCTGAGACACCTTAAATTTCTTTTAAAATTTTTGAATTCGTATCATTTTCTATGTAAAGAGGCCCATAATTTGATTATAATATAGATTTCATTTTTATTATAAATATGCTATTCTGTATATCGGGGAAATATAGACTTATGCTTTTAAAATTTCGGGGAACATGAAACCCCTCCAACCCCCTTTAAATACGCATCTATTACCCTTCTGTGCAATCCGCGCTTAGGTTCTTGATAACAGTGATTTCAAACGTATGAGCCTTCATCGCTCTCCGTTAATCCTGTAGATCACCTGCTGAGTTTATCATTATGGCTTCGTTACATTACTTACTTGACATGCGTTGAGAGAAATCCATTACGTGACACGTTGTAATAGAATAGTTATTTCGTTTAAATCGTTGCCGTCAGCAAACAAAGAAACTGTTATCAGCCGTAATTAATTTTTTATCTCCACCAACGTAGTCACATTGTTGACATGTGACTGCACATAACGGAAACAAAAGCTACACCGACAGCAGAGTGACTACGCCAAGACGAGTAGGCTTTACTGAAGGTGACAAGCTGGGTGACAAGGCCGCGTCATGTGGACTCGAAACGGTAATCTGATTTTACTAACGGTGTAAGCCGATTGGTGTACAGAGACAGCGTCGGAAATTACTGCACATTTTTCAATCCACACTATTACATTAAAGGCTTCCGATTGTTATCTGTTTAGCGCATTTTCTGATGCGTATTTTCTGTATGCCAGAGACTGGAAAACATTTTCTGGACTGGTATTACAGATTAACCTATTGTTTTCTTTTCATAATAGAGTTATTGTTTTCTTTTCGTCTAATTTCAGTTATGGCTTGTATGAATATTGATATTATTACGCGTGTATAAAACTAACACTATAACTCGATTTTTAAAGTCAGCGGCGTATCTAGAATTTTGCTTTGGGGGGGGGCTTGGATCGAGTCGGCTTCATACAAAAGAACAAGCGAGTTAAGAGTAATCTTTAAAGTGGCTAAAAAACGCTTTAAAGTGAAAACATCCTGAAATCAGTCCCATTAAGTAAACGGTAATAACACAATAAAAATACGCGTTATTGATACGTTGTTAAAAGCTACTTATTGACTGAATTCATTTTCGCATATTTTACATTTCAAACGTATACCCTAATGCTGTGTAATCAACCTGTTTGTATAATAAACGCTACTACTAGCGTACTTAGCTGAACAAATTTAAATAAAACAATCTAAAAATTAAGAGATTAACAAAATTTGTCAACATTTTTGACCCTCTAGGGAGAATCCGGTCCCGTTGCACCCGCTCCATAAATACGCCCCTGTTTAAAACTATACTTGCTACTGAGTGCGCGTGTGACTGTGCCTACCCACGAGGACCGTGTTGGTAACCGCACTCAATAAGGCGCACAACTGTATGAAATACCACGAAATAAGTTAAATAGTAAATAAGTCTTTGCCCGCAAACAAATTATTTCACACCCTTTACAATATCCAAAGTCAGGGACGGATTAAAGCGCGTGGTGCCCTGTGCTGCCATCAAACTGGTGCCTCCGCCCCCCCAATCACAATTCAACATTTTATCCATTATTTACACTGATAAATGGCATACACAGTTTGAAGAGTTAACCATTATTTTATTAAAATCTCAAATTACAACAAATATTTAGCTAAATAGTGATTACAATGAGCATAGTAGTACTTAAGCTTAGAAAATATTAATCGATTAATTTTTTGCCTTAACGAAGTCTTGTATAATTTCCTCTAAATCGAGGGATTCAAGTATCTCGCTTTTAATGTTCACCCTTGCTAACGAAGGTAAATCTCTCATCTCCCATAGTTGAACTCAACATATGTTTGTAATATAATGCGTTTTAATACAGACAATGATCTTTCCAATTCGCAGTTAGCTATTGAAATCGTCAAAGTTTAAGCAAACGATAAGCAAAGTATATATTCGGAAATACATAAAACATTTTACAATCAATAATCCAGTTTAATACTTTGAGTGGACAAACTGTAGTATCATGGAATCTATCGTCTTCATTCGAACGATTTAAAAAAACCTCTTTCTTGCAGTTTTACTCGTGGCAAAATGTTTCATTTCTGTTAGAAGATCGTTATTCAAATCGTTCGATTAAACGTCTATAAGAGCTTTTGTTTGATTTTCCAACTCAACACTCTCCATGGTTAATAATTGCGTAAAAAAACCAAATACTTGCGTAATGTGATCATAAGCTTTGCTTCGACGGGGACCCTGGTGCCCGGTACTGCAGCATACCCTAGCGTTATGGATAATCCGCCACTGCCCAAACTACACTAAGAAGGTGACCGCAACCTCTAGGAAGGTGTCCTCCAAGAGCGTACCGCGAGAGTTTATTGTAAGTATTAAATAGACACGTTGTAAGTGAACATGTAAGTAGGAACAGCGATTTTTGTACCCTCTAAATGGAGATGGAATGTTGGCTATTTCCTGTGTACTGAAAGTACTTCCACAACTTTTGCGGAAGGATAAATCATGCCTGCCTTAGTATTCCAAACAATTTTGGAAGGGCAGATGGAGAGAGAGAGAGAGAGAGAAATGGAATTTTTCTTAGAGAGAGAAGCTTGTGTGTGTGTGCGAGGGGGGAGGGAGGACATTATACAAAGTGGCGCAAACGGGAATGCCTGAAACACGTACGTTAACGTTTGTAAAACAAAAGCGGCGCCACAATTTGGACGGTTTTCCATTTCGGCGCCGGCGAGACTGAACAACATCGAGACAGAGACTTCACTTTCACTGCCAGAACAAGATTTATGGAGCCTAGTTATTGATCGGCAACTTTGTCGACGCTCAAATTCCTGTCCCCGTGACCAATGTCAAATTTGTGAATATTGTTGGGTAGGTTATCTGTACGTATTTTATAGGTTGTTGAGGGGGGGTAAATCTATCATTCGTCCGTTCTTTAGGAAGCGGTGGTATAGCCGTTTAGAAATTGATCTCTGGTGTGTTGTCTCTATTATTAGCTACAGACTCTTCAGGAAGAGTCTCTGAACGAGCTCTGAAAGAGGTTTGAATCGGTTTTGAATCGCTATGAACTTACTTACCGTCCACAAATTAGGAAGACAATCTAGTCCGAAAGCTGTAATTATGAGACTGTTAGCTTCGCCATCGTTTCCTTATAATTGTTTCAATACTTCTACAAATCTTCGAGAGTACTTTGCATGTGTTTCATTTTACATTCAGAGGCGTATCTGGAATTTGACCTTGGGGGGGGTCCGGATTCCGGTCGAGTCGGCTTCATACTAAAGAAAAAACAAGTTACGACTAATCAACACTACTATCTTTAAAGTGGCTGAAAAACGTGTGATAACATTCTGAAATCAATCCCATTAAAGTAAACGGTGATAACACAATAAAAATACTCGTTACTGAAACATTGTTTAGAAGATACTGATTGAATAGATTTTCTTATATTTCATATTTCAAACGTATACGCAAATGTTGTACAATAAACCAGTTTGTATATTTAAAAAAGAGTTACTATCTGAAAAAGTAATAAAATAGCCTAAAAATTAAGAGATTAACAAAATTCATCAATTTTTCGACCATCTGGGGGTGGTTAGTCTTTTTCGCCCCCCCCCCTTTAAATACGCCCTTGTTTGGATTGGTCTCTTTTTTCTACAAATGTGACAAGTAAAATTTTCTTCCCTTCCTGAATTTTATTTTCCACCTTTGTATTTTGTTGAAACAAAATATAGTTGAAAGACGTGACTTGTTTTTGTATTATGTATTTCTCAGTCACTGTAATAGATCAGTGATCGTAACTTTGATACAGTCTACCTTTAACTGATTGGCCGGTATCTCTTAAATTACAAAACGGTTTTAAAATGTGTATCCATTTGTGTCTGTTAGCCACCGTATCTTGTGTGAAAAAGATTTTTTCCTAATATCTTAAAAACTAGTAATTTTAGAAAAAACATAATTTGTACTATTTTTAAAGTTGGTAGTTGGCTACCGTGTTTACTAACGGTCAATTGGAAACGCGTAAGAATAAAGACAGCGTAGTCTAGATACATCGAGTGTAGCCTAGACATTCCAAAATAATTAAAAAACTTGTTTCAATTTGTCGAACAGAGTGTAGAAGGCTCAGATGCAGCTAACAATTGAATGCACATAGTGACTACGCGTAGCTTTATCCTTTAGTTTATGTAGTTAATAACTGAATACGAGACCAAAACACAATCGGCGAGATACACGATGACTGAGGTGACAACATCGCAACGTGTGGTGCTGGTGCCGAACTCGAGGACTACGCGAATAACAATGCAGTGTTGCCAGGTCAATCAGTCATCTTTTCCCCACATGGCTACTCAAAATTTCTCCACTTTGCCATCGAAATCCCCACTGCCACAAATTCGTGTGCTTTATGCAGAGTGTCACATTTTATAGAGTCTGAGTATATTCTAAATATTTAAATACAATTATGAGAATGATATAAATATTAAAGTACGATAAAAGAAAATGTTCTCTCGCCTGCTGAGGTCAGCCTTTGAAATCGTTTTCATGCACTTAATTCATTATAGACTTGAGTTTCACAAATTCACTATACTTAAAAATTTCCAATAGTTTAATTCACAAAAACAATTTACACTCATTCACACCTATTTTTAGTTCATATACATATACAGTAGTTGCTGTGTTTCACCAGAATTGAATCATCTGTAGTACAATCGAAAAGGATTTATTTTGTTTGCTTGAATGTTTTTCGAATGCAACTAGCCAAACAGTGTCTCAGTACCCAATTTATTTCTGATTTTGTTTTTATTAACTTAATTGCACTAAAATCATTTCAACACACACACTACGATGTGGTAAAGTAAATAGATAAGCCACAAAATTATTTAAAGTTGGAAAAGCTTCAGTACCATTTGCGTTCTTTGTATTTTTAACTTCTCTCTAAAAGCTTAATCAACTTTCATCTGTTAATATTTGTGTTCCTAAGAACTCTGTTAATATAGTATTTTTATTTCAATACTTTTCTCAAAGGCTGCTGCTGCTGAAGCCAGTGATTGAATATCATTAATATTTTCATATCTAGAAATGCCAGATGTTTTAACCTTTGAACAGTCACTGTTAAAAGGAAATCGGCTGCAAATTTGGTGTGCACATTCACATAAAAGTTTAAGCAATTTACTCCGAAATGTTGTGTTTCTTTAAGTGAGAGGTTTGGATTTTTACTTTCCAAAATCACAGTGCACTTATAGCACGTACATAAATATTTTGTACTTTTGTAAACTTTGGAGGATTTCTGTACTGCGGTTTGGTCACATCTGCGTTATTTGAAATTTTAATTTTGAAATCGCCACCAATTCGCCACATTTTCACATATCCCCACCATTTCCCCACTTGCCATTTGGAGGCTTCATATTTCGCCAATGTGGGGAAAAATCCCCACACCTGGCAACTCTGTAACAATGTCTGCTCGTGTGAACCGACCGTAGCGCGCGAATTCACACACACACACACACACACACATTAACTATGACGGCAGACGTACAAATATAACGTATAATAATCAAAATTAGTAGAGCTTGCTTGCGGACACGCTGGAGATCTCTGAACAGCAAAGAGGATGGTTACAGTCTCATCAGATCCGTACTGGTTCACTGAAACTGTCGCTTTTATAATCACGTCCGGTTTGATCTGTGGATACGTGCTTACCCAAGTACAACTGAAATAACTGTCCCATCACTAATTTATTATTACAACGTTACAATAACTTCAGCAGCACTCAGCGTACATTAAGATGCATGTCAGGGACGTATTTACTAGGGGGGAATCCCCCTTTAGAGGGTCAAAAAAGTTGACGAATTTCGTTAATCCCTTAATTTTTATACGGTTTTATTTTTTTTTTCAGCTGTTTATGCTAATACAGTAGTAACTCTTTTGTAAATATACTGTTACGACTATCTCACTGATCGTCGTGTGGTACAGCGGAAAGGAAAACAAAATACAGACACCAATGAAGTCATTAATTACCAGCTTTAATTAATCACAAACAACAGTTTGTGATCAACAAGGTACTCTCGTGCAATAATAATAATTCAAGTTAAATTTGCCGACTCGCAATAATAATGTCAAGTGATAGAGTTTCACACTAGTTATAACACAGTAAACACTTTCAATTAATCTTCAACAACCATTTGATCCGCACTAAGAAATCGCTCAACGTAACTGACTGATAATACAGACGCTGTCGTTTCTATAGGTAGCGCAAGTGTTCCAGAATAACATTCCATCCTTACTGCGGCGTGCCAGCATAATGCGTATTTCAAGTGATCCTTAGAACAGTCTGGAAGGGCCTTGCCTGAGAAGCTCAACTAGCGGAGAAACGGGTGGAAGGACGCTCTCGACTTGTTCCATCGTTACAATACAATTACACAGCATTAATGTCATAGCACGTTTGCCTGTTGTTTCTTTTGTATAAGCCTAACCCCCAAAGGCCAAATCCTACATACATGCATGTAGGCGTTTGCTTAAGCTATAGATTAAGTTTCAAAGTTACGCTTCAAAGTGAGTATCGAATGGAAACATTATAAGTACACATATTGGTTGTAACATTTATTTTATCAACAATCAAATGCGATTGAATGTAATGCCGTAGTATTCCAAGCAATCTTAGAAGGGTAGAAAGAATTGCTTTTAATGGTTACAGTTTTTATTCATATGGTTTCGTATATGGTAATCGGTCGTACTTACGATTAATTTCTACGTCATGAAACAGCATGGAATAAAACCCATTTCACCCCCAGAATCTAAATGTCTATAAATCATTGATCACTGATTTCGTCTGGACTTTCTATGTGTGGCATAGGTTCAGAATGCTTGTAGCCACCGTGAATATGTTTTCTCTAAGTGCAGACAATAGGCTGGCTGCATCCCTACATTTCTTAAAATTTAATTTAATCATTTTTAATCTGCTGTGTTTTATGCGGTGCTCTTCGTCGAAAGGCAACCTATTTGTTTCCGTTTCTGCTCTTAATTCGAATTAATTTAAAACATATATTTTAAACGTTTTTATGCCGAAAACAATTGTCCCCCCTTTCTTCAGTTTTAAAACCAGTTTTCCAAGATAAGAAACACACCTTCAGGTCTGAAACTACGGCCTACATGTTATAATGGGACTTGTAGAATCATCTGAACCGATTACTTGTTTTGGGGGAGGTTTCTGCGAATAGAAAGTAGCAAAGAAGATGGCGTTCTAGTCTTTACTCCGCAATCTTAAACCTTTTCAATGTGGTTAAGCGTAACTGAATACTTGTACAGCTCGGTCTAAAATTGTTTGGTGATCGATTAAAATGTTTTCCAATCTTTGATCGTCTCCCGTAAAAGCAATATCATTTCTAATTATTATAACGCTGCTCTCGGAGTTCTTTAAAAATAAATTTGAAACAACGACTTTTACTTTCACAAAAATAACTTCTAGTCAGCATAGGTGTGACATCATAGAAACTAATTGGCCCTTCTTACTAGAGCACTGCATTTCAGAACAAAGGTGTCTAGAATTTTTTCAGATAGAATTTTTATCTATACTAAAAATGAAATTTAAGAAAATGCTTTACGATCATGAACATAAATTAAACTGCTAATATTTTAAATTGATTTAGAATCGTAGTATTTTTTAATGGCACAGATTGTTTTTAATTATAATCAAATTAAAATTGATTATAATTATAATTGAATTTCTCAAATAAGTTATTTTTTAATTGACTTCATTGCTATCAAATTTTATTGACAATTAAATTTTCTACAAATATAATCTTTAATTGGCTTTGCTCATTGGCAAAATAACAAAGTTCTACGCCAAACCCAAAAGTTATGCTTTGGACTGAAATTGTTTGCACTCTTCAGTAACTGTACTAAAAATTAATAGAGTTAATGCTCTGGGACCCATTTTTCTCGTGTATTTCAGGTTAAATACACACGAAATGTATCCCGGACCTGAATTAGGTCTAGGGTATTCAGGTGTTACGATTGTGTTACTCTGTTCCAAATAGAGCTTCTTGTTTAGAGCAATGAATTTTATCTCAAAGATATCTAGAATATTTTTTTGATATTATTTTTTATCTACAAAAAATAAAATTAAAAAAATGCCTTATTATCATTTGCTATTTAAAATTTTTAAAAACAGCTAATATTTTAAATTGATTTCGAATCATACAACTTTTTTTAAATGGCACCGTTTGTTTTTAATTATAATTGAGTTTTTCAAACAAGTTGCTTTTAGCTGACATTATTGCTATAAACGTTTTACACAGTGAAATTCTCTACAAATATGTTCGATAATTGTCTTTGCTAATTGGGAAATTAACAACATTTTACGCCAAACCTAAAAGTTATGCTTTGGCCTGCATTTGTTTGCGCTCTTCAATAAACTGTATTGCAAATGACTAGAGGTATAGCGCTGGGACCCATTTGTCTTGTGTATTTCAGGTCAAATACACACGAAATGTATTCCGGACCTGAATCATTAGACGTTTAGGTCTAGGGTATGATTCAGATGTCACGATTGTGCCACTCTGTTTCAAAGTAGGTTATCGTCTCACATCTCTTCCAGCATTTTAGTCGCTTCACTACAACATGGGCCAGCTGCTTCCTGAATATCGTCGAAATCGTCAGAAATGTTGTCTACTGTAGTCTGGTTTGACGGAGCGTGCCGCCACAATTTCTTCTACACTTAAAATCTGATAATCCATGTCACTGTCACTAGGTATCTAAGGTGAAACGTCACTTTCTTCAAGTTCGGCACGATTCAAAAGTTTATAAAAATCAGTTAATCGGTGTAAATCAACTGATTGTGCTAATCAGAAAATGTTTTGTTCCATAACATGTGTTGCAGCCCATAATTTGTGTTCCGGGAGTTTACTTAGGCTATTGCATTGTTTTTACCTTCGTAACAGAAATATGGGCGAAATGTTTACCTGGTCGTAGGCTGCTGTCAGCTCGAAGACAGACCCTAGTCTCTGCTACGCTTCTGACAAGCAGAAGCAAGATATGAAATTCAACGTACCGTCAGTAACTTTATCTTTTGTCAAGTATGACTAGATTGTATTAATGAATTCAGAACGTATCAAACATAGCAAAGCTCTGGGCATCCCGGGAATCTAATATAAATAATGTAGACCCTCACTCTCCATACGGTCGACCTGCCCAGCGCCAAACTGGGCCCGACGGGAGTATTAGAAAAACATGTAACATGGAGTATTATTACATTGTAACATGGGAGTATTATTACAGACATGGCAACATTCACACACAAACAAATACCAACACTTGTAGGCACGCATGTGTACACACGCGAAATGCCCGAGATTTAAGCGTTTTAATTAAAATCTGTTAAAATATTAAAAATTATATTTACAAGATATTAACAAAAACAGTACACACAATTTTTTTGAATGTTTTAGATGATTTCGTTAGTTCTAAAATGAATTTGGACATTAAAATTCACTGAATATCATGGTTGTCACTACAGATTTCATTGTGGAATTTTCGTTACTACTGTTATTAGTAACAACTACTTGTTATCATTTATGTCAACTTGTAAAGATTACATGTATCCCTATAATTTGTATGGCGTTTGTTGTTTCAAATTGTTTAAAACTATTTTCCAAATTTATTGGTAGTGAATACGAAAGTACAAAAAAAATTATTTATTCACATTATAGAAATCACATTTATTAATTTTGCAAATCACCACTTATAAAAATCAAGGATTAATAAAACATTATTATCATTCATATTGTTACTAATAAACACTTTTTAATAACAAAAAAATAAAGAGTTACGCGTAAGCGGTGACTCGTACTGTCATCTCTACACCCCAGAATTATACAGGACGAGTCTACCCCAACTTGCGGTCAAACCCTCAACTCGTAAATGACGACTACGGCCGAACTGTTCACGATCTCGTGGTGCCATTTTTGGCTAATACGCCTGCGCATACGACGATCGCCGATGTCCAGAACGTTTGCGAGTCTGATCTCCGTGCACAAAGCCGTGTCCAAGATATCTATGGCATCGTGTTCCATTTCCTGAATCAGGTAGGGGAATATCACCAGTGCCAACTCCTCCCGCACTGTCCATCTACGATCCTACCGGAGAAAGGGTTGCCACGCTGCAACTCCGGTAGGGTGGGTTCTTAAGTCCCGCAATTGGTGGTGATTGACAACCATATTTCCATGGTCCCTATCGGACGATCTAGCAGCGGTGAGAGAATAACAAACAAATTAGTAATTCTCATTACACTTTTGAAATTCAATTTACCAAACAATGGTCGTGATATATATATATATATATATATATAAGCTTTTTTAAAACAAGGATTTGTAACAGTAAATGTCTATCAGTCCCGGTGAATCGGAAGGGGGTGAGAGAATAGACAAATTGAACATTTTTTTTAACTGTCTGATTTGTGTTATTTCGACAAATTTGGAATAAATATGGTAAAAATAAAATAGCAGAGAATACCGTATTCTGGGATTGGGCAACGTCGCTTTAAAGTACTTAAACAATTGAAAAGAATAAAATATTTTTGTTATTTCAGATGTGTGTGTTATTTATTACGACTCTCAAATGAGAGACAGGTTTCGCGATTCTGGACGAAGGCGACAAGATTACAATTATTTTCATAATTTTCTTTATTTAAATAAAATTGTATTGTGTCGTTTTGTTGAAACGCCAAAAAACGGTATTGGTTATCTTCAGCTAAGCTTCATGGGCTTTGAGGTTAGCTCAAGTGCATGAGGAAGCTGGTTATCCCTGGCTTATAACCTAAGATAAACAGAAACAGGAAGAATGTTTTATAGTCAATTTGTGTTCTTTTAATATCTGTAAAAATTTTAGAAAAACATGAGTCCGACAGATTGAACTAGTGACTGTGCTAGTTCGCTGATATTCCCGATCTAAATGTGATCAGTTTGTTTCAATGAACTACTTTGCCCATCTCTAGAATGAACGCCAAGATTGTTCCCGTCTGTTAGTTTGAGTACGAGTACACAGCTGCAGGCTGCCTTGAAATGTTTACGTCATTATCTCATTGTAGCCCTTAATGTTGTGGTTCAGATTTATGAAACATTTGATTGCAAACGCAGTCAGAACCTTAGAAGCATGCGAGTCAGACAGCTTTTGCTATTGTTACGACGGTCTAACTGATCGTCGTATGGTTCAGTGAAAAACAAAATACTAGACACAAATGAAATCTCTAATAATCAGCTTTAATTATCAGAATTAACAATTTGTAATCAATAAGAGATAGTCTCTTACAACAATTCAAGAAAATTGTCCTCACGCAATAATAATATCAACTATAAAGAATTCCACACTAACAACAACACTTCGCTACAAACACTCGATCCGCGCTAAAGAAATCGCTCAACATCAATAAACTGACAAGCCGGCTGTTATGGCTTTTTATAGATAGCGCACGCTGTCTAGAAATTTTCCATCCTCACTTCACGCCACTTAACGCGTATCTCAAGTGTTATTGAATACACTGGACCCTACTTTTGAGCGGTCTTGACTGAGGCAACACCTGCCCGTCCGGACGGGGGGACGAGTGGAGATTGTTCTAGGCTCTTCGATAGGATTCTCGCTACAGTGAACACACTCAAACCTTTCATACGCTTTAAGACAGCTGTACTTATATTTCGTTTATGCCTTAACTATGTTAACCTGCCTAGTTAACACAATCTCTCTCTCTCTCTCTCTCTCTCTCTCTCTCTCTCTCTCTCTCTCTCTCTGTATCCCCTCAACACAGGACTCTGTCTGTCTGTCTGTCTGTCTGTCTGTCTCTCTCTCTCTGTCTCTCTCTCTCTCTCTCTCTCTCTCTCTCTCTCTCTCTCTCTCTCTCTCTCTCTCTCTCTCTCTCTTTCTGTATCCCCTCAACACAGGACTCTGTCTGTCTGTCTGTCTCTCTCTCTCTCTCTCTCTCTCTCTCTCTCTCTCTCTCTCTCTCTCTCTCTCTCTCTCTCTCTCTCTCTCTCTCTCTCTCGATCTTTCTGTACCCCCTCAACACAGAACTAGAATTATAGAACTACAACATAAGGAAAACATTAAACATTCCTGTAGAAAGCAGTATTTTGATTCACAGAAATATTACGAATAAACATTTTAGCTAACAATCATTTAAAAATACCCGTATTGATAAATATTTTAAATTAATTACACATTTACAAGTTTATATAATGAGTGTTCAACTTAACTTTCGGCATATTTTACAAATACAGTATCTCGAAAACGAAAAAGAGGATTTTATTTAAACAAAAACTAAAATAAAATTTGGTATTTACTCAAAATTTCACTCACTGACACTAATAGATGTCTCTTATAGAACGAACGTTTGTCACATGCCGAAAATTTTACTACACGCAAATTAACAAAGAAATTTATGACGTAGAACTGTTTTAAGGTTTTTTTTTAATTGTTAAAGTTATCGGTTCAACTTTGTGTCCATCCTCAGACTTCAAGGAACACGGTGGTGAAAGAATTTTTTTTATCGGCTCAGTAGTTTCTGAGATTAGCCCGGGCAACGAAACTGACAAACTTTAAGTCTTTATAATAGTAGTATAGACGACAGGCTTACTCTGCTACTGATTTCAGAGCAGTTGCAGCCTGTTTTTACTACCCTGCAACTAGTTTCACATAGCCTTGAAATCAGTTGCATGCAATCAGTTGCGTAGTGTAATAGAGTCCTTATTGTCTATTGAACAATTAATTATAAGCATGAAGAATTGTTTGTTTATTGTTAACTATAATAAATTACACTTCATCTGGTGTCAATTATTCTGTTTCCATGGTTCTACACCACGATCCGTGCGACCGTGGTAACAGTGTGTGTGTGTGTGTGTGTGTGTGTGTGTGTGTGTGTGTGTGTGTGTGTGTGTGTGTGTGTGTGTGTGTGTGTGTGTGTGTGTGTGTGTGTGTGTGTGTGTGTGTGTGTGTGTGTGTGTGTGTGTGTGTGTGTGTGTGTGTGTGTGTGTGTGTGTGTGTGTGTGTGTGTGTGTGTGTGTGTGTGTGTGTGTGTGTGTGTGTGTGTGTGTGTGTGTGTGTGTGTGTGTGTGTGTGTGTGTGTGTGTGTGTGTGTGTGTGTGTGTGTGTGTGTGTGTGTGTGTGTGTGTGTGTGTGTGTGAAAGAAAAAAAGACTTTCCTTAAGTAATTGTTAATGTTTAAATCATATTTATTATGAGCTTTGAACAAGCGGAATAAAAATGTTTTCACTGTTCTGTTACAGAAGGAAGTCACAATGAACATTTTACACCGTATACCTCAATTGGAAATGTTCTGTTGTGGGTGCAAACTCCGCACGGGCACAAAGGTTGTCGGATGGATCATGGGGGTGAGCACTTGTGTTTTAAGACACTTTACAATGTTTATGTTTTCTTAACGTAACAGTAGGTTTTGTTGTTTACGTTTGTTTGTACTTAACTCTGAAGGTAACAACATTGTATCTACAGGTGTGAATCGACTTTATTTTTAGTCACAAGGAAGGACCAATCATACTAGGAACGGTATAACGGTGTCCATGCACAGAAAACGTTTCTACCCTTCTGCGACAAATCTAAAGACGCTCGAGACATTTTTTTACTTTATCAATACCTTTTGCTCTAAATGTAATGTACTGATTTCGTACTTCAACAAAAGTTCTAGTCAATCAAGAATATCAGAGTTATATCAAATACTTCTGCGGTATAACTGGTAATATCTGAATTAATTTTGATCCTCAAACCAATTAAACAATATGCTTAAAGCACTTAAAGGACGATACTTAAAAATATGTATTATTAAATAATTATTATGTAAAGCATTACACACTTCTTAGTCCATTGTATACAAAATTAAAAATAATTCGTAAACTCAACAAAAACAAATATTCACTACGCACGCACAATGAAACAAAAACAGGCAGCCAGGCAAGAATTATGTGTGGGGGAGACATGTCTTCTGATGTGATGTACGGGACACATTTTTATGTTGCGCGTACAGGTCCTCTCCTGTTGTCGTCGCCGAACCATCCTCACCTCCAGCTTTGTTAAAAAGACATTTCAAGTCAATGTAACTAGAGTAACTTATACATTGTAGAGTAATGTCTACAATGATCTACTCCACATACAATTGCACCACACAGCAAGGTAACTTATCTGAGTGACTTATAGAACTTAATTCATGAATAAAAATTAATTATTGTTTAAGATATAGGTGGTGGACAATTAACTGAGCGATAGATCAAATATAAAAAGGGATTTATTAGAAATTACCAACGCATCAGCTGTGCTCACACAATACACACGCACTAACTACTACAAAAGCAAAGTTACATCGTATCTTTCTTAAGTTGGCACTAGTGAACATATACCTTCATTTAGATAATGACAACGTGCATAAAATATAAAATCATAATTTATATTTCATAAACATCCCTTTAAATGATACTCAATGTTTATTTAACACTTCCCTTGTTTATGTAATATATACAAAAAGTCTCTGCATAAAAATTGTTTAAAACTTTTACAAATGATTGACCGATGTAACTCAAAAACTGGACGTGGAAGTGGCTTGGTGAGGATATCTGCTGTCTGATCCTTGGTGTTGACATACTCTAGATTGAAGACCTTCTCTTCAAACTTTTCTCTTATATAGTGGTATTGGACGTCAATGTGCTTAGTCCTCTTGTGAAAGACTGGATTCTTGTCCATGTACAGAGTTGTTTTTGTGCTTTTCAAGATGCATAAGTCGTTCATAAGTTTCCTTAGCCACATTATGTCTTTAACAGCTTGGCACGCTGCCATATATTCAGCATCGGTTGTAGACAATGCTGTTGTGGCTTGTCGTTGAGAACTCCAGGTAAGTACACTCGATCCTAGTTTGATTAAATATCCAGAAGTAGACTTGCGAGTTTCAATTTCTCTAGCAAAGTCTGCATCACTATAGACTTGCAAATGAGTATTAATATCTGCTTCGAACATTAGACCGTAGTCCAGAGTTCCCTTTAGGTATTTGAGGATTCGTTTCACAGCATTCCAATGAAGCTTGGTAGGTTTTTGAAGATAGCGACTTGCGTTATTAACAGCAAAAGACAAATCTGGCCTGGTACCATTTGATAGGTAAAGCAAGCTTCCAACAGCTTCTACATAAGGTGCATTGACTATTCCAGTGTTCAGATTTTTATGAGCATCAGTGCATGTCTCTTCATGAGGATCTGCAGGGATTGTCACTGGTTTTGCATTCTGCATCCTAAACCTTTTGATTACCTTTCCTGCATACGCAGTTTGATGGAGGAATATTGATCCATCCTGGTGTCTTTCAATTTGCAACTCAAGGAATATATTTGCCTGGTCATCAGTAACCTCAAATTCCTTTTTTAGTCCATGGATGAGATTCTTGATATCGTCTTGGTTTGTAGCCGCAATTAGTCCATCATCAATATAGACGGCCAAAATCAGCCTTCGATCTTTATTCGTGCTAGTGAAGATACATGGATCTGCCTTGGTAGATTCAAGTCCGTACTTCTTTAGAAATTTGGTAAGCCTCTGGTTCCAACATCTGGAGGATTGTTTGAGTCCGTATATGCTCCGAAGCAGCTTGCAGACTTGATTTGTTCCATTTGAAAAACCTTCTGGTTGCTTCATATATACATTCTCTTCAATCTCACCATTTAGAAAAGCAGTTTTGATATCAAACTGCTTCAGTTTGAGTTTTTCTTTTGCTGCAATAGATAAAATCATTCGAATTGAGTCAAATCTTACTACGGGACTGAAAGTTTCCTTGAAATCAATTCCAGTCTTTTGGTCAAAGCCTTTGGCAACTAGTCTTGCCTTGTACCTTTGAATATTTCCATTTGGATTCTTTTTAATCTTGAAGACCCAGCGATTTCCCATGACATTGGTTCCCAGGTGGTGGTTCAACTAGATCCCATACGTGATTTTTAAAAAGAGATTCGATTTCTTCATTCATAGCAATACTACAGTTTTCAGCATCATCACTGTTTACAGCTTCTTGGTAATTGAGAGGTTCAGTACCTTCTGCAATAAAACAGTCATCAATGTTAACATAATCAGCATATCCCGCTGGAGGTTTGATTGTCGATGATTGGCGCAGTCTGCTTCTGTAGTTTGTAGTCTGGTCATTCTCAGTACCAGCTATTTCAGATTCTTCAGATTGCACTTGATCCTCAGAAGTTATATCATTTTGAACGATATCATGATCTTCAACAAAAAAGTTGTTTTGAACAACTTCAGGAACTTTATCTTTCTTTTCATCGGGTAAGAATAATGATGTGTATTCTTCCCTGTTTTCATCATTTTCTTCTTCACTTTCAAATGTATTCGTGAAAATGACGTCACGTACTACATTTACTTGTTTTTTGTGAGGAAACCAAACTCGAAATCCTTTAATGTGGTCTTCATATCCAATAAAATATCCCTTTTCAGATTTAGCGTCCCACTTCTTCCTTTTGATCTTGGGAATGTGTGAGTACACTATTTCTCCAAATATATGTAGATCTTTTAAATTTGGTTTACGACCATGCCAAAGTTCATAAGGAGTGAAATCCTTTACTGAACTTGTACTTGTACGATTTAATACATACACCACTGTATTGACTGCTTCAGCCCAAAAAGTCTGTTTGAACTTTCTTGCGTGCAGAATAGTACGTGCTGCTTCAACTACTGTTCTGTTCTCCCTCTCGGCTGATCCATTTTGTTCTGGTTTATATGCCACTGAACGCTGGTGCGTGATTCCATGGTTACTGAGCAACTTGGAAACATTTTCACAGTCAAATTCCAATCCGTTGTCAGTTCTCATGATTTTTATCCCATTAGAACAGTGTTTTTCTGTTTTTTTTAACAAAGTCAGTCATGCAAGCAAGAGCTTCAGACTTTGCATTAATAAAATGCACATGTCTATAATGAGAAAAATCATCTTTTAGGAGGAGAAAGTATCTTAATCCACCTAAAGAATTTTGTGACATTGGACCACACAAATCTGCATGAATAATCTCACCAATAGCACTGGTTTCGGAAGTACTCATTGGAAAGGGTAGGCGATGAGCTTTTCCAATTGCACATGCATTACAAAAACATATGTCGTTGTTTTTAACTTTAACACCAAAATGTTCAAGTACCTTTTTAACTCTAGGATAGTTTTGATGCACTAGTTTTTGATGCCATGTTTCCAAAGTATCTGCAATATTAGCACAGTTAGTGTTCAATTCTTCATGTTTTTTGCTCGGAGGCTCAATTTCAAATTGCATCTCGAATAAACTATGTCTTTTGCGTAACCCCATAGCTATGACTTGACCATTTTTCAAAAATTTGCACACTTTATTATCTGCAATTTGTTTTAGACCTTTGTCTAAAGCAACACAGCTCGAGAAAAGATTGTAACTAAGATCTGGAACGTATAATACATCTGCTAAATGATTTTTATTCCATTTTTCGCCATCAAATGTATTCACGTTTATATTGCCTTTTCCACAGGCTTTTAGAAAATCACCATTTCCAATACGCACCAAGATTTCTTGATTTAATGGTTTATAATCTACAAACCAATCTCGATGATGTGTCATGTGGTCAGTTGCACCTGAATCTTTATACCACATGTCAACCTTTTTAGAGCCTTGTAAAATAGATGCTAAGGCCTCACTTATAAGTGCAGTTCCCTGTGTTGTATCACGTTATTTGCTTGTGTCATTTTTATCACTTTTATTACTGTATTTTCTGAATCTACAATTTCGAGCCCAATGGCCTGGCTTGCCACAAACAAAACAATCGCCTTTTGGTTTAAACACATTATTAGAATTGTTTTTATACATACCCTGTTTTGCACCTTTGCCTTTATATTGAGATTTTGATGCAAAAGCTTTGCTTTCAGTCTTTTCAGTATCATTCACTCGCATTTCTTCAACTCTTAATCTATTAATGAGGTTCGTTTTTGTACGATCAGCCTCAGCTGTTGACTCCCATGCACACAGAAAATGACTAAAACTCTTTGGCAATGTAAGCAGAATTTTTGACACTATCATCTTGTCATCAACAGTTTCACCCATGCTTTTAAGTCGATAGGCTAAATCTTCAATCTTTGAAATGTGTGTGGCCATATCATCAGCTAAATCCTTAACAGCTAAGTGCCACTGCTGCTGAAGAATGTGCAGAGATGCTTCGCATTTTTGCTCATACACAGACACAAGTTTTTCCCACATTTATTTGGCATTTTCTAGATGCACAAGATGAACCATGGTTTTGTCAGTCAGAGTTGTCACAATTACTCTCTAAGCTGTCCCGTCTGCCTTTTCGAAATCAGATTTCTTCTTTTCATATTCTTTTTTCTCGGCTACAGATGCATTATTGTCTAACATAGTGGGCATAACTTGTACACCTTTGACTACATTCCATAAGCTGTAGGATTTCAATATAACTATAATCTGAAATATCCATACATACCAGTTCTCGCTACTTTGTAACTTGTTAATACGTAGTAATTCACTTTCCATGTTTATGTGTAGAGGTTAATTTTCACTTTTACACACGCGGTCGGAATAACCTTTTTATTTGCACGTAAACACTTATATTTGCACGTAAACACGTTTTAAACTATCACTGAATTGATTCACTTTCCATGTTTATGGCGTTGAGGTTAATTTTCACTTTACCACGTGGTCGGAATAACCTATTTGCTCGTAAACACGTTTTGGACTATCACTGCTCAATTTCACAAAAATATTGCCCTTTGCGCGCACCTGGGCCCATAACCTGTTAAAGATATAGGTGGTGGACAGTTAACTGAGCGATAGATCAAATATAAAAAGGGATTTATTAGAAATTACCAACGCATCAGCTGTGCTCACACAATACACATGCACTAACTACTACAAAAGCAAAGTTACATCGTATCTTTTTTAAGTTGGCACTAGTGAACTTCATTTAGATAATGACAACGTGCATAAAATATAAAATCATAATTTATATTTCATAAACATCCCTTTAAATGATACTCAATGTTTATTTAACAACTATTTTATGAATAAATTATTTGTGGAGACACTGTCTACTTTGTCTCCCCTGACGCTTTACCACTGTGAAAGATATGTATATTTTAACTCTGATTTGTTTTTTGTTATTTTGAGTATATACGGTCGTTGACATTTTTCAAACCTGTAATTTCAATGCGATTTTGTTGACAATTTTTAAGATTTCTGCTGATCTCTGTAACACATTGAACGTTCATTACTTGTAGGCCTTGAATGTAGGTACGTTAAGAAGAGAATAACTATTATTAAAAAATTATTATTATAATTTATTTATTTGCAGGACAACTCTTTACGAAACGTTCGACCGTTTAACTAAACTTGATGTGAGCCTCGTCTGTTGCTTTTTCTATGAAAAACCACTCGCTTAAACAGTGTTAAAGTATTGTTGTATTGTCAAAGTAGTAATGAATAGTGGTAGGGATGGAGCAGTGAGATAAAGTTGATTTTAAATCAGGCCCATTTCATTTCAAAACCGTTTGGCGCAACTAAGGTCCGGCCGTGAGGCGCACTTTATGGTTTTGACGCAACTAATGTGTTTTGATTCAAGTACCTCAGTCAGGTGGATTGGCACAACTAAGGTGAGCCGTTCAAAATGTGGGTACGGCTAATGGTACGGCCACGACCAACGGCTGGTTGTGTCCGCTCAGAAGTGCTGCTGGCCGGAGCAGACAACTGGGTACTGGCCGCACGTCAGTAACAAGATGGATGTCGATGAGGTAGCTGCTAGTTTGTATTTGTATAATAGATCAGTGAAACGAAAGAAAAGTTTGGGTACACCTTATTTTAGAAACTCGTTCTGTAAAAAGAATGCTTTCTCATTTTTTTGCGAACTTCTTCAACACGAAAACAAATTTTGTAATTATACAAGAATACCTGTTAAAAGTTTTGATCAATTATTAAGCAGAATTGGAAGAGCATAAGGGGCATAGTGTTGTTTTTTCCCGTGGCGTCCTGCATTCGCTTTTACCAAACAGCAAAGTTATTTCCTCACACATTTTCTTTTCCAAATTTTTGTCTGTATATTCATCAGACCACAAATCACATAATCCCGGCCTTTGCTTTATTTCTATAATAAACTTTTCCGCATCAAACTGCATACCGAATACAAAACATTGTCAATCGAAAATTAAAATCCCAAAAAATCACAGTTGAAAACCTAAAATATCAACTAAAAAACACAAATATTTCACTTGCAAAATCAAATATTTCAGTATCACTTCCCGCTCAGTTGAAAGCTGGTTGCTTACTGGCTGCAATATGTCCAATAGAAGTACATACAAAGTTAGGCCGCAAGGTGTCATTTGATCGTGCCAGCCAAAATAACAAAACTGTGGCCATTGCTGCTAGCTGGCCGTTTGTGTTGATGCTTGCGTGTTCCATACAAAATTGGCCGCATGCAGCCAGCCGGTGTCGTGGTCGTGGCCATGGCCGCAGAGTGCTTTATTTCCTTAAAGGATCGAAACTACACATCAAGTAGACCAATAAGTCTGTTTTCAGGACTCTCAAAAGACTTTGATAAGTGAATTTTAACATGTAACAGAAGAGAGAAAATGTTTACCCAACCATCGACAACAGCACAGTACCCTATAGTATATTCGTGGCATGGTTAAAAATATAAATACCAGTACTTATATGAAAGAAAAAAAATTATGCATTCATCATGCTGACTTTAAAAGAGTGAATTTATGACCCTCCCTATTGAGAAAAATTGTGCAAACAAATTGAAAGAGGAACCCATTAATAGGAAGAAATTATATTTTAAGTCCAATAATATCGCGTTAAACTCCACTAGTGTATCAGACCATTTACACCTGTCGATAGCAGGAACAGTTTTCTGTGGATGGACACCATTATAGCGCTCCTAGTACAATTGGTCCTTCCTTGTGACTAAAAATGAAGTTGATTCACACCTGTAGATAAAGTGTTGTTACCTTCAATGTAAAGTACAAACAAACATAAACTAGAAAATTAGACATCTTTCTCTTGAAAGGGACCATCTTTTTGAATTCGTCAATAATTTCTTCTGAACTCAATCTAATTTAATTGTTTGTTCTATAAATGGTAATAATAACTTTCCCAGTCGTTCTTGCTTCATAGTTGACCTTTGTTTTGTTTTTAATGCATTGACTTGGAGAATTCTCGCTCACAAGAGAAGCTGGTAACTGGAACTGTAACAAATTTCCTTAGAGCCATTCTTACTGTAAATTGGTCTAAGTTGCTCCACATTGGAAATCTGAGAGCCAAGAAATCCATTCCTGAACACTCTTTGAAGACAAATGCTTATTTTTCTTGTTTCAAAATTTTCAGCTCTGTGCCGAGCTCTTCTGCATTTATACAAAAATGCCTGCTGAAAGTATCTAAATCTTGATTTGTCCACCTTTTTGGGCCAAGATTCAAACCTATAATTTTTCCATATCAGCACAGATCAAATGTTTTGTTTCTTGGTTGAATTGATCGTTTAGACTCTCGACTAGAACTGGACAGTAAGTAAAAAGGCAAAGTTCTTCTATTTTGGTATCTACATAAAAAACATTATCTGTAGTTGCAGCATCACTCAAGAGAGTAAATACTCTCTCCTCTTCTTTGGCATTGATATTGCAAATATTTAGCTCGTCACATAAGTCTTTTGTCTTTTGTTTTTTTGTATATTGGTTTGAACTCCTCTTCATCGTTTCTCATTTGAATTAATGCCAGAGCTACATTTTCTACCTCTTCAACAGCTTCATAAAGATCTAGGTCTGGAGTTTGAAGAGTTTTGCTGGTTTTTACGATGATTTGAAGAATAGGGTGCATGATATGTAAGCATGCTATAAAGTTAAACCTTTTCCTTTGGAATAAAATTCCTCTTCCTGTTGCTTTTGCTTTTGAATCAGACATATCTTGAATTACTTCTTCTACTGCCTTTACAACGTTTTCAAATTGAGCAACTAATGCTTGACACAGCCTCTGACCGGCACACCCAATGAGCGTCTGAAAGCGACTGTACAGTTTTCAACTTTATATCAGTACATTTCACTATGTCTTCAAAAACTGCATGCCTTTTAGGATTCCCTTCCTAAAATTGTACATTAAGTACAACATCAAATAACTCAGATATCAGAGGATTAGACTTATGGCTGGAACAGGCACTGAGTTAAAGTCAAGCTGAGGCAATGAATGTACAAGATCAGTTGGTTCATTTCTTTACATTTTGCCTGTACCCCATTAAATTGGCCTGACATCGACTTCGTCAAAGCACACGGATATAACAATTGTCCAGATGACACCAATTTCTTCCAAAGTTTCATTTATTGCACGGAAAATAGTTTCAGCGTCTGTTTTCTTCAATCTACTTAAAAAAAGTACAGCCAGTCGTACCGATGTTTGAGACTGTGAAAAAAATGTCTTCTCAGAATAGCAACATAACAGCTAATGCCAAATTTAGCGAACTTGAAAACAAGTTGGAACTAAAGCGTAGGTAACTAGGCTATATTACACTAAAACAAATCCAACTATAGTTAGAAAATTATGCAAACCATAACGTTTTTGTTTCATAAGTACACGAAATGTATCTTAATCCCTCAGTGGAAAAAGTTTTTTAAAATAAATAAGTTCACTAAGCTAAAACAAATTATCATGACAGAAACTCCTGGACGTGGCTGTGAAAGCGTTTTGATTTGATACTAACAAACTGTAAGCTATAGGCCTAATCTAATTATACAAACTTTTACTAGTCATTTACCAGCTTCATTAGTAGTGCTCCGTTTCTTAGGAAAAAAATTCAGTATAGATGAGTTAGCTGTAGATATTTAACACCAAATGCTTCATAGTTTTACATTTACACCAACCACACAACATACCACCTCTATCTCAGTAACTAAAGTAACTAATATACTTATAAGTAATAAGAAATTAACACGAAACGGGGTTGAAAAGAAGTTTCATTACCGATATTGCAAGCGATAATCTCACAACACCCACCACCTCACCTCACAATGAAGAGAAGAAACCACTAGAAAATCTACCACTTCAGTTGCCAGCTATACTTGCTACACAAAAACATACTTGAAAATAATCGACGCTAACGTTCTTTTACAGAGGCTTATCTTATCTCTGTAGCCTGCGCTGTCAGGACGGTAAGGCGCTTCCATTATTGTTCAACATAAACACTGATTGTTAGTCAGCTACCCTGGTCATTTCAAAGGTAGAGAGGATTATGGGTGGTGTTTATATACAGCCAGCCTAGACGGCACACAGCAGCTTGCCTTTTTTGTTACGTGTCTGTGCAGTGGCGGTGATAAGGCCCCCGCAGACCCCGCGGCGCGGGGGGGTCCCGCCACTCTGGCCCCTAGAAAAAAATATGAAACGAGCTATAATAGGAAAAAAAGTTTTAATGGGGTCCGACTACCGGCAAATTTGTATTTAAAATACGAAATATACGTTTTATTTAAGTGTATAGACATGCAAAAAACTACGTTTTCCGAAATGACATTACTGTTTGTAGTTTGTAAGCGAAGCTTATCTTATCTCTTGTGGTGCCCGTACGTCCATGCGATGAGTCACTCGGCACTGAGGAGACGTAAACAAACACAACACAATGTAGTTCAGTACTCAGTAGTGCGTCGCATCTCCTGCGCGATAGTACTGTATTGCATTCATTTCGTAATTTAGTGCCGTTTAAGTTTAATGACTTAACATTTGATTTTAGTTTTTGTATTTTGTGTAGAGTTAGAGTGTTAGAGACAGAGTTTATAAAATGGAAAGTAAGCGTTAATATTTAAGTGGTGCTACGAAAAGGAAACTGCAAAAACAACGAGAAGAATCTAAAAGTAAACTTTCAAAACTCGACCAGTTTTTAAAAAAATCATCAAACTGTAAAGTTGAACAACCCAAACCCGGGTCAAGTGCAAGTAATGAAAAAGAAACAAAAATCGGACTTGAAGTTGATTGTGACAGTGACAATAAACCTGATTTAAACATTAGTCCGTCGGATACAAGTGATACAACTACGGAAACAAATAAGCAACTGCAACATGAACAAGAAGAACAACTGCTAGGCATTGAATGTGTTCGCCAGTCCGAAGACATACCTGGACCAGAAAATCAGTTTGAACCAACTTAAGTTATAAGTAATCACGCAAATAAAACTAGTTTAGCAGGCCCTTCCGATCCAAACTGCCAAAGTTTTGAGACAGATATTGCATTCTATAAAAATCAAGCTACAATGACAGACGAGGTGAAAAAGTTAATAACGTTAAGTGAACTTTGTCAAACAAAGGGTCCTTTCCCGAAGGATTCTGTTTCTAAGCGGTCTTTCAGTACAGCATATTATTCTTTCAAAACTGCATCAGGCCAAATTGTTCACAGGTTTTGGCTTTGTTACTCTCGTAATCTAGATGGAGTCTATTGTTTACCATGTTGGCTTTTCAGCCAAAGTGCTGATGCCCAAAGCTGGCGTGAAGGCGATATTAGAGATTGGAAAGGTCTCAGTAAAAAAATTAAAGTTGATGAAAGTAGCAATGCTCATTTACAATCTTGTCTCACGTATGCCACTTGGAAAAAGAGTAAAACGGTAGCTGATCAAATTTCCGATGAGCGGAAAAAATGGAAAGATATTTTCATACAGATTGTGGATGTCATTCGAACCATGGCACTGCGTTCATTGCCGTTTCTTGGCCATAGAGAATCATTACATGAAATAAATCCTGAAAGTGGAAATTTTTTGAACATACTATCTTTAATTTCTCGCTACGATTCTCTCCTTAGTGCACACTTAGAAAATGAAAAAAAACAGATCAAAATACCTCCACTATGACATTCAAAATGAAATCATTAACTTGCTAGGAAAATCAGTATTGACTGCCTTACTAAAACAGATTCACTCGTCTCCTTTTTTTTCTATAATTGTTGATAGCACACAAGACATTTCTAAGATTGACCAAATGAGTGTTGTAATCAGATACATTAACATAGTAGAAGAATCTCCTGACAATTATAAAACTGTGATTAGTGAGTCCGTTTTGGGATTTCAAGAAATAAAGGATCCCAACAGTGAGGGGTTTCAAAGTAAGATTTTAGACTTTTTGAAAACAAATGAAATTGACATTAGTAAGTGTAGAGGTCAAGGTTATGACGGTGCAGCAACAATGAGCGGGAAATACTCTGGGTTACAGAAAAGAATTATGGATATAGTCCCAAACGCGGATTACGTACACTGTGCTGCACATAACTATTTTTTCAGTTTGTTTATTGATGTATGTTAGTGTTATGAATTTGTTGTTTTCTGTCTTTGTCTGTTGTTTGTTTTGTGTTTTGTGTAGGAGTTTACTGACTATTGTTCTGTCATATCCGTTAGATTGTGCTAGATATTTTATCGTGTTTAGTTCGTCTTTGTAGTCTTTTTCATCTAAGGGGATGTTGTTAAGTCTATGTATCATGGTTCTGAAGGCAGCTAGTTTGTGTTGTATTGGGTGATTGGAGGAGTTGTGTATTAGTGTGTCAGTTGTAGTTGGTTTTCTGTATATACTGAATTTGTGCCTGTGTTCTAGTTTTGTGATGGAGAGGTCTAAGAAGTTTATGGTATTTGTTGTGTTCGTATTCGGCAGTGAAGGTTATGTTTTTATGTATTTTGTTTATGTGCGTTAGTAACTGTTCACATTGTCTTTTGTTTCCCCAGTATAGTATTAGAATGTCATCAACGTATCTGTGCCAATATAGTATTTTATGTGAGTGTCTGTCATTGTTTGTGAGTATTTTTGTTTTTTCTAAGTGTTGGAGGACGACTTCTCCTAGAATGCTGGATATGGGGGAGCCCATGGGTAGGCCTTCGTTCTGTGTGTAGTATTTATTGTTATAAGTAAAGTAGTTTTGTTTTGTGATAATGTTCAGAGTTTCTGTTATTTCATTGATAAGTTCGTCTGGTGTGTTGTTCTGTTTGAGATTGTTTTGTAGGATGGTGATTGTTTCAGAGATGGGGATGTTTGTGTACAGGTTTTTAATGTCAAAGGAGGCTAATGTGGCGTTATGGGGGATGTGTATGTCTTTTATTTTTGTTACTAGGTCAGTGTTGTTTTTTACTGCAATGTTGTTGTCTATTTGTGTGTGTTGTCTAATAATTTTGTCTAGATATTTTGCCAGTTTGTGTGCAGGGGCATTACGGTAGTTGATAATGGGGCGGTAGTTGATAATATCCTTATTATTGATGTAGTAATATGGCCAGTGGTTCGTCAGAATCGAAAAAGAAAAAAATCGCCTCTTTTAGGAGCCAAAGCCGTGAATTTATATACAGATTGCGTGAATATTTTGAGAAGGAGCGAGACAATGGAGGACCTCTTCTCCCTGTGACAAAAGTGGTAGATAGAGTTTGTGACGCTTTGAAGGTGGGAAAAACAACCGTTAAAAGTGTGACAAAAGAAAAGTGTCCATTGGATTTTAATACGCCTTCTGAAGTGCTACGTACTCCTGGAAAGCAAAGACCACGACCCAGTTCCAAGACATCACTCGATACGTTTCAGAAGGACGCGATAAGACAGCATATTCATCAGTATTATATGAGGAAGGAATTTCCTGCTCGTGAGAAGCTCCTCGTTTCTTTGAAAGAAGCAAGCTTATTCGATGGCGGAAAAACCAGCTTGAGTAGCCTATAGTGCTAAAACAACTTGGTTTTAGATATAAGAAATTCTCAGGGAGGCGAGCTGTGATGGAAAGAAGTGAGATTGTGGCATGGCGTGGTAGATTTTTGAGGGAGATTCTGAACATCAGTCCCGAAAAAGTGGTGTGGTTAGACGAAACGTGGGTAAATGCCGGACACACAAAATCACTGGCTTGGACAGACGATACTGTAGCAGGGACATTTAAAGCGACCATTGGGAAAGGAAGTAGACTTATTCTGCTTCATGCAGGTAGTGTGCATGGATTTGTTCCGGGGGCAATGCTTCTTTTCAGGTCAAAGAGCACTCGTGATTATCACGAAGAAATGAATGGGAAGACTTTCACGAACTGGTTTAAAAGTACTCTTCTGCCGAACATAAGTGCCAATTCTGTAATTGTTGTGGACAACGCTCCCTACCACTGTGCAATTAAACAAAGCACCAACAATGAAAGACAGGAAAGACATCGTTCTGAAATGGTTGGTGGAAAATGATGTACCAGGGGTATCTGCAGACATGACGAAAGCAGAGCTGATACAGAGTGTAAAATTTTATAAACCTCGATTCTGCACTTATGAAATAGACTCTATCGCCACTGCTCACGGTCACATTGTTATTAGACTCCCACCTTATCACTGCCACTTCAATTCCATTGAACTAATTTGGGCACAAGTGAAAGATTATGTTGCAGAAAATAACACGACGTTCGGCCTCACGGATGTCGAACACCTAGTGCAGCAAGGAATCCAACATGTGTCAGTGGATAAGTGGAAAAGTGTTGTCGCTCACACTTGGAAAGTTCTGCAGCAAGCAAAGGAAGCCGACGGTATAGTGGAAACACGTGTGGAACAGTTAATTATTTCCTCGGATAACGACAGCAGTGACACCAGTGATTCCAGTGATGAGGCCGCAGAAATCGACATTTACGAGGAGTGTGGCGTCTTTCCACTTGAGTATTAACAGAATGTAAGTAGAGTAGAGTCTGTTTCATTTGATACACTTTCATTATACAGTAATCTTAATGATATTCTTATAGTCTGTGGTAATGTACTGTATATATGATTTACATATGTGTTCGCATTAGTTATATAATTATAATTATTTAGCTGTGTACATTAACGAAAGATGTGATCTACGTTTGTGTAAAATGATTTACATACGCGTTCGCATTAGTTTTTTTGTGATCTACGCTAGCTGTGTACATTAACGAAAGATGTGATCTACGTTTTATGTAAAATTATTTATATACGCGTTCGCATTAGTTTTTATTCTGTTATAATTCTGTTATCATAAAAATCGACCGGCGAGCGCGCGAAAATTCCGTTTGTACGTGTCGGCAACACTGTACTCTCGATCACGAGAAACGTCAGGCCCGGACAACGGCCGGCTGCACTATAGATATTGTAATAGCTCAGCTACAAATGAGATTCGAAGGATTGCGTTGCATTGATGATAGGTTTTCATTCCTGACGCCTCAGAATTTAGTAAACTTCTCACAAGAGACAATAGTGGAGAAACGTAAGGCTCTGGTAAATGAGTATCCTGGTGACCTTTCCACATCACTGCCTGACCAAGTAATATCCTTCAAAGCTCTGATGGCCAAAGAAATTGTACACAAGAAAAGCATTCGAGAAATGATGAATTTACTGGTTGAAGAAAACAGCTGCCTTATGAGCTGCCTCCCAGACTTAACTACAGCTTTGCAGCTTTATTTAACCATACCTGTCACAACAGCTACAGCGGAAAGAAGCTTTTCAAAACTTAAATTAATCAAGTCATACTTAAGAAGTGCCATGGCCCAAACTCGGTTGAGTGACTTGGCACTGTTAAGCATTGAGCATGTAGAGACACAGAAAACTAATATCAACGAAGTGGTTGAAAAGTTCTTAGCTATTAAAAAAAGAATACTAGGCTTAGGAAAACAGTGAACTTTGGTTGATCCTCATCTGTAAATATTGTACATTACTTGAGTTCGAGTGTTATTGAATTGGATTAGACTTAAGGAGAACGTGTATAGAGTATATTCAAGAATTTCACAAATTCAGTTACAAACTAATTTAAATGTTTGAAAAAAGCTAGAATGTTACTTTGATATTCGTTTTTAAATAATAAATTTTTAACACTCTGTGTGCGGTACTGTTTCATAGTCTGAATTTAGATCTTTGACTAAAAATAAATAATTCTTTTTATTTTGGTTTTTTTTATAGTTTGTATAGAACTTTGTCTATTTAGCAACAATGAATTTTAAGAGTTTGTATACGTGTAAAACATCCTTTGCAAATTGCAAACGCTTTGTGATAGACGAGAAAGTATTCACAAACCATTGTTGTGAAACACACGTAAATAGAAACTCATTTGAGTGTTTTCCCCTATTACGTATACAAAATTTAACCACTTTTATAGGGCCCCCTAATTAGTTTCGCGGGGGGGGCCCCCGTTTCGTTAGCGTCGCCACTGTGTCTGTGCAAGTGTCTCATGGTTGTAAAAGAGAGAAAGTGTGAGAAAAGGGGGCAGTGCTGGTTATCACTAGCCCTCTGTCTAGACTGAAATCACTCCTACATGTACATTTATGTTAGTGTATTTCTTTTTATAACACATCATTTTTTCACTGCCTTTTCTCATCTCTTAATTTTTTCGAATTTTGCTTTTTTTGTAAACTAATGGGGAGATCAAGGTCCCTCTGGTCCCTCCTATACGCACGGGCAAGCTGTCCCATACGGCATCGGAAACTTGAGGGCGTCCAGTCCAGTTGATTTTGCATGTCGTACAGAACAACCAGTCTCAACGAAGGTTTGCTGCCTTTGTAGGCCTACGTGGAGGATCTTTACCATACTCAGTACGAAAATTACATTAGACTGTAGTAGGTGACTTCATGAAACCAAAACACACAGAGAGCACATTCCGCACCAGTGAAAATAACTGCTGTGCAATTTGATACAACAATGGTGGCTGCATTTGGAACTACGGCATTATGTGAGTCAAACTTGATATGTTTTGTTTTAAAAATGACACCTCAACCGACCCTGAAAGTTATCTGAATACATTACTAATATGCTTCCAAAGTTGTAAAGTCCTTTTCGGATCACCCTGTATAATATGATGCAGTTAGAGGTCGGCCAGGAAGGTTTGGATTCTTTAGTTATATCGGAATAGAATGAAGCTCTATTAATTTTATATCGGGATTTTATATAGGGAGCACACCTATGAACTACCCAACATCCTTGTAAAAACCTACCACCCCTGAGGGACCTTGATACTTGCAGTCGTTGGAGGAGTCACTCCGGGTGATGGTTACACTAAAGTATGTAGTTTCTAATTTAGCATCTAGATTGTGTTGTTTCTCAACCAATCGTCTTCTGGAGAGAAAAATCTTGCTTGCTGCTCAGCTGGTCTGTTTAGTTGTGTATGCTAAGGTAAGAAACTTATGATATTTCATAATTTATGAATTAAACTATATTTACTTAGATTAGTTTTTATTTAAAATATATTAGCAAATATGTACATGAAAACAAATTCAATATATTTGTATTATTAGTTGACTTTTCTTGATGGAAATTATAACCATCACAATTGTGATGGTTGGGCCTTACTGCAGACAAAATCAATTTGACGTTATGAAAAATATGCGGGGCCCATGGTGGCAGAACTTGCTAATAAAACGCTCGTTTAAACAACAACAGTTTTTATTAGTGTTTCATAAAGCAAATCTTTTACATGTTCAACAATAAGTTATTAATCTTCAGAGCATTGCCAAAACATGTGCATGTGTACGTGTACAGTTATATTAACAACCTGCTCATATAATTGAGTTATGTAATTAAATAGTACTTCTATAGTAGCTCTGGATTTTCGTTACATCACCAAAATATATAAAAATTCATAAACATTGTTTGCTTTGAATTTTCGTTACATCACCAAAATATATATAAAAATTCATAAATACATATGTTAACAAATTATTAAATTATGTCATAGACCCTCATGATAGCATTGATAAATTATTACAAGGTTAAAGAACAAAATGAGTCTTGTGAGAACAGGACCTGAGTTGATAATATCATTTATAAACGTGCGTGTGTAAAACACCATCTCGAATTTTAATTACAGCTTACAATTGTTACTCAATCAACCACAGATATTTTATAATTTCATTATGGATCCATTTACATATTCACGATACCTTACATTTAAAAAGAATTTACTAGATTAGTATAACTACAACCCACTTCATAATGGCAGTACCGGACCTGCCTGTGCAAGACATTCTTTAATTAAGTTTTAACTAGCGAGGTGTGAACACGCCTTTGTAGTCGGCAATATACTATAACAACACATTGTTTAATATAAATTGATTTTGGTAGCCCCACTTTTTTTGGAGCGCCAAAATTTATATAACATTACTGGTAAAGTGTACCAATTAATGGAGTTTGGGTGTAATGGTAATAAGAGTAGTCATTGATTTAATTGTAACGAGTTTTCATAATTTTATTTATGAAACACAAGCGTGTTTAAAAATTTCAACTACTTCCCCATAAATATTCATTATTGTTCGCTTGAAACGTTCAAATGTTGCAGTACTTTTAACATTAAATAAATCTTATATTTTACAGTAACAAAGTTAAATTCTAAATACTTATTTGTCAATAATAAAAATTCGACTGCTCAGTCTGACAGTGAGCTTTACTGCAGTTTCATTTTTTTAATGGTTTTTTTTTTTAAACTTCCAACTATGTTAATTTATGTATTGCATACTTGGTAATAATTGTTTGCTTTAAAAACTTTAAAATAAAATTGAAATTGACTAAATTAATCGTTAAACATAATTAAAAAAATATTTTAGTAAAATTAAATCAAATTCTCTGAACCTCTTTATCTACATTTTACATAAAACTCTTATTCATGTTTAAATTTCAAAATGTCTTTTAAATGTCTTTGGTCTCTCATTTAAAATTTATAAATGGATTATCTGTCACCTCGATTTTGTAGCTTATACTCATGTCCTCCGTTGATCCGTATTTCCTCTTCTGATCGGAGTTCCCTGCACGTCTCCAGGTTCCACTCGTCCTCCAGTTACTCGTCTATCATGGACCCATCCGGTTGATGTAGGATAGTGTGAGAGGTTGCTCTGCACCAGCTGCTGTCGTTCTAGCAGACGCCTCTACTGTTCAGCATAGCGTTCCTCTGCATGATGTAAGATAGTAACTTGTCTTGACTGACGGACCTAACGTACATTTGTATTCGGTAACAGATTAAGAGTTACTATTTTGTACTTAAGACGAACATACCGTCCGTCCGCGTCTACTGTTCGATTAACAAAAATTAGAAACTCACGTCGCCAACGGACAGAGCGTCCCGCCGCGACTGAAGACTGATTGAGAAGAAAGGCTGGCTTCTCTCGTGCCCTATTTATAATCGAGCATCGTACAGCACCTGTTGAGACAGAATTCTGCCGGTTTGAAATTGCTCGGTGGCGTCAGTTCTCCCACTCTCGTCCAATTTCATATTTTCGCACATTTCTGGCAATGGCAAAGTCTGATGTGAAATACAGGGTACTCTAACGATGGATGATTTAATTACACATGTCCAACGTAATTTCAATCGTAATAGAATAATCCGTGTAATTACTACGCACTTAAAATTGCTCTGAATTCGCACTGCGCGTCTTTTTCACGCCGTTTTCTCACTACACTTGCGTATTAATTTTATACACATTTTGGAGCCTTTGAATTTTTCCTACTATCTATGGTTTTCTTATAATTAAATAAAAACTGTAATTTGACAATTATGCAGGGTGAGATTGCAAACTTTCATGCTCGAGCTGGCCTCACTCACACACATCACTATACACATTCCCAGCGACAGTTGTGTGAGTGTTCAGGTCAGCGCCTGTCTGTCTACATTCCGTATCTTAAACATAAACCAAGTTTTCAATCTCATACCTGCATAGATTTCAATTTAATTTAAATATTTATTTTATCTATTAAATTCACAGTACAGCATATGATTGTACTGTCGCAATACATATATTTAATTGATGTTAAGGTAAAAAACTGACATTATGCAATATTAAATGAATCACCAAGTCAACAGTTAATAATATGAGTAACTGATTCGTGTGCAGCGAATTCGTCGAACAGAATATCTCTTTCTTTAAAGATCACAAGTGTCTAATGCTGTCTCTAAGTTTATGGTTTATTTTTTTTGGTAACGGTTGAAGTGTGAAGGCTGGAGTTTAAATAAATAGTTAGATCCCATCTGTGGACCTGAAGGTTGGTGATAAATGCAAGGCGTGGGTGATGCGCTGTGTTGAAGGATTCCTTTAAACTGGGTAGCGGTGAATTTCATTAGAAGTCATGCCGTTTCTCTGTAAGTCTAACGGCAGTGGAGCGTAGATATGTTGCTCTGCCGGTGGAGAAGATCTTGTATTCCACATCGGAACTCTGTCACTCTCGGCTAGGTTCGAGGACCCTGAAATTATTGTTAAGTATAATATGCCGTCAGCACCTTAGCCACCCCGCGATATCTCTCACCTTGTAACCCTTTTAACAATTCACACACACTATCACCAATTACAATGTTTGATTCTTAGTTGCCAGCGACATAGTTCGGTATCATGAATGATCTTGTAAGATTACCTCTACGATTTCTATTAATACATGCAAGCATTTACAATATCTACATTAGTTACATTTGCAATCATTTATCAGTCTGGCTTTAGTGTTTTACTTGACTAGTTACATTGTGGGTTATTAATTTATTTTAAATCTTTTAAGTCCTGAGATACAAAAATTATTAGCACGTGTTCACATCTATGCCGGAAGCAACACACACACCCTCGCTTAACAAGCACACAATTAAATAACATACGAAATATTGCCTAATTATTAAACACATGACCGTTTTATTGAATTATTATTATATAAGATAATCACCTGAGACGTTTTAGCCCTTTACGAATGCATAGAAAAGATAGTTTACATCGCCGTCCATTATATCTCACTGCACTTCATATTGAATCTTCCACTGCAATCATTAGTCAGACCAGCTGTTCACCTTTGAAAGAATCGGGTAGTAATGAGAAAGAAACACATGTGCTCCGGACGCAGCTGACCGGTAGCGAAAACAGATGGCATAGAATACTTAATTTCTTCGCTGTACATAACATCGATTGCCGGCGCCGCTGCCGCGGCGACCTTGACCTACTATTTAGCAAGCTTAGTACACGGACAATTCAAAGTCAATTCGCGGAAGCGGCGATTTAAATTAAATACATGCCGAGGATTTCAATTAAAAATTTACCTCGGCACATACCTAGTATAAGTTAGTAATATGTTTAAACATTAGGTTTACTAGATTATCAGTGCTATTAATCTCCAGTTTAATCATCTTGATCATTATTAATTATAATTTTAAAATAATCAGTTATAAATTTTTTATAATTATTTATAATTAGCAGCTTTAACTTGTGACTAACATAACAATCATAATTATTTATAATTTTGTGTTGCAAAGTTCTTCATTATTTTTACTAAATTAATACTTAAAATAAAGTTCACATTGTTTTGTATTTGAAATTAATTGCTTTATAAAACTAAATACCACTATTACATTAACGACTCGGAACACAAAGTTTTTTATAAGTAAAAACATAAAGTTTTACCTTACAGCCTGAACCAGTTTTCGCCTTTAAAAGGCTTCTTCAGAGGCTGCCGCTGGTAGCGCTGTCCGTCCTGTTGTGGGCGACGGAATCGAATTTCAAAAGATCGATGCTGTGTGTGTGGGGTGACATATGTTCGAATAATGCGTGCGATTTGAATTGTGTCTGTTCGTTTAGGATCTCGTTTTTATTTGTTTTCGTGTGTTTGTATATTTCCAATTGTTCTAGAGTGTCTAGTTTTCGGCCTTTTGTGTGTACGTGTAGAATGTTCATGTTATTGTCGATGTTTTTATATGTGTGGTTTGCTTCAATGAGGTGGTTTGCAAAGGTGGATTCTGTAGTGGAGTGGAGTGCCTTTGTGTGTTCAATGTATCTCTGTTTGAAGCTATGTCCTGTCTGGCCAATGTATAATTTGTTTCAATTTGAGCAATTTAGCTTGTAAACACCAGGTAGATCGAATTTGTTTTGTGCTTTGTGTATGTGTTTTGATAGTGTGTGTTCTGTTTTGTTAGTAGTTTTGTAAGCGATTCTGTATCCTGCTTTTTTGAATTTGTGGGCTATTTTTTCAGTTTGTTTATTGATGTATGTTAGTGTTATGAATTTGTTGTTTTCTGTCTTTGTCTGTTGTTTGTTTTGTGTTTTGTGTAGGAGTTTACTGACTATTGTTCTGTCATAACCGTTAGATTCTGCTAGATATTTTATCGTGTTTAGTTCGTCTTTGTAGTCTTTTTCATCCAAGGGGATGTTGTTAAGTCTATGTATCATGGTTCTGAAGGCAGCTAGTTTGTGTTGTATTGGGTGATTGGAGGAGTTGTGTATTAGTGTGTCAGTTGTAGTTGGTTTTCTGTATATACTGAATTTGTGCCTGTGTTCTAGTTTTGTGATGGAGAGGTCTAAGAAGTTTATGGTATTGTTGTGTTCGTATTCGGCAGTGAAGGTTATGTTTTTATGTATTTTGTTTATGTGCGTTAGTAACTGTTCACATTGTCTTTTGTTTCCCCTGTATAGTATTAGAATGTCATCAACGTATCTGTGCCAATATAGTATTTTATGTGAGTATCTGTCATTGTTTGTGAGTATTATTGTTTTTTCTAAGTGTTGGAGGAAGACTTCTGCTAGAATGCTGGATATGGGGGAGCCCATGGGTAGGCCTTCGTTCTGTGTGTAGTATTTATTGTTATAAGTAAAGTAGTTTTGTTTTGTGATAATGTTCAGAGTTTCTGTTATTTCATTGATAAGTTCGTCTGGTGTGTTGTTCTGTTTGAGATTGTTTTGTAGGATGGTGATTGTTTCAGAGATGGGGATGTTTGTGTACAGGTTTTTAATGTCAAAGGAGGCTAATGTGGCGTTATGGGGGATGTGTATGTCTCTTATTTTTGTTACTAGGTCAGTGTTGTTTTTTACTGCAATGTTGTTGTCTATTTGTGTGTGTTGTCTAATAATTTTGTCTAGATATTTTGCCAGTTTGTGTGCAGGGGCATTACGGTAGTTGATAATGGGGCGGTAGTTGATAATATCCTTATTATTGATGTAGTAATATGGCCAGTGGTTCGTCAGAATCGAAAAAGAAAAAAATCGCCTCTTTTAGGAGCCAAAGCCGTGAATTTATATACAGATTGCGTGAATATTTTGAGAAGGAGCGAGACAATGGAGGACCTCTTCTCCCTGTGACAAAAGTGGTAGATAGAGTTTGTGACGCTTTGAAGGTGGGAAAAACAACCGTTAAAAGTGTGACAAAAGAAAAGTGTCCATTGGATTTTAATACGCCTTCTGAAGTGCTACGTACTCCTGGAAAGCAAAGACCACGACCCAGTTCCAAGACATCACTCGATACGTTTCAGAAGGACGCGATAAGACAGCATATTCATCAGTATTATATGTGGAAGGAATTTCCTGCTCGTGAGAAGCTCCTCGTTTCTTTGAAAGAAGCGAGCTTATTCGATGGCGGAAAAACAGCTTGAGTAGCCTATAGTGCTAAAACAACTTGGTTTTAGATATAAGACATTCTCAGGGAGGCGAGCTGTGATGGAAAGAAGTGAGATTGTGGCATGGCGTGGTAGATTTTTGAGGGAGATTCTGAACATCAGTCCCGAAAAAGTGGTGTGGTTAGACGAAACGTGGGTAAATGCCGGACACACAAAATCACTGGCTTGGACAGACGATACTGTAGCAGGGACATTTAAAGCGACCATTGGGAAAGGAAGTAGACTTATTCTGCTTCATGCAGGTAGTGTGCATGGATTTGTTCCGGGGGCAATGCTTCTTTTCAGGTCAAAGAGCACTCGTGATTATCACGAAGAAATGAATGGGAAGACTTTCACGAACTGGTTTAAAAGTACTCTTCTGCCGAACATAAGTGCCAATTCTGTAATTGTTGTGGACAACGCTCCCTACCACTCTGTGCAATTAAACAAAGCACCAACAATGAAAGACAGGAAAGACATCATTCTGAAATGGTTGGTGGAAAATGATGTACCAGGGGTATCTGCAGACATGACGAAAGCAGAGCTGATACAGAGTGTAAAATGTTATAAACCTCGATTCTGCACTTATGAAATAGACTCTATCGCCACTGCTCACGGTCACATTGTTATTAGACTCCCACCTTATCACTGCCACTTCAATTTCATTGAACTAATTTGGGCACAAGTGAAAGATTATGTTGCAGAAAATAACACGACGTTCGGCCTCACGGATGTCGAACACCTAGTGCAGCAAGGAATCCAACATGTGTCAGTGGATAAGTGGAAAAGTGTTGTCGCTCACACTTGGAAAGTTCTGCAGCAAGCAAAGGAAGCCGACGGTATAGTGGAAAAACGTGTGGAACAGTTAATTATTTCCTTGGATAACGACAGCAGTGACACCAGTGATTCCAGTGATGAGGCCGCAGAAATCGACATTTACGAGGAGTGTGGCGTCTTTCCACTTGAGTATTAACAGAATGTAAGTAGAGTAGAGTCTGTTTCATTTGATACACTTTCATTATACAGTAATCTTAATGATATTCTTATAGTCTGTGGTAATGTACTGTATATATGATTTACATATGTGTTCGCATTAGTTATATAATTATAATTATTTAGCTGTGTACATTAACGAAAGATGTGATCTACGTTTGTGTAAAATGATTTACATACGCGTTCGCATTAGTTTTTTTGTGATCTACGCTAGCTGTGTACATTAACGAAAGATGTGATCTACGTTTTATGTAAAATTATTTATATACGCGTTCGCATTAGTTTTTATTCTGTTATAATTCTGTTATCATAAAAATCGACCGGCGAGCGCGCGAAAATTCCGTTTGTACGTGTCGGCAACACTGTACTCTCGATCACGAGAAACGTCAGGCCCGGACAACGGCCGGCTGCACTATAGATATTGTAATAGCTCAGCTACAAATGAGATTCGAAGGATTGCGTTGCATTGATGATAGGTTTTCATTCCTGACGCCTCAGAATTTAGTAAACTTCTCACAAGAGACAATAGTGGAGAAACGTAAGGCTCTGGTAAATGTGTATCCTGGTGACCTTTCCACATCACTGCCTGACCAAGTAATATCCTTCAAAGCTCTGATGGCCAAAGAAATTGTACACAAGAAAAGCATTCGAGAAATGATGAATTTACTGGTTGAAGAAAACAGCTGCCTTATGAGCTGCCTCCCAGACTTAACTACAGCTTTGCAGCTTTATTTAACCATACCTGTCACAACAGCTACAGCGGAAAGAAGCTTTTCAAAACTTAAATTAATCAAGTCATACTTAAGAAGTGCCATGGCCCAAACTCGGTTGAGTGACTTGGCACTGTTAAGCATTGAGCATGTAGAGACACAGAAAACTAATATCAACGAAGTGGTTGAAAAGTTCTTAGCTATTAAAAAAAGAATACTAGGCTTAGGAAAACAGTGAACTTTGGTTGATCCTCATCTGTAAATATTGTACATTACTTGAGTTCGAGTGTTATTGAATTGGATTAGACTTAAGGAGAACGTGTATAGAGTATATTCAAGAATTTCACAAATTCAGTTACAAACTAATTTAAATGTTTGAAAAAAGCTAGAATGTTACTTTGATATTCGTTTTTAAATAATAAATTTTTAACACTCTGTGTGCGGTACTGTTTCATAGTCTGAATTTAGATCTTTGACTAAAAATAAATAATTCTTTTTATTTTGGTTTTTTTTATAGTTTGTATAGAACTTTGTCTATTTAGCAACAATGAATTTTAAGAGTTTGTATACGTGTAAAACATCCTTTGCAAATTGCAAACGCTTTGTGATAGACGAGAAAGTATTCACAAACCATTGTTGTGAAACACACGTAAATAGAAACTCATTTGAGTGTTTTCCCCTATTACGTATACAAAATTTAACCACTTTTATAGGGCCCCCTAATTAGTTTCGCGGGGGGGCCCCCGTTTCGTTAGCGTCGCCACTGTGTCTGTGCAAGTGTCTCATGGTTGTAAAAGAGAGAAAGTGTGAGAAAAGGGGGCAGTGCTGGTTATCACTAGGCCTCTGTCTAGACTAAAATCACTCCTACATGTACATTTATGTTAGTGTATTTCTTTTTATAACACATCATTTTTTCACTGCCTTTTCTCATCTCTTAATTTTTTCGAATTTGGCTTTTTTCGTAAACTAATGGGGAGATCAAGGTCCCTCTGGTCCCTCCTATACGCACGGGCAAGCTGTCCCATACGGCATCGGAAACTTGAGGGCGTCCAGTCCAGTTGATTTTGCATGTCGTACAGAACAACCAGTCTCAACGAAGGTTTGCTGCCTTTGTAGGTCTACGTGGAGGATCTTTACCATACTCAGTATGAAAATTACATTAGACTGTAGTAGGTGACTTCATGAAACCAAAACACACAGAGAGCACATTCCGCACCAGTGAAAATAACTGCTGTGCAATTTGATACAACAATGGTGGCTGCATTTGGAACTACGGCATTATGTGAGTCAAACTTGATAAGTTTTGTTTTAAAAATGACACCTCAACCGACCCTGAAAGTTATCTGAATACATTACTAATATGCTTCCAAAGTTGTAAAGTCCTTTTCGAATCACCCTGTATAATATGATGCAGTTAGAGGTCGGCCAGGAAGGTTTGGATTCTTTAGTTATATCGGAATAGAATGAAGCTCTATTAATTTTATATCGGGATTTTATATAGGGAGCACACCTATGAACTACCAAACATCCTTGTAAAAATCTACCACCCCTGAGGGACCTTGATACTTGCAGTCGTTGGAGGAGTCACTCCGGGTGATGGTTACACTAAAGTATGTAGTTTCTAATTTAGCATCTAGATTGTGTTGTTTCTCAACCAATCGTCTTCTGGAGAGAAAAATCTTGCTTGCTGCTCAGCTGGTCTGTTTAGTTGTGTATGCTAAGGTAAGAAACTTATGATATTTCATAATTTATGAATTAAACTATATTTGCTTAGATTAGTTTTTATTTAAAATATATTAGCAAATATGTACATGAAAACAAATTCAATATATTTGTATTATTAGTTGACTTTTCTTGATGGAAATTATAACCATCACAATTGTGATGGTTGGACCTTACTGCAGACAAAATCAATTTGAGGTTATGAAAAATATGCGGGGCCCATGGTGGCAGAACTTGCTAATAAAACGCTCGTTTAAACAACAACAGTTTTTATTAGTGTTTCATAAAGCAAATCTTTTACATGTTCAACAATAAGTTATTAATCTTCAGAGCATTGCCAAAACATGTGCATGTGTACGTGTACAGTTATATTAACAACCTGCTCATATAATTGAGTTATGTAATTAAATAGTACTTCTATAGTAGCTCTGGATTTTCGTTACATCACCAAAATATATAAAAATTCATAAACATTGTTTGCTTTGAATTTTCGTTACATCACCAAAATATATATAAAAATTCATAAATACATATGTTAACAAATTATTAAATTATGTCATAGACCCTCATGATAGCATTGATAAATTATTACAAGGTTAAAGAACAAAATGAGTCTTGTGAGAACAGGACCTGAGTTGATAATATCATTTATAAACGTGCGTGTGTAAAACACCATCTCGAATTTTAATTACAGCTTACAATTGTTACTCAATCAACCACAGATATTTTATAATTTCATTATGGATCCATTTACATATTCACGATAACTTACATTTAAAAAGAATTTACTAGATTAGTATAACTACAACCCACTTCATAATGGCAGTACCGGACCTGCCTGTGCAAGACATTCTTTAATTAAGTTTTAACTAGCGAGGTGTGAACACGCCTTTGTAGTCGGCAATATACTATAACAACACATTGTTTAATATAAATTGATTTTGGTAGCCCCACTTTTTTTGGAGCGCCAAAATTTATATAACATTACTGGTAAAGTGTACCAATTAATGGAGTTTGGGTGTAATGGTAATAAGAGTAGTCATTGATTTAATTGTAACGAGTTTTTCATAATTTTATTTATGAAACACAAGCGTGTTTAAAAATTTCAACCTACTTCCCCATAAATATTCATTATTGTTCGCTTGAAACGTTCAAATGTTGCAGTACTTTTAACATTAAATAAATCTTATATTCTACAGTAACAAAGTTAAATTCTAAATACTTATTTGTCAATATTAAAAATTCGACTGCTCAGTCTGACAGTGAGCTTTACTGCAGTTTCATTTTTTAATGCTTTTTTTTTTAAACTTCCAACTATGTTAATTTCTGTATTGCATACTTGGTAATAATTGTTTGCTTTAAAATCTTTAAAATAAAATTGAAATTGACTAAATTAATCGTTAAACATAATTAAAAAAATATTTTAGTAAAATTAAATCAAATTCTCTGAACCTCTTTATCTACATTTTACATAAAACTCTTATTCATGTTTAAATTTCAAAATGTCTTTTAAATGTCTTTGGTCTCTCATTTAAAATTTATAAATGGATTATCTGTCACCTCGATTTTGTAGCTTATACTCATGTCCTCCGTTGATCCGTATGTCTTCTTCTGATCGGAGTTCCCTGCACGTCTCCAGGTTCCACTCGTCCTCCAGTTACTCGTCTATCATGGACCCATCCGGTTGATGTAGGATAGTGTGAGAGGTTGCTCTGCACCAGCTGCTGTCGTTCCAGCAGACGCCTCTACTGTTCAGCATAGCGTTCCTCTGCATGATGTAAGATAGTAACTTGTCTTGACTGACGGACCTAACGTACATTTGTATTCGGTAACAGATTAAGAGTTACTATTTTGTACTTAAGACGAACATACCGTCCGTCCGCGTCTACTGTTCGATTAACAAAAATTAGAAACTCACGTCGCCAACGGACAGAGCGTCCCGCCGCGACTGAAGACTGATTGAGAAGAAAGGCTGGCTTCTCTCGTGCCCTATTTATAATCGAGCATCGTACAGCACCTGTTGAGACAGAATTCTGCCGGTTTGAAATTGCTCGGTGGCGTCAGTTCTCCCACTCTCGTCCAATTTCATATTTTCGCACATTTCTGGCAATGGCAAAGTCTGATGTGAACTACAGGGTGCTCTAACGATGGATGATTTAATTACACATGTCCAACGTAATTTCAATCGTAATAGAATAATCCGTGTAATTACTACGCACTTAAAATTGCTCTGATTTCGCACTGCGCGTCTTTTTCACGCCGTTTTCTCACTACACTTGCGTATTAATTTTATACACATTTTGGAGTCTTTGAATTTTTCCTACTATCTATGGTTTTCTTATAATTAAATAAAAACTGTAATTTGACAATTATGCAGGGTGAGATTGCAAACTTTCATGCTCGAGCTGGCCTCACTCACACACATCACTATACACATTCCCAGCGACAGTTGTGTGAGTGTTCAGGTCAGCGCCTGTCTGTCTACATTCCGTATCTTAAACATAAACCAAGTTTTCAATCTCATACCTGCATAGATTTCAATTTAATTTAAATATTTATTTTATCTATTAAATTCACAGTACAGCATATGATTGTACTGTCGCAATACATATATTTAATTGATGTTAAGGTAAAAAACTGACATTATGCAAAATTAAATGAATCACCAAGTCAACAGTTAATAATATGAGTAACTGATTCGTGTGCAGCGAATTCGTCGAACAGAATATCTCTTTATTTAAAGATCACAAGTGTCTAATGCTGTCTCTAAGTTTATGGTTTATTTTTTTTGGTAACGGTTGAAGTGTGAAGGCTGGAGTTTAAATAAATAGTTAGATCCCATCTGTGGACCTGAAGGTTGGTGATAAATGCAAGGCGTGGGTGATGCGCTGTGTTGAAGGATTCCTTTAAACTGGGTAGCGGTGAATTTCATTAGAAGTCATGCCGTTTCTCTGTAAGTCTAACGGCAGTGGAGCGTAGATATGTTGCTCTGCCGGTGGAGAAGATCTTGTATTCCACATCGGAACTCTGTCACTCTCGGCTAGGTTCGAGGACCCTGAAATTATTGTTAAGTATAATATGCCGTCAGCACCTTAGCCACCCCGAGATATCTCTCACCTTGTAACCCTTTTAACAATTCACACACACTATCACCAATTACAATGTTTGATTCTTAGTTGCCAGCGACATAGTTCGGTATCATGAATGATCTTGTAAGATTACCTCTACGATTTCTATTAATATATGCAAGCATTTACAATATCTACATTAGTTACATTTGCAATCATTTATCAGTCTGGCTTTAGTGTTTTACTTGACTAGTTACATTGTGGGTTATTAATTTATTTTAAATCTTTTAAGTCCTGAGATACAAAAATTATTAGCACGTGTTCACATCTATGCCGGAAGCAACACACACACCCTCGCTTAACAAGCACACAATTAAATAACATACGAAATATTGCCTAATTATTAAACACATGACCGTTTTATTGAATTATTATTATATAAGATAATCACCTGAGACGGTTTAGCCCTTTACGAATGCATAGAAAAGATAGTTTACATCGCCGTCCATTATATCTCACTGCACTTCATATTGAATCTTCCACTGCAATCATTAGTCAGACCAGCTGTTCACCTTTGAAAGAATCGGGTAGTAATGAGAAAAGAAACACATGTGCTCCGGACGCAGCTGACCGGTAGCGAAAACAGATGGCATAGAATACTTAATTTCTTCGCTGTACATAACATCGATTGCCGGCGCCGCTGCCGCGGCGACCTTGACCTACTATTTAGCAAGCTCAGTGCACGGACAATTCAAAGTCAATTCGCGGAAGCGGCGATTTAAACTAAATACATGCCGAGGATTTCAATTAAAAATTTACCTCGGCACATACCTAGTATAAGTTAGTAATATGTTTAAACATTAGGTTTACTAGATTATCAGTGCTATTAATCTCCAGTTTAATCATCTTGATCATTATTAATTATAATTTTAAAATAATCAGTTATAAATTTTTTATAATTATTTATAATTAGCAGCTTTAACTTGTGACTAACATAACAATCATAATTATTTATAATTTTGTGTTGCAAAGTTCTTCATTATTTTTACTAAATTAATACTTAAAATAAAGTTCACATTGTTTTGTATTTGAAATTAATTGCTTTATAAAACTAAATACCACTATTACATTAACGACTCGGAACACAAAGTTTTTTATAAGTAAAAACATAAAGTTTTACCTTACAGCCTGAACCAGTTTTCGCCTTTAAAAGGCTTCTTCAGAGGCTGCCGCTGGTAGCGCTGTCCGTCCTGTTGTGGGCGACGGAATCGAATTTCAAAAGATCGATGCTGTGTGTGTGGGGTGACATATGTTCGAATAATGCGTGCGATTTGAATTGTGTCTGTTCGTTTAGGATCTCGTTTTTATTTGTTTTCGTGTGTTTGTATATTTCCAATTGTTCTAGAGTGTCTAGTTTTCGGCCTTTTGTGTGTACGTGTAGAATGTTCATGTTATTGTCGATGTTTTTATATGTGTGGTTTGCTTCAATGAGGTGGTTTGCAAAGGTGGATTCTGTAGTGGAGTGGAGTGCCTTTGTGTGTTCAATGTATCTCTGTTTGAAGCTATGTCCTGTCTGGCCAATGTATAATTTGTTTCAATTTGAGCAATTTAGCTTGTAAACACCAGGTAGATCGAATTTGTTTTGTGCTTTGTGTATGTGTTTTGATAGTGTGTGTTCTGTTTTGTTAGTAGTTTTGTAAGCGATTCTGTATCCTGCTTTTTTGAATTTGTGGGCTATTTTTTCAGTTTGTTTATTGATGTATGTTAGTGTTATGAATTTGTTGTTTTCTGTCTTTGTCTGTTGTTTGTTTTGTGTTTTGTGTAGGAGTTTACTGACTATTGTTCTGTCATAACCGTTAGATTCTGCTAGATATTTTATCGTGTTTAGTTCGTCTTTGTAGTCTTTTTCATCCAAGGGGATGTTGTTAAGTCTATGTATCATGGTTCTGAAGGCAGCTAGTTTGTGTTGTATTGGGTGATTGGAGGAGTTGTGTATTAGTGTGTCAGTTGTAGTTGGTTTTCTGTATATACTGAATTTGTGCCTGTGTTCTAGTTTTGTGATGGAGAGGTCTAAGAAGTTTATGGTATTGTTGTGTTCGTATTCGGCAGTGAAGGTTATGTTTTTATGTATTTTGTTTATGTGCGTTAGTAACTGTTCACATTGTCTTTTGTTTCCCCAGTATAGTATTAGAATGTCATCAACGTATCTGTGCCAATATAGTATTTTATGTGAGTATCTGTCATTGTTTGTGAGTATTATTGTTTTTTCTAAGTGTTGGAGGAAGACTTCTGCTAGAATGCTGGATATGGGGGAGCCCATGGGTAGGCCTTCGTTCTGTGTGTAGTATTTATTGTTATAAGTAAAGTAGTTTTGTTTTGTGATAATGTTCAGAGTTTCTGTTATTTCATTTATAAGTTCGTCTGGTGTGTTGTTCTGTTTGAGATTGTTTTGTAGGATGGTGATTGTTTCAGAGATGGGGATGTTTGTGTACAGGTTTTTAATGTCAAAGGAGGCTAATGTGGCGTTATGGGGGATGTGTATGTCTCTTATTTTTGTTACTAGGTCAGTGTTGTTTTTTACTGCAATGTTGTTGTCTATTTGTGTGTGTTGTCTAATAATTTTGTCTAGATATTTTGCCAGTTTGTGTGCAGGGGCATTACGGTAGTTGATAATGGGGCGGTAGTTGATAATATCCTTATTATTGATGTAGTAATATGGCCAGTGGTTCGTCAGAATCGAAAAAGAAAAAAATCGCCTCTTTTAGGAGCCAAAGCCGTGAATTTATATACAGATTGCGTGAATATTTTGAGAAGGAGCGAGACAATGGAGGACCTCTTCTCCCTGTGACAAAAGTGGTAGATAGAGTTTGTGACGCTTTGAAGGTGGGAAAAACAACCGTTAAAAGTGTGACAAAAGAAAAGTGTCCATTGGATTTTAATACGCCTTCTGAAGTGCTACGTACTCCTGGAAAGCAAAGACCACGACCCAGTTCCAAGACATCACTCGATACGTTTCAGAAGGACGCGATAAGACAGCATATTCATCAGTATTATATGTGGAAGGAATTTCCTGCTCGTGAGAAGCTCCTCGTTTCTTTGAAAGAAGCGAGCTTATTCGATGGCGGAAAACCAGCTTCAGTAGCCTATAGTGCTAAAACAACTTGGTTTTAGATATAAGAAATTCTCAGGGAGGCGAGCTGTGATGGAAAGAAGTGAGATTGTGGCATGGCGTGGTAGATTTTTGAGGGAGATTCTGAACATCAGTCCCGAAAAAGTGGTGTGGTTAGACGAAACGTGGGTAAATGCCGGACACACAAAATCACTGGCTTGGACAGACGATACTGTAGCAGGGACATTTAAAGCGACCATTGGGAAAGGAAGTAGACTTATTCTGCTTCATGCAGGTAGTGTGCATGGATTTGTTCCGGGGGCAATGGTTCTTTTCAGGTCAAAGAGCACTCGTGATTATCACGAAGAAATGAATGGGAAGACTTTCACGAACTGGTTTAAAAGTACTCTTCTGCCGAACATAAGTGCCAATTCTGTAATTGTTGTGGACAACGCTCCCTACCACTCTGTGCAATTAAACAAAGCACCAACAATGAAAGACAGGAAAGACATCATTCTGAAATGGTTGGTGGAAAATGATGTACCAGGGGTATCTGCAGACATGACGAAAGCAGAGCTGATACAGAGTGTAAAATGTTATAAACCTCGATTCTGCACTTATGAAATAGACTCTATCGCCACTGCTCACGGTCACATTGTTATTAGACTCCCACCTTATCACTGCCACTTCAATTTCATTGAACTAATTTGGGCACAAGTGAAAGATTATGTTGCAGAAAATAACACGACGTTCGGCCTCACGGATGTCGAACACCTAGTGCAGCAAGGAATCCAACATGTGTCAGTGGATAAGTGGAAAAGTGTTGTCGCTCACACTTGGAAAGTTCTGCAGCAAGCAAAGGAAGCCGACGGTATAGTGGAAAAACGTGTGGAACAGTTAATTATTTCCTTGGATAACGACAGCAGTGACACCAGTGATTCCAGTGATGAGGCCGCAGAAATCGACATTTACGAGGAGTGTGGCGTCTTTCCACTTGAGTATTAACAGAATGTAAGTAGAGTAGAGTCTGTTTCATTTGATACACTTTCATTATACAGTAATCTTAATGATATTCTTATAGTCTGTGGTAATGTACTGTATATATGATTTACATATGTGTTCGCATTAGTTATATAATTATAATTATTTAGCTGTGTACATTAACGAAAGATGTGATCTACGTTTGTGTAAAATGATTTACATACGCGTTCGCATTAGTTTTTTTGTGATCTACGCTAGCTGTGTACATTAACGAAAGATGTGATCTACGTTTTATGTAAAATTATTTATATACGCGTTCGCATTAGTTTTTATTCTGTTATAATTCTGTTATCATAAAAATCGACCGGCGAGCGCGCGAAAATTCCGTTTGTACGTGTCGGCAACACTGTACTCTCGATCACGAGAAACGTCAGTCCCGGACAACGGCCGGCTGCACTATAGATATTGTAATAGCTCAGCTACAAATGAGATTCGAAGGATTGCGTTGCATTGATGATAGGTTTTCATTCCTGACGCCTCAGAATTTAGTAAACTTCTCACAAGAGACAATAGTGGAGAAACGTAAGGCTCTGGTAAATGAGTATCCTGGTGACCTTTCCACATCACTGCCTGACCAAGTAATATCCTTCAAAGCTCTGATGGCCAAAGAAATTGTACACAAGAAAAGCATTCGAGAAATGATGAATTTACTGGTTGAAGAAAACAGCTGCCTTATGAGCTGCCTCCCAGACTTAACTACAGCTTTGCAGCTTTATTTAACCATACCATGTCACAACAGCTACAGCGGAAAGAAGCTTTTCAAAACTTAAATTAATCAAGTCATACTTAAGAAGTGCCATGGCCCAAACTCGGTTGAGTGACTTGGCACTGTTAAGCATTGAGCATGTAGAGACACAGAAAACTAATATCAACGAAGTGGTTGAAAAGTTCTTAGCTATTAAAAAAAGAATACTAGGCTTAGGAAAACAGTGAACTTTGGTTGATCCTCATCTGTAAATATTGTACATTACTTGAGTTCGAGTGTTATTGAATTGGATTAGACTTAAGGAGAACGTGTATAGAGTATATTCAAGAATTTCACAAATTCAGTTACAAACTAATTTAAATGTTTGAAAAAAGCTAGAATGTTACTTTGATATTCGTTTTTAAATAATAAATTTTTAACACTCTGTGTGCGGTACTGTTTCATAGTCTGAATTTAGATCTTTGACTAAAAATAAATAATTCTTTTTATTTTGGTTTTTTTTATAGTTTGTATAGAACTTTGTCTATTTAGCAACAATGAATTTTAAGAGTTTGTATACGTGTAAAACATCCTTTGCAAATTGCAAACGCTTTGTGATATACGAGAAAGTATTCACAAACCATTGTTGTGAAACACACGTAAATAGAAACTCATTTGAGTGTTTTCCCCTATTACGTATACAAAATTTAACCACTTTTATAGTGCCCCCTAATTAGTTTCGCGGGGGGGCCCCCGTTTCGTTAGCGTCGCCACTGTGTCTGTGCAAGTGTCTCATGGTTGTAAAAGAGAGAAAGTGTGAGAAAAGGGGGCAGTGCTGGTTATCACTAGGCCTCTGTCTAGACTAAAATCACTCCTACATGTACATTTATGTTAGTGTATTTCTTTTTATAACACATCATTTTTTCACTGCCTTTTCTCATCTCTTAATTTTTTCGAATTTGGCTTTTTTCGTAAACTAATGGGGAGATCAAGGTCCCTCTGGTCCCTCCTATACGCACGGGCAAGCTGTCCCATACGGCATCGGAAACTTGAGGGCGTCCAGTCCAGTTGATTTTGCATGTCGTACAGAACAACCAGTCTCAACGAAGGTTTGCTGCCTTTGTAGGTCTACGTGGAGGATCTTTACCATACTCAGTATGAAAATTACATTAGACTGTAGTAGGTGACTTCATGAAACCAAAACACACAGAGAGCACATTCCGCACCAGTGAAAATAACTGCTGTGCAATTTGATACAACAATGGTGGCTGCATTTGGAACTACGGCATTATGTGAGTCAAACTTGATAAGTTTTGTTTTAAAAATGACACCTCAACCGACCCTGAAAGTTATCTGAATACATTACTAATATGCTTCCAAAGTTGTAAAGTCCTTTTCGAATCACCCTGTATAATATGATGCAGTTAGAGGTCGTCCAGGAAGGTTTGGATTCTTTAGTTATATCGGAATAGAATGAAGCTCTATTAATTTTATATCGGGATTTTATATAGGGAGCACACCTATGAACTACCAAACATCCTTGTAAAAACCTACCACCCCTGAGGGACCTTGATACTTGCAGTCGTTGGAGGAGTCACTCCGGGTGATGGTTACACTAAAGTATGTAGTTTCTAATTTAGCATCTAGATTGTGTTGTTTCTCAACCAATCGTCTTCTGGAGAGAAAAATCTTGCTTCCTGCTCAGCTGGTCTGTTTAGTTGTGTATGCTAAGGTAAGAAACTTATGATATTTCATAATTTATGAATTAAACTATATTTGCTTAGATTAGTTTTTATTTAAATTATATTAGCAAATATGTACATGAAAACAAATTCAATATATTTGTATTATTAGTTGACTTTTCTTGATGGAAATTATAACCATCACAATTGTGATGGTTGGGCCTTACTGCAGACAAAATCAATTTGAGGTTATGAAAAATATGCGGGGCCCATGGTGGCAGAACTTGCTAATAAAACGCTCGTTTAAACAACAACAGTTTTTATTAGTGTTTCATAAAGCAAATCTTTTACATGTTCAACAATAAGTTATTAATCTTCAGAGCATTGCCAAAACATGTGCATGTGTACGTGTACAGTTATATTAACAACCTGCTCATATAATTGAGTTATGTAATTAAATAGTACTTCTATAGTAGCTCTGGATTTTCGTTACATCACCAAAATATATAAAAATTCATAAACATTGTTTGCTTTGAATTTTCGTTACATCACCAAAATATATATAAAAATTCATAAATACATATGTTAACAAATTATTAAATTATGTCATAGACCCTCATGATAGCATTGATAAATTATTACAAGGTTAAAGAACAAAATGAGTCTTGTGAGAACAGGACCTGAGTTGATAATATCATTTATAAACGTGCGTGTGTAAAACACCATCTCGAATTTTAATTACAGCTTACAATTGTTACTCAATCAACCACAGATATTTTATAATTTCATTATGGATCAATTTACATATTCACGATAACTTACATTTAAAAAGAATTTACTAGATTAGTATAACTACAACCCACTTCATAATGGCAGTACCGGACCTGCCTGTGCAAGACATTCTTTAATTAAGTTTTAACTAGCGAGGTGTGAACACGCCTTTGTAGTCGGCAATATACTATAACAACACATTGTTTAATATAAATTGATTTTGGTAGCCCCACTTTTTTTGGAGCGCCAAAATTTATATAACATTACTGGTAAAGTGTACCAATTAATGGAGTTTGGGTGTAATGGTAATAAGAGTAGTCATTGATTTAATTGTAACGAGTTTTCATAATTTTATTTATGAAACACAAGCGTGTTTAAAAATTTCAACTACTTCCCCATAAATATTCATTATTGTTCGCTTGAAACGTTCAAATGTTGCAGTACTTTTAACATTAAATAAATCTTATATTCTACAGTAACAAAGTTAAATTCTAAATACTTATTTGTCAATATTAAAAATTCGACTGCTCAGTCTGACAGTGAGCTTTACTGCAGTTTCATTTTTTTAATGCTTTTTTTTTAAACTTCCAACTATGTTAATTTCTGTATTGCATACTTGGTAATAATTGTTTGCTTTAAAATCTTTAAAATAAAATTGAAATTGACTAAATTAATCGTTAAACATAATTAAAAAAATATTTTAGTAAAATTAAATCAAATTCTCTGAACCTCTTTATCTACATTTTACATAAAACTCTTATTCATGTTTAAATTTCAAAATGTCTTTTAAATGTCTTTGGTCTCTCATTTAAAATTTATAAATGGATTATCTGACACCTCGATTTTGTAGCTTATACTCATGTCCTCCGTTGATCCGTATGTCTTCTTCTGATCGGAGTTCCCTGCACGTCTCCAGGTTCCACTCGTCCTCCAGTTACTCGTCTATCATGGACCCATCCGGTTGATGTAGGATAGTGTGAGAGGTTGCTCTGCACCAGCTGCTGTCGTTCCAGCAGACGCCTCTACTGTTCAGCATAGCGTTCCTCTGCATGATGTAAGATAGTAACTTGTCTTGACTGACGGACCTAACGTACATTTGTATTCGGTAACAGATTAAGAGTTACTATTTTGTACTTAAGACGAACATACCGTCCGTCCGCGTCTACTGTTCGATTAACAAAAATTAGAAACTCACGTCGCCAACGGACAGAGCGTCCCGCCGCGACTGAAGACTGATTGAGAAGAAAGGCTGGCTTCTCTCGTGCCCTATTTATAATCGAGCATCGTACAGCACCTGTTGAGACAGAATTCTGCCGGTTTGAAATTGCTCGGTGGCGTCAGTTCTCCCACTCTCGTCCAATTTCATATTTTCGCACATTTCTGGCAATGGCAAAGTCTGATGTGAACTACAGGGTGCTCTAACGATGGATGATTTAATTACACATGTCCAACGTAATTTCAATCGTAATAGAATAATCCGTGTAATTACTACGCACTTAAAATTGCTCTGATTTCGCACTGCGCGTCTTTTTCACGCCGTTTTCTCACTACACTTGCGTATTAATTTTATACACATTTTGGAGTCTTTGAATTTTTCCTACTATCTATGGTTTTCTTATAATTAAATAAAAACTGTAATTTGACAATTATGCAGGGTGAGATTGCAAACTTTCATGCTCGAGCTGGCCTCACTCACACACATCACTATACACATTCCCAGCGACAGTTGTGTGAGTGTTCAGGTCAGCGCCTGTCTGTCTACATTCCGTATCTTAAACATAAACCAAGTTTTCAATCTCATACCTGCATAGATTTCAATTTAATTTAAATATTTATTTTATCTATTAAATTCACAGTACAGCATATGATTGTACTGTCGCAATACATATATTTAATTGATGTTAAGGTAAAAAACTGACATTATGCAAAATTAAATGAATCACCAAGTCAACAGTTAATAATATGAGTAACTGATTCGTGTGCAGCGAATTCGTCGAACAGAATATCTCTTTATTTAAAGATCACAAGTGTCTAATGCTGTCTCTAAGTTTATGGTTTATTTTTTTTGGTAACGGTTGAAGTGTGAAGGCTGGAGTTTAAATAAATAGTTAGATCCCATCTGTGGACCTGAAGGTTGGTGATAAATGCAAGGCGTGGGTGATGCGCTGTGTTGAAGGATTCCTTTAAACTGGGTAGCGGTGAATTTCATTAGAAGTCATGCCGTTTCTCTGTAAGTCTAACGGCAGTGGAGCGTAGATATGTTGCTCTGCCGGTGGAGAAGATCTTGTATTCCACATCGGAACTCTGTCACTCTCGGCTAGGTTCGAGGACCCTGAAATTATTGTTAAGTATAATATGCCGTCAGCACCTTAGCCACCCCGAGATATCTCTCACCTTGTAACCCTTTTAACAATTCACACACACTATCACCAATTACAATGTTTGATTCTTAGTTGCCAGCGACATAGTTCGGTATCATGAATGATCTTGTAAGATTACCTCTACGATTTCTATTAATACATGCAAGCATTTACAATATCTACATTAGTTACATTTGCAATCATTTATCAGTCTGGCTTTAGTGTTTTACTTGACTAGTTACATTGTGGGTTATTAATTTATTTTAAATCTTTTAAGTCCTGAGATACAAAAATTATTAGCACGTGTTCACATCTATGCCGGAAGCAACACACACACCCTCGCTTAACAAGCACACAATTAAATAACATACGAAATATTGCCTAATTATTAAACACATGACCGTTTTATTGAATTATTATTATATAAGATAATCACCTGAGACGTTTTAGCCCTTTACGAATGCATAGAAAAGATAGTTTACATCGCCGTCCATTATATCTCACTGCACTTCATATTGAATCTTCCACTGCAATCATTAGTCAGACCAGCTGTTCACCTTTGAAAGAATCGGGTAGTAATGAGAAAGAAACACATGTGCTCCGGACGCAGCTGACCGGTAGCGAAAACAGATGGCATAGAATACTTAATTTCTTCGCTGTACATAACATCGATTGCCGGCGCCGCTGCCGCGGCGACCTTGACCTACTATTTAGCAAGCTTAGTACACGGACAATTCAAAGTCAATTCGCGGAAGCGGCGATTTAAATTAAATACATGCCGAGGTTTCAATTAAAAATTTACCTCGGCACATACCTAGTATAAGTTAGTAATATGTTTAAACATTAGGTTTACTAGATTATCAGTGCTATTAATCTCCAGTTTAATCATCTTGATCATTATTAATTATAATTTTAAAATAATCAGTTATAAATTTTTTATAATTATTTATAATTAGCAGCTTTAACTTGTGACTAACATAACAATCATAATTATTTATAATTTTGTGTTGCAAAGTTCTTCATTATTTTTACTAAATTAATACTTAAAATAAAGTTCACATTGTTTTGTATTTGAAATTAATTGCTTTATAAAACTAAATACCACTATTACATTAACGACTCGGAACACAAAGTTTTTTATAAGTAAAAACATAAAGTTTTACCTTACAGCCTGAACCAGTTTTCGCCTTTAAAAGGCTTCTTCAGAGGCTGCCGCTGGTAGCGCTGTCCGTCCTGTTGTGGGCGACGGAATCGAATTTCAAAAGATCGATGCTGTGTGTGTGGGGTGACATATGTTCGAATAATGCGTGCGATTTGAATTGTGTCTGTTCGTTTAGGATCTCGTTTTTATTTGTTTTCGTGTGTTTGTATATTTCCAATTGTTCTAGAGTGTCTAGTTTTCGGCCTTTTGTGTGTACGTGTAGAATGTTCATGTTATTGTCGATGTTTTTATATGTGTGGTTTGCTTCAATGAGGTGGTTTGCAAAGGTGGATTCTGTAGTGGAGTGGAGTGCCTTTGTGTGTTCAATGTATCTCTGTTTGAAGCTATGTCCTGTCTGGCCAATGTATAATTTGTTTCAATTTGAGCAATTTAGCTTGTAAACACCAGGTAGATCGAATTTGTTTTGTGCTTTGTGTATGTGTTTTGATAGTGTGTGTTCTGTTTTGTTAGTAGTTTTGTAAGCGATTCTGTATCCTGCTTTTTTGAATTTGTGGGCTATTTTTTCAGTTTGTTTATTGATGTATGTTAGTGTAATGAATTTGTTGTTTTCTGTCTTTGTCTGTTGTTTGTTTTGTGTTTTGTGTAGGAGTTTACTGACTATTGTTCTGTCATATCCGTTAGATTGTGCTAGATATTTTATCGTGTTTAGTTCGTCTTTGTAGTCTTTTTCATCTAAGGGGATGTTGTTAAGTCTATGTATCATGGTTCTGAAGGCAGCTAGTTTGTGTTGTATTGGGCGATTGGAGGAGTTGTGTATTAGTGTGTCAGTTGTAGTTGGTTTTCTGTATATACTGAATTTGTGCCTGTGTTCTAGTTTTGTGATGGAGAGGTCTAAGACGTTTATGGTATTGTTGTGTTCGTATTCGGCAGTAAAGGTTATGTTTTTATGTATTTTGTTTATGTGCGTTAGTAACTGTTCACATTGTCTTTTGTTTCCCCAGTATAGTATTAGAATGTCATCAACGTATCTGTGCCAATATAGTATTTTATGTGAGTGTCTGTCATTGTTTGTGAGTATTTTTGTTTTTTCTAAGTGTTGGAGGACGACTTCTGCTAGAATGCTGGATATGGGGGAGCCCATGGGTAGACCATCATTCTGTGTGTAGTATTTATTGTTATAAGTAAAGTAGTTTTGTTTTGTGATAATGTTCAGAGTTACTGTTATTTCGTTGATAAGTTCGTCTGGTGTGTTGTTCTGTTTGAGTTTGTTTTGTAGGATGGTGATTGTTTCAGAGATGGGGATGTTTGTGTACAGGTTTTTAATGTCAAAGGAGGCTAATGTGGCATTATGGGGGATGTGTATGTCTTTTATTTTTGTTACTAGGTCTGTGTTGTTCTTTACTGCAATGTTGTTGTCTAGTTGTGTGTGTTGTCTGATAATTTTGTCTAGATATTTTGCGAGTTTGTGTGCAGGGGAATTACGGTAGTTGATAATGGGGCGGATCGGAATATCTTCTTTACGGATTTTGGGAAGCTCTTGGAGGGTAGGGGCTGATGGTCGGATTTGTTTCATGTAGGGCTTTTGTTTTTGTGTCATTATGTATTTGGCTTTGTTGACTAGTTGTTTTACTGTGTTTTGGTATCTGTCGGTAGGGTCGTGTTTTATTTCTGTGATGTTGTTCTGTTCCATGAAGCTTTGTACTTTTTTGTGTAGGTTGTCTGTGGGGATTATTACAGTCGTGTTGCCTTTGTCTGCTTTTACAAATGTGATGTTGTGTTTGTGTACCTTTTCCTTCAGTTTGATGGCTGTGTTTATTTCTGAGTTGTGGTTCTTGTTGTCTGGTGTCTTATGTGCTCTTATTATATTGTTTATATTATGTCTTAGTGTGTCTTGATGTTCTGGTGCTGTGTTTTGTATATTTCTTTCAGTGTCAACTATGAGTTTTGTTAGTGTTTGGTTGTTTTGTTTGTAATGTATGTTATGTTTTAGGCCTTTATGAAGGAGTGTTTGTTCGTTTTTAGTGAGTGTGACGTTCGTGAGGTTTACTGTACGTGGGTAGAATTTGTGTGAGGGAATTTTAGTTGACACTGAAACAAATATACAAAACACAGCACCAGAACATCAAGACATCTGTTTAATAACAGAAAAAATGTAAAATTTGTAATTTTTCTTTCTATTACCTGAAATATAAATATTCTTAAATCAATACCGACTCAGAACACTTGTGTTCCGAGTCGGTAGTGATTTAATTATATTTATTTAAGTAATGGACACGTCATGGACAGCGAAATCCAAGAATATAGGCTAAATATTCTTATGATACTCTTTCTACCAGAGTAATTAATTACATATGTAGATAGAATTTAATTATTTTACTACCGTCATTTTCATTATTACTGCTCTACAGGCTTTTATTATTATTGTTTATTTACTTTCAGAATATAACTTGTAGAATATATTGTTATCTTATGCTTATACAATAACATAAGATTATAAGATAAGATTGTTATCTTATGCTTCATTATGTTTTGTATAATGAAGTAAAAATTAATTTATTTAAAGACATATATTTTGGTTTGTTAGTTGAGAATTTTGCAATTTCATTGTAAGTTTAGCATGTACATGATCTACTTTAATTGCAATTTTTTTACAGATTATAGTATTTGACATTTAAAAAAATTAAATTACAGACTGTTAGCATAACGTAATTATGTGTGCCTTCTCTTACTTACATGTGCAAAAATCACCAGCAGTTTAAATAGTAACAGATTATTTCAGTAGCAGATTTATCCATCACAATCATGTTGGTTCGGCATATATAACTTAATGTACGCCCAACCACCACAATACTGATGGTCGGTTTCTGAGACCCACATAACATAAAGAATTTATTTTTTGTTTTGTAAAGTATTCTTGAAAATAAAATAATACTTACAAAAATTTTGTTGGCAATAACTTTCTTGGGTCTTAAAGGATTAACACAACTTGTCATACTATTTAATAAAACTTCTAACAGCACTATAATAACTTAATGTATTGGTAAAAATAGCTCTATTTAGCTCATGACAATGGTTAACATTTCCTAACCAGTAAGTGAAGAAAACCTATTTCAAAACATGCGTTTTTACTGAAGCGCTTTTTAATGTTCTCTCCAACATCTACATTTTGTAGCAGTGTGTTATTAAAATTTCCTGTTTGCTGTGGTTTACCAGTACTTATGCATGTATAAACACTTTTTCAAGGACACATCAAGCCAGTCACCTCCCATTAACATCAGTGTTCAAAGGGATGTGGCTATACACACAGTATACACACATTGTTCTGTTTTAAAGTTTATTAACACTAGAAGGCTGAAAAATTAATTTATTATTTTATGGTTTGGTTAACAGATACTTTACGGTATTGTGTTTATTGGATCACTGTTCGCTGCAGTCGTAAAATGTGAGTATCATCCTGCTGTGAAAATATATATATTGTGGTGTTATGCATGTAGAAGTGTAACATTTACATGAAATATAGACAGTATACTAAACAGCTGAGCAGTAATGTTCGCCTCCCACTTGTTTAATATCAGCAGACCACTAAACCACATATCTTAAAATTTTATTTTATCCAGTTTGGAAAAAAATTTATTAATGTTTATACACTTTGTGCTGTACGAAATTATAAATTCCCCACGCTGTCTGTTCTCTGACTACACGACTATACTCTTGTTTAACATAGACACTCATACAGTTGAAGTTGCAAGTATTTAATAAAAAAGGCTTACTGTTTAAGTGTTGGCATACAGTAGGACTACTGTGAGAAACAAAATTTGGGGCACAAAAATAGAAGAAGAGTACTTCTGGGCACTGCATTTAATACAGCAATCCATTATTTTTTTATTGGTAAAGTCCCTTTAAACATTGAACATTTATAAGAAAATGTTACCACTGAAAGATATCCAAGTTTTTTATTTGAAAAAGACTACAACTCATCTACTTTAATCAGTTATATGAAGAAACCAATCTAAGGAAGTAAGTGTCTATATTTCTTTTATTTTCATGCAACTGATAAAACATTAAACATTGTTACCACCAGATGAACCAATCTACTGGCCAAACCAAGAATTCTTTGTGAATACTAACAACCTTTTTGCACTACTTCAGTAACAGAACAGAAACATTGATTCAATAAAGTAAAATATAATTCTTGCTGTTCAGTGTTTACCTTAGTACCAGTAGTGGCTCCAGCATTTAAAAGAGAGGTGGGGGAATGAGTGTAGGCCAAATCGATAACAGGGTGCGCCACACTGTAAGAATTTTTTGCACGGATAGGAGTTCACAAATGGTATTAAAAGCTACACAATATCTTTCTGCAACAAGTATGGGTGGCGTTCCACTGCACACCATATTAGTACAGTGTATTGACTCTAGTATATTATTTCTCCACACTTATATTTTTAGTCTTGTATTCTTCTACCTCAGAGTATGGAAGTCAGCAGTGACAGTGTCAAAGAAGTGGAATGAATAATATAAAAACACATCAGAATATGCACTATTTAAACTTATGTCCAACAGAATTAGTTTTTTTAAACAGTTTAATTCTCCTATTATTATGGATGACACTTTTATTGTATTCTATACTAGCCAGGACATATTTCTGACCAATTGCCTTTCACGTTTTGTAATTTCAAGACATGCTGTTGAGCCGTTCGTTATACATTGTGTTCCTTAAGTAGGCTTTTGCTTTTTTAAAGCACAAAAAGATTTCTCACAGCAGGTAGTTAATAAAGGAATAGTAACGACTACTTGTGCTAACTTGTATATGGGTGGGGGGATCGAGCCCACACTACTCCCCCCATGCCGCCCATGCCTAGTACTGCTTCACCATTTGCCTCTTCCCCAATTTTAAGTAGGAACTAACAGATTCATGACTTGACAACTGTTGAGTTCATGACTCCATAAGAAATTTAACTCTTGTACAAATAACAATTTAGGATACAAACAGTGAAAAATATCAGAGAGAACTGTTTTTGCTAGCTTTTTGGAATCAAATTAGCATTGAAATAAATAAATTGTCTAAACAATAAATAGTATTATCATAAAACTAAACTATTTATTGTCAAGAATATAATATAGTGAGGTTTGTAGTAGTTGATTGTGAATTCAGAATTCTTCATTGCGTTTTTGTAATAGAGTTTTATATTACTTGTTTTACAACTTCATATGAGATAAGAATTGTAAATCTAATCAAATTAAATTTTTTTATTTTAATAAAAAACATAAATATTACTCTCCTATAATAAAATTAATGTCCAAAATAAATGTTCTAAAAGATACTTATTGACTGAATTGATTTTCCTATATTTCATATTTCAGCGTATTCCCTATAATTGTGTAAGAAACCTGTTTGGGTATTTAAAAAACAGCCCCAAAATCAACCTCCTCCTCATCCTGTGGCACTACAGCCCAAAGTCAAGCCTTGGTCTCCTCTATCCTGACCCTCCTCCACCTCTCTCTATCAGTAGCAAAGGACTGCCATCCTCACACTCTAAACATCTCTCTTGCATCTACAGTCGCAACACCTTCCACCTTTTCCTTAGACAACTTTTTGGTCTTTTGCCACCCATACTCCCCATAAGAACTCTTTTAGGTATTCATTTGTTATCCATTCTTAAGACATGGCCAGCCCATTGCAGCCTTCTCATTTTACGTACACTTCTACCGTTGGTTTGTTGAAGTGACAATGTATCTCATCATTATGCTATATCCTCCATTCTCCATTTCTCTCTCTCTCTCTCTCTCTCTCTCTCTCTCTCTCTCTCTCTCTCTCTCTCTCTCTCTCTCTCTCTCTCTCTCTCTCTCTCTCTCTCTCTCTCTAAAAATATATATATATATATATATATATTGCAAACAGATCAAATTTTATTATACTAATAAGGGTATAGTGAGTGTGTAAAAATCACAAACAATTCTATCACGGAGGAGATGAAGAATTATTTATCATACACACAAATATAGTTTTAAAGAGGTATATTGTATTATAAATTGTCATGTATTGTAATTTGCAATAATAGTTTATAGTGTTCGATAATATATCGGTTTTAGTTGATTGAGGCTACGACCTCAGTACGTGCAATCCTCCATTTCTACTGCCGCTCCGGTCCTGGCGTCCTCTTCTTCAGCGTCACTCCTTCCTGCCGTCCCCTTCGTCTTGGCGTCCTCTTCGTCCGTCGTCCTCTTTGTCTTGTCGTCCTCTTCTCAAATATGTTAAACACACAATGCTTATTATTTCTCTAGAATAGTTTATTATTAATTGATATGTAAATTTTATCAATCTCAGGGTTACTAAGGGTATCAATTTAATCAGGTGTGTTAGTCGTACACCTTCCACGCAATCTTGAAGTGTCTTTATAATCCCTAAGCGGATATCTTAAATTTACGCGAAAAGCACTATATTATATTATAATTCTATTAAATAATTGACCCCACTCGGCTCTATACGCAGAACTTCGTACCGAATACCAAGGATTATATTAAGTTAAACTTTTCTATGTTCGCTCGAGAATAACTCTCTCACGCACGAGCACAACTTCACCTTGCAATTCGACCACAGACAGACTGTGTCGATCTTTACTCTACAGAGAATGAATTTTACTGAATTTATTGTATTCCGATTGGCTAAACCCAAGTCACATGATTAATGCTTTCATCAGATATAACTTTTCCAGAAAGAGTTTGTATAAATATGCACTCACTTGCATTGAATTATATACAAATTTGTATGACCCTATTAATGATGTGTGTCAACTTGAGTTTTCCTACTTCAAAAGCCATATTTCTAAAACAGTTATGAACCATAGAGTACACATAAATTGAAGCTATTTACATAAACAATTCATTCTCAAAGTTTCACGTCGATCGGTTAATTACCACGGAAGATATAGCGATCACACGTTATCACACCCGCACACGCGCACAAATTCACTCAAAAAATACATGACAATAAAGAACACTTTTTACAGAGAATTTGGTATACCCTACATGCTTATCCATTTCTAAATACAAAACTTACGGTTAAAAGACAAAGTATTACATAAAACCAATTTAAACATGAAAATGCTCGTCATCCATGTGCTCTGATATAAACAACATAGCTTATCATCCTGTGTTCCGTTGCAGGATTAACCCCACCACGTGTAAAAAAAAATTGTTTATATGGAATATAAAATTTTTTGTTCTTCCTAACCTAAATTGACATAACTTCCTCCCAATAATAATAATCATCTAAATAATAACATAATACTTCAAAAATCAAAATAAATGAATATCTTCTATCAAACACATTCCTCAACTGTCAACTTTGACAGCCCTAATGTAAACAAACACACGCAGGTGGCTAGATATCAACAACCTTCCTGCACACAGATAAGCGTATCACACTTCTGACGTCATTCGGCTAAATCTAGGTATACTACAGTTCATCCATAATTTTTTCAACATGATCACAATTATTCTTACTTTATACATATTTTTATACAATTTCCTACCAGTCATTCCACCTATATCCTGGCATTCTAGGTTTAATTATCTTTAACGTAATATTTTCTTAAGGATGATGCATGGAACTTCCCTATCACCCTATTTGTATTTGGGTTTGTGACAATGTATGTATTTTTACCAACTTGTTCCGATAAAATATATGGACCGTTGTATAATCTAAAGAATTTGGCTGCCGTATTATCTTCCCTGTGGCATACATTTAAAGCTCGCAGGAGTACCTTCTCGCCAGTTTTGAACGTTACCAGTTTGTGATCCGAATTAAATTTCTCCGTCGGTTCTTCGGCACACCTTTTAATGCGTCTCCTGGCCTCTATCTTTTTAACCAAATTTGGAATAAGCAAATTCTGCGTTGCAAACTTCCTGTTGCACCCATCCCAGACACGCTTTGGTATTTCCCCGGTTTGTAGTTCGCTAGGTGTAAATCCTGTCGTGTCATTGTAATTCCCGTTGATGGACGCCTCGAAAAACTCGAGATAATCCGGCCACCTACTCTGGTTGGTATTACAATAAGTGCGAAACAGACGCCCTAACTCCCTGTTGACCCTTTCGGCGAGGTTACCTTGCTGTCTCCGGATTGCTGTCAACACTGCCTGTATATTGTGTTTCTCTAATTCGGACTGCCACTTCTTGTTGGTGAATTGGTTACCCTGGTCAGATAGAATTTTCTTCACCGGACCATACTTCGTAATGTATTTATTTAATACAACATTTAATACTGCCATCGTGGTAGGTCGTCCAATTGAATATAAACTTACGTTCTTAGAAAATGCATCTGTGCAAACATTCAGGTCCCACATACCCCTTGCAGCACGTGGTAGCGGACCTAAAAAATCGATACACAGTAGATCATTCTTATTCTTGGTAATGATGTTACTCATCTCCACATAGGTGTGTTGATTTGGGTATTCAGCTGTCTGGCATATGTAACATGTTCGCAAAATAGACTTAACTTTCCTTGCCATGTTCAACCATACGAAGTCTTCCCTCATCGCCAAATAACACTTATAACCTCCAGCATGAGCAAGACTTTCATGACAAGCCCAAGTTAAATCTTCTACGAGATTATCAGGAACCATAATCTTCCATTGTCCATGGGTTATTTTATACAGTACATCCCTGTCGATTCTGTATTTCGGGTTGTCTTGCCTTTCTATTTCTTCACTAATTTTTCTTAATTTTGCGTCCTTCTGTTGTTCAAGATTTACCAATTTCAACCTATTTTTTAAGTCATCTGTACTTGACTGCCAGAATTTTTAAAATCGATTTACGTTTATTTAAACTATTAATTAATTGTTTCTCTTGACAAGCGGTCTGCTTATCACCAGTGCACTGCCCGTTGCTCATTATCTTATCTATGCGATAACCAGCTGGCTGCTGTAGATTAACTTTCCGCTCGCATTCATTCATATTATTCTGCTTATGCCCCAAACTAATATTATGTAGCTTATTTTGAATTATGCAGGTCAGCGTTTTGCTATTAAAATCAATTGTGGCGTGTATATTTTTAATGTGTCAGTGCCTAATACTACATCATAAATTAGATTTTTCACTATAAGAACGGGTACTTCCACTTCCATACCTTGTGACCATATTGTGACAAGTACTTGGTTACAAATAGTTTGTGATTCACCTGTGGCTGTAGTGACGATTGTATTGCTGACAGGTAAGATCTGTGTTTCTTTAAATTGGTGTTTATGTTTGTAAACGAATTTTTCGCTGATTAGAGAAATTTGCGCCCCAGTATCAAATAATACCTTTCCGACACAACCATTAATTTTCGCTTTCACAACAATATCATTTTCATTCTTATTCCTAACACGTTCCATCGCTACACTTATTACATTTTAATTCATCTCTAATATCTTCAGAATATAGGCCTGAACCAATGTATACATTCTTATCGCTAGTCTTGTTAACATGAGATTTTCGACACTGTTGTTTGTTATGGTATGTTTTAGTAATTGCCGATACATTACTCTGATTGAACTTTTTGAAATTAGGTTTGTTTTTAAGTTGTTGTGGTTGTTTTTGTTGTTGTTGTTGTGGTTGTTGTGGCTGAAATTGTTTCCGAGCCGGTTCACTATTATTATTATTACTATTATTTTGGCTGTCAACATTATCCCATTTGGTTAACAATAGGAGTAGTTCTTCTACTGATTTAATACCTTGTGTAATTACAGCGATTTGAATACCGCGTCCGAAATGATGAGCTAATTTATTTACCATCTCTGGCTCTGACATTTCTGGTTCTAGATACTTCGCACGAGATATGAGTTGGATTAAATAATTTTCTTTAGACCCTTTTAAACTGGAATACCTACCAAACTCCAGCTGTACGCGTATTTTTCGCTGTATCTCGCTGTTCCAGTACCTCGCCTTAAAACGTTGTACCAGATCTTGATACGTAAATATTTTATCTTGTACTACCGTGAACCACTCAGCTGCAGGACCCTTTAATCTTCTGACTACATAGTTTATTTTATCAATCTCACTCAGGGTGTCGCTATTGCGTCCATGTCTCGCTGGCAGTTTTTAAGGAAATAAATCGGATTATCAGAGTCCCTGCCGAAGAATTTCAACTGTGAATTGTTTTCTTCTACAGTTCTATAGATGAACGTGGTCTGTTTCGCTGTTGTCGTGGTACTCTGGAGTCGGGTCAGCTGTTGTTTCAATTCTCGTATCTGCTGATCTTATTCAGCTACGAGCTCACTCACCGTAGATGTGTGGTGGACTACTCTTTCGTCTATTCCAGTGATTTTAGCTTCACATTCACTGATGCGAGAATTGTTCGCTTCTAAAGCGGTCTCAATATTGCTGCGAATTATTTCTACCTTTTCGCCTATACATTTTTCGGTTGACTTTAAAAGTTGTTTATTTTGTTTAGCCTGGTAATGAACGGCTGTATAAATTCTTTTATTCTCATCGTGAAGAGATTTATTTTGTTTTGCAGCTTCTTCTTTATTTGCTTTATTCTCTTCTGAGAGCTTTTGCATATTTGCTTTCATTTTTTCCTTATTTGCTCTATTCTCTTCCGACATTTTCTGCATATTTGCTAATAATACAGCTGATGTATTCTGTAATTTCAGTCCTTCGGCCATATTGATTATTTATTTTATAATTTTAACAGATATTTTAGTTTTTTATTTATAGTAACGGCAATACTTATTTTTACGAATAACTGTCCGTTTATATGTTATTTATTATTATAGTCCAGTATCTCAATCAAATGTAAACAAGCTTAATCTAAAACAAATACAAATAATAATTTAATTTCTACATAGACAATTTACTACTATTGTTCAAATATCTGATAAGAGAGCGTATTCAAACTTTTATCTACACTCGCTGATAACATAGAACGGCCCACACAATTAGTTCAATGAATTTATTCTATACACACTCAAATAATATTTTCTTTCTTTTTTTACAACTAATGCAAAAAAATCGAGCCCAACGTTGGCCAGCGCCAAATACCTTTATGCAACAGATCAAATTTTATTATACTAATAAGGATATAGCGAGTGTGTAAAAATCACAAACAAGTCTATTATGGAGATGAAAAATTTTTATTATACACAAAAATATAGTTTTAAAGAGGTATATTGTATTATAAATTGTCACGTATTGTAATTTGCAATAATAGTTTATAAAATGTATCGTTTTACTTGTTTGAGGCTACGACCACAGTACGTGCAATCCTCCGCTTCCTACTGCCATTCCCGTCCTGGCCTCCTCTTCTTCAGCGTCACTCCTTCCTGCCGTCCCCTTCTTCCCGGCGTCCTTTTCGTCCGGTGTCCTCTTCGTCCGTCATCCTCTTCGTCTTGTCGTCCTCTCCTCAAATGTGTTAAACACACAATGCTTATTATTTCTCTAGAATAGTTTATTATTAATTGATATGTAAATTTTCTCAATCTCAGAGTTACTATGGGTATCAATTTCATCAGGTGTATTAGTCGTACACCTTCCACGCAATCTTGAAGTGTCTTTATAATCCCTAAGCGGATATCTTAAACTTACGCGAAAAGCAGTATATTATATTATATTTCTATTTAAATAATTGACCCCACTCGGCTCTGTACGTAGACCTTCGTACCGAATACCAAGGATTATGTTAAGTTAAACTTTTCTATGTTCGCTCGAGAATGACTCTCTCACGCACGAGCACAACTTCACCTTGCAATTGCCACAGACAGACTGTGTCGATCTTTACTCTACAGAGGATGAATGTTACTGAATTTAGTGTATTCCGATTGGCCAAACCCAAGTCACATGATTAATGCTTTCATCAGATATAACTTTTCCAGAAAGAGTTTGTATAAATATGCACTCCCTTGCATTGAATTATCTACAAACTTTTATGACCCTATAATGATAAGTGTTTCAAATTGAGTTTTTCCTACTTAAAAGACCATATTTATAAAATAGTTATGAACCACAGAGTACACATAAATTGAAGCTATTTACATAAACAGTTCATTGTAAAATTTCACGTCGATCGGTTAATTACCGCGGAAGATATAGCCATCACACGTTATCACACCCGCACACGCGCACAAATTCACTCAAAAAATACATGACAATAAAGAACATCTTTTTACGGAGAATTTAGTATACCCTACATGCTTATCCATTTCTAAATACAAAACCTACGGCTGAAAGACAAAGTATTACAAAAAACCAATTTAAACATGAAAATGCTCGTCATCCATGTGCTCTGATATAAACAACATAGCTTATCATCCTGTTTTCCGTTGCAATATATATATATATATATATATATGTATGTATTTATCTCAGGTACTTCCTTTCAAATGTCTTCAGGAGTTCAATTGCTCTTTGTGTTAATGTCCAGGTTTCACTACTGTAGCATAGGTTGCCTATGTCTAAAAGTAAACAGATTAACAAAATTCGTCAACTTTTCAACCCATTGGGGAGGTCCGGTCCTTTATTCCCCCTAATTACACCCCTGTCTACATGTCCAGACTGCAGACCTCAATTTTATGTGACTTACAGTAATGATCATCTCTTGCTTGATAAATGATTTGAAAGCAACAACTTAGAAATGCGTGGGTTCTAAGTAAATGTTGGTTACTAGAAATCAAGTTGAGACAAAGCAGTGGTATATCTTCAGTATGTGACAGCTATGTACATGTATAGTCACTGACAAGTGAGGTGGTAGTGGTTAAGAAAATCTTCAAGAAAGCTTGAGTGCAGTTGTTGGAAAGATTCTCTGTTTAGGTGTCCTGAAGAACAACATTACCAAAGAGGAAGATCTGTAGAGCTAGAACCTATCACAAATTACGATAAGAGTTAATGTTTACTTATAGTAAAATTAAGGAAAATTATTTTTCTTAATCAAACATTGTGCCGCGACTAGTAAAAACATCGCGGCGAGAGTTAATTATTTTATATTACTTCTCCTTTGCGCCTGGATAGTTATGCTGCGTGGCGTCGGCGATTGCAGCGAGCCGTCTGTTGTGCATCGTAACGCGATCTGTTGGTTAATTGCCGTAAGCACGGTTTAGCCGGAACGGCTCTCACGCGAGGGATCCGGTCAGTTGCTTCTCCTACGTCAATCGTTTAACATCTGAACGCCGGCGCCGAAATAAGAATTCTGTCTGTACTACTACTACTTTCTGCCATGGCCGAATAATTTTATAAAGGACCTCTGGTGAGTTTTCTTTTGAGTATAGCTTGTCATTAAATATAATGAATATCTGCGTAAGAATGTTTATAATTTGGATGTAATTGGATTAAGATGTGTGTGCGCGATTCTGAGCTGGTACAAACATGGTAAGCCATACGGCAAAATTTTATAACTACTTTAAAAATGAATAAAACAGCATTAAATGAAATTATATTTGATACTTTTAACTGTAGCGTAAAGGTGCCACTGCTTTTCACAAACTGGCTATCTATTTAATTACTTAGCGTATTTGCTGCCACGTGGCCAGTTTATTTTGTAACTGCCTGAAACTGATTAAGAATATATTTTGTTAAATCAATTACATTTATTACTTACTAAATTGTGAAGATTAAGGTCAATGGAATATTAAAATAACCACTGATCAATTCAGTTTAACTTAGAGTAATTGAGGCCACGTGGCGAACTCGTTACATGAACGCACATGACGTTATAAGGTGCTCACCTTAACTGTTTGACTAAGAAGCAATTATACCTTTTACTGTGGCATATTTAATCCGTAATATGCAATTGGTTCAGTTGATAAAACTCCGTGCGAGCGACTTTGTTTTTTTGTAGGGTGGTGTAAGTGCGACTTTAGAGTTGAGTTTGCTGATTATAAATTATTGTAAAGTCGTTTTCTACAAAATAAATGTGCTTGTAGGGTTCCCGCACCAGCCAGGGACTCGGGACAGAAGGATGGCGACAACTACACCCGTCGCCATCAGCCTGAGCATTGCTGACTAGCTCCCCTATTTCGTCGCCGGCGTTAGGCATGGGACCCGCCATGTAATACAGGAGAATCTCCCGGCTTCCTGCACCAGCAACTCACTACCCACTGCGACCTGAGTCGACCATCTGCCTCTGCACGTGGTAACAGCTTTAAACCAGGTGAAACTCCAATTATGTAAAGTCGACCTCTCGACACATTCTGTCACACCATTTGAGTGAAATATAAAAAGTATAAAACAGCTACATTCCGTTTTTGTGAACTATATTGCAGTTAGACAGTAGTTGATCAAAACTGAACATGTCGGTTCACTATGTGCACGCCCATAATTCAGTGGCACTGATTACTAAACTATTAATAAGTCAATAATTGTATGCCAGGTTAGCAGGCATGTACAGTGCGATTGTTTCATTCTTTTTGTTCAAATTCTTTATTTCCTTGGATTAACTGTTTGTGCAGTGTCATGAATTATCACGCTGGTCAGCTCATGCTGTCCGCCATATCTATCCGGAAGTCATTCAGATTTGTAAATTCTCGTGTTACCTTGCTCTCTTTCTTTTTCATATTTTTATTTAGGTTCATTTGAGCGTTTTTTTATTTCGCAGTTTAATCGGGTGTGCATGCTTGGGCGAACTCGAGCTGTGCTGATGGTTTGCTAATTTTATAAAGATTATAGTAGATTTATATACACGAGTGATTAATGTTGAAAAGGTATTTACGAATGTACTACAAGCACTGATTGTTAGTATACCCGTTGGGTTATTATGAGATTATGATTATTATTTGTCAGTAGGAATTGTAAAAAAAAAGGGGAATCGATTTAGCAATGATTGATCATTACCTGGGGTGGTTGCTCTGGCTTAAAAGGAGCGCTAACTATGGAAGGCCTAAGGTCAACTAAAAAGAGGTTTTTTAGAAAGCCATGCATTGGCTTGGTGCTGATGGTCATATGCCGTATTAATTGAACTTGTTCAGTTTGCTGAGTTATTTTAAAGCAACAAACCGAATGATTAATCATGGCTGGTCGCTCTCCTTCCTTCACTCAAGTGTGAATGATTGGTTGTTGTAAAAATGTTGCAATTGATTTATTATTCATTTTGCGTATTATTGTATTGATTTATGATGATGAATTGTGATGAATTGCTGAGTGCCTCATGAAGGTTTAGGCTGAACAACTGAACATTTCTGTCTTTAAACAAACGCATGTATATCTGTTGTACACTGTGCTATATCATCTACGCAAAAATAAATGTTGTTACGTTAACCCTGACTTTTATTTGAAAGTCCTGTCACAATGGGCTCAGTGCATTTTATGCTTCATCTAGGCGATCTGCCTAGTTCTAAAAATTACGGGACGCCTTCCCCTTGTCAAAAAAAAAAAAAAAATTAGATCTTTTTCTCACAAAAAAAATTAGATTTTTTCTCAAAAAAAATTTCTTAAAAAAACTTTGAGAAGGGGCAAGGACGCGGCTCAACATAACCTTTCTATTGAGATAGAACTGTTGAGAAAAGTGAATAAACTGGTAATTATCTCAGAGGTTTTATGTAATGCAGGCTTCTGCAGCTATATCTAGTAGTCACTTACCAAATTTATGAGATTTTTAATACTAATATTGTAATGGTACATATCATGACACCCAACACCACGTATCACAAATGAATTAAAAGCCACTATAAATAAATTTGTCTACAAAGTTGAACCTACAATCATGAATAGAGGAAGTATGATAAGCCAAAATAGGGGAATAAAATAAACTATGATTTACAAGTAAATGTACAATTGAAGAAAAGAAGACAAGACTAATGACAAGACAACATACCTAATTACCCAATAGATCAAAGAGTGAGAAAGAAACCAATGACAACAACACCAAGAAGAAACTTACTAAGAATGAGGAAGGAATCAGTGCAAATAAGGAGAAAACATTATCAGGTCAAACACCAAAGGAAGATATATATAAATTAGAATAAATTAACAAATGAAAATAAAAGTATTATTATTGGAAAAGAAAGTAAAAGTGAGACAAACAACATTATTTAAATCCCTAAGCTGTGACTTGACACTGACAAACTTATTAATCAAATACCTTCCATAACAGTACAATATAAACAGAACTCAATAAAATTAACTATTGAAAACAGAATTTAATGAGGAGAATGAGTACCAGTATGGTAATAGCATAACTAAATGATGTATAAACATTACAAAGGGACTATGTCCAAAATACTAATAAAAAGTTGTAAAGTGGAATTAAAATTGTCAATGACCACTAATTATCAATAATAAAGATTGTGAGAATAACCAAATTGAAATCTAGTGATAAACAATAATATACCAGTATTAGATAAGTGTAAATAAATCATGTATTATGTAGAAAATTGAAACTGACATTCAACCATTGTTGAGAGACGAAATTAGGACATAACCTAACCTGGCCAACTAGTTTTCAATAAAACAATAGGAAACTATGACTAAAGTAATGTTAAAACAAAATGTGTTGTACATGATTATATACTATAAGGAACATTTAATGTACAAAAGATAATGTGTTAAGGAAACAAAAATGCTGAATAAATGTAATTTAATATAACCATATGCATCACATAGAATGGTTGCCTGAAACAGCAAAAATATCACTTAATCTTGTAATAAAAGAATAGGAACTCAACCTATAACACTGAGTAATGCAGAATAACGTTTCGATGAGACAATTCAAGGATTATGTCCACATAATTAATAATAATAACACAAATAATGAGTAAACACTAGTAACCACTAGATGCAAGAAGTCTGAGTAACTTCAAACCAATGTAATTGTCAATATAAAGGCAGAATTAACCACTGCCCAGTACTAACAGTGTTATCAGAACACTGATAAGAGATAAAAATACAATAATGAAATAAATGTGAAAGAATTACAACTAACGAAAAATGTAACATTCAAGAGTACTAGAAACTCACCAAAACGACTATAATTAAAGAGAGAAAAAAACAGTAATAAATAAGACTGACACTATCAGAAGTGGTAATGACCAGTGCATTATGCATAGGCCATAACAAAATGGTATTATCAACCACTAATATTATGATATAATTAATAAACAATTTATGTGATAATAGGCCTAGAGTTTGACCCTAGGAAAATGAATAATTCATAACAATAAGTAAATAACCACATGTGAAAAGTTCATAATACAGTACTAATAAGTTATCACCAAAAACACAGTGAATAAAAACAATGTATTTAATGTATTATGTAACATAAGAAATATTATTAATTTGTACAAAGTGTGTTCTTATCAACCCCATCTCAGAACTATATGATAAGGGTATGCAAATTACTCGTAATGAAAAGATATAAACAATGGGAGTTATAAAAATGTTGTCAGAGTAATTATTAACAAACTATTTGATTTATAATAAAAACTAATAAATTGCAAGCCCGTGCGCGTGGCTTTGTTACCAGAAAATTATAATCTCCACCCCAGCCTACTGACGCTTGTTTGCGCGTGTATTTTGACGAACTTCGCCGAGAGTACACGAAATAAAGACAATTAGCCAATCAGAGCTCATTAAAAAGTACGAAGTGCTGAATCCCGACACACGTAACAATAACAGTTCATCACCAGCAATCGAGGCAGACTCCACGTGGGCAGAGTGACCATCAAAACATTGAATTGATAGCCGACAGCTGATAACACACTCTAACCTCGAAACTCCAAGTTGAGGTTAGGTCGGACCAAAAGGGACAGTGAAGTTTATTTTAACAGTGTTCTTTAACGGAGTCCATGCGTATAGGCAGTGTGTGAAGAGAATTAATAAATATTAATTCAAAATGTTAAATAATTTTTGAAAATTAAAAAAGTTTTGTGTTAGTGATACTTCGAGTCAACGGTACACGCAAGTATCAGTGCAAATGGTCATTACATTGTATAAAAAAATAATTAGTCAAATAAAGAACGCTACTGGCGAATTTGATTTATCTAAATTGAATCAAAAATAACCCTATTCCTATAAGGAAAGAGACTTTGATAATTACATAAACAATAAGCAGTGAAAGCTTTGGCTAATAACAATGAACAATCGTTCATATTTTGTGTTATGTTAAAGAAACAAATATTATTTTTTATTCTCCGCCTACTCATTATTACAGTAGTGCATTTCTTTTGTTAAAGTGTATCTTGCAGACTCAAAGAACCTGCTAATTTTATAAAGCAAAATAACGAAATTGTTGACATCCAGACATAGTCGATTATTAGGCTCTGTCTGACCACCCTGAGATTTTAATTATTTTAAGAGTCCATACTCGAAATTAATTGTTTAAAAAAAGAAAATGAGTAAAATAATTGTATAACAACAATTATTCAAATTGAGTTCAATAAATAAGTATTATTTCACGAATAGACAAAAGTGTTGACTATTATTGTAAAAGAATAGACTTACAGCTTAGGTGAGCGACAGCGACGGTTGGTACCAGAGACAGCAGCGAGAATTTGAATCTAATGGTTCTCGCCAGCAATATTCTCGCACATTATTAACATACAACAATCACTAATAACTAAGTATAAATGTTATGCTTATGTCAATTTCAGTACAGGAATACACCGTTCGAATCACCTCCTCGAATAGCAGAAGAGTCAACGTAAACTATTCGACTACGAACTCAAAACATTGAACTAAATTATCAAAATACTAAATACATTTGTTAACCAACTTCAAGAGCAATTCACCGGATTTATTTATATTGGATTCAATTAAACAATTGAATTGGATTAAATAAATCAATAAATCATAAACTAAATTAAAACTTCGTATCGAAAAGTTATCAAATATAAACATTCCATTAAAATTTAAACCAATGACACGGATATTAACAACACCGGTATCCAGTCTAATTACAAAATGGCGAACAACGTTTGAGGCAATTGATTAGGTTCAACCTCAACCTCAGTAACAGATAACAAATACACGTAGATATCGTCACATTATAATATACAAGACAATTCCCGATTTACTAACAGATATGTAACTAACTGCAGACGCCAGTATTACATAAAACCTCTGTTCTTTAGAGTAACCATTTTTCTTAAACAGTTTTCATGAGCATGACTACCTTGATAAAACCTTTCCCTTTACCTTGTTAAAAGATTATTTATTTATAAAGTGTCTATATTTATATGCTTATAACAAAAATTATGTGTATTTACAGTAGAGAAAGAAAAATACTTGTATGTCGCAGTATTCAATTTTATTTCTGCAGTGATTGCTTTTGTTCTTCTGAAGGGAGCTTACCAGGTAACTGTCATCTTCTACAACAAAATTAATAAATTTTTATTTCACTCATAAAATGCATGTTATTTATAGAAAATTAAAGTGTTGTCATTTTGTTAATAGTGAACGACAGTGGGAAATAAATGATATGAATTTAAAGAAACAGGATGATACATAGAAACTGATGATGAATGAAGAAGACACAAAATATTCAAACTTTACACATCATCAGAATATTACATATTATTATTTCAATCACATTCTGCTACAGTCCGTTTCTTGATGTATATAATACTATAATATTTATGACTAAATTTACCTCAAGATATACTTTTTTCCTTTAGGAACATGTTTCGGGAGATCTTGTTCTCCCATCTTCAGCCTTCGCCATCTTGTTTCTGGTGAAGTATTTGTGTGTTGGCTTCTGGATGTTATTGAGGTAGTTTGTTGGTCTTTGGTCCTTTAAAGTTGCATTATTGTGTGTGGTTGTAGTATCTGTTTTTGTATTTTGTGTATTTTCGATGTTGAGTGCTTTAAATATTGTGTCATGTTTTGTATTGATTTGTATTTGTTCTGGTATTAATTTGTTTTGTGTTTTATGTTTGTAAATCTGTAAATTTTCCCAAATGTTCATTATGGTGCCTTTGTGTGGTATATGTTTTATTAGTGTTACATTGGTTATGTCTGGGAATTCATGTCCTGTGTTTATTGCATGTGTGGCTAAATTGGATTTATATATATTTGGTTTTTTGTATGCATTTAGGTGTTCAAAATAACGTTTTTTCAGCTGTTTTTTTGTTTGTCCTATATAACATTTATTGCAATCTTGGCATTCAATTTTGTACATACCGTTGGTTGTTGTATTATCTTTGTTGTGTGAGCTATTTAGATTTTGTAATTTATTTTTATTAGTTTTGTATGCTATTTTTATATCTGTGTTTTTAAATAGTTTTGTTAGTTTTGTCATTTTATTATTTATATATGTGAATGTGGCCCCCCATTTGTTGTTGTTATTATTATTTATGTGTTGTTCAGTTTGATTAATTCTTAATTGTTCAGTTTTTATTTTGTATTTGATTTTATTTTCTATTTTGATCATAGTATTTTTATTGTATCCATTTGCATAACCAATTTGGTATATTATATTTCTTTCTTTGTCAGTTTCTTGTTTGTTTAGGGGTATTTTGTACATTCTGTTAAATAACGAATAAAATGCTGCCATTTTATGTTGTGGTGGGTGGTCAGAATGGTTAGGTATAATGATGTTAGTGGAAGTTGGTTTTCTATATATTGCATATTGTATGTGTTTGTTGTATCTTGTGATGGTTATGTCTAAATAGTTGATTTTGTTATGTTTTTCTTTTTCTTCTGTGAATTGTATTTTGGGATGTATGTTATTGATTTGTTTCAGTATGTTCTCTGATTTGTGTTTTTGTTATACATACGAATGAATAGACAAACTAAAAATAATAAATATAAATGAAAATACATTTTTCACATCATATGACATAACAAAAATGTACACTAATATCCCAGTAGAAGAAACAATTGACATAATAATAAACAAACTTAAAGAACAAAATGAAAACAAACAATATATAACCGAAATAAAAAATAGTCTCCAACTGATACTAAAACAAAATTACTTTGAATTTAATAGCAAAATTTATCAACAGAAAGAAGGTTTAGCAATGGGATCACCATTATCAAGCATAATAGCAGAAATATTCCTACAACATATAGACACCAAAATACAAAATATCATAAAAACACATGACCCAGATGGCATATGGATAAGATATGTAGATGATGGACTATATGTATCAAATAACAAAAACAGAAATGCAGAGAACATACTGAAACAAATCAATAACATACATCCCAAAATACAATTCACAGAAGAAAAAGAAAAACATAACAAAATCAACTATTTAGACATAACCATCACAAGATACAACAAACACATACAATATGCAATATATAGAAAACCAACTTCCACTAACATCATTATACCTAACCATTCTGACCACCCACCACAACATAAAATGGCAGCATTTTATTCGTTATTTAACAGAATGTACAAAATACCCCTAAACAAACAAGAAACTGACAAAGAAAGAAATATAATATACCAAATTGGTTATGCAAATGGATACAATAAAAATACTATGATCAAAATAGAAAATAAAATCAAATACAAAATAAAAACTGAACAATTAAGAATTAATCAAACTGAACAACACATAAATAATAATAACAACAACAAATGGGGGGCCACATTCACATATATAAATAATAAAATGACAAAACTAACAAAACTATTTAAAAACACAGATATAAAAATAGCATACAAAACTAATAAAAATAAATTACAAAATCTAAATAGCTCACACAACAAAGATAATACAACAACCAACGGTATGTACAAAATTGAATGCCAAGATTGCAATAAATGTTATATAGGACAAACAAAAAAACAGCTGAAAAAACGTTATTTTGAACACCTAAATGCATACAAAAAACCAAATATATATAAATCCAATTTAGCCACACATGCAATAAACACAGGACATGAATTCCCAGACATAACCAATGTAACACTAATAAAACATATACCACACAAAGGCACCATAATGAACATTTGGGAAAATTTACAGATTTACAAACATAAAACACAAAACAAATTAATACCAGAACAAATACAAATCAATACAAAACATGACACAATATTTAAAGCACTCAACATCGAAAATACACAAAATACAAAAACAGATACCAAAACCACACACAATAGTGCAACTTTAAAGGACCAAAGACCAACAAACTACCTCAATAACATCCAGAAGCCAACACACAAATACTTCACCAGAAACAAGATGGCGAAGGCTGAAGATGGGAGAACAAGATCTCCCGAAACATGTTCCTAAAGGAAAAAAGTATATCTTGAGGTAAATTTAGTCATAAATATTATAGTATTACATATTATTACTACAATTTATTGGTTTGTGGCTTTTATGGTCTTAACAATTTTTATGTTTTGAAAAGTGAAGTAGCAAGGTGGACAGCAAATGAATTTGCTATTTCACTTATAATAATTTTTTTAAATAATCAAATCATATCAAATGAATTAAGTTTATACATCATCATCATCATCATCATCATCATCATTGGCTCGACTCCCCCTTGTGGGCTCTGGCCTTCTTCAGAAGATTTTGCTATTCTTCTGTAATATATAAAGACGTTTTATACTGTATATAACTGTATAGTTGTGGGTTGATTATTTTGTATTAATTTGTTAATTACTTTTGTTAAAATTAATCGTGTGTAGCGAGCCGGTTTCTACCTTTTCTCAATACTTACTGGCTAACCGTATCTCTCGTCATTCAATTCAAATTTTACCGCCTCGCCACCTGATTGACTCACGCTGTCTTGCAGAGTCGAATTCGCTAACTGTAGTATGTTGGTGGTTTGTTTTTAATATTTCTTTATATTACCTTGTTTTATAAGAATCACACATACAGCAGTTGAGGAATATTAAAATTTATTGAACCCTTCTTTATATTACCTGTTCAATTACACTTGATGAATAATACATATATTTATATTAATGCCGGCGTTTACAAATTGCTCGGTTGGCATCGCTTGGCTTGCTCAGTTGTACGTAAGGAAAACATTATGGCGTACATATTTTGTTTACAATTAATAATTTTTTGTCTCAGGGAGTATGTCCTTTTGACTACAGAAGTTGGATTATCGGCTAATAAATGCACAAAATTATAACATTCCTTAAAACTAAATACACAATAGTTGATATACTAAAACATACAAAGTAAGTTATTGGCAATGAGAATTAGAATAGGTTTGGTTAAATTCTTGTCAGCAAGTTATGTTTTTTGAAAATTATTATAATTTAATATCAAAGTTTATTGATTGATTATGTTTTATTTAGAGAGATATATTGATTAAGTTCAGTTATAGAGTTAATTTTGTGATCAGTGAAGTGAAAATATATATATTTCGTTATTATGGATAATTGAAAATTTATTTTGAAGTGAAGTTGTAATTTTATACTCATCGATTTCTTGACGTGGCTTCTTCGATGATTATCTTCTTCTTCAGGAAACCTCTAGGAGTCCTTTCTTCTTTGGATTGTCCGAAATTCCCGTTCAAATGGTTCCAATTCGAAGTTCGGCTTCCATCAGTTCTCATAGATGGTCGATGTCCTCAGGTTGAGTTAGGTAAATTTACTTCTTCCTTCAGAATAGGTCGTGTATTACGTTAATTTGATGTCTTCGTAGTTTTTACCATGATTTTTATGGTATAATTATTTTAATAGTTGTTCATCTCATCAGTTGTGGTTCAGAATGTTTCTCTTATACTTCTTCTTTTAAAATTTAGTAAAATTTCAAGTTTTTAAAGTTAATTTTAGGTCGAGAGCTTCATACATCCGCCCTCCGCGTTAGTCAATAATGAAGTAATTAGAATTCCAACGGTAATTTATGTAATAAGCGTCAGTTGTCATGGTTACCTTTCAAATTATGCTATTTCTCATTGGTCAATATCTTATGACATTGTTATATTCTAACGTTTTATTTTGGTTTAAATTTATAAAAGTTCTTCAAATTATGATTTCTTTCTTATATTAGTAGTAACATCAATTATATGAACACCATTGTTTTTCTTTTTTGTTAAGGATTATTTTGATATCCCTCATGATTACTTTTGAATAGTTAATAACATTTTCCTTATTTTCTTATTTATATTTCTTATGTAGTTATTTTTAAACTGGATATTATTTATACATTTTTGTACTAGATACACTTACTTAACTGCTTAAACATTTGATACACTCTAATTGATACTGGGTTATTGTTTTCCTTTTAAACTTACAAAGTTCCTTCACTAAATGTTAGGCCTAGAGCCTAGACTTTCCCATACTACTATTTAACATTCTTTATAACTCATTACCTTTATATATTGGTACATTGAACAATTTTTTTATAGTAACAGATAATAAAACATTGGTGCTTCCAACCACACCTCTTATTATAAAAACAAACATTTTCTTACCAGGCTTAAACCTGAAATTCAACTTCTAACTGTTTTTGGTTTCTTATTTCTATCTTGTTTATCTTATGAGTTAATAAATTCTATGGTCTTTTAAACAATAACGAAACTCTTATAATAATAATTTTAAGCAGTACCTTACACCATATAATCCACTTACAAATTCCTTCACTAAAATACAGTGTCTGTCTCTCTTATCTTCCACTCTAATAACTTTCATCTTATTTTAGGTCATTCTTACTTACTATTACTGAAATTATTAATGGTACAATTAGTTCATTCTTATTTGATAACATAAAGTTCTATCAAAGGCTGTTTAGCTATACTACTACAGTCTGCTTCTTAAGTACTTTATACTGTACACTCACTGCACTTTTCCCTTCATAGAAGGTTTCTTTATTTATTAACACTTTCACTTTTGTAATATGCTATTTACATAGCTTGTTATCACTTACTTATATTTATCCATTTATTTATATCATTCACTTGATATTTCCCACACTGTTTGTCTAATTATTTTACTATCACTGTGTGGTTATTGGTCATTAATAATTATTTTATTTTCTATTCACATTGATCACTTTTTGTTATTAATTATTGCCTTCATTTGGCTCAATGTATCTTTTACTTGCTTTGACTATGTTTATTATTAATTGGGTATTGTTATTTTTAGCTTCCTACCTTATATTTATAAGTTCATGTTTCTTCTCCTTTCATAGAATATACATAATATCTCTATCTTACTTTTTATTGTTTACATGGTTACATCTTATTTATGCCCTAACTGTTTTAGTGCGTTGTTTTACATACATATATTAGTCATATTTTGGGGATTACAATGATTGTTGTTACATTCTTGATTACATTGGTTTCTTGTTCCTTCTTTCTTGTTCCATTCTATTTTTCTTGTTTTTCTCCAATCTATTGGGTCAAGTCATCGTCAGTTCCTTAGTCAATTGTCGTTTCGTAATTTGGTCATTAATCTTTGAGTTATAAGTTTTTTAACATTTCTTCCTACCTTCAGCTTTTTTGTTTATTAATCATCAGTGTATTTTCACTAACTTATGTCATGTTACGTAATGCATCGCTGCCAAAATTGATTATTTCGAAAATAAAGATTATTTTTTCTGAAATCATCAATATAGTTTATTAAATCAGGTTGTTATTATTATGGAATTCATCAATCGCTACTTTCTTCTTTATTTATTTTTATTAAGTCATGGTTCATGATAGGGTACATGGTATTATTCTCCTTCTTTCTCTTTCATTACGAGTGTTATCCCTTGTATGTTCTATCTCCCTAAAATTTTCTTCTCTCCTATTCATATAAATTGGTACTAGCCAGAGGGCACGTGTGGCTCTATTACTCTGCTATCCATTTATACACATTTTGAGTTCAGAGGTCATGCCTATCTGCTCAATAACATAAAATAATTGTTGGAAGTATCTCAACATAAAATCATCATATAATAATAATAATAGTCGTCTATTTTCGACTCATATAATATCAATATAATAAAACACTCTTGGGATTAATTATTCTGGTTCTTCTTCATATCATGACCTTTTCTTCTCAGTGATTTATTTCGATTCCTTTTATATGTTTATGGCGATGTTTAATAGATATTTTTGCATTGTTTCATCAATTTACTTCATATGATAGTTATTTTATTGGTTATCACTTTTTTTCTCATTTATAATTAATATTAACATTGTAGCTGGTTTATGGTTTACTTATTTTTTTTCATCATCGATTGTCCATTTAATATGTCATTGTCATTTTTTATTTGATTGTCTTGTCTTTTCTTTTTTGTGAAACGTTAATTCTTTGTTATTCCCTTTTGTAATGGGGTTAGTTAATGATGTTATGTAACGTCATCATTATTTGTTTAATATTTTATTATTTTATGTCAGTTTTTTATGGTGCTTCATTATATATATTTTTTTTTCTTCAAAATTACATTGTTTCACATATTTTGTTTCACACACTTGGTTGTAAGTTGTTCTTACTTTTATTTTGAATTTAGATAACATTTTTTTTTCTCAAAATTCTTTCTTTCTTTCATACATTAATTGTTTCAAATATACTTGTAGTAAGTTGTTCTTACTTTTGTTTTGAATTTAGATAATTGTTTCTTCTAAATTCTTTTTCCATTCATTTATTAATTGTTCAAATATGTATTTGTAAGTTGTACTTACTTTGATTTTTGAATTTGGATAATGTTTATTCTCAAAATTCTTTTAACTTTCTGACACCGCCTCATAATATTTCTTCAAAGAAGACTGGTTGTAAGTCCCTTTGATTCTTTTGGTCGTTATCTCACTTACGACATATGTGTTATTGTGGTTACCTTTGACAATGATATAGGGGCCGTTGTACAGTAATAATAATTTCTTTGTGATTCCCTCTCTAGAACTAGGTAACTCTCTGTTCTGTATTAACACTTTTTCTCCTTCTTGATATCGTATTGCTTTAGGTTGGATTCTGTGATATTTTTCCTTCTTCTTTTCTACTTGTTCCGCTATCTTGCTGTAGAATCTTGCATTATCGAACTGGTATTCAGGGTTGGTGGGGAAGTTAACAAGTTCTTCTATTGCTCGAGGTGGTGGTTTTCCGTACATGATGGTGTAAGGGGTATCTCTAATGGATTCGTGGTAAGCGAGATTTATGAAACTTTCTGTGGCTTCGATGTATTCACTCCACTTACGTTGCTGATCGTGGCAGTACGTTCGAAGAATCCTCCCAACTTCACGGAGCACTCTTTCCGCTGGATTACTGTTCGGGTGGTAAATAGAAGTTTTGTATGTTCGGACGCCCATATCCATCAATGTCTCCTTCCATTTTCTCCCTCGGAATTGGGTACCATGATCAGTGATAATAATTGTTGGGATCCCCAATTCTTGTATGTATCTCTGTGTTATAATGTTCAGTACCTTATTTGTGGTAGCACGGTTGATGGGATATAACTTTACAAACTTGGCGTAATGGTCCATGATGATTACTATAAACTTATACTGTTTTCTTCCTCCACTGCGTGGCATGGGTCCACATATGTCTAAGAAAACTCGTTCCAGTTTGTTGGCAGAAGTTATTGGTTGCATTACTCCTTCCTTCTTGTCGTTATTGCACTTGACTAGTTGGCATATGTGACAGTTTTTTATAACCTTCCTTACTCTTCTGTTAATGTCTCCTCTAGTGCTTTGATCACTTTTAATGCTCCCATATGTCCATATCTGAGGTGGTATTCCATTATAATTTCAGTTTCATATCCCTTAGGTATTATTAACTTCCATGAATTTTGGTTGGGCTTGGTTTTGATAAATAATGTGTCTTCGTGTAAACAATAGAATTGGGTGACTCTTTCCTCTTGCTGGGTTAGCCGCTCTTGGATCTGGTTCAATTTATTATCCTCCTTTTGGTGTTGTTTTATCCTCTTCAGTATAGCTTCTAAATCTGACTTACTTTTCATAATATTGAACACCTTCACTATCGTTTCCTTCTCTCCATCGAATGTTTGTTGTTCGGTGTTGATGCGGGATAGCACATCAGCTGCAATGTTTTTACTACCAGGGATATACTCCCAACTGATGTGGTATTCTTGGAGAGCAAGTATCCATCTGGTTAATCGACCATGGCTGAGCTTAAAGTTCTTTAAAAAGGATATAGATTTATGGTCGGTGCGCACAGTGATAGGATACCCAAGGATATAAGTTCGAAACTTGCCACAAGAAAATACTACGCTTAACAGCTCTTTCTCGGTTACGTGGTAATTACGTTCGCACTGATTTAACGTTCTGCTTGCGAAACTTACTACTTGGTGGTTTCCGTCATTGTCCTCCTGATATAGTACCGATCCCAAGCTAATGTCGCTTGCGTCGCAGTTCATGAAAAAGGGTCTATTGAAGTCAGGGTGTTTTAGCATAATCGTGTTGAGGAAGTGTTTCTTAATGGTTTTGAAAATCGTTTCTTGTTCTGGACCCCACATCCACTTGGTTTTAGATGATAGTTGTGGTGACAGTTTGGTTGTTAGCTCAGAATAATTTTTCTGAAATTTTCTGTAATAGTTACAGATGCCCAGGAACGACTGTAACTGTTCCTTACTTTTAGGGGCAGGGAAACGTTGAATAGCATCTATCTTGTCGGTTGATGGTGTTATTCCTTGTCGTGATAGATTGAATCCAAGGAATTGGACTTCTTCTGCTATTAGTTTCGATTTTTCTAACTTCAATGTCACATTGTTTTCAGATAACTTCTCCAGTACTCGTTCTACTCTTGAACAATGCTCTTCCCAGTTGGATGAAGTGATCAGCAAATCGTCAACGTACACAGTTGTATAATGCATAGTTTCAGGACCTAATATCTGGTCCATGCAGCGGACAAATATCGCTACTGAATTTACCAGCCCAAAAGGTAATCGCTTGAACTGGTAGTTCCTACCTTCAAATATAAACGCTACATACTTTCTACTGGCTGGGTGCAATTCTACTTGCCAGTACCCGCAAACTGTATCCCAGGTACTAATAAACTGAGTACCGTGAAATTTTTTGAGGATCACCTCAATTTCTTCAGGAGATGTCCTGTCGTTAATTAAGATTTTGTTTATCTCTCTAGCGTCGAGACATAGGCGTACCCTTCCGTCTTTCTTGGTAACAGCCACTATAGGACTGGTGTACTGTGAACAACTGTACTCAATTATGTCCTCTTCCAGCATTTTATTGATCTCCATTCGTACTGCATCCTTTGCCGCATATGCAATCGGATATGATTTTTTATTGAAGTTGGCCACCTCTTTAAACTTCAACTCGCATTGATACCCCCTTACCTTTCATGGTTGGTCGGAAAATACATGGCGGTATTTGTTGTAGATCATGATTAATTTTTCTACTTCTTGAGTTGTTAATGGATTCCCGTCCTGAGTACCTCGAAAGTGTCGGATATCTTCTAACTTCTGGTTCCATAGAAGGTCACTATTTATTTGATCTTCTGGTTTTTCTTCCCACCTTCTGTCTGGTGAATCACGGACTGTTCTTATATTATATATTTTGTTAATTCGGACGACCCCCTTGCTTCCAGTTAATCCTGCCATCCATTCTTTAGTTTCATATCTCATAGTTACTTTGGATAGTCTCATGTCGATAACTGCAGAGTACTTTCTTAAGATGTCGCAACCAATTAAAATTTCAAATGGTAAATTATGAGCGATTAAGAATATCATTGACAATGTTTCACTATTACTCGTCACTTCTAAAGATACTTGTTTCTTAATTGTTTTGTTTTGCCTTCCAGTGGCTCCAATCAAAATAATGTTACTTTCTGGTAACGTAGGTAAGCTGACCTTACTTTCTTTTTGAATTTTGTTATACATAGTGATGTCAATTAAGGACACATTGGCGTCCGTGTCAATCATGAATTTTACAGATATTCCATATATATTGGCAATAATATATGCGATTTCATTGTCAGGGTGTTTAATTAGTGTGGTATTTTCTTCCATCAATTCTTCCCGGATGTTCTTCAAATAATGGTTTTGGATGATCGTTATGGTTTGGTCATTTGTCTGGTCAGTCAGTCTGGTTATGTACCCAATAGATCGGATCAGTGACGGGTCCTGTTGGATTCTCACTGCCGCTGTTCGTTTAAATGTTGGGCATTACCCTCGGCGCGGTCCTCTGGTCGATTGGGGTGGTTATTTTCAGTTACTTCCATCCTTTCAACCGAGTGGTCGTTAAATGTTACTCGCTCCCGGCTTCTTCTATGTTCTTCTGCACTTCTGCTCCTAGGTCCCCTGTAACACCGTCTTCCATCGTTTCTATTTTCGGCGCTAACGTAATTTACCCGTCGCCTGTATGTTTGATTCTGCCCTTGATGGTTGTTATTGTTATATTGGTGGTTGGGCCTGTTGTAATTACCACCATTTTGGTTATTCCCTCGGTTATAGGGATTACTCTGATTATTATTATTATTGTAATAATTTTGGTTGTTGTTTCTTGAGTAATTTTGGTTACTATTATTGTTGAATGTTCGGAAATTATTATGGTTGTTCGGCGGGTTATTTGCCGGTGCATTGTTTCCTTGGGGCCCATTTGGATGATTTCTTGTATCATAATTCCTGTAATTCGGGGTGTTCTTTTGTCTGTTTAGTACGTAATGCTTCTCTCGTTCGTACTCCCCTAATAAAGCGGCCATATCTTGAATTGTTTTTATTCTCCCACTCAATCTGCTTTTAGTAGTTTCCCCATCATAGTGGTACGCTAGTTGAGTCACCAAACACTCTTCTGGGATATTAGGTTTTAGGTTTCTTGCCACACTGACCTTACCTAAGAAATAAGCCGTTGGAGATTGTCCCAAGTATGGGTCGAATCTGCCGTTACTGATATTGTTCCTAACTACATGCTGCGTCGCCTCCGACCAGTATTTGTTTTTAAACAGTTTTTTGAATTCGGTAAAATTGTGTATGTCCGGTCGTACTGCCGTCCACCAATTATCGTGGACCTCCTTAAACATTTCATCAATCATGCCCTTGATAACCGTCCACCGTGTCTCCCTGGTTCTAGCTAGATTCTCTTCCACCCGTTCAATGAACTCAATTGGGTTTCGCTTGTAGTTCTTGAAATTGATTATCTCTCTATTTTCGCCGCATGAGATGTGTGAACTTATTAATGGTCTGTCCTTCAGTGCATTTATCTCTTCTTGGAGGCGTAATTCTCTTACTCTGAATTCTGCTAATTTTCCTTCCTGGGCTGTTGTGGTATCCTTAACTTCGCTTACTGATGCATCCAATTGGTTATATTTCTCTTCGACCCTTGTTTGTATTTGTTCTAATTTGTGAGTTGTTTCTTGCTTGAGTCCTTCAATCTTTCTTTTACTTTCACCTTCAGCTTTATTTACCTTGGTTAAGATTTCTTCCCGGACTTGTAACACCACTTCGCTGGTTCTCTCTATCTTCTCTTCCGTCTCCATTACAGTTTGTTTCAATTCTTCCCGGTACTCTGTCAATTGTTGTTGTAGTGTATCCTGGTTGTACTCGATTTTATCATTCAATGTTTCTATATCTTCTTTCATTTGTCTCAAGGTTTCGCTGGTTTTCTCGTTAATTCTATCTATTTTTACACTTATCAATTTATTCTCCTCCTTCATTTTCTGCATCAAGGTTTCATTTAATGACTCAAACTTCTTATCTAATTTTTCATTCATCTCCTTTTTCAACTCCTCGTTATTTTGTTTTAATAATTTTTATTGTCCTCCTTCATTTCCTCTTTATTTTTGTCCAATTTTTCACCCTGTTTCTTGAAATTGTCATTAATTCATTCAAATTTCTTATTTAATTCTTCCTTAGTGCTGTCCAATTTTTCATTCATTTGTTTTAATAGATTTTCGTTGGTTTTATTATTCCCTTCCATTATAATTCTCATCATCTCTTGCATGCTCATGTCTTCTTTTTGTGTGGGATTTGTAGGTTTCGCTGGAGGTAATATTTCTTCCGCATCTTCCACTGATGTTACCTCCCTTTCTTCCATTCTGCCGTCTTCCTCGGTCTCCTTTTCTAACATCTCTGTTTCCTTTCCCGCCTTCTTCTCGCGTTGCTTAGCCTGGTATCTGGTGTCGTGCAATGCCTGTTCCATTTTCTGCAGCCGCCGCTAGAATCTATAGGGTTTAGATGTAAAATTGTTTAATTATTCTAGCCCCACGTTGGGCGCCACTTTGTATAAAAACGTTTTATACTGTATATAACTGTATAGTTGTGGGTTGATTATTTTGTATTAATTTGTTAATTACTTTTGTTAAAATTAATCGTGTGTAGCGAGCCGGTTTCTACCTTTTCTCAATACTTACTGGCTAACCGTATCTCTCGTCATTCAATTCAAATTTTACCGCCTCGCCACCTGTTTGGCTCACGCTGTCTTGCAGAGTCGAATTCGCTAACTGTAGTATGTTGGTGGTTTGTTTTTAATATTTCTTTATATTACCTTGTTTTATAAGAATCACACATACAGCAGTTGAGGAATATTAAAATTTATTGAACCCTTCTTTATATTACCTGTTCAATTACACTTGATGAATAATACATATATTTATATTAATGCCGGCGTTTACAAATTGCTCGGTTGGCATCGCTTGGCTTGCTCAGTTGTACGTAAGGAAAACATTATGGCGTACATATTTTGTTTACAATTAATAATTTTTTGTCTCAGGGAGTATGTCCTTTTGACTACAGAAGTTGGATTATCAGCTAATAAATGCACAAAATTATAACATTCCATAAAACTAAATACACAATAGTTGATATACTAAAACATACAAAGTAAGTTATTGGCAATGAGAATTAGAATAGGTTTGGTTAAATTCTTGTCAGCAAGTTATGTTTTTTGAAAATTATTATAATTTAATATCAAAGTTTATTGATTGATTATGTTTTATTTAGAGAGATATATTGATTAGGTTCAGTTATAGAGTTAATTTTGTGATCACTGAAGTGAAAATATATATATTTCGTTATTATGGATAATTGAAAATTTATTTTGAAGTGAAGTTGTTATTTTACACTCATCGATTTCTTGACGTGGCTTCTTCGATGATCATCTTCTTCTTCAGGAAACCTCTAGGAGTCCTTTCTTCTTTGGATTGTCCGAAATTCCCGTTCAAATGGTTCCAATTCGAAGTTCGGCTTCCATCAGTTCTCATAGATGGTCGATGTCCTCAGGTTGAGTTAGGTAAATTTACTTCTTCCTTCAGAATAGGTCGTGTATTACGTTAATTTGATGTCTTCGTAGTTTTTACCATGATTTTTATGGTATAATTATTTTAATAGTTGTTCATCTCATCAGTTGTGGTTCAGAATGTTTCTCTTATACTTCTTCTTTTAAAATTTAGTAAAATTTCAAGTTTTTAAAGTTAATTTTAGGTCGAGAGCTTCATACATCCGCCCTCCGCGTTAGTCAATAATGAAGTAATTAGAATTCCAACGGTAATTTATGTAATAAGCGTCAGTTGTCATGGTTACCTTTCAAATTATGCTATTTCTCATTGGTCAATATCTTATGACATTGTTATATTCTAACGTTTTATTTTGGTTTAAATTTATAAAAGTTCTTCAAATTATGATTTCTTTCTTATATTAGTAGTAACATCAATTATATGAACACCATTGTTTTTCTTTTTTGTTAAGGATTATTTTGATATCCCTCATGATTACTTTTGAATAGTTAATAACATTTTCCTTATTTTCTTATTTATATTTCTTATGTAGTTATTTTTAAACTGGATATTATTTATACATTTTTGTACTAGATACACTTACTTAACTGCTTAAACATTTGATACACTCTAATTGATACTGGGTTATTGTTTTCCTTTTAAACTTACAAAGTTCCTTCACTAAATGTTAGGCCTAGAGCCTAGACTTTCCCATACTACTATTTAACATTCTTTATAACTCATTACCTTTATATATTGGTACATTGAACAATTTTTTTATAGTAACAGATAATAAAACATTGGTGCTTCCAACCACACCTCTTATTATAAAAACAAACATTTTCTTACCAGGCTTAAACCTGAAATTCAACTTCTAACTGTTTTTGGTTTCTTATTTCTATCTTGTTTATCTTATGAGTTAATAAATTCTATGGTCTTTTAAACAATAACGAAACTCTTATAATAATAATTTTAAGCAGTACCTTACACCATATAATCCACTTACAAATTCCTTCACTAAAATACAGTGTCTGTCTCTCTTATCTTCCACTCTAATAACTTTCATCTTATTTTAGGTCATTCTTACTTACTATTACTGAAATTATTAATGGTACAATTAGTTCATTCTTATTTGATAACATAAAGTTCTATCAAAGGCTGTTTAGCTATACTACTACAGTCTGCTTCTTAAGTACTTTATACTGTACACTCACTGCACTTTTCCCTTCATAGAAGGTTTCTTTATTTATTAAAACTTTCACTTTTGTAATATGCTATTTACATAGCTTGTTATCACTTATTTATATTTATCCACTTATTTATATCATTCACTTGATATTTCCCACACTGTTTGTCTAATTATTTTACTATCACTGTGTGGTTATTGGTCATTAATAATTATTTTATTTTCAATTCACATTGATCACTTTTTGTTATTAATTATTGCCTTCATTTGGCTCAATGTATCTTTTACTTGCTTTGACTATGTTTATTATTAATTGGGTATTGTTATTTTTAGCTTCCTACCTTATATTTATAAGTTCATGTTTCTTCTCCTTTCATAGAATATACATAATATCTCTATCTTACTTTTTATTGTTTACATGGTTACATCTTATTTATGCCCTAACTGTTTTAGTGCGTTGTTTTACATACATATATTAGTCATATTTTGGGGATTACAATGATTGTTGTTATATTCTTGATTACATTTGGTTTCTTGTTCCTTCTTTCTTGTTCCATTCTATTTTTCTTGTTTTTCTCCAATCTATTGGGTCAAGTCATCGTCAGTTCCTTAGTAAATTGTCGTTTCGTAATTTGGTCATTAATCTTTGAGTTATAAGATTTTTAACATTTCTTCCTACCTTCAGCTTTTTTGTTTATTAATCATCAGTGTATTTTCACTACCTTATGTCATGTTACAATAATCATAGCCACTCTCCTCCAGTTTCTAATTTCAAGAGTACTGATGTCCTGACTCTCCCTGTCCATCCACCTCAGTTTTTGCCTTCCAACTTTCTTTTTATCCTCTGGCATTGCATCAAACATCTTCCCAACAACTCTACTTTCACCAGCACTATGTCCAGGCCACTCCAGTCTTTTTAGATTTTCTGTATTGTTCTTTAAAATTAAAATGTTACAATTTTACAATATAACCAATAGTTATAATTAACTTTACTCACATCAAATTATAACAAACAATATTGTTATTACAAGGATAAACATTTCGTACGTAGCTAGAATGTAGTAGCTACCCCCTCAATACGATATCTCACTATCCCATTATAAACCATACTATATGACATATGTCTTATATCTCATAAATACATTACCTTAACATTACCAACATCACATTATAACTTTATCTATGATTTTTCTATTAAATATTTCAATCATCAACTTCTGATCATTTATAATTTATTATAAAAATCAAATCTAAATTTTTTGAATTTATTACCAAAATCACATTTTAAACCATTTCAAATCAATTTAGTTACATAACTGAACTCAGTGTGCCAATTATTGTTCAATCAAAACATTGCTACATTATATTATAAATCAATCAATTATTGCTACAATCAAAACATTATAAACATTACTACACAAAATACAATATACACACACAACAAAATGTATCCTCAGATACCCTACAATAACAATAACGTAACCTAATACATAATACATTTGACCCCAATACAAATTTATATACAATATACTTCAACATAATCCATCATTGTTCCCCAAAATCATTATACTAGTAAGCCAAATAACAAAACCATTAAAACCAAATAAATGCCCATCATCAACATGTGTCTTACGCCCATCATCATAGATTAGTCTTACATTGTATGTGCACCATTCATTATTGTCTACTTCAATTATATTACCTTTCTCACTACAACAATCATTCAAATTTGTGCTGTCCACTAGATTATAATAATTACAATTCAGGTTACCATTCTCCAACCAATAAGAGTCAGCATCATGTGTTTTGTACCAATCAGTAACAGTCCTATCATCATCGGAATTACTTCTCATCAGGTAGGTATTGCTACTTCCAATCATGCTACCTATTATATCATTGCTGTCACAACTTACTTTATCACTATCAACTGCTTCATTGACCAGGTCACCTATAGTCATAATATGAACTGCCTGCTCCACACCTAGAACACTCATTAAACCTTCATAATCTCTACTTCTGTTAAATATTTTAACCTCAACACTCAACCGCAAGTCACCATATAAACTACTCCAACCCCCCTGAACTACCTCACTCCTTGCAAAGGGAACCACAAAATCACTAAAACACCTCCTGGCTCTACCTGGTATACCACAAAACTAGGGGACCATTATGAGACACTATGTCTCCCACATAACCTCTGGAGGAACCTTTATCCTCAAAAACCACATGTGGAGTCCTTACTCCACCACTTAAACCACAGGGAAAATTTGCCCTCTGCATCTCATGCTCACCTAACCTCACTTCAAACTCATCGCCAACTAACTCACCACTAACTTCTACTCCCACTACAATCTCATCATCACTACCATTATTCAATAAGTTACCCTCTAATACTACCTTTTCAACTATGTTATCATTATAATTTTCGTATTCTTATTATAGTTATCACTTACACTAACATCACCTACCTTAGTGTTCACAACCTGGTCGTCTTTGTTCTCAATACATTTACCTGCATCTCTTTTCCACTTCTCAGTTCGTTTTTTAATATCATTACGTAAGCCATTAACTTGTTCCTCAATGCGCTCACACTGTAACTTATTTGAATTATTTAATTCATTAAAACGTATATCCAACTGTTCTTTCATCTCACCCCTTAATTCAATAAAATGTTTATCCATTTTTCATCATTAGCATTAAAACGCTTATCTGACTTTTCATCATTAGCATCAAAACGCTTTTGTGAATCACTCAATTTTTCATTGATATTACTCAGCATGTTACACAAAAAGTTCATTACTTCCTCATTCGACTTACTACTACCGGTAGACACCGGAGTAGAGTGTATCCCGGAATCACTCATTAGTCAGTTAGGTTAGGTTCATTTTCGTTGTCTGCTTTTTTTTTTAAATTACATAAATTGCATTAAAAATTAGATCCAATATTATACATACTGTATTACACAAAAATCTCACAATTAGTAGCCTACATCAAATTACCCAATGCAATAGCTATACAAAGATTCCGCCATCTACCCTAACCTCTCTCTGTGTCTAAGTAGGCCTAACTTATGAAATAAATTTAACAAGCATCCTGGCAGGGTCGCCGCTTGTAACCGTTCAATAAAATTAAAAAGAAGAAACGAAATGAAGGAAGCCCCGATTACTACTCTCGACTTACCTTTAAACAGTCAGAGGATTCCCAAAGTCCTTGGGTCACCATCACATTTTTTGGAGGAAATGTGGAAACCGTTTCACTTTCCCCATGAAAACAATTTAGCACTTAAACAAAACTCCCCTTCACAGAAACTTTTCCAGGGCCGTTTAGACGAACTTTCCGACGCAGAGAATAGGTTACGGGTAGAGTGCGTAATTAACTGAACTAACACATTATAATGAAAAATCTGACTTTATTTTAATAAAAAACATAGGTATTTTCTTTTTAATGTTAAAAAAATAATTCCAAAAAAATAAGACAAAAGAAAGTCTTCAATCGCAAATCACTACTTTGTTATTTGTGAAATTTCCCCTTCCCTTTTTTCTTTCACTTACTCTCACATGCTCTATTGAGATCTCATCATTTTATTTCATATTATTTTTTTTTATGATATCATTTAGAAAATTCATTTTGTCAATTTCACCAGATTTGTTTTGTCCTTTTATTTACTTATCTCTGTCGTCGGGGTGTCTCATGTTGATTACGCCATCCGATGAAAGTCGCTTTTCCGACGAAAAAACACAAACAAAATGTCCCAAAAGTCCAATTTATGACCACATTTTCTTCTCTGATTAATTTAGCTGTTTACATTACTCTTTCACCAAAACTTTTATCAAAAACTCTGTAGGCCTACCTCGGCGGCCCGCGGGCACTAATAAAATACATGTGTACTGTTCGGTGGCTGGTTTGAGACTGGCTCACTTCGCTTTTGTTTCTACGTCACAATCCAGCTCAACTACACATTCGAAACCAGTTTTTTCCGGTTACCTCCACCCGTCTCTGCCGTGGACTGACGTCACTTGTTTTCCAGTTGATCATCACGGCGCCTCGTTTTCGGTCGCTCCCAAACATCGATTCACTATTTTGTTGTAAACAAAATGCCTTTCGTGTGATTTACTGGCTAAAAATAGGATGTGTTACATAACGTACCGTTACAGCGTACACAGATGAAACAATGATAAATCAGCCTAAACATTAAGAGATTAACAAGTTTTGCCAACTTTTTTGAGCCTTTGGGGGGGGGGGTCCAGTCACATTCATTCCACCCATAAATATACACCTGCATTGCTATCCTTGAAATGGACACACTCATTCATAGCACTAGCAGTTACTGACTGCAAGCCTAATGCAAACAGCAATGAATTATCACAATGAGGAACTAATTTTATGTTAATCAGTCCCTTCTAGGATTGATACCTTTCACGGCCAAGAAAATTCTTTCTATGAGCCCTTTTTTTGAGCCCTTCTATGGATAAAAACAATCTGGACAGTCCTTGTATAAAATAGGAAAGCACACAGGAAACCACATAAAATAATTATTATAAATTATGATTTTGTAACACCTGTCTACACATACCTGTAATGAAATGAAACAGGATCATAGTGAAGCTGCATTAAACTGCAGATTGATAAACTAGAAGCTCTCAAATTAAACTTAGAGACATTCATTAATGGTCAATACATGAACTGTAAATATTATTTATTAAATTATAACTTGTAACAGAGGGAAACTACTTGTTATGAACATAATGTGCACTGAAAGGTAAAATGTAGTTTTTTTTAGAAAATTAGTTAAATGAATAATTGAATGAATGAATAACATGCTGAGCTAGTATTCACTCTCGGATGAAATCTACACAGGGCCAAAATTTAATCACTTTTCCTATTTTGGGTGTACTAGTAAATATAGTGATAAATAACACAGTAACTACATTGATGTTTAAGGCTTTCATGGTCAGCGTCAAGGTTGTTAAAATTCTGGCTTGCTGAACTGTACAAAGCGCAGTGTCCGTACATGCATTGGTGAACACAGGTGCTGCTGTCACCTGAGGGAACCGGAGAAGTCTGCTGTAGCGGAGCATATACTCGTCAGTGCCGACCATTCCATCTTCTTTGAACAAACGAGGCTTCTGTCTTCGGTGATACACACTTCCCTTGCCTGTGTATGGAGTCCATCTAGACTCAGAAGCATGCTGTGATTGGAATGAATCGGTGCTGCTGCCAGAGCTGTTGGGTTGCGCGTCATGAGACGACCCAATGGGTTCCTAGTACCGAGCCACCGGTAGGGGCTCCTGCCTAGTGATCCTGTCCAAACGGAATATTGATTAATTATATAGTGGCCGCTACAACGGCATGCTCGTACTAGGCCATCCTAGTACAGTATTGCCGGGGCCGTTTCCAAGAATCACCTGGACGTGTTCGGTACTTCCAACGCCAGCTATGAGAGGGTTTGTGTGGGTCCTCGCAGCTCGGACGTAAAATTTACTTGCAAGTCGCCTTGCGGTGTCTTCCAAGGAGCGGACTCCGAGTCCTCTTCTCAAAAGTCGAGAAGGGAACCGATAGAGGGCATTGGCCGCTAGCCGAAGACCCCTATCGAGAACGCTTGGCAACTTTTTTTTACGAACGGTTGCGAGGTAACCCCAGACGGGAATAGCGTAGGTAATGATCGGCAACAGGTACGCGTTGACGATCAACTTACCCAGCTTGCGCGTCATAGCCTTGTTGACAAGTATCGGAAACAGTTGCGCGAGACAAGCGGATGCTCTCTTTCGCATCGTCTCAGCGTGCGGACGCCAGGTGAGCCGACGATCAAGGTGGACACCCAGGTATTTAACCTCTCTCGACCAGGGTAAATATGTTCTACCGAGTCTCACTCGTCCTCGTGGTTCTTTCCGGCGCTTTGAGAATAGCACCGCTGAGCTCTTGGTTTCGTTGACGGTAATTTTCCAGCTTTCCGTCCACGTCGTATACTCATCGAGTGCGTATGATAGCCCTGTCAGCGTTCCGATCGGCCGTATAGACCGCCGTGTCGTCAGCAAACAGGGCCATCTAGACTCCAGGCTCTCTGGGTGCGTCGTTGACGTACAAGGAGAACAGAAGAGGCCCTAGCACGCTACCTTAAGGTACCCCGGCTGTAATTTGTCTCTCGGAAGAGACATGGTCATCTATTCTCACGCAGAAAGCCCTCTCCGTCAGAAAGCTAGCAATCAAGCGAAGGTAGCAATCTGGGAGCTGGATTTCCCGGACCTTGAACAAGAGCCCGTTGTGCCAGACATTATAAAAGGCCTTCTCCATATCTAGGAAACAGGCGACAGTCTGCTCTTTCCGACAGCCAGCGCCCGTGATGTATTCCACCAGTCTCATCAGCTGATAAGTGGTGAAATGCCCCACACGGAAACCGCTTTTCGGGGACTAGTACATCGAAGTTTCTTAGATGGTCTAGGACTCTCCGTTGTACAAGATGTTCGAGGACCTTTGACGTGGCTGACAGTAGACTAATGGGCTGGAGGTTGCAGGGATGGGAAGCGTCGTTTCCCGGCTTCGGGATCACTATGACCGTCGCCTTTCGCCATTTCTGGGGAAAATACGCCAGTCTTAGACATACGTTGAACAGCGCTACCAAGAAAAGTACTCCTTGCTCCGGGAGTCGAGTTAGAGCGGCGTTCGAGACGCGTCCGGGACAGGAACTTTTCTCGCTACGAGTTCAACGAGCCGATCTGTGACCTCTTCCCTAGTAATGGGTTCGGGCTCCGCAGTGATCGGAAGAGACAGTAAGTCTTTCACTTCTTTCTCGACTTCTTCATCGAATTCCCAGTCCATGGGCGGGTTAGGAGTAAACTGTCGCTTGAAACACGCGCCCAAGTACTCGGCCTTCGCCTCCGGGCGAGCCAGGATTTTAGCAATGGCTAAGATACGAGGTTGGCGCCTCTTCCCTACCAACGCCGAAAGTATCCGGTAAGGGCTACTTTCGTCCGATACGTCCCCTGCTTGGGCCACGTCGAGTTCCAAACAGCGTCTCCGGTAGGCCTGCATTTCAAGACGTAAAATGCCGGTCGCCCGGTTGTACGCTGCCTTGTCGGCCGGATCACGGGTCCGCTGCCAGCGTCTCCGGAGGCGATTTCTCTCGCAAGCGAGAGCACTCGTCTCCTCTGGGATCAGCTGCCAGTGGGGCGTGACGCCAGGCTTCCTCCTGGAAGACGCGTCGATCGCAGATATGACAGCCTCGTCAAACGCGGCAACTATCTCGTCGACTTGGCGGACGGTTTCGAGTGGTCCCGTCTCTGGCAATCGACGACTTAACGCAAGGCCATAGCGGTCCCATTCTACCACCTTCCTGACATCTCTGCGTACGACGTGCTGGGTAGCGACGTGTATCAAGATGGGGAGATGATCGGACGGTATTAGTGTGTTGGGGTCTACTGAACCAGGAAGTGGCTCAGGATCACCTGGCCGGAAGTGGTGAAATCATGTGACGTCACGATAGTGACGTATGTTATGATGTCACAGCGAGGTAGGTCATGACGTGGTAGTGACGTAGTAGTATCGACGTCATAAAACCGTGACGTCACATAAGTGACGTTACGGCTGGATGACGTCGAGCTGGCAACGTCGGGTTCACGTCATGACCTAGGTCACAGCTGACGTTGGAACGAGTGACGTCGTGATCACCGCGCGTGTGCGTGTTGATGACGAGGTCGCTCGTTTGTTGGGAATTGGCCAGCTGATCCTGAAACACTTCCTGTATCCGGAGTCCCCATTCGTGTGGTGGTGTTGTGTGTGTGGGTCGTGGGTGGTTGTAGGTTGGTTGTTTGTTTCCTGTTCGTTCGTGTGTGCTTCTTGGTCATTCTCCTTGATTCTTCTTCTTCTCGTGCTCGTGCTCGTCCTCATCTTATCTTCATCCTCGTCCTCATCCTCGTCCTCGTCATTAGTTTGCGACGTCATAAATACGTGACGTCACGAAGTAACGTCACGGATTTATGACGTCGAACTGGCAAAGACGGGATGACGTTATGACCTAGGTCATTCTTCTTGGTTCTTCTTCTTCTCGTGCTCGTGCTCGTGCTTGTCCTCATCCTCATCCTCATTCTCGCCCTCGTCCTCGTCCTCGCGCTCGTGCTGTGTCGTCCCTTGGAGAGTGTAGTCGGGTGGTGTGATGTTGGTTCTGGTCGGTTGTTGAAGAAGAGGTGTTGCTCCGTCGCCATCCGCCGCGAGACTGATCGTCGTCGGTGCTTCGTCTCGTTTATATAACGGTGGTAGTGATGGAAGGGGAAGTTGTGGTGTGGGATGTGATTGTCTTGAGGAAATTGGGATTATGGTGGGGGAAACGATGCGAATTTAACTGTTTTCGCACTTACGATTCCGTTGGTCGTCGCTCCTCATCCTCCTCCTCCTCGTAGCGCTTTTGAAGAAGAGGTGTTGCTCCGTCGCCGTCCGCCGCGAGACTGTGGGCGGTCCGCGCTTTGTCGCGTATTTATAATGGCGGTAGTGATGTAAGGGGGAAGATAACGCGCACGTTCGTTCTTGTTTCAGAGTATAATATTCAAATATATTTCGTGCGCACACTTACAACATTTCCATTATGATAATATTGATTGTGATGGAGGGGGTAAAGGAACGAGGAGGGGGAAAATAATTCGAACATATTTTTTAATACATGTATTGTAAAAAAAACAGTAAAAGAACATACAAGATATATAATTATTAAAATTTTGAAATCGTAATTTCTGTCGTGCGATCTTTTTGTCCCTTTTACTGTTGGTAAAGCGTGTCCGTTTGTACGTCTCCCAGTTCTTCGTCCGTAAATAGCTTCGAATATCTCTTCGGGAGGTATACATTCAGCGTGCTGTTGCTATCCTTCCCGTCCGTTATAATGGCCGATAGAGAAGTTCCGTACCTCGTTGTCTCGTTCTGCTGCGATCAAATAGGGTACGTCGTTCCGATATCCAAGTCTAAACATCTTGCGTATTCGTAGGCGGTGGCGCTTTGGAATTTCTGTACTACTGAATCCATTATAAATGTAGGTCTGTTGATTCCGAAGTGTTGCTCTCTCTCGACCGTCGTTACAAGAATGAGCGGAACGATTAGCGAACTCGTTTATATACGCGAACGATTTCCTGTCGTGCGGTCTGACGACTTCCTGTTTCCCCGTTCTGCTGCGCCACTTTCCTCGTTCTAACGACAATAATTTCCTGTATCCGGTCGATTACGTGACCTCACACGCGCGACTTCCAATCTCTTGTTCTGATGCAACAGTTCTAACAATACTTTCCTGTATGCTGTCGATTATTGTAGTAAATGTTATAAATACGCTCTGACATATGCGCGAATCTTTGACCTGCATAACGGAGAATTACGCACGCGTACAGTACACGACGTGCAGGCGACGAAATGACGGCACGCTGTAAGCACTAATTCGACGGGTTTTGTGTAACATACCTTACACCGAAGTTGTTGTTCTTCGTCTTCTTCTGTGTCGGAGGTCTCCTTACGTTCTTCTTTCTTTTCTTCTTCTTCTTTCCGCTTGGTGGCTTCATGACTCGTCGCGTTTCTTACGGAATCGACGGACTTCTTTCCTTTCCTCAACAATAGGTAATGGCAGTCCGGATAATGATGAGCGTGTTGCGTCCACACGTCGTCGTGTTCGGCCCGCGCGGTCATGGCTATCGGTCACTCTTTTTCGACGAACGTTTGCTTTCTCTTCTCGTACGTGTCGAACTGCGGGAAGGCGTGAGCGACCGCGGGTACTGTGCACTTGTGGATGAATCTCTCGAACCGACACAAAGCGACGAGACTGTTTGCGAAACCCACACTGTCGTACGCATCGTGAATCCCGCGTACGCGAAAGACGTATTCCGACCGACGAGACGTATCGGTTGCGATTGCTGCTCCTGTTTTAATACAGCGTTCGATGAAGCCATGTTGTTAGGTAATAAAACACTGTCACAACGTTCTCAGTCGAATGCGCTCTCAGGACTGAAGAATGATGCAACGCTCGGTAATATGTATACGGATATCGACTTCCGTTAGCAAATCATAAATTCCTGTTGGTGGGGGGAGGCGATTACCAGGTTGTAGTGGGGGAAACCGAGTGCATACATATCGTTGTCTTAAATACGTATATTTAAGACAACGTTATGTCGTCTCGTCTCTTCCAAGCGATCCGGGGGTGAGACGAGATTCGCTTCGCTTTTTTATGTGGTTCCCCATTTCAAGGACAAATGAAACAGGCCTACTCCAGCGTTACCTAACACTTAACACGCTAAGTATTCAGAGCTTTTAACGTGTACAGCGTTAGGTAAAATCAAACATACACTACACAATGCCGCATAAAGCAATTTTTTTTATACTTTTTTAATTTTTTTATACTTAAACTGATAGTATGGTATACCGTTGGAATATCGAGAGACGAATTTTCACGTATCACACACAAACCGATGCGAGTTTACAGGTGTTTCCACCGTGCCAGTGACTCGTCTCAGACAATTCGACTACGTTTATGAGTATCTCTAACGCGACTGTGACGTAGACGGTTACAATCGCACATCTGTCTCTCTTATAACGTGAACTCGGACAACGCACCTCGATATCCTGAACATACTAAACTACTACTATACACATACTTATAATAAGCAACATTGGATTGTGTAGTGTAATGTCTCTCTCACACCCACATTAAAATATGAGATGTTATTTACTTGGTCCTCAATTTTGTTTTTCTTCTTCAACATTCTTCGACATTTTCATGGTTTTGCATCAGCTCGGCTACGGTGTTATCCGGTGTCACCGGTTCGGCTTTCCCGTACATAACGAGTTCGTCGTACAAATGGTCGTACGTCACGTTATCGCGAAACGCGTCCTGCGGACACATGTATCGTCCTCCCGCACTCGACATTTACACGAACGGGTGTTCACGCAAACGGCTGTTTACGCGAACGGGCGTTTACGCGAACTGCTGTTTACGCGAACGGCTGTTTACGTGAACGGATGTTTACGCGTACGGGTGTTTAAGCGAACGGCTCTTTACGCGAACGGCTGTTTAGCCGAACGAGTTTTTACGCGAACTGCTGTTTACGCGAACGGGTGTTTACGCAAACTGCTGTTTACCCGAACGGGTTTTTACGCGAACGGGTGTTTACGCGAACGGCTGTTTACGTGAACGGATGTTTGCGCGTACGGGTGTTTAAGCGAAAGGCTCTTTACGCGAACGGGTGTTTACGCAAACGGCTGTTTACCCGAACGGGTGTTTACGCGAACAGCTGTTTACGCGAACTGCTGTTTACGCGAACGGCTGTAAGTTCACGATATGTTACGTGCATCTACGAAAAGTGTCAGTATTTATTTTGGAATATTTTTTATTAGTATATAGTGATCCTGCGTGCGTAGAATTTTTTTATATATAATACACTTACGAGGTCTCCGGTCAAACTTTATCGTTGGAGTTCGACCGGCCCGGATGCCGAAAAAGCAGGCGGTGTCCCGGCATCGGTGGAAGCCTTACGCGTAGGGAGTAGCGCGGGAGTCGTCCGATGGATCTTCCCCTAAGTCCGTCCACGGAATTCGGGGAGTCTTATGTCGGATCCCGCGAAAGGCGGCCGGGCCAGAGTCCCAGCGCCTCAGCATTCTCGTGGGCATAACACTGCAAGGGGGTAGAGGACCCGCGGTTCAAATCATTCACGGGAACGGCTCTGCAGCGATACCGGGCTTTGGTTGCGCAGATTCGGCGAAATCACAAGTCCGCGTGAACATGTCCACGAGAGACAGGAAATCGTTTGCGTATATAAACGAAGTCGCGCCAGTCGTTCCGCTCACTCTTGTACCGACGGTCGAGCTTCTCCTTCCATCACTACCACCGTTATAAATAGCGGTGGTAAACAGCGCTCAGTCTCTCGTCGGACGTCGACGGAGCAACATCTCTTCGTCGACACGGCACGCGAGAGCTCAAAGAACGACGCCAACGACGTAAGAATTTTTTTCTAGTGAACTTTATAAATAAAAAATGTATACAAGAATTAATACCGTGCGCGAACCGAGATGAGCAATATTATATGATAAACAAATGTTAGTTATTTCAAGCGTGCCGAGATCGGTCATAAGCCGGAACGTCTGAAATACAACTCGTAACAGCGCCTAGACGTTCTCATGAGCATAACACTGGAAGGGGGTAGAGGAGCCGCGGCCCAAATCCTACCGCTTCCAAGTCAAATCCTTTCTCCGGTCATTACAGATTGTTTATCCTTATTAGTTTACCACCTTAGTGATTCACTACTATTATAGAACGTTCTAAATGGGGTGTTTACGCGAACGGGTTTTTACGCGAACTGATGTTTACGCGAACGGGTGTTTACGCGAACTGCTGTTTATGCGAACGGCTGTTTAAGCGAAAATGAGTTTACGCGAACGTCTGTTTACGCGAACGGCTGTTTACGCGAAAGTAAGTTTACGCGATCTGCTGTTTACACGAAATGCTGTTTACATGAACTGCTGTTTACGCGAACGGGTGTTCACGCGAACAGCTGTTTATGCGAACTGCTGTTTACATGAACTGATGTTTACGCGAACGGGTGTTTTCGCGAACGGGTGTTTTCGCGAACGGAGTTGATCGCGTCCTATCTGTATATCCTCCTCCTCCTCTAACAGTCGAAGGGCGTAACGAATCACGCTTTCACGGTCTGCGGGTCGTATCACGCTGGCCCGTGGAACCGCTATTTTCTCTTGCGTCTCGCGAATTCTGTAATGACTGTAGGCTAGCATTGTCCCTCCGTCTTCCAGGACGTACCGTTTATCGTCGTACGGCGACAGCGAGAGTTTAACAATCTCGCGCGCGTACAACCGGTGGTTTTCGCTGCGGATGATCTGCGCGGCCGTGTACGTCTGACGATCGCTCGATACCGACGACAACAGCAAGCAGCGTTTGTAATCCGCGTGTGTCAAACGGTTTTGTGTGGCCACCCGCGGCACCCCTTTCGCCACGCGCTTCTCCTTTTTATCGCCGTCGTCCTGCAGCACCAGCAGCAAGTACGATTTGGCGCGCAACCCGACGATGGGTTTCGCGTGCGTCTCGTCCTTTAACGTATCCAACCTTTTTTTTTTACCGCGCAGTAACAAGGATGCGTCACGGGATATTCCGACGTATCGAAAATTTGGAGGTTTTCCGTAACGTCTGCGTACACGTCGTCGGTCCGTATATCGTACATCAAACAGTCCGTGTCCGTCATGGACAATCAAACGCGCGGTCCGTACTTCGCGACTATGAAATCGTAGTGGAAGCCGTATATCACGAATTTACTAAGGTCCAACACGGTGAATCCCACGTACAGCGGACGGTTGAGGTATACGGTCCTCTTTTTCATCATCACGCCGACCAAGTCTTCGTTGTACACGTTTACGTGTACGAATCTCGAGCTCGCGTTCTTGCGACACTAAACGAAAATCTACGCGTTTCCGGACGTTTTCCAACGATTTGCCGTAAACCGCGTTTATCATTACTTTGAAGAAATCTTTTTCAAAATCGTTCGTCGCGGCTTTCCGTTTCTCGGTATTGAAGCCTATGAACGGTTTCATCCATGCGCTCTGACGAAACGCTAACACGCAATTGACGGCTTTCAGTTCCATGCCGAGTTTGAGGTAAAGCTGCAGAGTTCTCTAGTGTACGACGTAATTTTTCTTATCGTCGAGGCTGGTGATCAGTTTTTCGACGGTACCGGTGGCGGGCATGTGAAAGTTCTTCAAGTAATTGAACCGTTTGTTGTAAGGCGACAGCTCGTGTTCGCCGACTTTTCTGCGTTCCGACGCCAGCGGGTAGTCCTAATCTAAATCGTGTAAATGCGGAGTCTAATCTGTCTAATCTGGAATCCGGAGTGAGGCAACGGCTGTCTCATCGTCGTACAGGTTCGGGCAGTCCAGATGTAATTATTTTCCCGTTCGCGATCGTAGTCCGGCACGTAAGGGTTGTTGGCCTCGGCGTATCAATTAGGTGTCATCGAGTACCCCGCTCTCGACTTAGAGATGCATGTCTATGTCGCCGAGGAGTTCGAGTCGAATTCCCGTCATCTTCATCATCGCGTTCCACGCGAGTCCCGGCGCGGAATAATCGTTGCACGGATCTATCTCGTAATACCGCAGGCTGGTCTCGCGAAAGTTTTTGAAAACGTCGGCCAACAGCAGCACGTCGGTTTTCAAATAGAGGTCGTGGTAGTCGCTCAACGTACGCATCCCGAAAGCCGTCCAAACGGTTAGCGCGTGCGCGAAATCTTTGCCCGACACGGGCGACTCGGCCAGGCGTTTGTAAAAACGTTCCGGCGCGGGCAGAGCGGCGTTCTCGAACTTACTTTCGTCCGTGACGTACTCGTACGGGTAGACCCCCTTCCTGAGTAACAGATCGACGCGTTCTCTGTTTCCGTCGGTGGATCGCGTGATGCGCTGCTGCAAGATTTTAAAATCGTCGTTTCGCAAGTTTTTCACCAGTTTCTCCAGCAAGGCGTTTATGAACTGCGCGTAATCGAGAAACCGGAGGCGACCGAGAGACACGGACACGTAACGCCCACTGGTCGTGGCGATACACTTTATTTCTTCGCGTTTGAATTTTCCGAAAGCCTGGATCAGATGGTGACAGTCGTAACCGCGCAGGTTGTGAAAGAACAAAGGAATGTGCCGCGGCACTTTGTAGTTCAAATTACACGCGTTGTGCGCGGCTCCCAGGTACACGCCGGTCACGTGATCGTGGTTTCGCACTTTGCCCCTTCTCGCTCGACACTCTGCTTGCACAGATGGCACGGGGTAGCGTTCTGAAACTCGCGTTCGTCGTCTTCGGTCATGCGGAATGGTCTGTCGAAGTCGCGTTCGAGTCGACTCACGTCTTCCGTCAGAATACGAAGAAACGTCTCCACGATGTCTTTACCGCGATACAGGACCGGATCGTTGACGGCTTTTGCGGTCCAATCGACGATCACGTAACAAAAACTGCACGGTACGTGATGCGCGATGTCGAGCGTGTGCGATGTGTCCTGTTCGCGTTTAAAACCGGACACGGGGGAAGAAACGATTCGAAATCCGCGTGCACCGTGTACGGTACTCTGTGGTACTTCGTATAAGCTTTAAAGTACATGTTACGGTATTTTCCGCTCGGCAGTTTCACTTTTTGCGCTCCGTGCGGCATGCAGAGTATCTCGTGATCCTCGAGTCGTTTTCGCGCCATTTCGGGATCCGTATTATCGCGAAACCGTTGTAACCAGTAATTGCAGTAGACCGACGGCGCCTTACTTTTAGCTAATGGATTCAGCAAACGGGACATGCTTCTTATCAGAAAATAGTGCTTGACCCCTTCATCGTTTACTATCAATAAAAGATTTACGTGCGTCCTACATTTGTGTTCGGTTATCCGGATGGGGTAAACTTCGTCCTTCGTGTATCCGAACTCGTTGGTCTCGCGTTCGTAGCCAAACACGTTTACCGAAATGTTCGCGTTTTGTCTTTCGAACATTTAATTTGACTAACCGGAACCGGATAGTCGATCCCCTCCGTTTTCAGCTCGTTTTCGTACTGTCTGTATTGAGACACGCGGAACGGGTTAGAAGCGATCGGATGTAAACCGGCTAGAACCGACCAGACGATGCATTTCTCATCGTTGACGTTCTGTACGTTCACTAACGCTTTCTTATTCGCTAAATATTTTTGTGTGGGGACGTAGCTGGATCCGGCCAGAAGTCGATATCTTATCAAACTTACTTCGACGGCAACTATCCCGTTTTTGACCCATCCGCTACCTTCGCGAGTAAACTTTGATACCGATTCCAACACTTTTTCAACCCACTCCCTATACTGTTCTTTCACGCCTTCCTCTTCCGTCGCGGGTAAAACGATCTATATACGCGAACGAAACATTCCCGTCTGCTCCAGTTCTCGATCGGGTACTAGTTTTTTGAACGAAACGCACGCGACCAAGTACCACTTATATCTTTCGCCCATATCGCGCGATTCCGCGCGTACGTTTTCCGGAACGACCTCCGCCATTCTCTCCAATAACACGGATACCGAGTCCAGGCCGTCTTCAAACTCATTATATTTTATTGTCTTTACACTTCTGTTGATAGTGACCGTACGAGTTGTATATATTACCATGATTCTATACTATGAAATACATGAACACTTTTTAAGTACACAGTTAATAATAAATATATTGCACCAGTGTTCACTAACGTGTCCAGCGGGCAACTGAAGCGCTGCCGGCAACTTTGGCACTTTATATAACGTTAGTGCTGATGCGCGCGTAGCTGGGGAAGGGATCGTGGTGGTGGGGGAAAAATAACGCGGGCGCGTGTAGTAACGGCGGTAGTGATGGGAGGGGAACGGATCATGGTGAGGAGACGATATATGCGTGCGCATCGGTACTATCGGAATATATGATCCACCCTCAGATCGTTAGTCCTATATTTACATCAGTGTATAAAAGAATAATAAAAATTATATTGATATAACAAAAGAGTATTAAATAATTCTGGCTCAATCCACGAATCCCGTCATCTTCATTATGTAGCAGCATCATTCTACTGCACCTACAAACAAATAAAATAGTCTTAACCACACATCGCTGTAAACAGGTGAGACTGACGATTCAGCTTATGTTACTGTACAGTACAGAGCTGAAGGACAGTAGTGATTGTATGTGCATATTTCATCTGCTCTTTCCACATAATAACACCAAAAAAGTTTAAGGTAGAATTATTTTAAAAATTATGTAAGATAAACAATAAAATTATTTTGCACAAATATTTTAGAACTGTTTTTCTGAAATGTTTAATAACTATATGTATCTAAAGTTTAGTAAATTGATCAGTAGATCTAATTCCTTATTTTTACCGTCTAGTACATTTTATATAAATATTGTTGTACAAAACATTATTTTTTGTAACCTAATTTTATGTACTTTTTGAATATACGTAGGGGGACCCAAAAGTAACGAGAATTTTTCTCTGGCAGTTGGTAGAACGCTAGTTCCAACTTCTCCCGCTAGGCGCCTTCACTAGACACCATTTTGTATCAGTGGCCCTAGCGGCATTGTTGTGGAAACATTAGCGCGGTCAGTGTGACTATTTTTTGTAAGCGCTGTTTCACGTTTTCGGCGATTTTTAAATTAATTTAATGGCAGACATTAAATACCAACGTGCTAACATCAGGTTCCGTTTCTTGTTAGGGAAATCAGCAGCAGAAACTGTCGCAATGATTAGGACGGCTTATGGGGAGGAAGCTTTGGGCCAGGCTCGTACTGTTTATTAAATATGAAATATAAAGATTACTCACTTTCAATGGTTACGTACTCCTCGTCGCTGTCGCGAACAAACGAAATTCCTTCTTGATCCATGTCTGCGTTTTACAGACCAACGTCCATGTTCCGTTTGCCGCCTTACGATAAAGCCCGATTCTTTGATTAAGCGTGTCGTCCTCATCTTCGTGCGCGGGAATGTAAAATGTTTCTTCTCCTTCTGCTTATTTAGTGTTTTTCCTCCTGATTGCTACTCCCTGCTTTCACCTCCTTCTGCTCAGACATTATTAATATATACTACACTTATTAAAATAAAAAATAACTACCCCCTTCAGTATAAAAAATAATAACAGGTCCGCATTCACTTAAAATTTTCCTTGTTGTTATCGTTATAACGGCTGTATTCTTAATTAGTGTCCCGCGGTTGCATGCGGTAGCATGCGTTATGATTAGACGCTAACATTTGTGCCGTGTTTTTGGGGAAAACCCGGCTGTTTTCTAATGTTCAATGAGATGAAAAGCTTAATCACCGAATTTGTTAATTAATTAGTGTGGCGGGGCGTATCGCTTGTCAGTGCGTTCACCGTACTGATCCGCGCGCGCTCTGGGAGCGAGGCGGCAAGGTTGGCTTTTCGTTGCAAGCTGTGTCAGTTCACATTCGGCAGCTGGCGTCTACAGACTTCTTCCCGGCAGCGTTGAGATTCTTTATCTGTGTAAAATGCCTATTGTTATGGATAAATAAACGCTATGTGACTCTCCGGTAAGTGTATTGAATGTATTTTTACTTATTGTATCATAAAAGGAATTACATTTAACTTAAAATTAACGGGGATGTGAGTGGATATATGTTTAAAGTCACCACGTGGTGGACACAGGTTAATCACTGATTATTCACGTCTTTGAGTGTTAACACAGGCTGAAATATAGTATTTTATAATTTATATGTCTGTATATTATTCTAATTATATCAAAGGGGGCGTAAGGAAATTATTTTGTAATTTTTGTTGAAACGGGCGTACTTTACGAACCTGTTCAAGTTTGTTATCTTATATTGAAATTGTAGTAAGATAATAAGTTTGGTTGTAGTTGCCCTTTATTTTCTTTGTTACAGGGTCTTGTAATTCATAAGTGTTGTTCATGTTATTCTTGGTAACAGTATATGGGCCTGTGTATAGCAGTAACAATTTTTTAGCAATTCCTTCTATTGCACTTGGGAGTTCTCGATTTTTTAGGAGCACCTTGTCTCCCACTTCATATGTTATGATCTTAGGTTGTGACTTCTGATATTTGAGCCTAAGTTTGTCAGCTCGTTCGACTGCATTGTTAAAGAATTTGGTTTTATTAAATTTAAACTCACTTTCTGGTGGAAATTTTATAATTTCTGTAATTTTCCGGGGTGGTCTTTGCTCAAACATAGCAGTATAGGGTGTTTCATCAGTTGATTGGTGGCAAGCTAAGTTAATGAAGTCTTCAGCTGGGGATAAATATTCTTCCCATCTTCTTTGCTGGGTGTGACAGTAGGTTCTTAAAATCCTTCCTACTTCTCTCAACACTCTCTCAGCAGGGTTGCTGTTAGGGTGATACACTGACATTTTGTATGTTTTCACACCTAGACTGATTAGAGTATCTCGCCATCTTCGGCCTCGGAATTGCGTTCCGTGATCTGTGATTATTGACTGGGATTTTCCTATCTCGGGTATGTATCTTGATATTACAATGTCCAAAATTTTGTTGGTTGTTGCCCTGTTTATGGCATAAAGTTTCGTGAACTTCGTATAGTGGTCAAAAATTATCACCATATATTTGTATTGGTGTCTGCCACCACTTCGTGGAAATGGTCCACAAATATCTACGAACACTTTCTCTAATTTTTCTGCCGAAGTAATGGGTATCATTACCCCTTCTCTCCTCTCATTGCTACATTTGACTAATTGGCACAAATGACAATGCTGTATATATTTTCTTACCCTGCGGTTCATATCTTTGAAGTATACATGTTCATGTACTGCCTTGACTACTTTTACTGCTCCCATATGACCATAGCGCACATGGTAGTCAACTGCAATTTCTTTCTCGATAGGTTTTGGTATTACAACCTTCCACTGTTCACTAGGTTGTTTGTTTTTAGTGAATAGTATATTGTTGTAGGTACAGTAATATTGCATGTTTTTTTCATCGTTTTCTGCTAATCGTTGTTTTATTTGTAAAATTTTAGGATCATTACGCTGATGAATTTGTATGTTAGATAATATGTCGGCCAATTCAGACTTTTTGCTTTTTAAAATATGGTAAACCTTGGCGATGGTTTCTTTTTCTCCCTCGAAGGTTTGGGCCATTATGTTCACTCTGGACAACACGTCTGCAGCTATGTTGCTTTTCCCAGGGATGTACTCCCACTGTATGTTATATTCTTGGAGCGTTAGTGTCCATCTCGTCAGTCTGCCATGTTTTAATCTACAATTCTTCAGGAAAGATATTGACTTATGATCTGTACGTACTGTAATAGGATATCCTAAAATGTATGTTCTAAATTTTTCACATGCGAATACTATACTCAGGAGTTCTTTTTCCGTAGTGTGATAGTTGCGTTCACACTTGTTGAGTGTTCTGCTCGCAAAACTGATCACTTGATGGTTGCCTTCCTGGTCTTCCTGATACAATATTGATCCAAGGCTTACGTCACTTGCATCGCAGTTCATATAAAAATGTTTGTTAAAATTCGGATGATGCAGCATTACAGTTGTAAGAAATTTTTCTTTTATTAGTTCAAATGTTGTGTCCTGTTCAGGTCCCCATCTCCACTTCTCCTTCGATGATAATTGTTGGGAAAACTTAGCTGTTAATTCTGAATAGTGGTGTTGGAATTTCCTATAGTAATTACAGATGCCAAGAAACGATTGTAATTGTTTCTTGTTCTTAGGTACTGGGAAACGCTGTATCGCCTCCATCTTTTCTTGTGCTGGGGTTATGCCAGTTTCAGACAAGTTAAAGCCCAAGAATTGCACTTCCTTTGCTATTAGTTTGGATTTTTCTAGCTTTAATGTTATATTATTTTCCTCTAGTTTACATAATACTTGTGCCACCCGGTTGCAGTGTTCCTCCCAATTATCTGAGGTAATCAACAAATCATCTACATATACTGTAGTAAATTGCAGTGTACTTTGTCCCAAGATCTCGTCCATACATTTCACGAAAACTGCTACAGAATTTACAAGGCCGAAGGGTAACCTTTTAAATTGGTAGTTACGCCCTTCAAAAATAAAGGCCGTAAATTTTCTGCTATTGGGGTGTAACTCCACCTGCCAATATCCGCATACAGTGTCCCATATACTGATATACCGTGTGCCATAAAATTTCTTTAAAATTTCGTCGATTTCTCCAGGCGACGTCCTGTCATTAATTATGGCTTTGTTTATCTCCCTTGCGTCCAGACAAATCCTCACTGCGCCATTTTTCTTTGGTACAGCTACAATAGGATTGGTGTACGGGGAGTTGCTTATTTCAATTATGTCATTTTCTATTAATCGCTGTATCTCTAGACGAACGGCTTCTTTCAGTGAAAATGCGATCGGATATGATTTTCTTTTAAACTCAGTTTGATCCTTGAATTTTATCTCACACTGAAAGTTTTTAATTTTGCATGGTGTGTCAGAAAATACATGTCTGTAACGATTATAAATTTGTATCAGTCTTTCTCTTTGTTCGTCAGTTAATACGTGGTCAATGTTACTCGTTTGGAATTTTCTAATCTCATCAATTTTCTCCATCCATAATATATCTTCTGGGCTATTGCGAACCTCTCTGTTGATGGACATCTTCTTCCTCTGGTCATGGCCTTCCCGTATATAGTAGATTACGTGTTCTGGGGGTGCCTTCCTATTTTCAGTCAGAGCTGCTGTCCATTCAGCTTCATTTGATTTTAACGACACTTTAGCTTTATCCATATCTATTATAGCTGCATACTTTCGCAGTATATCGCATCCAATTAATAGGGTAAATGGTAGCCCACTTGCTACTAGGAAAACCATCGGAATCGTCTCTCCATTGCTAGATACTTCTAATTGTACCTGGTGTCGGATGGTTTTGTTCTGTCGACCCGTGGCTCCAATTAGGATGATGTTATTTATGGGTAGTGTTGGTATGGTTGTTTTGTTTTCCAACTGTATACGATTTAACTCCAATTTGTCAATTAAGGATACATTCGCTCCTGTGTCTATCATAGCTGTTGTATTGATTCCATTGACCTTTACTGATATGTATGCTATCTCATTGTTGGCGGTGTCGCTGATGCTATCTTCCTTTTCTTCCATGAGGTCTTGTCTAATGTTTTTTAGGTAGTTATTTCGACGGATTTCGATCGATGCCAATTTATTCGCCAATATGTCAGACCCAATAGTCCGGTTCAGTGAGGGTGTTATTGTGCTTGTCACTGCCGGTTTCCATTTAAAGGCAGGTCACCATTGTTTGTGTGCCTGTCTGATGAGGTTGATGCGTTCGGTTCCTGGGATCCTTGCCCATTCCCATTGTGGTATATTTCTGTGTTTCGAGTGGTTGGTCGGTTATCTTCGCTGCTATTACTTCTATTTGATCGGTAACCAGATTCTCGTTCCTCTCCGTCACTGTGATTTTGGTGGTTATTGTTATTAGGGAAACTTCTTCGACCCTGGTAATATGTTCTCCTGCCTCCCCCTCTGCTGGCATGAGTGTAATGCACTCTTCGAAACTGGTTGTTATTATTGTTTCCATTACTCTGCCTATACTGGTTATTTGGAGGTTGGTTATTCGAAGGTCGGTAATAATTATTACCTTGTCGATAATTATTTTGCCCTTGATAGCCATTCGGCCTAGGATTATTTGCATTTCCTCGGTCTGTATGGTCATTGTGGTTACCACCACCATTCTGTCTTGGTCCCTGGTGATTATTAAAACGTGGAGGGTTGTTAAAATTTCTCCCATAATTATTCCGGTCAGTATTATTAGTTGGATTAACGTTGCCTGGTCCGCCCCTATCATATGTTTGTCCGGGACCCTGGCGGTTCCTCTGATAGTAACGCTCTCTCTCGTGGCTTTCTAGTAGAGTACACATGCCTTGTATAGTTTTGATCTGCGAGTTCAGTCTCCCCTGTGACACTCCCTGGCTAAAATGGTAAGCCAGTTTCGTCACTAAGCACTCCTCTGGTATGTCCGGTTCCAGATTTCTGGCTAAGCAGATCTTCCCTAAAAAGTAGGTGGTCATCGACTGTCTGCCATTTGGATCATACTTGCCGTTGGTGATGTCGTCTCTGATAATGTTTTGTGTAGAGTCGGACCAATATTTTAACTTAAATGCTACCTTAAATGCAGCATAGTTTTCTACTTCGTGCCGGGTCGCTGTCCACCAGTTGTCGAATACGTTACGAAAAGATTCGTCCAACATTCCCTTTATCACTGACCAACGGTTTTCTCTGTTTCTGTTAAGTATCTCGTCCACCCTCACTAGGAACTCGAGTGGATTTTTAACATAGGCGCGGAAGTCGATTTGTTCCCTTCCATCCAGGTGTGTTAATCCGGATAAAACATTTGGGAATGCTCGCAGGCGGTTCATTTCATCTCTAAGATCACTGAATTCCCTTTGTTGTCGCTCAGTCAATTGATCTCGGTCATTGTTTACCTGATGTTTGACTGCATCCACTTTGGTTGAAATTTCTTCACATCTCTCCCCCAGTGTGGTATGTGCGGCTATCATTTCTGTTTGTTTTCGTTCTATAACTCCTACCTGGCTGTTGTGGGTTTCCTCGATACTGTCGATACGGTGGTTGATGTCTGTTTCGGTTTGTATAATTTTTTGTTTGTTCTTTTCACCTTCTCTCCGTATGTCGGACATCTCTTCATGGATTTCCGTTGCTAATATTGCAATCCTCTCCTCCGTCGCTTCTATGTTCTCTTGTTCTCTTCCAATTTTTTGTCAACTGTTTCTACTGTATTTTTGGCAATTTCTTCAGTTCTGTAATTATTATCGGCCATTTGTTGCCATATTTTCTCATTATCATTCTTCATTGACTCCATGTCCTTATTGATTTTCTCATTTATTTCGTCAATCTTTTTGTTGGTCTCATCAATTTTGATTCCTAACTCCGCAGACAAATTTTCTTTCATTATTTCCATCTTTTTCTCCAATAATTCTTCAGTCTTCTGGTTTATGGATTCTTCCGTCTTCTTAATTGTTTCATTTATTTTACCATTCAAGTCTTCCTTCAGAGATTCTATGTTCTTCTGGCTCTCCTTCTGACCTTCTTCTATTTTCTTGCTTAATTCCTCCTTCGTGGACCGGTTGTCCTCCTTCGATGATTGATAATTTTCATCCATCTTCTTTGATAGCGATCGGCTATCTTCTTTCAGTGACTCTATTTTTTGGTTTGTGGATTGACTGGTTTCATCCATCTTCTTATTCATTGTTTCTATTGATTCTTCAGTTTTCTTCAATATTTTGAGCATCTCCTGCATAATATCTGTGCCTCCCGGTTGCTCTGGTTTTTCGGCTCGGCTTATTTCTGGTTGTGTTTCCTGCGGTATGACTTCCGGTTCATCTTCCGGTTGCTGAACCTCCTCCGCCGGTTCAGGTTGTCTATCTTCAATTTCTAATAATATTTCTTCAACATCCTCTGCTGATGTTTCTTCTTTTTCCTCCAATCTGGCCTCCCTCTCGGCCTCTGCCGCTCGTTTCTTCGATGTTGACCTCCTATACATCTTGTTATCTGTGTAATGTACTTGCTGTCGAATTAGGTTGGGAAATTATTTGTTTAATCAATTAAACTGTTAAGTGGTTTCGTCCTAATTCGCGCTCAGACGTTGGGCGTCACGTTGTAACAGCACTTACAACGACTTTGTATAGTTATTTATTATTTATTATATTATTATAGTTGTTGATTATTAATAAAATTAGTGTGGGTGTTCACGTTTAAACGTTGTGGTTTAAAAGAGTGTTTATCACTTCACTGTGTCAACCTCCCCACTTACCATATGTGGCTGTCTTCAATGTTCCCAATGGTGACTTCTTCTACTGTAAAAACACTGGATATACATACATAGATATTCTTTTTGAATATCACAAAGAGTGCACATACACAATAAAATAAATTAAAAGTTCAATTGCAATTCGAATGATATCAGTCATTCAAATACTTCCGCCACCTTATGAGAGAACTGTTCATGAAAAATTAAACTACTTTTCTATTATATAGAAATCAAAACTCTGTTCCACTGGTAAATAAACTGGGGATTTATTAACAATTATTAAATTCAATAAACTCCTTTAAAACAATTAATAATATCTTTTACAAACAATAATAACTTTAAACAATTCCTGAGATCTCTGTACCTCAAGGCTGGTAACACTGCTGTAAGGTACAATGTTTTTGGTGAACGAGGTTAGATTCACTTTATTCATTTATGTTACCAAATTAGTGAGTTCTTTGAAGATACATGATACCAGATTACAAGATGTGACTTTAATTAACAATATTTAATTATATATTACTATAAGAAAGAACAAAATTGAAAATTATAAAATTCGGTACCATAACCGATATATCGTACTATCGTACGCTATGCTAACGTATATAGCAGTTGATGGTCAACTGGTGCTCTGGGCTTTGCACTGTTAAAAATATTATTATTATTTATTCATTAATTAGTAAAATCATGTACTGGCAAGAGAAAAAATCTAGAGAAAAAAACTCTTGTTATAGCTTTCATTTAAGTAAAATTATTTAAGAACAGAATTATTTCTTGGTGACAAAATTATAATCATCACTTCTAGGTTAGTTTACCTAGTACACGTAAGTCATTATTTAGAATAAGTACATTACTTATTAAATTCTTAATGATATGATCATAAACATTCTATTTATAAGTCATTTGACGTATAATTATCAGTTATTTAAAATATTTGCACAATAAAACAATTATTTGTTAATTCAAAAAGTTTAGTCAAGTAAACGACTATATACTATTTACTGATGATCGGTATCTAAATTAATTCCGACCTTCTCAATTATTATTCAATTGTAAAATATTTATTTTTAAATTAATCATTGTGCTACAATTTATTTGTTAGGTACTGATAATTTTCATCATAATTTAAGCACTTGAGTATTTTTTGACTAGTGCAGTCCAAAACAATATCTTTCGTTTATTAACGAAAATTATTATTTTTCATCAATTTCTTTTAAAGTAATTAAAATATAGTACTCCCTGATTTAAAACACAAAACATGACCTTTATTGTACACTGGTCGTGTTATATCACTGTACACTTAATACACTGGACACTCGATAATATATTGTGGTGTATAGGTTAGCGTATGTTTACTTATTACTGTGTGTGACGCGCACATTTTGAAATACTCTTGATGACTTCTTGCGCGGACCTTCCGTCGTGAGTGATGGCAGAACGAATGATTCCTTCACCGAAGCGTCTCCTTCTCGTCTGGTCATTTTAAGCTATTTGATTGGTTCAAAAGGTCAAACTCTCAACCCCAAAACACTTTGGTCAAATAAAACTTTCAATTTTTTACAATTCTTAGCGTGGGTTCGAGGCTATGAGTGACGTATGCATGGATACTCAAAATGATTGAAAATTTTATAATTGTCATAACTTTCTTATCTTTTGTCGTATCGTCGATCGGGTAGTGGCATTAAATCGCGGACACTTGTGGCTTTATTTTAAGTCTAAACAAGCACTAAATCCGTTCATTATTAATTCACTTAGCCATCTCAAAAACTCATATGGTGATTCTTAATATAAATAAGTTTGTTTCACCATATTTCGTTACAATTATACTGTAATACTTACTACTAAACGTCTCGAGTCCATTTCTCTTTCATTTTAGTACATAAAATAGTCATAATTACAATTTAAACAATATCTGGTAATGGCGTCCATAGCGACCATGTTCGATTGTTTATAATTACATGTAACGCTATTATTCCTTATCTTATTACATATGTTTGACATCCTAACACTAATATGTACATTTATTTACATTTGTTCACATTTTATTTTGCAAAAATGTTATTTTTTATATACTTATAGTATTATCAAAAATACCTTTTGTTCTCATTTCTCTAATTTGTCACTTTTTTAATTATTTTATCACACAAGGTATATAATGTTATTAATTAAAATAGTGTACAATTGTTGTACCTTGTTGGTTTAATGTATTTATTAACTTTTCGTTATCTGAAAGCTCTTCAATTCATAGTATAGTGTTTATTTACATCTGGTTTTACAAGTGCAGTTAGTTAGTTTATAATATTTCAATTATTAAACTACTACTATTACATTTGAGATGTGTTCTCATAGCAGTATTAGACATTTCTCTAACTACTGATAACATTTTTCATAATCTTTTGATAAGTTTTGATATTGCTTTTTGACTAACTATCTTGTCACATTGGGGTTCTGTTCATTTGGCTTTATGATATCATATTCAATCTGATTAATTTGCTGTGTATTTCAGTACACATGGTATTTTAATGGTTTGCATTATTATTCATAATTAGTCTTTGTTTAAAACAATTGTGGATAGTTGCTTGGTCTAACTAATATACATGATTTTATGTTATAGGTTCACTTTCTATGAGGTTATGTGTCAGTTGTCTGACAACAATGTGCAACATATTCTTATGCAGTATTTGACTCTACTATTACCATTTCATTATGGCATTCTACTTACTACAATGGTTTAATTATTAAGTTATACACATGTTTACACTATTTGTTGAAACAATAACACAGGTATTCTTAGTCTAATAATATTACATTTCTTGGTGTGTTGCACCTAGTTTTTTGGTACATTGATTGTTTTATACCTAACAAACTAGCTTATTTGCTACGGTTTGTTCTGGAATTCATCTGTATTTTGTCCTGTCTTGCTATGGCATTCAGGCACATTTCATTTCAAGGCTTACAAAGCTTTTATTATTAGTCCCTATGAACAATTATTTTACTGTTCTGTCTCATATTTCTTTTGGTGGTCTTAATGATTATTTATATGATGTTACAATCTTGATTAAACTTGTCACACTAATTGTCTGTGCATTTTAACTAGTTAATCTTGGATTCTTTCACTTATAATGGTTAATCATTTTCCTCTGTTATAAACATTTTCACTTGTATTGTCTGTGATGTTTATTTGGGGTAAAATGGTTATCATATCACAGGTTGTCACACTCATATTAAGTTTTTACTGTTATTGTTTGTGATCACTCGATGATGCTAAACACTGGTTTCTTTGTCATTGATCTTCGAATAATCATTACACTTCTTCCGGTCACTATATTAATTTTAGTTCCTTCTATACCTTGTGATTGTTGATTTCTTGTACTGTCCATACATTATCTTCATTCTTCGTGGTATGTTTCCTTTCCTCTTCTTCTTCTTTTCTTCTTCTGGTTAGTTGTTGCTCACTATCGGTGTTCTCCTGGGTTATACATTATTTGTGATAATCAATGTTCCCTTAGTCTTGTCATATTCTTCAATATTTTTATTCGTGGTAGTCATTGTTCCATAATATTTTATACTAATAGACAAATTTGTTTGTTTTATCATCATTGTGGTTGTACTTGATTCGTATCCTTTTCATTCTAATCATTATTTTTGTCATGTCCCCTCACTATTTTGGACCTATTGTCTCCTCTTCATTTTAATGATTATTTTTGTCATGTCCCCTCACTATTTTGGACCTATTGTCTCCTCTTCATTTTAATGATTATTTTTGTCATGTCCCCTCACTATTTTGGACCTATTGTCTCCTCTTCATTTTAATGATTATTTTTGTCATGTCCCCTCACTATTTTGGACCTATTGTCTCCTCTTCATTTTAATGATTATTTTTGTCATGTCCCCTCACTATTTTGGACCTATTGGGCCTGGATTCTAACATATTATATTGGCTCGTTGTCATTTTCTCTCTCTTTTGTACTCGATGACATCCTTATTACTCTTCCTTCTTCTTTGTTGGGTTGTTTCAATAATATTCGTTCGTATATACATACTTTGTCTATATTCTCCTGTTCCTTATTTTATGTACTTTGAAATATTTTCATGATCTCCCTTTACTTGATGTAATAGATAGTTATTTTATGTAACTGTCAATTTGGTACGTTACAATATATATATATATATATATGTTTTATTAACATTTGTGCGTCCGTCTTAACAAATTTTATCATCGTCGTGGCGTCTGTTAGATTTTGACGTCCGTATGTCGGACGCCAAAATGTAATCCCTTATAGAAAATGTGTTCTGTAGAATAAAAGTTTATAAGTTCCACAAACACCCTTTATGGCCACATCGCTAATGAGAAATCTTAATTTTTTAAATTTTCAACTCATTATTTTGGCACCACGAGTTTTTTAGTTTTTACCTGCGGGTGCCAAATTGACAGACTTTTGAAAATTGATATTCAATATGTAGTTCATGGTTTGTCCACCACGTAGTACTACCATCGTCTGTATACACTCTGCGCGCGTTTTTTTCATTTAGTTTGTAATCATTGTGGAATCCGTGGATATGGCAACACTGTCATAGCATAAACGCACAGGGTCAAATAACAAACGCAATCCAAGCCTGATTCAGACTGTGCTAAGTGGGTCAAAGATTATGTCCTTTTTTAATTATTCGCTTGTGTTTCTCTCATATTCATATGTTCACTTATAAGTTCATTTTCCCACTTCCCTCATTTTTCTTTCTCTTACCTTCCCCACTTTTGATTCTCTTTATAAACCGTTTGATGTGTGCTTTACAATAGTGCATATATCATGAATCAAAAGAAAAAGTGGTAGAGGGAGAGGAGAGACATCGGGGCGAAAACGTTAAAAATTTGATTCTTCACAACAGTTTAATTTTTCTGTGAAGAAAGAGAAAGCGTGTGTGTGTGTGTGTGTGGGGGGGGGGTGTTGTGAGTGAGAAAGAATAACACTTATATTAAAAAGTTATATCTTTCTGTCGAAGGTTAGAGAGAGTTAAAACAAAAGGACACATGGTGTGGGAAAGAGTGAGCGTGAGCGAGCGACAGGGAAGGACAGAGAGAAAGAGTAAGTGAGAGGGGTTAGTGCAGGGTAAAAATATTTAAAATTTGATTGTCATTTAAAATTTAATTTCTATTAGAGTATGACGGGGGGAGGGGGGAGAGAGAGAGAGAGAGAGAGAGAGAGAGAGAGAGAGAGAGAGAGAGAGAGAGAGAGAGAGAATGGGGGGGCAAGACGGCAGAGAGATAGAGTAAAAATAACGAGTAGTACGTGCATTAGCGTTACTACCGAGACGTCTGAGGAGGGGGAGAGGCTAGGAATGAATATGCGACTGTTAAGCTACGTTTACACTGCGAGAAAATTTCGACAGGAAATACGCAAGCAGTGTCCAGTAGGTGTTTGTACTAAGACGCCGTTTTTACCGTGAGAGACTGTGCAAGTGTTCACTAAGTGCTTGCACGAGCGAGCTAATGTCGTAATTTATTCCGACAGATGTATGAAACTCCGTTTACACTAGACAGTAAGTTTGGGCAAGTAGTCCTGTCGCAACTTTCCCCGCCGAGCACTCTTCAGAGAGGTGTCAGCCATGGCACGTTGTTTATTAAAACAGTAAGTTAAAAATAAATAACTATTGTATGTATTTTTTTATTTCCCGGTTAAATGATTGTCGATTTAGATAAAGTATTGATTTAGTAAAATACAGTATGGTTTTAAGTGAAAAAATATATGATTTTCTTTTTGAGAGTCTAGGTTGAATTTTGATATTGTTTTTTATGAAGCATCATGTCAAACATGTCAAGCATGTATAGTTGCTTGGTGACTGACAAACTAAACAAATGAAATATCTTGGCTTCATAATAGACAATAATCTCTCATGGAAAAGTTTTATTTGTAACCTGAAAAAATAGTTGTATACATTCTTACGAAAATTCTATTTGTTACGAGATTTTTGTCCTGAAAATAACTATTCCTCGATAACATCCAGATATGTCTTGTGATCAATTCACGGCCGGGTAATTGGTTAGTTCGAATTGCTTCCTATAATTGTCATGTGTAAAATTTTTCGTACTGATGACTAACAAAATTGTTTCATGAAGGTATGCAGCAATTGTCAGATGTAGTACTATCAAAGAGAACTATTTGTAACAGAAACCAGCTCTAGTGTATACAGTTGAAGACATAATATTCAGTCCACTCCAAGAGTGTTTAATAAACAAACTCGATTTCATTCAGCGTGTGGCCTTGAATAAGTAGTCACAACTGTTATGTGATTATAAACACCAGACAGGTTGATGAACGAAACAAGCCATGCTTTATATCAGCGTAAAAACGAGTGATATTTTTAAATATTGTCCATTTTAGATAATTTATTTACATTTTCTGATATACCTAATTATCATCAGTAAATTATACGTAACAGTCTAACAAGTATTTAGATTACTACTCCTACTTTATTACATATTTACACAAATATTCCAGAAATATTTCAGTGTTCACGTAAGTTTTATAAGAACAGAAGTAATGATCACCTAATTTAGTGTTTATTAGTTTAAAATGCTTCAAGTTTAGCAAATATTCCGTTGCCAGTATTGTATTATTGGTATTAAGTTTATGACCTGGGATAAACGAGTGCGCACACCCATACACACATATAAACTCATGAGATTTCAACAATCTGATGTTGAAGACTCCAGTCGTGGATATTTGATAGATACAACCTTTTTTAGACTTTGCTTATTGTGGGAAACATTGTATAGAATACCGTAACGTTAAACGAAATGTACCTATTTACTTTATTCTGCTGTTAAAATAAGATACTCAAATTCGATTGCGTTTTGTAATGTATTTGTATTTGTATTAAGTATGAACTACAAAGTTTTAATTTAAATTAAGATTTGGTGAAGATCGGTTAAGGGAAAGGGGTAGTTTACCCGCAACACTTTATGTTTTAACAACGGTAATTTATTCTATGACGAACGATAACAGCCGCAAAATCAAACAGAATCGAATACGTTTGTGCATACTGCCCTGATTTCTAGAGTACTCAAGACTTGTTGTTTTTGGTGAAGATCAGTTAAGGGAAAGGGGTAGTTTACCAGCAACATTTTATGTTTTATCAAGGGCAGTTTTTCTTATGACGAATTATAACTGCCGCACATTCAAACAGAATCAAACATTTTTTTGCATACGTTCCTGAATTGTTAAGTACTCAAGGCCTGTTCATTTTGGTGAAGATCGGTTAAGGGAAAGGGGTAGTTTACCAGCAACATTTTATGTTTTAACAATGGTAATTTTTCCTATGACGAACGATAACTGCCGCACATCAAACAGAATCAAATATTTTTTTGTGTACGTTCCTGAATTGTAGAAAACTGAAGGCCTATTGATTTTGGTGAAGATCGGTTACGAGGAAAGGGTAGTTTACCTGCAACATTTTATGTTTTAGCAAGAGTAAAGTACTTAATTTTGACAAAAGAAAGTATCCTGATAAGAAGATCATAATAATCCACTGTAGAAAAGTAGATGAAATATCTATAAATGAAGAGGCTAGTTGAACGGGGTGGGGGTAATATAAATGAAAATGATAGTTGAAGGGGGTGGGGATAATTTTTATTTATATGTCATGTGTACTACGTTATCGGCAACAAAGAAGTAGTTTGTTGTTAAAATTTCTTCCTTGGCTGTTTGGGCTTGATCCGATGTTTTCTACAAAACCAGACGTTTCGGCAGTGCTATCGACTGCCATCATCAGTGAAAATTGAGTGCACTATCGTGAGGTGGTATACGTTAGTGATCGCAGTACTGTGGTCAAGGCTGAAGAAAGAAGTAGTTTCTATGGAAATAGTTCATTTCGAAAAGTATTTTAAATATAAATCTTAGAACATGGAAGTCATGTATGGTTCTCCATACCGGTATTTACTCTCTTGTTTTCTTATTATTTCCTGTAACACCACTCTTAAGCTTTAAAATTCTAACTTGAATGTGCCCATAAGATTTTTAAATTTCAAAAAGATTAACGCTAGTGATTAACCAAATTATCGTAATTATTAACAATTTATAATTCTCAAATAGATAAAAAATACTGACTTATTCATTCAAACTGTAGTTTAACGTTGCATTAGCTACCTTTATTTTGAACTTTTGAAGACTCCATTTTATTAGAATTTTGAATTTTCGAAATTTTTGTTTATAATTCTTTTTAATCACAAAGTTATCATTGATTACTTTCTCAAAATAAATATTATTGTTTAAAATTGATATAATTATGTACTCTGCTTGTAATAATCTAAATTGAAATGTTCTCTCTACACTTTATTTAGCTTTCTAATAATTCATCACATCAAGGACATTTCAGTAACTATTTTTTATTAATATATTAATAAGAACCATATTGGATATCTTCACTAAACTCATTTACCATTCCATAAATTAGAGGAAAAGCAAACGTCAAAAGTAATAACCATCATCGTCATCAGCAAGGGTTATACAAAAGTAGTTTGTTCCGGGCCCAAGCAGATAGACTAGAGCTGGTTATTCCAATGCTTCTTGGGACGCCCCACACCTCTCCATCGATTTCTGCTTACAATTTTCAATAGTTGTTTGAGAATGCTTCAGTCATCGCTTCGGTTAAAAGTTCCAACCATTTTAGCCTATAATGGGCAGTCCTATCAAATATACATATAATATTCAGTTCCTGCCGTACATCGCGATTTCTTTTGCGATCAGCATTTGTGAAGAATATATAATTTCACGCGTCTGAGACCGCCTGAAAACGACTGCTCTGGGAATTCGTTCTTATAAGTCGGAATTCTCAAACCCATAGACAAGGAAGAGTCACCTTGTAGAACTTCAAGCGTGTTTCTTTACTCGCTGATTAAAAAATTGGGTTGGGTACTCGTTGTACCGGATTAACTAGGTACTGGTCCTCAAATTCTTAGTGTTGGATGAAGTAATGTTAGCTCTCAAAGAAGCCTTCAGCCTCTCTCCAGCCAAGACGGTTCTCCGTGATGAAGTGACATATCTTACAAGAGGTTACCCGTTACCCTTCTGATGCTCAACCGTATGGATTTAGACCGGAAGGTCGATAAATATTCTTTGGAGATCAATAGTAGCCAACAGTACTAAGTTGAGGCGTAAGGGAAATGATTCTGGATTGTCTTATCTTTGGAATATTACAGGCGCCAATCTAGTTGGATTTAATGGGTTGTACTATTGTGTACAGGGAAATCTGGTCTCTTTAGTATGATAACATAGACAGTTTATGTGAGACAACCTACAGAAATCGGGCTGGACGTTAAGCCCGAAGGTGGCAACCCCACTATCGCATTGCCGTGCGATAAGCAAGTAACATATTCAGGAGACATATTAGTTACCAAACTGTCGCAAGCAAGATGTAACCGGAGAAAAAACGTCAAAAGTGCCTTCCAAAAAATTTTAATTTTTCGTATTTATACAGAATAAATTTGTAACGGAATGCTCTAACAGAAAACCTACATTTCGCTCACATTATTTATAATTTTTCTCTCATTGTGTTGCATACCGTAAGTGGTATTTTTTAAAATATCAATTAGTCTATAATGACATTGCACATTTAGTTGCCGTCGAAATTTGTAAACGAAGATATAATGAAAGAGAAACTTGTACTTTACTGTGTCTAAATAACACTGTTGTTTCTATGATATTTAAAAATTTTTGTTTTCCTATAAATAATAGTTTTATATAATTGAAAGTGTTTTATATAATAAAGCAGAATGGAAAATTCAAGACAATACAAAATTATGGGCGTGACGAGACAAACGAGCAGGCAAAAGGCTAAAACAAATGTTGAAGGTAGAAGAGAAATAAAGCAAAGATAAATAAGGAAGACCGATTCAAAGATACAAACTTAGATGGGAAAAGGTAGTATATTATTTACCATCAGGGAATAACACACGAAACTGCATCAAACACAGTAAAACTAACAATTTTGTTTAATTATAAGTGAGGTCTTGTATTAGGCAACAACAAAAACGAAAGAGCGGACTCTTCAGTGCGCACAAAACGTTAATGTTTTAGCAAAAATAAACTGCTTGCCCAAGAGAGTCCTCTTTAGTTAGGAACTTTTAGACTAGTTATACTTTTTGTAGTTCAAACGCCTCTAATCGACACCATATCTATATGATTCATATTCCCGTTTATTTAACACAATCCGCTAGGTGAAGCTATTCAGTAATCTGTTCTTCAATTCAACGTTAATTACTAAATTTAATTTATAGTCATTATTAATGAAAATTTGATTTACTTTCACAAATTTACAAAATATTGTTAATGCCTTTATTTCAACAGCTATTTGCGAGCGGTTTGACAGATGCAGTTTGATACATGCAGTAGGCTCAGGTATTGGCCTGTGTTGAGTTGAAAACTAATTACTAGCTTTGGAGAGTGAGTTGAGCCCTTGACATTTTCCGTAGATGCGCCACTGCCTAATTTTATTTGTAAGAAGTACCGAGGATTCCTATGTCGTACCCCCTTGCAAACCAATGTTCACGTGTGTTAGTCTCGTATAGGCTATACAATGATTCTATAGATAATAATGCTTTATTTATAAAATTTAAAATGCTCAAGAACTGGTGTAGCTATCTCGGAAAATAAAAGCGTAAGTAACGCAGTATTAGGTCTAAGCTAGCAACGGGAGTTCACTAGTTCTTGAACTACCCCTTCTCAACTCTTTAACATGAATACATACAGAGCAAGTAAATGATTCAATTTTGGAGTTTGGTGACGCACATTAAGAAGAATTGTATGCAATACTGGAAAGAGACAGTAAAAAACTGTTAACGTAAAGAGTAACTATACTTACAGACTTAAATACAAAAATTAAAAGAACGGCTAGAGAATCAGAATTATGGAAAAAAATGGATTAACGTCACGAAGTGAATAGGTGAACAATAAATTTACTTCAGTTCTGATAACAACTTTTATTATTTGTAAGCCAGAAGTTCATCATCACGTAAAGTTATGTGTTCATGACGTTCCCCTAGTGGTAGCTTTCGCAATCAAGTAGACTTCATCTTAGTTATCACTAGGTGGACTCTACTACCTTTCCAAACAATTAAAGACTCTACGAGCTCCCGAGAGAAAGATTTTTACAGTAACCAGATTCTTGCAGCTAAAGTAGAACTAAACCTGGAAAGGCATACATCAAAAGAAAGTCATACAAACATGATGGTGTTTAAAAACAGACATATATAAGCAAAATGAGGATATAAGAGTGAAGAGGAAAACTGTCGGTCGGCAATAAACCTATGAGGCATGCAGATAGCGCCTAGCTAAAAGCAAAAAGTATATTATAAGAAGAAACCTCTAGAGTAACCAAAAACCCGTAATTTTAGTAAAAATAGTGTAAAAATAGATCAGTAAAGATACGTGTAACACAATACAGACAGAAAAAGGGACTACACAATTAAGAGACAAGTATCCTCAAATAAGCAAAGCCGGAATACAGCAATGTAGGTACGACACGAATAAATACGTAAACAAAATCTAGAAGGATTAAAAACAAATAGAAACAAACATCAATTATATATGTGTTCAGACTTAAAACATTACAAGAATATTTGTAACAAGTAAAAGTATAGACGATGCCAATATAAAAGAACAGCGGAGAAGCTACTGCAAAAAACCTATTCAAAGATAAACGCATAGAGAGAGAGAATACAGGTAACTTTACGTTTGACCTGGAAATCAACATTACCATGCAATATTAATAACTAATGTTAATAATAGTAACTACATATTAATGTTTAATAATAATGTTCAGTTCAGCGGCGCAACAACCCATTACTGAGTCAAGGCGTCCTCAAAGGCATCCTCCAGCCTCCGCCAGTTGTCCCGGTCAAGTGCAGCTACTCTCCAGTTCCGGGTCCCAAGGATATGGCTCGCATCGTAGTTCACACCGTCTTCCCAACGTAGTTTGGGTCTACCAACTCTCCTGGTGCCATAGATCTGTCCTGTGAGTGCCTTTCTTGGTATTTCATTCTCCCCCATTCTGATCACGTGTCCAGCCCACCTGAGTCTACCAAGTTTTATAATTTTCACAATATCTGGTTCATTCAGAAGAGTGTTCAGTTCTTGGTTGGTTCTTTTCCTCCATTCACCTCCTACACATATTGGACCAAATATACTGCGGAGGATTTTGCGTTCATGAACCAGCAGGCTTGACTCAGACTTTCTAGAAATGGTCCAGGTCTCAGAACCAAAGGTGAGAACTGGGCGGATCAGTTTTTTATACAAAAGCAGCTTGATGCTCCTGGCAATTATTCTGCTCTCTTTAGGGTCTGAGACCAAAGAAGCACCTATTATCTGAGGTGATTCTTCGCTTTATTTCTTCTGTTGTTTCCCCATCGGAGTTAACTTTTCATCCTAAATAAACAAAGTTTTTGACTTTTTCGAAGGAATAGATGCCAATTTGGATGTGCTCTCCTTCTCTAGCCTCCTGTCCTGTAGCCATGTATTTTGTCTTGCTTTCATTTTATTATGAGACCCAGCCTACTTGCAGGACCTTCAAGAGCAAGAAAGGCTTCAGTGACTGCTCGAAAGGACCTCCCGATTATATCTAGGTCATCGGCGTATCCTAGGACCTGCACCAACCTGTTGAATACAGGATAATCAACACGGGGACAATAATCCCCGGAGGAATTATTCCAGCATCTCTCATAGCTTTTTCTAAGGCAAGAACGAAGAGGAGGCAAGCAAGAGCATCGCTCTGGAGAACTCCCTTTCGATAGTCGAACTCTCCTGATAAGTCATTCTGAATGTTCACCATGCCATTCACTGTCAGCATTGTCATCCTACACAATCTTATTAATTTCTAAGGTATGCCCAGTTCTTCAAAAGCAGTGTAAAGTTCTTTTCTGTCAATGCTGTCGTATGCATTTCTGAAATCTATGAAGAAGTGATGGGTTTGTAGTTTATGTTCCCTACCTTTCTCCAGAAATTGTCGGAGTGTGAAAACCTGGTCTATTGTCGATTTTCCTCTTTTAAATCCACACTAATATCGACCAATCACCTGATCAGCATGTGGAACATATAACTGTCTTCTGCCAAGCTGTTGGCAGTTTCTCTTCTATCCATATATCAATGACAAGGTGTTGAAGGGTTTTAACCAGCTCTGGGCCACCGTTTGTGCAAAGCTCCGCAGGAAGATCATCAGAACCAGGAGCTTTGTTGTTTTTAAGGCTTTCTATTGCAGCTATCATATTATCTTCATCCGGAGGCTCGATGTGTTTATGTTCCTCTAGCACAGGTGGTACATAGTTGTTCACCTCGTCATTCTTAGAAAGAAGAGCTTCAAAGTTCTTTCCCCTTTTCTGTAAGTAGGGTGCCATCAGTGTCACGACAAGCTGTTGTCTTGGACTTAAAGGGTTTTCTACCTTGGTTTAACTTATTGCAGAATTTTCTGATTTCAGTTTAATAATAGGAGTACGAACACGTCAGCCTACCAACACGTTTGGTGGAAAGGTAAAAACAGACAACTGTTGTACAGATAATTAAGAGGTTGCATTAGTTCAGACGTAGATCTGTATATATGTGTCAGCCAAAACAGTAGTACATTTTGTAAACATACATGGCTGTTCCATTACACATTAGGAATGTTATTTGACCTTGAATACTCTTGGCGGGATTCAGATGAATGAGAAATCTTATCTCTGTGCTGGAGGCTGGAGACCTGTAGTGTTACGCTGAATAGACACAACACATTATCACTATACACAGCAGTGGCTGACGAGTATTAACCATTTCTGAGTTCCCGATGCCACAACTCAGATTAAACTGTGCATAACGTTTGTAGAAAAGGCTAGTGTCCTTCATATTTCATAAACACTTGAGAAATTTTATTGTTTCTTACAGAGGCACCCTTAGGGTTGTCCGGCAGGTGTAAATGCACTTAAGTTCCTTGGCTCATTCTTGAACAAAAATGAGGAAAGAAATAAAACGAATAAGGAGAGAGAGAGAGAGAAAGAGAGAGAGAGAGAGAGAGTGTGTGTGAGAGAGAGAGAGAGAGAGAGAGAGAGGGAGAGGGTAGAGAGAGGGGGGAGTGAGTGAGAGTAAGAAAATGAGAGAGAGTTACAGTGACGGAGGGCAGCTGTATACATTTTTTTACCATACTTCATTATTTAGAAGCACATGACATAATTTGCATAGAGCATCAATTAAACGCGCGGCAGCACGCTACATATAATGCGACACAATACGTTACGTTTGTACAGTTCACGTAAGTTTCTTTTTGGTAACTACTATATTACTTTTTATAATATTTACTTGAGTACTTTATAATTTATAACAAATGTGTTACATTGCGTTATAATCGTTTATTTAAGTACTAAGTAGGCCTGTCATGAGAGCGCTGATGTTACTTGATATAGGCCTAAGTCTATGAATTCCTACCTGTGCTTCGGTATTAGGTTACTAATTAATGATGGCTGCATGTTCATAATAGTTATGTTATATCTTATAATGTGTATTTTATAATCATTTAAGGAATTTTGTATTCTGTTAAATAACCATATTTAATTACTTTTGTACAACAGTTTTGTTTGTTAGTTTGTTCCCTTGTAATACTAAAACGGCTGGACCAGTTTTGATGCACGAGGTATGAAGTCACTTGTCTTGATTTTAGAAGTGTCAACAAAGATATAAAATTTTGGAAAACGAAATGGCGGATGCTACAAACCATATTATGTAAAATTTAGGCAAACCTGTCAGGCTGGGAGTTATTTTTATTAATAAAGAGCGTATTAAAAGGTGATTACAATAAATGCGTTGCGTTCATCAACATGAGTAAATGTGTGTTACACTGATTTTTGTACGTTACAATTGTTAGACTGTCTTCATGTCAATGACCTTCACGTTAGTAATTTATTATTTAGATTGCACAAGAAAAATCTATACGCAAAAGGTTATACGAATAATTCTTGCCTACAGGTTGCATTACGGTACTCAGTACTACAGTAATTTATTCTATCGGGTTGACCTCACAGTGATATTGATGGAGTAACCCAGCGCACAAGACACTCATTTTCGTCAGTTAAATTATCAAACAGAATTATCACTGTTGCACACCACTACAGAAAAATTATTCCGATTTGCGCTTTCAAGCTTCTCAGCTCATCTGACGGATTTCCGATCTGACGATGAGCTGAGAAGCTTGAAAGCGCTAATCGGAATAATTTTTCTATAGTGGTGTGCAACAGTGATAATTCTGTTTCTGATTATAACCACTAACACAGCTATCTTAAGTAAAGTTAAATTATCATCATACTCACTGAATATTGCCTTGTACGTCTCCTATAAATGCAATAATTGATTCTTCAGGCCGTCCTCTAGAAAATTTATCCCTTTTGCCTCAAACCAATTCATACTTTTTTCCCCTATAAGATGTCGTTGGTACTGCTTTACATTGGAGCAAGACATTGCCCATAACAAGAACAGAATTGTTTTTAAGATACGGTGTCTCTACACTATTGTTCAAATTCTGGATCTCCGTACCATCACTGTAATTCGCAAAATTTTTCTGGCGAAAAAGAAAATTCTTCGTCGCCTGTACAAAAAAAAAACACAAACCGAAGCGTTCTTAAATTCATGTCCTTCAGGCCTATTAGGACTACCAGTCTAGCTTTTAATCCAGCTTGAGGAGTTTTGATAGTCGTGTCCCTCCACATAGTATTCTGAAAGACTTCCATTAATCGTAGTGTTACATTTATCATGCGGGCTATTAGGCCACCATTTATTGAATACTGAATTTCCAGATGTTTCTTCTATGCCCACTACGACCATCATTAGTAGTGCAAGAACAAAGATAAAATAAACATTATTAGATATAACATAACTACTATGAACATGTAGCCATCATTAATTAGTAACCTAATACGAAGCACAAGTAGGCCTACATAGACTTATACTAAGCAACATCAGCGCTCACATTACAGGCCTACTTAGTACTTAAATAAACGATTATAACACGATGTAACACATTTTTTATAAATTATAAAGTATTATACAATATAAAGTGCCCTGAGATTGTGTGACAGTTGTGATGAAACAAGACCTTCGCTTTAAACTAAAAACAAAGGGAAACGAAAAACATGAGATAATTGAGACTGACATACACTATCTATACTATTCTCTCTATCTACCCCTGTCTCTCTTTTTCTCTTTTGCTCTCTTTCTACCTGTCTATTTGCCTACCTATCACTTATATAACTACTTGTATAATTACTCATATTATAAAGAAACATTTGTGTTGAAGGTACTAGAAGTCGCCGGATACCTGCACTGGTTGTAAATCCAGGAAAAGGTTATTTTATGATACTGTTCTCTGACATGTCTATTGTTATGTAGCATGTGGTTTCTCCAAAAGTTATAAACGTATGTGGCTACCAAAAGTGGCTTGAGAGACATTTTTCATGCAGCCCGATATTTTCATGCAGAGAATGACGCAAATGATAAAAGATAAATGTTGTTACTTGTTTCAACTATTGCTTCACTTCCTAAAAGCGGCCAGTGAGACCTTCTCGTTTTTTTTACATCTATGTTTATATCTTTAAATCTATTTAATTTTGTTCAACATTCATTCATCAGAGTTGTGCACATGCGTATCTTACTAAAATGGAATACAAAAGTGTTAATAATTTTCGGTGTTTCATTGAAAAAAAGGTTTCAGAAAATGTGTTTGTGATTGAAATCTTTTTCCGTTTTCAATAGAATGTGTAAAGTGTGATGGTAATATGTTAAAAATGTGAATGGACAAAAAAACGTCACCTTCGGATGTGGTAGACGGAATTGCTGAGCTACAAAAAACATACATGATGACACTTTTTTCGGAAAAGCGTGTGTTCCTGCATTATCTGTAGCCTATTCCGTGTGTTAGTCGCTTGGATTTTGAAATATCAAATTTCAGTTATTTCAAAAGAGCTTGACATAAACAGGAAAACTACGCGAAAATTAATAAACGAGTTCAGGGAGATCCTTACTGTCTGGGTGATGGATACCAGCTTAAAAATTGGCGGCCCGGGAGATACTGAAATTGATGAAAGTGCGTTCACTTGAAGGAAGTACAACAGGGACCGAATAACCAAAACTCGGTGGGTACTTGGGGGAATTTACAGGAGAATAAAGAAGTGGTTGCTAAAGGTGATGGATAAACGCGATGCAAACACACTATATCGTGTAATTTTAAATAATATAGAACCAGGAACCACTATAGTTGCAGATATGTGGCGCGGCTACCCATACATACCCAAATGCAGAGGGGCACCCAGGATTTTTTCGAGGGGGGGGTTGAAAACTTGCGAACAAGGTGCACAATTTTGGTTTCCCTCATTATTTTCTCAACAAGCAGGGCTTGCTTTTTCCTAGAGGAACGACAACACGTAACTTATTGGGAGTCAATGCTGCAAGTGCAAGTAAAAATGATCCTTGCTTCATGGTATTTCACTCATGTATTTTCCATCTATAATGCCACCTATAATGCTGAAAAAGAGTCCTTCTTACACATAAATATTGCACAGGTAAGAATCAACACACAATGTTTGTAGGAATCACGAGTAAAAACCACGTAATCACAAGGCTTAGTAATTTGCATGTGCTGACTGAATAATATAAATTACTTAATGAGTAGACGGTGACTTTATTGAAATAATAATACAATAATATAGTAAAATAATCAGACGTGAAGCAGTCGCGCATATTGTAGAGGGGATAAGACGGGAACAATGTAATACACGTGAATAGAAAGGCTACAGTTGAATATTAGACTGTTCCCTGAACGACAAGTCTACGTACAAGTACGTGACAATTAGTGACAAGTTTTGATTTTGATTTCTATTTCGACACGACAAACAATTCAAATGGACGTTTTGTAAGACGAAACAAACAATAGATACAACAGAGGGACCATACAAAGATTTCACCGAGTTATAAAATGTTTAATGTTTAGTACTGCAATTATTATGTAAACAGTGACTTGTCATGTTGTGTCTGTTACAGTGTTTCTCCTAATCTCCTAGTCGAGTCTAGACAGTAACAAACATTGTATATTTTGGAGTATATAACACTTTGTTATCAGACATGTTACGATTTCGGAAAAACTTTAGTAATATATAGTCAACATTGCACTGGTATCTTAATTTGTTTGTATAAGTAACATCAATAACAGGCTCGAATGTGAAATGACTGTGACTCTGGGTGTGTGTGTGTTTTAAAAACAAGCAGATGTAAATTAACCATGAATAACAGGGCAGACAACATTAATGAAAAAATTATACCAAAACTATTTAATTAATATAGCGTCAATTTCCTTCACTGTTATCATCACTCAAATTGTCTTAACTGCTGCTATCCCATCGCTTATTAATTTAGAAACGATCTGTTACATTATACACTTATTGGTCCGATCTCACATGCTCTTTTAAATTTTCAAGACGTGGTCACATTTTGATGTCCAGCGTGTGAGATAAATACACACAAATTCCTTTTTTGCTAAGTTTATAATACTGTCTACGAAAATAAACTTTTTTTTGTTTTAACATGCTTTTCCACAGTTGCCCAAATCAGTTCTAGGATTAAGAACCGGATGATAGGGTGGAAGTCGTAAAATGGAATGTCCATAGTTTGCTGAAATAGTGATTATTTTAAAAGTTTAGTATGTTGGGTTATTATTTCAGAAGATGGAACAACAAAGAATTACATAAAATATAGGATACAACAGGGAAAAAAGGCTATTCGTTTGCTAAACTCGTTACTTTGGTCGAACAAAATGAAACTTCAACCTAAACTGACAATCTACACAACTATTGAGGAGCCCATTTTAACTTATGGCTACGAATGCTGGCAACTTTCAGGTACAGAGAAAAAGATGATAGAAACTGTGGAAATGGACTTCTTAAGAAGATCGTGTAATATTTCTAGATTGCAACATGTTAGAAACGAAGATATAAGAAGGAAAACAGGGCGCATATTTACAACAGCAGAAAGAATAGAATCCAGACAGTTGCTATGGTATGGTCACGTAATGAGGATGGAGGAGAAGCGATGGCCAAAGAAAGCATTGACTTACACTCCACAAAACAGGAGAAGAAAAGGAAAACTGACAACACAATGGAAAACAGGAATTAGGAAATGCATGAGAGGTCGAGCTATTGAAGACGATGACTGGAAAGATAGGGAGAAATGGCGATCGAAATGAGGGATGCGGCATAGACTGTAGGACACCCGCTAATAATAATAATGTTGGGTTATTTTGTTTAGCCTAACTATTAGACAGAGCTCAGGTTATAACATAAATGGACTAAAGGAATCCCATGATTCAATAACCAGTTAATCATGTCTACCTTTTTGTTAATGATGTTGCAGGCGAATTTATTTATTTATTGAAATTTTCAGGCACTTCGTCATTGTTTGTCCAAATTTTTGTAACCGATTTTGAACGGTGAAAACCAAAATTTCATCTGTGTATACTATGGACTACCGTTCTTCTCTGAATTGCTGTAATTTTCTTATATATCAACTCTTAAGATTTCAATGTCACGTTTTTCTATTTAAAAGTTTCCTATTGCTTTTGGCACGTTTCCGTCGAAATCCTATTTGACGAATAATGTGGTTCAGACTGGTAACGCTACCATTATAATTAATTTGTTCTTTAAAATTGTTTAAATTACTTTTGAATGTTAATCTTTACCCTTCTATGGGTTGACTTTAGTGAATAATTCGTCGAGTGGTGCACTTGTCGAAATCGTTTAAATCAGTTTTTATTTCATTTGTTGAACATTTTTATGGAGAGTCCTGAAAGATTTTATATCACCCATATACCATGATTTAATAATTCTAGAAACACTATTTATAGACACGCCGCACGCCTGAGCTACCCGTTCCTGTAACTTTCTTTCTGATATATCCTTATCTTCCGATTTAATACACTTGTAGGCCTACACGTTATAAATTATTTTCCGACTCTGACTATGTAGGCATCTAACTTTCCTTTGCACTGAAGTCGACAGGCGACCCAGATTGACCCATTTCACTCTCCAAACCGGAAAATATAGCAATAAAGTAAACTCTATGCTTTTGATGAAAACCGGTGTTTTTGAAAAGTACGAACACAATTACATATCATGAGAACAGTTTATTCGTGTCTGGTAAGCTTACCTACGATGTATTTTAGTTTATCTTATTACTACAGCCTTACTATTTGTACATTCGTTGATTACACAATTTTTACCATATTTTCGGTAGGTTCTAACCCCCAAAACCCTCCTGGGTGCGCCACTGCCCAAAAATGTATGGGTTATACATTTTCCTGTGAATCGTTCGCTTAATTTTGTATGTCCTCGCAATTTTGCCGTTCACACCCAAACGATCGAGAACTAATGGTCCAAAATTAAGCGTGATGTACGGAGAAGAGACGGGAGAATGTCTGTTAGTACATTTCAGACGTATTTAATTGAATATATTTGAAGAGAAATGTTTTTCTGTAGGAGAATTGCTTAATGATTTTTTAGCGTATAGTGATCGAAATTTAAAAAAATTTTAATTCCTCGATCAAGTGGCACGTTCCCACACTCAAGTCGACGGACACAAGCACAGGTCGTAAATAATGACGAATCAGGGGCACGTCAAACCCGACGACAGTGCGAGGACAAAGAAAAAACGTCTAAGTACAGCACACAATAAGAATTTCAGGGCGTCGCTGACAGCTCGCAGTTTGTCACAATTTACACCACCCAACAATCTGAAACAAAGACTTCGTCCAGCTGCCGAGTTACGCGGAATCGAGATGGAACGCCTGCTGTGGAGGTGAAGCGTACGAGCACAATTATGAAAGGCTTTACTATGTTACAAAGGAGTACAGAGCAATTTTAACGAACAAATAGACAACAGACGCAACTTAGTGAATACTGTCAGTGCATCCGGCACAGCATGAAAACAAACCTTTGACAGTTTACTGAGATTTACGACTGGAAAGTGTAGAGATCGACCAGAACGACGCCAACGAAGGGTTGATAATCGGCGGAACGAACAACGAGTAACTTAAACAATTAACCAGGACTCTGGAGTCTGTTAACAAAAGATCGGTCAGAACCTTAGGGAAAGTCTAAACAAAGGATGACAGACGGCCAGGAAATTGCCCTAGTTTCTTAGAATCCGTACCACGCTCGTCACATGGAACACTCCGGGGATGACGACGACCAACCAGCGTCAAGCATCTTCTAAGAGAGCTCGTGGAGAGAGTAAGAAGGGTTCGGACGACGAATCGTGAAACAGAGGATGAGATCTGCAGAAGAGTAGGAATTTGTACGACCAATCAAGAATCCGAGAAGGCGTAGAAATCCAAAACGTAGACTTATGGGTAAGATGTTTCAATAAAACTGTTTTGCGAAGACGCGGAGCGACAGTTAAGCAGTCAAAAGTCAAAAGTCAAGAGTTGATAGTTGATAGTTGATAGTCGCAGTTAATAGTCAGAAGTTAGTACGATAGTCAGACGGTTGATCATAGTCGGAACAGTATTACATTCCGTGATAGAAACAGTTTGTGCGACCGACCGAATTCACAATTTAGTAAATTCATAAGTGAACATAGACATCGATATAGTCACACTTATACACAATTCTGTGCGACAAACATAAACTATAAGTGCGTACGGGACTTGAAACTACAACCAACGCGAATATAATAACACGAATAATTAACATTTCAAAGTAGAACAGTGAGCGACACTTCAAACACTCTCACATTACAATGTGTCACTATGTTGAACGATTAATTGAATGAACTGTATCAAACAATTAAACACACAGTACGCGCTACATCCAGTTAGACGGAACAGTTAACCATGTACTCGAACACGGCAAACTTTCAGAACAATTCAGCTTAATGACAACATTAACACCTCAATATTTGAACTCCGGACACCCGATATCAGCGGGGTACCACAACACCATACACATAACGGGAGTGGAGATTAGTGAAGTGAAGTGATTAGTGCTCCTCATAACAGTGATTAGGATCATCGATGAATCATCCAGAAGATGTCTTCTCACAACAGCGGAATATTGGATAAACACTCTCAAAAGATAAGCTTTATGTCTATTAAATCTTAGTAGTATATATTACTGTTCTGTTGCCTCTTTTCAAAGAACAAACCCCAAGAGATTATATATATGTAAATCATATGAATCATAAAATCTATAAAATAACATTAACGTAATGCATCATCTGAGAATAATGAACGCATTTAGGTAGGGATAAGTATATTTGTTGATTGTTTATTGCTCGTATATGTTTTGTATATGTACATTATTTACTGCATTTGAATGTACCATGTGTTTATGTTTTTCAGGAAACATCGTACAAATTGTATTTTATATCATGTGTTTTAATGTGTATGTAATTGCAGGATATAGTCACTTACTTAATTAACAAGTGTAATAAATAAGTAGTTGATTTATATTATTCGTGCGTTCATTATTGAAATTTAACCTTTATTATTGATGTATCTCATTCTAAGTATTACACTAAAAGTCTCACAATTTATGCTAAGTATCAATGGACACAACAAACTCGACCATTGAGACGTCCGATTAACAGACTCATAATCGTATCTAATTAACCACTGTGTTGAGTCTAATCTGACGAATAGGAACAACTTTTATATGTATCAAATTTAACGTACAACATAAATCTTTAATTAATATGATTCATAATTGATGAGTAATTAATCCATGCAGATAATTAGCAAAGATTAATATTCATTATATATTAAAAGCGGCTATTCATTATTTTTACACGCAATTTTTAAATTGAATATACAGTAATTTGTAGTTAATAAATTTCGCTAACGTACAAGTGAGTTAGACAAAATCTAAAAAATAATTAAAAGATATGTAAAGATATTAACATAGATGTGAAAAGCGACAAGGCCTTACTGACCGCTTTTAGTAACTGAAGAAATTGTTGAAATAAGTAGGCCTATCAGCATTTCTCGATTTATTAGCGGCCGTGAGCATTCTCTGTAAGAAAATGCCTCTCAAGCCACTGGATGTAGCAACTATTTTTATAATCCGTGGAGAAACCACAAGCCTATATAACAATAGACATGTCAATGAACAGTATCATAAAATAACCTTTTCCTGGTCTTACAAAAAGTGCAGGTATCCGATGACTTCTAGTACCCTCAACCCGAAACATTTTAATATCGTCTCTCTGTCTGTCTGTCTGTCTGTCTGTCTCTCTCTCTCTCTCTCTCTCTCTCTCTCTCTCTCTCTCTCTCTCTCTCTCCCTGCCTGCTTCTCGAAACATCTTGCTATTATTTCTAATACAAATAGAACTAATATTATGGAAATGTTAATACAAAATTTTATGCTATCTCACAACCCTCTGTCTCCCATCTCTCCATCTATCTCTAACACAAGAAGTAATTATTATTATGTACATATATGCAGAGTTGTGATCGCTCTCCTTCCTTCACCCCCCTCTCACTCTCTCTCTATCTGTCTACCTATTTATCAATCCCAATCCCAAACAGAACTATAGAAAATTAAGAACTACAGAACTATAAACTATAGTTATAAAATTTTGTTACCCACAAAATTGATACAAATAAATGTTTTATAGCATTACTTCAAAATACTGTATGCATAATAATGAACACTGACCAAAAATATAACTGATTATATTTTTTATATTATGAGTATAAGTTCATAACGTTTGATATTACATTTATTATTTTTGACTGCCAATATGCATAAGAAATTTCTCTAGTAAATGAGATCAAAGTTACGTTATCACCCGGTATCAATGCATTTGAGAAAATATTAACATGCCTGTTAATTCCGTTAGTTAATCCGACGACAAGTGGTCAATCTTTATATAATTCGAAAGGCCAGTACGCTACTTTGGTATGCTTCGTAAAACACAATAATTATATTATCACGGTTAGTAGAATTGGATAGTCAAGTTTAAGAATTGTTGATAAATATTTGACAGTTTATAAATATTTAGTTAAAATTATGATGTAAAGTTGGCGCGTGAACGACGGAAAAGAATAATGGTTATTCGCCTGCAGTTAGTCACTCTTTCATACAAACAAATAAGCGTCAACGTAAACTGTGCAATACCCGGGGTTGAAATCTGGCAACGTCGCTGGAAGCAAAAACCGCTACAATTCGAAAAAAGTATACATTTCAGACGCTTCATTGTCGGGAAACTGAAAAGACGCCCTACTGTCGTAATTATAAAAAGATGCCATAATGACAGCGTTTTGTACAACAAAAATGATTTTCTTGTATTAAGAGTATATTGAAATATAAACGCAAAACACAAATAACATAATCACAAGAACGTAATGTTATAATAAAATTTCAATATACTCTTCGTTTTCGAGTAGACGCCAAAACGTATACATTTTGAAAAGACGCCAAAATGTTAGAAAAATGTATATATTATACGTAATTATATGTAAAATACGTAAATACGTAAAATTATATGTAATATGAAACTGAAGTTATTATTATATGTGCAAATGCTTTGCTGAGTAAGAATTTTTAAAAAGGTGAAGGGAACATTATTAAAGAAAAGAAACAATATTTTGTCCAATAAGAAATTTATTTTATACAAATTAAATGGTAAACTCAATGAGATTTGTGGTATTTTTTAGTCTTGGTGTTAATGATACTTTCTATATCTGGATTGAAGCTTGTTAGTTTTAGGCGTAAATCGTTTTCCACGCAAAGTTTGTTTCTATATTTGTTTTTTAAAAAAACCAAACTAGAAAATGCACGCTCGCATAAGTAAGTAGTTGTGAATCCCATTAATTCCTTCAAAGCTATATTTGCAAACACTCGATACTCTCCCTTTATTTTGATCCAAAATGGGATTAGGCTTGAGTCTTTAAAGAAAGTTTTCAAAGAAGAATCACATGATAGTTCCATCAGGCAGTCTTCCTCAGATGCTGACAGTTTTAGCTTTTTAAGGTTGTCCTCTACAAACGGATTTCTTATCCATAACAATTCATCAGGAATTCTTGGAAAGTAACTCCTAAAACAAGAACCAATTTTAAGTAATACTCTTGCATAAACAAACAACTTTCAGTGGGTCTAACGTAAAAATATCAGTTCGTAAAAACCTTAAACTTAAAACATTAACCCGTAACCATTATCATTTTAAATAAAGAAGCGGTAGAACTTAATTGTTACTTTTCTTTATTGGGTGAAAAATAATATCATGAAAATAATAAGACTTATGTTTAATAAGAAATACTTCAAATCTAAGTGGTTATTAGTAAAATTATTTGAGAATAATTACCTGAAACTAGAGGCCAGTGCTTCAAGATGTTCCTTCATGGCAGTTGCAGTTTCCTCGTTAACTTTGATTCCATATGTTTGTAAGAAGTCATTGAGGAGTGGGAATGCATCAAAACAACTGTCTTTCACTTTACTGGACCATCTTTCAAGTTTTTTAATAGTTGCTTCTATTTTATCTTGAACATAGAACTTGTGGACATCCTTCCCTTGCAGCGATAAATTGAGGATATTGAGAGCACTGAATATGTCACCCAAATATGAAAGCCGTATTAGCCAGTTTTCGTCATTCAACATTTCCAAAAAACTGCTCACAGATTTCGCATCACTTTTGTGCTCCAACATAAACACTCTCAGTTCATCTCGAAGCTCAAATAATCTTGATAGCACTTTCCCTCTTGACAGCCAGCGTATTTCACAGTGCAGGAGAAGTGTTTTGTGCTCACTGCCCATCTCATCGCACAGTACGGCAAACAGTCTTGAATTTTTAGGTCTTGATTTAATGAAATTCACAATTTTCACTGCATCATTAAGGGTTTTCTTTAGGCTTTCGGCCAGAACTTTAAGTACAAGGGCCTCTCGGTGCAGGCTACAGAGAGTCCACTGAACAGAAGGGGCAACTGCCCTAACTTTGGAAATCAAACCTGAGTAAATGCCAGACATAGCACGGGCACCATCAGTCGTCAGTGCAATACATTTTGACCACTCTATTTCATTTTCTAGTATAAAGCCATCAAGACATTTAAAAATTTCTTCCCCCGTTGTTGTCGATGGCAAACATTTACAAAAGAGCATTTCTTCTTCTATCCTCCCAACAAATTCAAACCTAACAAAAGCTAACAGAATATGTCTAATTTAAGTGATTTTTTCAATTAAAAGAATTTTATGAATTTAACTTTAGTTTATATTTTTGGATGTGTTCTGATGATGTAAAAAATGTTTAAGAATAGCCTCGCCAGCTACATCTGTGCTTTCATCAAGCTGAAGTGAAAAGTACTCACTTTGCTTTAAAACTGAGATCATGGACTGTTTCACAAAATCTGACATTTCATCGATTCTTCTCTTTACCGTTGTGTTTGATAGGGGTATTTCACCAATTAGTTTTGTTTTCTTTTCGCTAAATAAAGCATCAGATATTATTTTGGCCGCTGGTAAAATAATATCCTCTCCTACGGTGTGAGCTGCCCCCTTTTTGGCTATCAATAAGGATAGTCGATATGAAGCGATTGTAGTTTGCTTATTTTGTTCACCAGAAGTCGATTTTGTCATCACTGATTTTGATTTAAAAAATTCTCGTTTTTTGTTCTGGAAAAAATCGATTGGCTTACTTAGGTATTCTGCATGGTTTCTTGATAAATGTCTTTCCAGTTTTGAGGGTTTCATACATTCATTAGCAAGTACTTCAAAACACACAACACACTGAGGAAGCGGCTCATCTTATGTGCCACAAAACACAAAACCATATTTCAAACAGTCAGCGTTGTATTTACGAAAGCAGGGGTTTGCCTTCTTCAGGAAGGAGTTCAGTTCGCTAACTTCACTAACACTGTCACCTTTAGGTGTATTACATGAAGCACTGGTACCGGATGTGGAAGGTTCGTCATAATTAGCATAAGTCTGTCTTTTACGGCACGATCCAGTCTTAATCCCCGCGTTAATAGTGAAATAAATAGAAAATAGAAATATAGTATAAAATAAAACAAACCGCCACTATAAACACGCATGAACACACTTGACTACACAACAAGCAAATAACGCACGATCACACAGTCAGAGATAGACTAAATCAACTCAAGGTTACTCATCTGACACTTGTCGCAAGTGGAAGGGGACGCGGCGTTGCCATATCGCAATTACGAACGCTGCGCGTTATTAGCCACATTGGTTTCTTGTTTAGAACGGGTTTTGTACATAACTTTTGAAGTGTTAACTTCTTATAGCAGAGGAGAGGGAAACAATTTACACGGGAGTGAATCGGTAGAATGTGACGTCATCAGAAAGGAATGCGACGAGAATCCGTAACAATTTCCCCCCTCTGCATCCCATGATCTTTCCCACTCTTCTTATAGCAGAGGAGAGGGAAAAATTGAATTCTTTAGCGGGGAATGTAAATTTAAATTTAGAGAATAATTAGGGACTAAAAGTATACGCGCAAATGATAAAGGAGATTACAAATAATGAATGGTAAATTTTACCAAAAGAATTTTCAAGGTTTAACAAGATATTTTGTCTCAATAATCAAAATGGCTATCAAAATTTAATTTGTTAAAAGAAAAAGTTCAGTATGTTCAATTTTAAAAACGAGTTAATAATTTTTTCACATTTTGCACGAAATATTGTGCACAGAAAGTTTTTCACTTTAATAATTGCTCGTGCACAATTATTCGTGCACGGTGTATTTTTGTTTATTTTTGTTAAGTGTACAAAATAAAATTAAATAATTATGCGATGAAAAACTTTCTGTTCACAATCTGTCTGTGCATGAACCCAGTTTTACCAGTAAGAAGTATATTGAAAATGTAAGATAATAAATAAAAGTGTTATTTTTAACCGACTTCGAAAAAGGAGGAGGTTCTCAATTTAACCTGTATATATATTATAACTACACTACTATGCGTTATTGTAATGTAATGTTGTGTGTGAGTACCTACCTGCTGTCTGATCTTGCAGATTCTTCCGACTAGGGCGTGTGGATTTTGGATTTGAAGTTCGCAAGCTAGTAATCTGAAATTATTACAACAACACACAAAATGTGTTACTTTAAAGGGGGAGAGTTTTGTGAGACTGGTAGGCTTTATCGTACAACAATAAAACACTGTTATATGGGGTAATAAAACGTTGTTTATTACACCAACAACACACAAGAATAGAATGGTTATAATCTTATGAATTTTCTTATAGTCTATACAATGAATCGATGTTTTTCGATTGTTTAATAGTGGAAAGAAACTGAACTCGTTCTTTGCGAGTTAATTGCAATTTAAATTTTACTTTATTAATTGATTTGAATTTAATTAAATTTATTTAATTAATTTGAATCTAAGTGTTCATGAAACAAAATATAAAACTCTGGAATTAATTAGAATAATTAATTAAAATAAATTAGACGTGACAGTCTAGTTCACGTTATTTCATTTCTAGTGATTCTACTTCTGATCTACTGCAGTATGATCTAAGATTAGATTGTCAGTTAAGATTTGTATAGCGCTTTTATACTACTTCTATTTCTTAACTATAACTTACTAAAGCCTTAAACTGCTATACAGATTATCACAACGAATTTACTTTTTAATTACTAGAGTCTTTGCTTTTTGTTTGGCACCTGAATTATTTGAATTACAATGTTTTAATTGAAAAATAGAAAATTTGATCTGAAAAATAAATAAGTGGATTTTGCTTTCCTGTTACTGAAGAGGATGTCGTCCCGATTTGTCCCTCGTCGATTCGAGTCCTTGGTTAGAGAAAGTAATCTGCTTAGAACTGCTGGATTCGGTCGTGGAGTTCAAAATTCGGCAACACTCTGCTTCCTTGCTGTTTGTGAATATTTTAACGTCTGCTGTTGTCTGCTGGAAGTGCTTCCTGTCCCTCGTCGATTCGCACGTTGCACGTCAGCGTGTGTGTGTGCTTCGTTCGAGTGGTCGCTCTGCTCGTCAGCTGTTCACCAATGATTGAGACGGCCTCTCTGCTGTATTCTTGAAGTCTGGTCTTGAAGTCGGGTGGATCTCTTGCGTGCTTATGACTAACTGGTAGTACACAATAAGCTTAGTTGATGTCCTGAAGAGTATCTCGCCTTTACGCAACAATTACGAGCTATACAGATGATCTGTACTTAGTGTGTTCGTAATTGCGTGTGTGTTGACCATGTAGAGTCTTCTTGTTGATCTTCACCACTTTGGCTACTAGACGATCGAAGGACTACGTCTTAACTTCGTGAGTACTGACAGAAGAGTGATTTTTCAACCATAAAACACCGCACTAGCCGGGGCTGCATGAAATGATTTCATTGGTCGACGCACTCTCCCTACTACATAAAATTTAGAATTCCCTTGGTCCGTGAGAATGAAGTCTGGTTCCCACAGACGGAGAATAGAATTATTATCTAATATAATTGTCCGGCGGAACCAATTTGTCGCTGCGGATATCCTGTACTTATTTAATTTTGCAATAACTTGGTTGCAAATCAAGTTGTGTGAAATCTAAAATATACAATCTGTCAGAAATTATTATCTTTATGACATACTAAAATCTCATTACTGTAACTCTATTTTAACAGAAGTTATTCAATTATTTTAATTAACTCTTTCATTTGTTCATTATATTGCATCAAATTTGCACACGTCATTATTAATATCTCGGCAAACATTTTGGCTATATTGGATTTCGCCTTTATTTATTAGTTTCCGAGATATTAATAATTAACAGTTTGGGTGTGGTCGCTTCCTTGTACAGCGAACTGATTACATAACGACCACGTGTGCGTTGCTTTTCAAAGCGTTATTTTCAATGCGCTACATTCAAATGGAGTTTTGGCTGTTACTTTTATTTAAATATGCTTTCAGTATGCGGTAAACATATAACCCCAAATAGTTAATATTTGGTTCCGTTATATATTCCCACACCCGCTTTAAAAAAAAAATGAATGTAATAATTACAGTTATTTTTTTTTCTTAATCATTACACACATATTCTGTAATCATTATTCTTATTACCTATACATTGTATTACTTATTCTGAAGACACGTACACAAGTGTTAATGTTATTGCATTATATACAATTTAACTCTAAATACATGTATTAACATATTATATTTGCAACTTACTGCGTATTAATGTTTTTAAAACGAGTAGTACCTTTGTTTATAAACAGTGGCACACGTACAAAAGAATTTGCTGACAGCATTTAGAACCGTTATCGCCGGGCGCGCGTCTAATTGCTTGATCTAGTTTTCAAATGTGGGTCAGGTAGTTGTTATCGCGTGACGTAACAATTTCCTGCCGTGAGTTCGTTCAGTTGTACCCGCTTATTATTTACCGCTATAGAAAAACATTATTATTAGTACACAAGTTATCTATAATTATAATTAATAATATTATAAAACACAAATTATTTATTTTAAATTTAATTATTATAATACAATTATTATTAACTCTAAATACTATTTATCTTTTTAAAGTCTTATTATTTCGTCGCGACGCGCTTTGGTACGCCATGCTACTCAAAGTATTTTCTCAAAGAGCTCGCATGGTATTTACCGATCGTTTTCGTTCGGTCCAGCGTCGTAACGATAAACGTGTGAGGTGCGAGTTGTTGAGCCAACAGATAGGGACCATTATATAAGCGAAAAAACTTTGCAGCCACATTTACTCTTCGGCCTACAGGATTCGCCTTGAGCAGTACTTTTTCACCTACTACAAAGTTCGTTAGTTTGTGAGTCGTATTAAATTTGTCTGCCCTTTTTCGCCCTTTTTCAACTATTCTTTCCCTCACAAGTTGATTTTTACATTGCACCGGCAGAGGTAGATTATAAGTCTTTGGCTTACTTAAATAATTATCCCAAAACCTCTCTGGCGTGGTTCCAGAGTCTAATTCTGCTGGTGTGTATTCCGTGGTATCGTGATAACTCTCATTTATTGCCTTTTCGAAGAACGGTAAGAACTCGGGCCATTTACTTTGTTCCTTATAGCAATAGATACGGAACATTTTACCGATTTCCCGATTCACCCTTTCGGCAAGGTTTCCCTGTGGTCGTCGTATCGAGGTTAGGACTGCTTTGATACCGTTTCGTTCCAGGGTGGCTGCCCAGTGTTTGTTTTGGAACTGCTTTCCCTGATCACTAAGTACGTTCCTTATTGGTCCATGTTGTGGGATATACTTATTAAGTATAATATTTAAAACGGACTTCGTGGTGGGCCTAGGGATCGCATAAAGGCTAACTTTTTTAGTAAACACATCGACGCAAACTACCATGTGTTTTAGATTTCTGGTAGCCTTGGGTAATGGTCCCAGAAAGTCGATGGCGATCATCTGTCCCTTACCTTCCGTTATCACATTGGCCATGGGTACGTAAGTGTGCACGTTTGGTACTTTCGCTGTCTGGCATGGATAACATGTTTTTAGCAATTTATTTACCCTACGGTACATGTTGGTTATTGTAAAATCCTCCTGCAATATTTTGACACATTTTACAGGAGATGCGTGCGCCATTTTTATATGTAAAGATTGTGTTACACACGCAAGCATCGCTGGAGACAATACCACTTTCCATTCGCCCTGTAACAATTTATACAATATATTGTCTTGTATAAGATAGTGAGGATTTGGGTGAGCTGCTAACATTAGCTTTTTAGCAAGGAGTGCGAGGTTATCGTCCCGCTCGCGTCCTAAGTTCTGTAGCATATTAGTAGCTTCAGGCGCGACAGTGTATTGCATGTTTAACACTCTCAACTCGTCGTCAGCTGCTTCATATACCTCCTCCTTTTCTACGGGCGGATATCGACTTAGAGTGTCTGCGGTGGTATTCTCTGATCCTTTGCAATATTTAATAGTGAATGAGTACTCCTGAATAGCTAACACCCATCGTGTTAGTCGGGAATTTGCTAATCGACATTTTAATATAAACGATAACGCCTGATTATCAGTGTGGATCTCGAAATGGGTACCGTATAGGTAGTGTCTGAATTTTCTGAGTGCGTTTATTATGGCGAGTATTTCTTTCTCGGAAGTACAATAGTGCAACTCAGCGCCTTTGAGCGTTCTATTGGCGTATGCTACAACATGAAGACTACCTTGTTCGTCTTCTTGGTGCAACACGGCGCCGATAGCGTACTCGCTAGCGTCAGTGTACATTACGTACTTCCTACCCTGCTGTGGATGGAACAATTGTAAATTAGATTGGAACAGGCACTTAACCCTCTCAAACGCATCGTTCTGTTCAGAACCCCATTTCCACTTTATATTTTTGCGTACCAGCTGTAGCAACGGGACTGTATATTCTGCGTATTTGCTGGTAAATTTCCTGTAATATCCCGTGAGTCCAAGGAATGCTCGCAGTGCTTTGAGGTTCTTGGGCACCGGGAATTCCATAATACTCCTGAGCTTCTCTGGGTCCGTACTGATACCTGTAGCTGAGATTATATGTCCCAGGAACTTCATTTGGGACTTTACAAACTCGCACTTGTGTAGCTTGAGCTTGATGTTTGTTAACCTCAGTTTCTGGAAGACGCTCCGCAGGTGCTCGAAGTGTTCCTCCAACGTGCGGGATATGACGAGGATGTCATCCACGAATATTACCGTGTATGGGTCTACCTCAGGTCCTAGAGCTCTCTCGAGGCATCTTACAATCGCAGCGAGACTCGTGCTAAGGCCAAAAGGTACCACCTTGTGTTGATAGCATTTGTTATTAAATATAAATGCTGTATACTTACGATCTTGCTCACACAGCGGGACCTGCCAGAAGTTTGCTGTTAAATCTAGCTTCGTGAGGTACCTGGCTCCTTCACATTTAATGAAGAGGTCCTCCGCTGTCGGTGCGCAGTCAAACTCTTTCTCTACTAGACTGTTTAAGTTCCTCATATCCAGGCAGAGTCGGATCTCTCCAGTCTTCTTGCGGACGACCAGCAGTGGGTTGAGGAAGCTGCTATTAGATCTTTCAATAATCTCTTCTTCCAACATCCGCTGTATCTCCTGCTGGACCTCGGCCTGGTATTTTATAGGGACCTGGTAGATTCTCCTTATGAACTTCTCCGGCTCTGTGAGGTGGATTCTGTGTTCATACACTGACGAGATTGAATGTTCTTCACTGAAGATATCGCTGAATTCTTCTTGCAGCGACGACAATCTCCGTTCAGTTCGGGAATCTAAGGTGGTCTCCCCCTCTTCACATTCTTTATAATGAATTACTTGTTTTGGTGGCCGTGTGATTTTAATTGGGTCACCATGGTTTTGTGTGTGTGTCTGTGTGTTCAATTTAAAAGTGTAACTAACATTGTCAATGGTACATTTTAATAAGTGTTCACTGGTGTTAATTTCCGCACGTATTTGTTCTAATACATCTACCCCCAATAACATATCACATATTAAATTGTTTATAGCCACTACACACACTTCAAATTGCACTTCGTCTAGCATGATAGTTAGATAGTATTGAGTGTCAATTTTTTCTTTTGTATCGGTAGCGGTTCGTATATAAAATTGATTGATTGGGAGTGATGGGGCCGTACGAAAATATTTTTTATTGGTACGCAGGAACCTTTCACTGACGCCGGATACAACACTACCGGTATCCAACAGAATCCGTGTGGGAACGCTATTGACAAAGGCGTGTAACACCGGACACGCCGCGCTCACCGGCCTTTGTCGCGTGAGACCGGATTCTAGCAACGGATCCCTGATATCCGGTGGGAACACATTATTAACGGGCACACAAGTTACATAATTAAAAGTACACATTTCACACAATATATAATCCTTATAATTAACATGCTTATATTTACACAATTTTGCCGAATTTATAGCGCGTCCTTGCTGGATGCGCATTTTGGCACGTTTTTTGTAGCTTGGTAATTTTTCGATTTATTGTTCGAATTTTTATTGCCGTGGAGTCGCTGTCTTTTTCAGTTGTATCAGCTTTGGCTAATTCGACCGTTTGAATCGCTCTAATTTGTGCCCCGTCGTTACCCTTACCCTGCCCCTTTGGTCTACCAAAATTTTGTTTTCCCTTGTACTCAAAGGTTTTATTTGGCTGTTTTGACGGTGTTTGGGGTGGAGTAGAACTGGTACTCGGTTTTTGATCCGTTTGCTGATGGTACTGTAGTCGCGTATTCTGCCCTTCATTATTTCGGCGAAAATCGGGATTATAACGCCACCCACCAAAATCAAAAACCGTCTCACTTTGGGACACTAGAATGAGGAGTTCGTCTACCGTGCGAATACCCTGGGTAAATACAGCTACTCTAATGTTATGATTAAAATGGTAGGCAAGCTTGGTGACTATGTCAATCTCCGCAAATGCTGGGGTTAAATGCTTCGCGCGTTCGACCTGCTGGATTATATAATTTTCGGCGGTAATACCCATTTTCTTATCAAAACGGCCATATTCCAGTTCATTGCGCAGAAGTCGTTGGGTATGCGAGTTCCAGTATCGGCTTTCAAATTTTTGTTTGAACTCCGCGTATGTGGACACTCTATCGCGTACAATGTTATACCACTTACGCGCCGAATCACGCATCGCGTTAACCACCCACTGTATTTTGTCTTGATCTTCTAGTCGGGAACCTACTCTAGCCATTTCACTCTCACACGCTAATAAAAATTCAATGGGGTTTTCGTTATTTTCCCCCGTAAAATACACGCGATTTTTCTCGTCGACAGGACCTTGTACCAAAATATTTGGAGCAGACCTCCTTCGTACCTCCTGTCGTACTTTCAAAATCTCGTCGCTTAACGTTTGTAAAACACTCTCTTTATTAGAGTCAATGTTAGACCGCGTCTCTACAATTGAAGCGTCTAATTTATCTACTCGTCGTTGTGTTTCGGTCACGTCCGCGTGAATTTTTACCTCTAGGGATTCCACCTTCCTGGAAACTCTAGGGTCTGTTTCTCGCAGCGGGTTATGTGATCCTTGAACCGGCCCTCCATACGTGTTACTTGTTCAATAAACGATTTTTGCATAGTGGTCTCAAAAACCTTAAACCGTTCATTGATTTTAGTATCGACCGTATTTACTCTTTCGGCGATTTCCGCGACTTTCACAGTTAGCTCTTTATTACTCTCTTCGATTTTTTTATTGGTTTCCGCGATTTCGTCTATTTTCGCAGTTAATTCTTTACTACTTTCTTTATTACTTTGCTTAATCTCGGCGTTTATGTCAGCGTTACTTTGTTCTAATGCTTCGGTTAGACTAACCCTTTGCGCTTCGATATTAGATTTTAATTCTGCGATATTTATCTCAGCATTGGCTGTTATTTGTTCAAATTTCGCGTCTATTTTAGCGGTCAAATCCGCGTTCGCTTGTTCCGCTTTAGCCGCGTTTTGTTTCATTTCTTGTAATAACTGTTTAAGCATTTTATCAGTTTCCATTTTAAATACACAGCAATGTCAAATATAAACAATTTAAAATACACAGAACAGTTTCAAATACACACAATAACTTTACTGTTGTACACACACCAGTCACAAAACTCTTTGGGGAATTGTTTAGTTGGACGCCAGCTGTTTTATAAAGTGAAACAGCAAAGTTTGTTTTAAAGTGAAAATTAAATTTAAATTGAATTTAATTAATTTAATTTAATTTGATCGAGCCCCACGTTCCGGGCAAGCCATTTATAACTCTTGTTCGGAACGTGAATTCAATTTGATGTACGTTTGTCGGGCCCCACGTTGGCCGACATTTATAACTCTACCTCTACTATGCGTTATTGTAATGTAATGTTGTGTGTACCCACCTGCTGTCTGATCTTGCAGATTCTTCCGACTAGGGCGTGTGGATTTTGGATTTGAAGTTCGCAAGCTAGTAATCTGAAATTATTACAACAACACACAAAATGTGTTACTTTAAAGGGGGAGAGTTTTGTGAGACTGGTAGGCTTTATCGTACAACAATAAAACACTGTTATATGGGGTAATAAAACGTTGTTTATTACACCAACAACACACAAGAATAGAATGGTTATAATCTTATGAATTTTCTTATAGTCTATACAATGAATCGATGTTTTTCGATTGTTTAATAGTGGAAAGAAACTGAACTCGTTCTTTCCGAGTTAATTGCAATTTAAATTTTACTTTATTAATTGATTTGAATTTAATTAAATTTATTTAATTAATTTGAATCTAAGTGTTCATGAAACAAAATATAAAACTCTGGAATTAATTAGAATAATTAATTAAAATAAATTAGACGTGACAGTCTAGTTCACGTTATTTCATTTCTAGTGATTCTACTTCTGATCTACTGCAGTATGATCTAAGATTAGATTGTCAGTTAAGATTTGTATAGCGCTTTTATACTACTTCTATTTCTTAACTATAACTTACTAAAGCCTTAAACTGCTATACAGATTATCACAACGAATTTACTTTTTAATTACTAGAGTCTTTGCTTTTTGTTTGGCACCTGAATTATTTGAATTACAATGTTTTAATTGAAAAATAGAAAATTTGATCTGAAAAATAAATAAGTGGATTTTGCTTTCCTGTTACTGAAGAGGATGTCGTCCCGATTTGTCCCTCGTCGATTCGAGTCCTTGGTTAGAGAAAGTAATCTGCTTAGAACTGCTGGATTCGGTCGTGGAGTTCAAAATTCGGCAACACTCTGCTTCCTTGCTGTTTGTGAATATTTTAACGTCTGCTGTTGTCTGCTGGAAGTGCTTCCTGTCCCTCGTCGATTCGCACGTTGCACGTCAGCGTGTGTGTGTGCTTCGTTCGAGTGGTCGCTCTGCTCGTCAGCTGTTCACCAATGATTGAGACGGCCTCTCTGCTGTATTCTTGAAGTCTGGTCTTGAAGTCGGGTGGATCTCTTGCGTGCTTATGACTAACTGGTAGTACACAATAAGCTTAGTTGATGTCCTGAAGAGTATCTCGCCTTTACGCAACAATTACGAGCTATACAGATGATCTGTACTTAGTGTGTTCGTAATTGCGTGTGTGTTGACCATGTAGAGTCTTCTTGTTGATCTTCACCACTTTGGCTACTAGACGATCGAAGGACTACGTCTTAACTTCGTGAGTACTGACAGAAGAGTAATTTTTCAACCATAAAACACCGCACTAGCCGGGGCTGCATGAAATGATTTCATTGGTCGACGCACTCTCCCTACTACATAAAATTTAGAATTCCCTTGGTCCGTGAGAATGAAGTCTGGTTCCCACAGACGGAGAATAGAATTATTATCTAATATAATTATCCGGCGGAACCAATTTGTCGCTGCGGATATCCTGTACTTATTTAATTTTGCAATAACTTGGTTGCAAATCAAGTTGTGTGAAATCTAAAATATACAATCTGTCAGAAATTATTATCTTTATGACATACTAAAATCTCATTACTGTAACTCTATTTTAACAGAAGTTATTCAATTATTTTAATTAACTCTTTCATTTGTTCATTATATTGCATCAAATTTGCACACGTCATTATTAATATCTCGGCAAACATTTTGGCTATATTGGATTTCGCCTTTATTTATTAGTTTCCGAGATATTAATAATTAACAGTTTGGGTGTGGTCGCTTCATTGTACAGCGAACTGATTACATAACGACCACGTGTGCGTTGCTTTTCAAAGCGTTATTTTCAATGCGCTACATTCAAATGGAGTTTTGGCTGTTACTTTTATTTAAATATGCTTTCAGTATGCGGTAAACATATAACCCCAAATAGTTAATATTTGGTTCCGTTATAATATATTTTTTTTGTTCGCGCATAACTCCGAAGGCATGGTATGGTTTGTGCACATGAGAATTGTACACGATATTATTGTACACTAAAAATTATGCACCAAATTTTGTGCACAAGTGCAGAAAAAAGATTTTTATTATGCACAAGAGTTTTTATATTAATTATAAATATTGCAGAACGGTCACTTATAAAGACGACATATATTATTCAGTAACCATGTTATTTAAGTTAACACTTCTGTCGGCAGTCCCACGACTGCCAGATTTTTCAGATTATAAAACTTTCCTCTTGAAATACACGTTCATATTTTTTTCAGTCGGTAAGATATTTTACTTAGATATTTTGAAAGTCGTCCGGCGACCCACCTGAATAGATCCCGCGACCCACTAGTGGGTCGCGACCCACAGTTTGGGAACCACTGCCATAAACACATCTACTCTCCGTCTTGGCCGCCGGGAGGAAGAAATGGACGCCACGCCACAATACCCATGAGATCGGTTCCGGACTATACGCAGGTGATATTTATGCCTTAAAATATTTTTGGCCTCTGCAGCTAATACCATGTGACATTATTCTCGGAATAGCTCCAGTTAGATTTCGATTGTGCACAAGTCCAGCGGGACATTAGGGTTACAAACTTTATCAGTTTTACTTTCCGAATGCTTACCAGAATAAGTGTAAACCCAGACGGGGCCATGTGTCCGGCGAATTTTAATGTTATACCTCTTTTAAACAGTAAAAGTTGTGTGGAATCTGAATGTTATTGATTCATATGGGTGTTGATCATTTATGCATGTGTGCTGGGGTACTTAACCGGCTGGTGGTACCCCTTTTACGTTGGGGATTTTATTGATTTCTATATATATGGGTATTTGTTTTTTTTTTCATAATTTAAGTGGTGCTTTAACCTGAGGCCGTCACCTGTTGGTGCAGTGGTCTGCAGGTACCCGACATGTTAATTTTTGTTGAATCTGGTGGCCGTGCCTGAGGTCAAGTCAGTTCTCTGTGAATGCCTTATATATGTTTTATAAAGTTCAGTCCATAGATTTTACAATTTTATAAAATCATTTTTGGCTGTTTAATATTTCTTTAATAAGTAAATTCATTATTGTTTTTTACTGCCATAGCCAGTGCACGATTTGTTGAGTTTTTATATATAATTACACTATTATTATTAGTTTCTCACTACTTCAGTTTATAAATGTAAAGCTATAAAATCATCCTCAGTTTCTATGTTATTTTCCGGTGGTTACGTCCCACTTGGTTTTTCGCTCAAATTTTTGTATTTTGTAAAAGCATGAAAGAAAGTGAGAACTTACCATTTTATAAAACCGTACAACCATGTTGACCTTGTGATGGCACCTTACTATTTGGGAACAAAAACCAAATTTTTGTATTATGCACTGTAACCTGAGAGTTGTACAGGCTGCCTTGCCAATTAAATTTGGAAATTTCTAGTCCTTGTAATTATTTCGTTTTGTTTTAATTCGGTTATACTCTTACGAGTTAATGGGTTTGTTCTCTTTTTAATGAAAAAGTTTAAGGCTTCCTGGGCACTTGAACTGATTACTGTAGTCTGGGGGGTCTTGATGACTGATATAGGGGTTTTCCACATTCCCGTTTGGGGTATGATGAAAATATACAGGCTATCTGCCAGGTGAACATGTGTGTGTGTGTGTGTGTGTGTGTGTGTGTGTGTGTGTGTGTGTGTGTGTGTGGTATATATATTGTAGCATAACAAAATTATCACGTTAAAATTTTATCTTAATGCAACATAAATAAAGAAGAAAAGGTCCATAGTGAGTGAGAAGAATAAATTGTTTAAAGATTAAACCAAAGAAACTGTATATTAAGTCAATAAAATGTTAATCAGAATAAAAAATAACAAAGAAAACCATTGGTCAAAATAACTTACTATGTAAAAACCCAATAAACCAGCAGTATACCCAGTAGATTGGGGAAGCAGTAAAAAGGAAAGACTAGAAAAAGGAGATAAAAGGGTGAAAACAATATTAATAATGGAAATTTATAAGGTCAAGAAGCAGAGAAACCACAAGACAAGAAATTTACTAATATAATAATGAAGAAAGGACAAAATATGTCAAGATTCCTACAAAGAGCCTAGAAACAAGAAGAGCTATTCCAAAAATGTTAATAATGGAATACATTCCTTTGAACTAAATTTAAAACTAACATATTTAGACCCCGTAACTCAAGTTACAAGATACAATCCAATGAAAACCGAGTTGTAAACTAGATATGAGTATTACATGTAAAAACAAAAGACTACCAATAGTCTAGAAACAGACCAAAAATTACCATAGTGTAAAAACAAAAGACTACCAATAGTGTAGAAACAGACCAAAAACTACCATAGTGTAAAAACAAAAGACTACCATTAGTGTAAGAAATATAAGGTGAAATACCATAAAAAATACAATAAAAGTTAGAGACTACAGTGAGTGTAGAGAATAACCAGTGACACTATAATAAAAAATAGTGTAGGAAATAAAAATTATTTAAAAGGACTGACAACATTGTTAGTGATAAGGGTTTTGTTTTTAACTAGATGTAAGAAATATTATCAATTACCCATAAAAGGTTTTTTTTAATTACAGTTAAGTAATTTGTGACAAGAACAATAAATACCCAAAGGACAGTTCACAACTGAGGGTATAACCAATAATAAAATGTTTGTTATTTAGGGTTAATCAAATAATATGTTAGATATAAGGTGATAATAGTTATAAGATGTTTTTAATCACAGTTGAGTTAATACCCAAAAGAGACATCGATACAAAAGACAGTTAATGACTGACAGTATTACTAGTAATAAGAGTTTTTTGTTTTCTAATTAAATTATGTCCAGTGAATAAGTAGGATAAGATATTTTTGGTATAATTAAATAGGATAATTAAAAATGATAAGAATAAGATATTTTGTTATCATTGGATGATAACGTTAAAAATAGTAGGCATAAGATGTTTTTGTTAAAATTAGGTGATATAGGAAAAATAGTAGATAATAAGATGTTTTGTTGTATTTAAAATCAGTTAACTAATTTTCAAGTTTGTAAGGCAGAGAGGCAAGTAGGAAATAGGAATGTAATAATTTTATTTAAAACTGTAAACCATATGAAAGGTACAAAGCAGATTAGCTAAGACACCACTCTAGAAAAAACAGACCAGTAATGTAAACCAAAACTATCTATCAGAGAATCCAACTACATAATAGGGGATAGAATTCAGTCCATACAACACAGAAATTGAAAATGTAATTAGTACAGATACAATTAATAACGAATGGAATGACAAAGGAAAGAAAATTAACTTCTTTTGGAAATAAATAATACTAGGCCTATAATGGTAATCAAATCAGACTAAACAGTAAATTAATCAATATTGAAGTGTTTTAACAACAAAACTATTAACAACAAAGATAATCACGGAGTTATTAAGATTATTCCATGGAAATATTATCAGAAAAAACACTTAAAAACCATTTAAACACTAAATTTGTACAAAATATGAGGCCTACAATAATTATAAAAAATTGTAATTTTTGGGCTTAAATGAACTTGAAACAAACCCAGCTATATATCCAAATATGTAAAATTAATTAATCAATAATGCTGAGTAGTTAGATTTTTGTAAAATTAAGAAATATTTGAAATACAGTAAAAAATAAGAAAACTTATTATGTATATTTAGATGATGAACCAAATCTAAGACATGTACTTTTATAAATAAACAATAGAAAGAGGAAAAAAACATATCACAAATTACCCTAAAACGACGACGTTCAGAGTTTAGTCTATTGTTAATCGTGAATACGACTAGTTGAGAATTTACTAACAGAAAACCGAAAAAGTATAATTTTGTGCAAAACCGTGAGTGTAGCTTTGAAAAGTGTAACAGAGGTTAACTAAAATAAAAATAACACTAACAGTTAATAATTAACACCTCACTAATTCCGAACAACAGTAATAACACCATCTAACACAAGCACAAGAAATCAACGGCCATTTTGAGAAGATTTTGAACCATATTAGCAGAACACTAATACACATATTTGAACACCGGACACTTCACCAGTAACCCATCCCGAAACGACATCGCAGGAGAAGAGAGAACACTCTACACTATATTCCTGGACCAACACTACTTCGCAGAGAAGGGAATATTCATTTATTTCTGTGGGAGAAGCTCAACCAGTATTAGCAGTGCATAGCAGAGAAACTCGAGGTGACGGCGGCCATACTTGATTTCCGAACGAGCCAAGTACACAGCCAGCTTGAAGCAAGTGACGTCATTTCGACGAATGGTTCGATATTACTTTTCATAATTGACAATTTAAATAATAATATTGTTTTATTTCAGCCATAATAATTTAGTTTAAAAATATCTGTAAGAATGTATCTTGTTCCTTGCCCTCTGACCATTTCGACTCGCTAAAAGAATCCTAATTAATTAATCTTGTAAAAAATATATTTTGTCAATCTTGTTCGCTACCGACTGGAGCAGATATCAGCCAATGCCTGGGCCATGCGCAGCCTGAATGGCGCATAATTTTAAATGTCAATAAACGAACATCATTATTCAGTTTTAAGAGTTTGTATTTATTTGTATAGTGAATGTTAGCTATTTTTTCTTCTTAAAAAAAAAAAATAATTTACAGTGATAAAATAAATATCTGAGAGGAAGAAGAAGAGTAAAGTCAGCAGAGAGAGAACCAACAGATCTGACTACACAATTAAATTATTAATAGAAACAAATAGATTTGAACTACAAATTCATACTTATTAAATTGGAAGTAATTAAAGTACACACACAATTAATTAATTATTTATTAATTAATTGAATTAATCAATTAAACAAACAAAAAATATATATATAAGTAAACTTTTATACTTACAAAATTTTTTTTTAATTCTCAACAAATCACACTTTATTATCATACATTATTTATATTTAATTTATTCTTTGTAATTGGTGAATCCAAAGTGGAGCTGTATCGTCGGCGAGTTCAACACCGAGATTCAGACAACACTAATTATTATTTAAATTTTACACAATTGCTATCATTATATCAGTATTTTTATATTTATATTTGAAATTATATTACAAATTGGCTAGCCCAACAGTGGGGCTTTAAGGAGACTAATCTTGTGATTAGAACAAGAACATCAACATAATATCTTTATTCTTTTATATATATTGTAGTAAGACCCTGTATGCCGGTCGTTACAAAAGAATAAAAATAAAAGGGAAAATTCAATAATAATAGAATTTTCAAATAATAAAATAATTTTGTTTATGTTTATAGAGGTATGTATAATAGATAAATCTGTTTTTTAAAAGGTTCTGGTAAAATTTTAATCACAGGTAAGTATTTATTGACCGTCGAGCACTTCTTGAAGATTTGCACCAAGTCTGGAGTTAAATAGATTAACTCCATGTAATAATCGATTGTTGACTTTCCTGACTGGTCCAATATCTTGTTCAAAATAGAATATATTCTTCTCACTTAATGCCTTCAGCCTTATAAATACCCTTAAATTACCCTGTGAAATAAGTACAGATACAAAATAATGGAAATATAAAGATTTATTGACAATTTTAAATAAATAATCGATATTTTATCGATGGAGAGCAATTATCGACTCTGTCTCAGGAATTATCGATTGTGTCATACAGAACAAAATTTTATGTTATATTATATTAAAAGACAGGTTCTTTGAGCGATTAGGATTAATAGTCAGAGAAGGGTGACGAGAAAGTATAACATTAACAATTAAAGATATTAATACAATAATTACTATTCAATAGTATTTAAATAATTCCACTATGTAATGTAAATGAATGCTGTCAAACCATACGCAGATGATGACGTCACTGCGAAATCGTGAAGGCGGTCTTTGTAGAATTAAAAGATGGCCGCTACTATTTCTTGCGTAGTTACTGTGAACTCGGCATGTCCCAAAATCACGACAAAATTACCTTTGTGAATGTCTAAAATCTTCCCGCACTGGTGTAATATGTTTGTTAAGTTAGTTGGTGTATTCTGGTGAAGTGTTCCGTGTAAACTTGTGTTAACTTGGTTATTTTGTCTGTTTTCACTCCTGGGGTTAAGTTTTTCAAGTTACGGTTAGGTTTGTAAAGTGAATCAGTTGAAATATAATGTTTTACTGTTTACTGTCACTCGTATAGTGAAGTTAGAGGTTTGTTTTCACTATTGTCGTGAATGTTTTTATATTATTAGTTTCAAAAAGTGTCTAACTTGTCTAACTCTCGTTCACTGATTTCAATGGCTAAACGCTAGCATCATGTTCGACTCGATTTTAAGAACGTTTTTGTCACACACCTATTCAGCTTGATATTCAACAAAAGACTAATTAACTTGGTCATAAATCTTGCCCAGTTAATCCTTGAAAAAGTATTGTTAACATTTTTCGACTTCCATACACATTAGAAAATATTACATTATATATGGAATTTTTCTATTTTATTCCTTACTTTTATGAATTACTAACCTTATTATTGGTTTAATTATCTCATTCCCTTTAAATTGATGTATTATAGTCCATATCTGTAGACATTTTGTGGAAATTAACAAATTTTGTTCACACTTTGGAAATATAGGCTCAAAATTGGATTTCCGTCTTTATACAAAATTCCTTCCATTTTAAATATTATTAATACTATTATAATAAATTTTAATTAGTCACATTACTCTCCCTTTCCTTAAATACATATAAATTACACCTTTGAACTGGTTTTTTGTGTTAATTTGTAAATTTGACATTGCTCTTTAAAATTAATTAATTTATATATTTTGACAATTTACAAAATGTTAAGGTATATTTCCTTATTGTCATTTTAATTCATAGGATCATTCCTAGTAGTGGTTAATTGTGTTATCTTATATAAATCTGGGTAGTTTACAGGATTTATAAGTGAATTATACTATTTTATATTGGTTCTCTGATTTCACCCAAATGGCCTAGATTTTAGAATTTTATATTCCTTTCTTTCTCAAATAATTTAAACTTAATTCCTCCTCTGACTTTACATAATTACAATTATATCAAAATAACATGATTTATAACTTATTGTATTGTGTAGTAGTTAATTAATACTACATATTTAAAATAAATAATTATGAACATGGTTCAGCAATCTGCACAATTGAACACATTGCAGATATGGTTTGAACATATATCTTTCAACTATTTTTGAGTTAACATAGCATACCTTTTAGAACATTATTACTGGTATGTAGGTTATTATTTATCAAACATAATTCTTTTTAAAACACATAACATAAATCTTATTTTCTAATAAACCTTACAAATACATTTATTTAACACATTGATTTTAGGATTGTGAAATAACAGTCTATTTAAACATGTTACACTTATTCATACTATATTAGTACCAGTCCTTTCTGGTTCAAACCATTACTACTGTGATCCCCCACATCAGTAAACATTAATTCCCATATTCTATTTATTATCATTTTTTTTTTTACAAATGTCTTGTAAATAAAGATTTACATTAAAATAATAAAATACTGGAAACCTTCCATTTCATTATTTTATTATGCTGTTTATTATTTAGATTTTAAAGTTGTGATATAGCATACTACTAAGTTATAGTATCACCAACTTTAAGTTTATTGCTTTTTTTTAAAAAACACTTACACAAATTCACTTTCACTGTTGGTTCTGATATTTTGAGTCTTATTATCTCAGACCAGACCTTTAGTAATCATGGACCGTTAAGACTAGTTTATTTCTTTATTACACAATAGCTTTAGCCGGTGCACTTCTTATAACGCTATACAGCACTTTAGTTTTCTCAATAATTACATTTTATAAGATTTTGGGTATGTTATACTTTCTTTTGCATAGTTTTTGTGGGTTTGGGATTGATAGTAGTTTATATAATAATAGGTTTTACTACGGTGTTTCTTTCATACTATTTCTTCCTCTCCTCCTGTCTTCCTTCTTGTCCTTCTTCATATCTTCCTTCTGGTATTCATTCTTGTCCCTCTTCTAGTCTTCATTCTTGTCCCTCGTCTAGTCTTCACTCTTCTGTTCTTCCTTCCTCATTCTTGGGTAAACCAAGGTACTTGGTGATATCACGACTGAGGTTTAGTTTGGAGTATTTAAATTATTTACTGAACTGACTTTATTCTTCTATACAGGCTTCAGGGTATTGTTTTCTTCCTGTTCACAAACTTTATTCTTTCCTCTTCTTGTTTTTTGGGGTATTTTGGTCTTCACCACCCTTTAATTGAGTCTCTTTTTCTTTGATATAGTCTTATATAACTGGTTTACTGCTCTGAGCTTCCTGGGTAACTTACTGGTATTATACTATGAGTTGATGAGTTGCTTCAATACTTTCTTTGGTTTCTGTTAACAGTGGTTTTTATATATTATGTAGTGAGGATTTTTATCTTATTGTGGTTCATTCCTCTGATTTATTTAAATGTCATTCAATATTATTATAACATTTGTTGGTGTAATTAAACTTTATGATTTCACATGACTTAAAATGTAGTGGATTTTCTGTCACGCTACAGAATGCCCTTCTCCAGAAGTAATTTTTTCAGACTATACTTGCTTTGTCTGAAACAATTGCTTATGATAATTATTCAAAGTTTGTTATTATTTTGGACTTCCTTCCATTTTAAAATTCTCTTATTTATATCTGAGTTTATATCACTCTCACTTGATCTTCCTTGATAGTAATAGTCTTCTGAGTTTCATATTTATTATTTCATTTTTATATTTCTTCTTAGTATTTTCTCCTTGGGATATTTTCTCCCTATCGTTCCCTACTTTGTGAGCTGGTTCAGTTCAGAGAGGCACTGTACGCTACTTTCCTCTGCTGTCCAATACTTCACACATATTTGAGTACAGAGGCAAATCATCTCTGCTCAAAAAATATATTAATCCTGCTGGAATTATCATCAGACAGATTAAAAAAATTATTCAGAATAGTACACATTTGTTACTATTTAAAAAATATCTTTGGGATACTTCACTTATTACTTATTATACTTCTCAGAGATTTTAATATTTCTATCTCAGTTGTTCATCTGACTTATTATCTGGATGTTTTTTCATTTGATATTATGGTAGGAAGCTCTTTTATTATTACATTTTTTCAACTTTTCTTATCATATAAATCTTTTGGTTATAAATTCTTTATTACCTTCTGGTTTTTTCATTATAATCTGCATTATTTATAGTAGCATATCTTTGTGACATTTTTAGACTGTTTCATCGTTCTTAAAATTTCCACTTGTTCTATTTTCTAGAATTTGTATAACTGTCATTATCATAATTGTAATTTAATTCATAAATCATTTTATATTAATTCATTTAATTACATAAATTTTTGACATTATTTTCACATTATTCCGGTCATTGTTATTATACTTGTGAATGATGGTTTTTTTATTAATTTCATAATGAGGTCATAATTTCTCCTCATACCACTTCAAAGTTTCATTCTCTCATAATTCCAAAGAAGTTTTTGTACTTTATTATTCTATTCAATCACTCCAATCGTATTAAAGAAATTTTTTCCTTTTTATTTCCTTCATCACCATTTTACGGAAAGGTTTTTACTCTTCAAATTGAACTTAGACATTATCATATTGTTCAGAATTATTTGTTTTAATTCTAAATCTGTTTCCTTTCTTCATCCCATTATGATTCTTTGTTACCATGGTAATTATCTTCTATGCTTACCATAAATATGGTATGAAATCCCTTCAGTTTATCTCATCATAGTGGTTTATTCATAATTGGTTGGTAAGTTGTACTTATACTTGGTTTGGGAAACTTGATTTATTCATTATTCAAAATTCACTCTTCTTATGTTATTCTATAAAGTTTTCTCAAATAATTGTATGTAATTGGCTTACATTGTGTTTAGAATTTAGTGCTTTTTAAATTCTATCTTATATATTCTTCTAGCCATAAAAATTTCTAATAATTGTAGATAATATGTGCTTATATTTCTTTTTAGAATTTGGCTGTTTATTTCAAAATTCTTCTGGTATTATTGCCACATAGTTTTTCACAAAAATCTGGTATGTAAGGTGAGCTTACATGTATTTTATTATTTTGGGGCTTTTAAATTCTAATTCTTCTTCTATTCTTGCCATAAAGTTTTTTCACATTTTCCTGGTATGTAAGGTGAACTTACGTATGTTTAGAATTTTGTTGATTTAAATTCTAATTCTTCTTCTTCTATCATCGCCATAAAGTTTTTCTTAAATAATTGGTATGTAAGGTGATCTTACGTATGTTTTGAATTTTGTTGATTTAAATTCTATCTTATATCTTCTAAATGGTTTTCCTTTAAATAAACTTTATGTAAGGTGGGCTTACATGTATTTTAGAATTTTGGAAGTTTTAAAATTCTAATTCTTCTTCTATCATCGCCATAAAGTTTTTCTTAAATAATTGGTATGTAAGGTGATCTTACGTATGTTTTGAATTTTGTTGATTTAAATTCTAATTCTTCTTCTTCTATCATCGCCATAAAGTTTTTCTTAAATAATTGGTATGTAAGGTGATCTTACGTATGTTTTGAATTTTGTTGATTTAAATTCTATCTTATATCTTCTAAATGGTTTTCCTTTAAATAAACTTTATGTAAGGTGGGCTTACATGTATTTTAGAATTTTGGAAGTTTTAATTCTGACTTCTTTTATATTACTGCCACATAGACCTTTCATAAATGATTGTAATAGTTTTCATAATTATATGGTAAACATATCATATTAGTTTCATAAATATTGTATGACTCTTTTCTTGTCTTTATTCAAACGTATTTCTTATTATTATTTTTTCTTTATACCCAGGTGGATGCTTGTTATTATAGTGCATCGTTGCTCATAGTTCCTTTATAAGGTGTAGTTTCTTATTTAATTTATTTCTTAAATTCCCATTTTGGTTCTTTGTCCCTTCTTCTTCTCATTTTTCCTCAGTGGTAATTATTTTCATCTTCTTTGTGGTGGTTTTGCCGTTGTCGGTTATCATGACATCCATCCCTTTTACCACCTCATTATGTATCCGTATAGATCCTTATCAGATCCAAACTTTTGCTCCTACGCGGCGGATAGTACCTCGGTTGGTCCCGTTCTAGGCTCCTCCTCCTTTCTTTGTATCTTCGGTAACTGCTTCGTCCATTGTGGTTGAATCCTCGCTGTCTTCCTTCTGTGGCTTGTATGAAGTTCACTCTATGGCGAGGAAACCTATTATTATTAAAATTACTATTATTGGGACCCGCACGATTAGCATTATTATGGCAAGGACTATTACCATAATTGGGGCTTCTCTGACTATTTACGTTATTAGGGTAGGGATTGTGGTTACCCTGATAACCATCAGAGGGTCGATTCGGGTTTTGATAATTTGGACCCGTATTATTATTATCATGGTAATTAGTATTGTTCCCATTATTATATTGTCTTATATTCCAATATGTCTCTGGTCCATATGCTGTATGACCTGAAAAATATCTATGAGGTTCTTCATCTGGTTTATCCATTATTTGCTTCTCTGAATCCCCATAATCTGGTTCATCATCACATATCTATCCGGAAGGTATACATTTTTGTGTAATTGTACACTGGAATAGTCCTGGATGGCGCACTAATGGAACACACACTGGTGATTCACCAGTGCCATCGTCACAGTCTGATAAGATGTTATATTTCCATCTTTCTGAAATACACTGTTTAGTTCCGCACTGGAACTGATCTAGTCCACATGTAGTATTCCGTTTACCTCTGGTCCTTCCCCATTGGTAAACTATTGTCTGTTGGTACCTTATTTGTAATATTACTTTTAATCTCCTGCCGTAATTTCTGGAACTCCTGATTTCTTCATGGTCGGTAATTGGAATATTATTGACATCCATTAAACCATGGTTCATCATTTCTAACTCTTCCTTCGTTTTTATTACATTTCTTGGATACATTCTCCTTTTCCTTGGTTTAATATCTTCCTGGTTTCGGTTAGTTTCAATTTCAGGTACTACCATTATTTGTTCCTGCGTTTTAACATTTAGTACTTCTTCTGGTTCTGGTTGGCTATCATTTTTTATTTCTTCGGTCTTCTTCTCTCCGAAATTTTCCCTAAACAGTTTATTATCATTACTTATATCATCCAGTTACTTCTCTATTCCGTCCATTTTCTGCCACACCATTTCCATGAATCTGTCTAATTTCTCCTCTCTTGTAAGTTCTGCAATTTTGTTTATCGTTGTTGCCCTTCTCCTGACTGGATAACCGCTGCCAGGCTTATCTATTCAAGCCCCACGTTGGGCGCCACTTTGTAACCAGACGATGTCGCTCCGCCTCGTTTAAGCCCCGCGATGGAACCCACTTTGTAACTAGACGGACCTATAGTTTAGTGCCTTCTTCCTTAATGCCCAGCGTTGGGTTCGTCACTTTGTAAGAAGACCCTATATATGGCTGTAATCTGATCAAGCCCCACTGTTTGGGCTAGCCACTTGGTCACCAGACCGCTGTATGCCGGTCGTTACAAAAGAATAAAAATAAAAGGGAAAATTCAATAATAATAGAATTTTCAAATAATAAAATAATTTTGTTTATGTTTATAGAGGTATGTATAATAGATAAACCTGTTTTTTAAAAGGTTCTGGTAAAATTTTAATCACAGGTAAGTATTTATTGACCGTCGAGCACTTCTTGAAGATTTGCACCAAGTCTGGAGTTAAATAGATTAACTCCATGTAATAATCGATTGTTGACTTTCCTGACTGGTCCAATATCTTGTTCAAAATAGAATATATTCTTCTCACTTAATGCCTTCAGCCTTATAAATACCCTTAAATTACCCTGTGAAATAAGTACAGATACAAAATAATGGAAATATAAAGATTTATTGACAATTTTAAATAAATAATCGATATTTTATCGATGGAGAGCAATTATCGACTCTGTCTCAGGATTATCGATTGTGTCATACAGAACAAAATTTTATGTTATATTATATTAAAAGACAGGTTCTTTGAGCGATTAGGATTAATAGTCAGAGAAGGGTGACGAGAAAGTATAACTTTAACAATTAAAGATATTACTACAATAATTACTATTCAATAGTATTTAAATAATTCCACTATGTAATGTAAATGAATGCTGTCAAACCATACGCAGATGATGACGTCACTGCGAAATCGTGAAGGCGGTCTCTGTAGAATTAAAAGATGGCCGCTACTATTTCTTGCGTAGTTACTGTGAACACGGCATGTCCCAAAATCACGACAAAATTACCTTTGTGAATGTCTAAAATCTTCCCGCACTGGTGTAATATGTTTGTTAAGTTAGTTGGTGTATTCTGGTGAAGTGTTCCGTGTAAACTTGTGTTAATTTGGTTATTTTGTCTGTTTTCACTCCTGGGGTTAAGTTTTTCAAGTTACGGTTAGGTTTGTAAAGTGAATCAGTTGAAATATAATGTTTTACTGTTTACTGTCACTCGTATAGTGAAGTTAGAGGTTTGTTTTCACTATTGTCGTGAATGTTTTTATATTATTAGTTTCAAAAAGTGTCTAACTTGTCTAACTCTCGTTCACTGATTTCAATGGCTAAACGCTAGCATCATGTTCGACTCGATTTTAAGAACGTTTTTGTCACACACCTATTCAGCTTGATATTCAACAAAAGACTAATTAACTTGGTCATAAATCTTGCCCAGTTAATCCTTGAAAAAGTATTGTTAACATTTTTCGACTTCCATACACATTAGAAAATATTACATTATATATGGAATTTTTCTATTTTATTCCTTACTTTTATGAATTACTAACCTTATTATTGGTTTAATTATCTCATTCCCTTTAAATTGATGTATTATAGTCCATATCTGTAGACATTTTGTGGAAATTAACAAATTTTGTTCACACTTTGGAAATATAGGCTCAAAATTGGATTTCCGTCTTTATACAAAATTCCTTCCATTTTAAATATTATTAATACTATTATAATAAATTTTAATTAGTCACATTACTCTCCCTTTCCTTAAATACATATAAATTACACCTTTGAACTGGTTTTTTGTGTTAATTTGTAAATTTGACATTGCTCTTTAAAATTAATTAATTTATATATTTTGACAATTTACAAAATGTTAAGGTATATTTCCTTATTGTCATTTTAATTCATAGGATCATTCCTAGTAGTGGTTAATTGTGTTATCTTATATAAATCTGGGTAGTTTACAGGATTTATAAGTGAATTATACTATTTTATATTGGTTCTCTGATTTCACCCAAATGGCCTAGATTTTAGAATTTTATATTTCTTTCTTTCTCAAATAATTTAAACTTAATTCCTCCTCTGACTTTACATAATTACAATTATATCAAAATAACATGATTTATAACTCATTGTATTGTGTAGTAGTTAATTAATACTACATATTTAAAATAAATAATTATGAACATGGTTCAGCAATCTGCACAATTGAACACATTGCAGATATGGTTTGAACATATATCTTTCAACTATTTTTGAGTTAACATAGCATACCTTTTAGAACATTATTACTGGTATGTAGGTTATTATTTATCAAACATAATTCTTTTTAAAACACATAACATAAATCTTATTTTCTAATAAACCTTACAAATACATTTATTTAACACATTGATTTTAGGATTGTGAAATAACAGTCTATTTAAACATGTTACACTTATTCATACTATATTAGTACCAGTCCTTTCTGGTTCAAACCATTACTACTGTGATCCCCCACATCAGTAAACATTAATTCCCATATTCTATTTATTATCATTTTTTTTTTTACAAATGTCTTGTAAATAAAGATTTACATTAAAATAATAAAATACTGGAAACCTTCCATTTCATTATTTTATTATGCTGTTTATTATTTAGATTTTAAAGTTGTGATATAGCATACTACTAAGTTATAGTATCACCAACTTTAAGTTTATTGCTTTTTTTTAAAAAACACTTACACAAATTCACTTTCACTGTTGGTTCTGATATTTTGAGTCTTATTATCTCAGACCAGACCTTTAGTAATCATGGACCGTTAAGACTAGTTTATTTCTTTATTACACAATAGCTTTAGCCGGTGCACTTCTTATAACGCTATACAGCACTTTAGTTTTCTCAATAATTACATTTTATAAGATTTTGGGTATGTTATACTTTCTTTTGCATAGTTTTTGTGGGTTTGGGATTGATAGTAGTTTATATAATAATAGGTTTTACTACGGTGTTTCTTTCATACTATTTCTTCCTCTCCTCCTGTCTTCCTTCTTGTCCTTCTTCATATCTTCCTTCTGGTATTCATTCTTGTCCCTCTTCTAGTCTTCATTCTTGTCCCTCGTCTAGTCTTCACTCTTCTGTTCTTCCTTCCTCATTCTTGGGTAAATCAAGGTACTTGGTGATATCACGACTGAGGTTTAGTTTGGAGTATTTAAATTATTTACTGAACTGACTTTATTCTTCTATACAGGCTTCAGGGTATTGTTTTCTTCCTGTTCACAAACTTTATTCTTTCCTCTTCGTGTTTTTTGGGGTATTTTGGTCTTCACCACCCTTTAATTGAGTCTCTTTTTCTTTGATATAGTCTTATATAACTGGTTTACTGCTCTGAGCTTCCTGGGTAACTTACTGGTATTATACTATGAGTTGATGAGTTGCTTCAATACTTTCTTTGGTTTCTGTTAACAGTGGTTTTTATATATTATGTAGTGAGGATTTTTATCTTATTGTGGTTCATTCCTCTGATTTATTTAAATGTCATTCAATATTATTATAACATTTGTCGGTGTAATTAAACTTTATGATTTCACATGACTTAAAATGTAGTGGATTTTCTGTCACGCTACAATATTTGTAAAAAAGTATATTACAATATATATTTTTCTATGTGTAATGATGTATGTAGATCAATTGTATGCGTATTTTATGTGTATGTCAATTATGTATTCCTGATATCAGTGGGTTATGTACGTTGTATATTATGCAACCATATTATTATAAATTCTTAAGAGACATGGAAGCAATTGCACTGTGATACTAGATGTTGGATTATAAGGGGGGTATTTGAATAATTTATGTGATGTTGAGCTTATGTAATATTTTATATATGTATATTTTAAGGATGTTTAAAGATTGCGAAAAAGAGTTTCTACATTACATTGTTATGCTATTTTGGGGAAGTGGATGTTACAAAATTTTTTTGAAGAATGATACATTGTATGTTGTATATTAATGTATATAATGTTATGCATGTTATAATTGAATATTAATGTTATAATCTCAAAGAGTGGATTGGAGAATTTTTAAAATGTAATTTTAAATTATACTAAATTTATATTGGGTTAAAAGAATTTGGCTTGCGGTCAAAATATATATATATATTTTTATAATGAATTTGGAAATAATAAAGACTGTTATAATTGTTATATATGTAGTAATCTCATAAATAAATAGTCAAGGAAGAACCATATTTTTCATTATATTTTGTAATATTTTTTATTAGTATAAAATGCAGACGGTGTCCCGACATCGGTGGAAGCCTCACGCGTAGTGAGTAGCGCGGGAGTCGTCCGATGGGTCTTCCCCGGTGTCCGTGCACGGAACCCCAGGAGTCTTAGGTCGGATCTCGCGAAAGATGGTCGCGCCATAGTCCCAGCGTCTCGCTCGTAATGTTGACGGCTTTCTCGGGCTTCGAAGAACGTCTCGTAACCCGGGGAGGTCTCTGACCGAGTCCTTGCGCGGGAGTTCGACCGGACCGGATGCCGGAAAAAGCAGGCGGTGTCCCGGCATCGGTGGAAGCATCACGCGTAAGGAGTTGCGCGGGAGTTGTCCGACGGGTCCACGGAACCCGGGGAGTCTTACGTCGGATCTCGCGAACGGCGGCCGAGCTAGCGTCCCAGCGCCTCGCCTGGCGTGTCTACGGCTTTCTAGGGATTCGGAGAACCTCCTGTACCCCGGGGAGGTCTCTGAACAAGTCCTTGCGCGGGAGTTCGACTGCCCAGATGCCGGAAAAAACAGGCAGTGTCCTGACATCGGTGGAAGCCTCACGCGTAGGGAGTAGCACGGGAGTCGTCCGACGGGTCTTCCCCGGTGTCCGACCACGGAACTCGGGGAGTCTTAGACCGGATCCCACGAATGCCAAGCCAGAGTCATAGCGCCTCGCTCGGCGTGTCTACGGCTTTCACGGGTTTCGGAGAACCTCCCGTACCCCGGGGAGGTCTTTGACCAAGTCCTACCGCGGGAGGTCGACCGACTCGGATGCAGGGAAAAGCTGGCGGCGGTCGAAGCCTCACGCGTAGTGAATAGCGCGGGAGTCGTCAGACGAATATTCCCCGTCCCCGGAACCCGGGGAGTCTTAGGACGAATCCCGCGAAAAACGGCCGGGGCAGGGTCCCAGCGCCTCGACGTTCTCGTGGAGGTAACACTGTATGGGGGTTGAGGAGCCGCGGTCCAAATCATCCACGGGAGCCGGGTTCTGCAGCGATACCGGGCTTTGGTTGCACAGATTCGGCGAAGTTCCGCGTGAACTTGTCCACGAGAGACAGGAAATCGTCCCCGTATATAAACGAGGTCGCGCCAGTCGTTACGCTTACTCTTGTACCGACGGTCGAAAGAGCAACACTTCTTCTTTCATCACTACCGCCGTTATTACACGCGATGATGCGGGGACAGCGCTCAGCGTCTCGTCGGACGTCGACAGCGTAACGTCTCCGCGCTTTACTTTTCCCCCACCGTGATCCCTTCCCCCTTCCCCTTCCCTCACTACAGCCGTTATAACACGAGACGAAGCGCCGATCAGTCTCGAGTCGGACGTCGACGGGGCAACATCTCTTCATCGACACGGCACGCGTTAGCTCGAGGAGCGACGCCAACGACATAAGTACTTTTTGTCTAGAGAACTTTATAAATAACACATCCATCCAAGAATTAATACCACGCGCGAACTGAGGTGAGCAATATTATATGATAACCAAATGTTAGTTATTTCAAGCGTGCCGAGATCGGTCCTAAGCCGGAACGTCAGAAATACAACTCGTAATGTGTTTGCTCCGACTTACCGACCAACATTGATTTCGGTTTTACACGCGAAATCCGTACAACGACATGGATTTTGTTTAGAAGTTTTAACTATACGTTAATTATGGTACCGTAAATGTGCGCACGTAGATAAGAACGTGCGCGTTGTTATCCTTGTTCGGCTGGATAATCGACCAGATACAGGAAATTGTCGTCAAAACGAGGAAAGTGCCGTATCAGAACAGGAAACAGGAAGTCGCGGCGTGAGACGGTACGACAGGAAATCGTTCGTGTATATAAGCGACGAAGCGCGGACCGCGCTCGGTCTCGCGGTGGACGGCGACGGAGCAACACCTCTTCTTCAACAGCGCTACGAGGAGGAGGAGGAGCGACGACCAACGGAATCGTAAGTGCGAAAACAGGTACACTCGCATTGTCTCCCCCCACCATAATCCCAATTCACCGAACACAATCACTTCCCCCACCACAACTTCTCCTTCCATCACTACCACCGTTATATAAACGAGACGAAGCGCCGACGACGATCAGTCTCGCAGCGGAAGGGGACGGAGCAACACCTCTTCAACAACCGACCAGAACCAACATCACAACGCCGACTACACTCTTCAAGGTACGACACAGCACGAGCACGAGGATGAGGATGAGGATAAGGTCGAGCACGAGCACGAGAAGACGAAGAACCAAGAAGAATGACCTAGGTCATAAGGTCATCCCGTCGCTGGCAGTTCGACGTCATAAATAATAAACACTGTTATAATTGGGTAGAAGCGAGTTTAATTGCAAGTCCCGTCTCAATGGACCCAGCGCAATTTTGCTTCTCTAGGCCTTCTGCCTAGTTTTAAATAACAAGTGGCCCCTCTTTCAAAAAAAAAAATTTTTAAAGAGGGGTTACACATTAATCACCGCAACTTCCGTATTCCTCTTTCCTCCTAAACAAGCACGGTTTTCCTTGTTCAACTTTACTACTATATTAATATAAAATAAATTTTCTTAAAAGAATTATTTTGTACAAAATGAATTATGTGAGGTGTGCATTCTGCAGGCGTAGAATTAAAAATTTGTTTAACTGCTTACATGTTACGTGCATCTACGAAAAGAATCGGTATATATTTTTCATTATACTTTGAAATATTTTTTATTAGTATAAAATGCAGACGGTGTCCCGACATCGGTGGAAGCCTCACGCGTAGTGAGTAGCACGGGAGTCGTCCGATGGGTCTTCCCCGGTGTCCGTCCACGGAACCCCGGGAGTCTTACGTCGGATCTCACGAAAGACGGTCGCGCCAGTGTCCCAGCGTCTCGCTCGTAATGTTGACGGCTTTCTCGGGCTTCGATGAATCTCTCGTACCCCGGGGAGGTCCCTGACCGAGTCCCTGCGCGGGAGTTCGACCAGACTGGATGCCGGAAAAAGCAGGCGGTGTCCCGGCATCGGTGGAAGCCTCACGCGTAGGGAGTTGAGCGGGAGTCGTCCGACGGGTCTTCCCCTGAGTCCGTCCACGGAACCCGGGGAGTCTTACGTCGGATCTCGCGAACGGCGGCCGACCTAGCGTCCCAGCGCCTCGCCTGGCGTGTCTACGGCTTTCTCGATCTTCGGAGAACCTCACGTACCCCGGGGAGGTTTCTGACCAAGTCATACCGCGGGAGGTCGACCGACCCGGATGCAGGAAAAAGCAGGCTGTGTCCCGGCATAGGTCGAAGCCACACGCGTAGTGAGTATCGCGGGAGTCGTCAGACGGATATTCCCCGTCCCCGGAACCCGGGGAGTCTTAGGTCGGATCCCGCGAAAAACGGACGGGCCAGGGTCCCAGCGCCTCGACGTTCTCGTGGGCATAACACTGTAAGGGGGTTGAGGAGCCGCGGTCCAAATCATCCACGGGAGCCGGGCTCTGCAGTGATAACGGGCTTTGGTTGCACAGATTCGGCGAAGTTCCGCGTGAACTTGTCCACGAGAGACCGGTAATCGTTCCCGTATATAAGCGAGGTCGCGCCAGTCGTTACGCTTTGCCGCCGCCCTCGAGCTCTGCTCGACGACCCACCATAATTTTAAAACACAAATTTGCCCACTCACCATCTGTCCACGCACCGACCTATCGAATCTGACCACATTCCTACCTGTCAAATCTCCGGTCCGTTGCAGGCCGACAGATGGATCGGGCGTTGTACCGGCTTTAGGTGTGCCTAGCGCCACCTTCAGTCGGAAACTTCCCCCCTCCAATCTCTCGCCTGCCTCGGTATCGCCATAAGGCAGTCTACCGGACTCTTACCGGGCTGGCGGAAGTGTATCGACCCGTTGTGGGCGAACAAATCCCGCAAATCCGTGCGAAGCGTTCGCGTAGACTTCCCTCTCAGCCCATTGGTGGATCGCGTCAGCGGTTCAGCCAATCACAGCCCGTCTCCTTCACCCCCGACAAAATAAAAACGGGGGTACCTATCCTTTCAGCGACAAGTTTCGCACCAAGCACACAGCAAGCAACAGGCAGTCATCGGGCTCGCCCGGACGCTGCCGTCACTGGGGCACGCACTGTGCTGTGCCCTGCACATCTTGGCATCGTTACGCTTACTCTTGTACCGACGGTCGAAAGAGCAACACTTCTTCTTTCATCACTACCACCGTTAATACACGCGACGATGCGGGGACAGCGCTCAGCGTCTCGTCGGACGTCGACAGCGCAACGTCTCCGCGCTTTACTTTTCCCCCACCGTGATCCCTTCCCCTTCCCCCTGCCATCACTACAGCCGTTATAACACGAGACGAAGCGCCGATCAGTCTCGAGTCGGACGTCGACGGAGCAACATCTCCCCTTCGACACAGCACGCGAGAGCTCGAGGAGCAACGCCAACGACGTAAGAACTTTTTGTCTAGAGAACTTTATAAATAACACATCCATACAAGAATTAATACCGCGCGCGAACTGAGATGAGCAATATTATATGATAACCAAATGTTAGTTATTTCAAGCGTGCCGAGATCGGTCCTAAGCCGGAACGTCTGAAATACAACTCGGGATGTGTTTGCTCCGATTTACCGACCAACATTGATTTCGGTTTTACACGCGAAATCGGTACAACGACATCGATTTCGTTTAGAAGTTTTAACTATACGTTAATAATGGTACCGTAAATGTGCGCACGTAGATAAGAACGTGCGCATTGTTTTCCTTGTGCGGCCGGATAATCGACCGGATACAGGAAATTGACGTCAAAACGAGGAAAGTGCCGTATCAGAACAGGGAACAGGAAGTCGCGGCGTGAGACGTTACGACAGGAAATCGTTCGCGTATATAAGCGACGAAGCGCGGACCGCGCTCAGTCTCGCGGTGGACGGCGATGGAGCATCACCTCTTCTTTAAAAGCGCTACGAGGAGGAGGAGGAGGAGGAGGAGGAGGAGCGACGCCCAACGGAATCGTAAGTGCGAAAACAGGTACACTCGCATTGTTTCCCCCACCATAATCCCAATTCACCCAACACAATCACTTCCCCCACCACAACTTCTCCTTCCATCACTACCACCGTTATATAAACGAGACGAAGCGCCGACGACCATCAGTCTCGCAGCGGAAGGGGACGGAGCAACACCTCTTCTTCAACAACCGACCAGAACTAACATCACAACGCCGACTACACTCTTCAAGGGACGACACAGCACGAGCACGAGCACGAGCACGAGGATGAGGATGAGAATGAGGACGAGAACGAGCACGAGCACGAGAAGACAAAGAAACAAGAAGAATGACCTAGGTCATAACGTCATCCCGTCGTTGCCAGTTAGACGTCATAAATCCATGACGTCAGGGATTTATGACGTCGCAACTAATGACGAGGACGAGGACGAGTATGAGGATAAGGATGAGGACGAGAACGAGCATGAGAAGAAAAAGAACCGAGAAGAATGACCAAGAAGCACACACGGACGAACAGGGAACAACAACCAACCAACAACCACCCACGACCCACACACACAACACCACCACACGAAGGGGGACTCCGGATACAGCTGTTTAGGATCCGAAGTGTTTTAGGATCAGCTGGCCAATTCCCACCGAACGAGTGACCTCGTCATCAACACGCACACGCGCGATGATCACGACGTCACTCATTCCAACGTCAGCCGTGACCTAGGCCATGACATCAGCCCGACGTTGCCAGCTCGACGTGATCCAGCTGCGACGTCGCTTACACGACTTCACGGTTTCCTGACGTCGATATTACTACGTCACTACCACGTCATGACCTACCTCACTGTGACGCCATGACATACGTTACTTACGTGACGTCACATAACGTCACTTCCGGTCACATGGCGTCACCATTTCCGGACAGCTGATCCTGAGCTACTTCCTGGTTGAGGAGCCCCCCAACACACTACTGACGATAGTTCCGTTAGCGCGGACACATGGATCGGGCAGACAATTCCTTTTCCTTGGATCACCGCTATGTCCAAGACATCGGGAGCCGCGCGGAGTTTTGAGGGGTAGAACGTAGGTTGGGCAGGCCCAATCACTGTCACCCTGCGTGAATCTGCAAGCCTGCGTAAGGGTTTCCCGTTTGGGGCAGTCAAGCGACTGTTCCAATCGCGATGCTTACAATTCAGGTCGCCGGCCATGATGACCCTCCTGTGTGCATCGAACGCGACCGCTAGATCGGGGTGAAGGAGCTCTTTTTGCGGCGGTTTGTACGCCGCTACCAAGAGTACACCGCCCAGAGTGTTTAACATCTCCACAGCGGTAACTTCCAGGTGAGTCGTTGCAGGCAAGAGGACTCGGTGATGTTCATGACTGAGCCTCACCGCGACCGCAGTACCGCCACCAGCAGTGCCCGGCCTGTCGTTTCGATAGCACGGAATGAATCGGTGGTGTGAGAGACTCTTATTACACTTTGGACATGGGTCGTGGCGAACCAGTAGTCTTACGCCTTCTTCTGATTGGCTAGTGGTGTTAGACAACAACTTCATGCGGACTCCAAAAGATTATACAGTAAAACTTCTTTTATACGTTTCTCACTTATACGTTTTTCACACTTACTCGGTTTTTCTCCAATGTCCCGGCGAAATTCCTGTACTTCCCATGTTATTTTATTTCGGTTATACGTTTTTCGTTTATTCGTTTTTTTTTCACTTATACGATCATATTCTTAAGTCCCTGGAGATACAAATCTTCATTTATACATTTGAATATTTGCTCTGCTTTACGTCGCGTGTATAAAAAAATGAATGTCTGAACGCAGATATTGTGGACAGACCCTACATTTCTAGGGAATTGTCAGTTAGTGTCGTTCGGCTGAGTTAGCAGTTGTTGTGTAATTTTTGAGCCAGCTTAGATTCCTAGATACATATGGTATCTGCACACTGCTCGTAGAGGTTGTCGTTTTGTGGACATCAGTTCGTCGACCACATCGGGGAGATTACTGATGGTATTAAGCAGAAAATGGACAAAGAAGACCACGTGGATGATGACGAAGAACCAACGCAGACCCCCATGTATTTTAGTGCCCTAGAGACAATTAAACATGTCATAACTCACTGTAATTATCGGACGAAAATATGACGCAGTTGTCAGTATTTGAAGGCATACTTTATTCTGCCGCCGCGCGCGCAAAAAAAAAAAAAACGGGAAAGATAACAGATTTGAGGGGGGGACTGATTAATTATATACGCGTAACTTTTTCTCTACATATATCTTGTGTTTTATAAGTTTATATTGAAAGCCTATTATTTTTTCAAGTTGTAAATTGTACGTAATTTATATTCAGTACCATAACATTTAATTTTACCATTTGTGTTCTATTTCACTTATACGTTTTTCACACATATACGTTTTCTCTTTGAAGTCCCCCTGAAAAACGAACACCTAAATGAAGCTTTACTGTATATATGGGGTCCTTCTTAGGGTCGCTAACCTTAGTTTCATTACTGTGGTCACTGACTACAAAACCTTTGTTATTGTTCTCAGCCTTTTGCACTGAAGATGAACCTCGAAGGAGTGGCCGAAACATTTGCTATTAACAAAACTGAACCAAGGCCTGAAAGCCCAGTAAGCTAAAATTTTAACAACAGTAACTACACATTTTTATATCAGTCATGCCGTTATTGCATGTTTACCGGTTGTAACTAGAAACATAATGGCCACTATGCATTGTGTCTTGTGACATACATGATCTTATGGTAATTCTTGTTTCTCTGCTTTAACAGGAAAGAGCGAGTTTGTATATACCATTTCTATGTTTATCCATGATAAGTGTGGTGGGTGTTGTGTTGCAGTCTCTTGTAATGTTGGTATTGCTACAATTGAACTCTTTTTTTTTTGGATTTCTCATTGGTATAGGTAAGTACTGGTGCTGTATCATTACAAACTTACTTAACATGAATGGATATGCCGTCTCCCTTGTTAAGACAACACAAAAGTCGGGAACTAGTTCAATTCTTTACCAGTAAATTAAACTAGCTGCCGTTGTTAGTAAAAATACTTACCAACAAATTACAAAACAATTATGATATAGGAAATTGACAAGGTTTGCATAAATTTATTCACTCACTAGGTGTTAGCGAAAACATCTCTTTATTGCTATTCAAATATTATGCTTGATTTTAAAGAAAAGTTATTTTAGTAAATTCTGCTTTTACTGCTACAAAGATCTTAAGTATATTATTCGTTTTATCTCAAAATTTATTCATACAGATGTTAGTTTTAATACCACGGATCCGGGTCTCAACTTTCTCAAAATTTAATTTATCAAAACTTCAACCATATTATTGGAAGAATAATATTGGTGATACTCTACATTATTATCTTACATTTATCTATACATTGCGGTTACTATTACTTCATTACAAAATTACAAAATTTACAAATCTGATAATTTGTTCTTTACATTGCTAAAGTTCTTTAAAGTTCTTTGTTACTTCTTTTATTAAGGCGAAATTTACAAAAGTTGTGGTTTGATATCACCTGAATTTCATATGAGGTTGTTGTTGTATCCTTGGGGCATCTCCTGTCGTCTTCTAAGGGTGGAGTACGTTGTTCCTGGTGAATCTACATCGGGTTGATTATTTCTGCTCTCGAAGATCGGTTGTTTACTTGAAGTTCCAATTGTTGTAGTTTCACTTTCCTTGGTCCAGACTTTTGTAGTTCACATTTTTTTTATTTTAATTATAGTTCTCACTTTGCAGTACTAAAGTCTAGTAGTTACCTATCTTACACTTACATTTTATATTTTAAAAAGAGATGTGTTGGCTACCTTTTTCTTTCTGTATGTATTCTCACTAACTCTACACACTACATTATTCACAATAAAACCATCTCACGCTGGATATACTTTTAAGGACATACACTTACGTGTATGTACACAACACCAAAACTCACATCTTGTCATGGCGAAGTTCTACTGGCGAATGCGCGTATAGTTTAGGGGCGAGGGCTCAGTAAGCTGGTGCGTATTTACGCACTAAGGAAATAGTTCGTACTTTATATATAATTAATTATTCATTAATTAGAATGTAAATACTTTATGTTTACTTTATTATGACTTAGGGATTTATTTATTTATATAGTCGCATTTTAACAATTAAAGTAATTATTATTATTATTCTTTACTTAATACCTTTCTTGGCGTGTTGGTACTGGAAAGTTTTAAGTTGATTCAGGAATCTGGGTATAGGTAAGGGTGTATGATACTCTTACTTATTAAAATTAAAAATTTTAATTTGTGCGATTTTCGATATATTTAAAATCGTCACATCCTCCTGCACTTAACTATGAAAAACGGGGGGGTGTAATAATAGAAAATCTAATAAACATAATTATATTTTTTCTTTCGTGAAATTCCCTTTCTCTCGTTTCTTAACATTTACCTTAATATTATTTACATATAAATAGATATTACTTATCTATTAATCTATTTGTTACTCTTGTTTCCCGTAACTTCACAATATAGTGGCCCGACTGATTACCTTGCATACTCTAACTATATTGGTTAGCTTTCTGCGCTTTCTTTAACCCTTGTAAAGAACTTTCTTTAAGTGCGGCGCCATTGTGACTATGTTACGTCTTGATCCCTATATCTCTTAATTCTACTACAGTAATCTAAAGCCAATCCCATACTTGACCTTAGATCCTATCTTAACACTAATTTCTTATTCTACTGAGATACGCGGAATTTCACAAAGTGGGAATCTTTATTTACATTTAAACAATGAGCAGTTACAATCTAAGAGGGGTCAAACACTGGACACATTGTATCATACACTAGGGTGATTTACCATTGTTTACTTCGGTATCAATTCAAGACAATAGGGGTGGGTTACTACAATATTTCCTGCACGAACAAGTTTGTCTCTATTACTGTCAAGCTGGGGGAATTATTTTGAAGCAGGCCACGACCGGGCGTTTACACGACTCAAATATACTTTTATTATTATTTTCTCTTTACTCATCTTACTCCTACACTTTACACTTTTATTACACGTTATTTTTATTCAAGCTATTATTAAACCTTTTTATTTAAAGTACTTATTATTTATTTTATTTCAAACACTTATAAACTTGAATTTATTTAAACACACACATATATATCTTATTTCATATTAAGCTTCCATATGCAATCTTATCTTAATTAATCAACATAACTTATCTCACAACAATTAGATTCTCAGTATTGACATATATAATTAATCAAAACAAAACGATAATACCATTTTAGTAGAGAGCAATTTCATATACGGAAAGTTCATTGCTTTACCAACAGCACAAAGAGTCAGCTGTTTTGGGGTGTCGTCGAGTTGCGTAGGGTGGTAATTCAGGACAATACAAAACAGTAAAGAGCTTGTCTAATATGGTTTTGTTTTCTTATGGGGAGGAGGGGTTATGAATGAGAGGAGTGTTTACAAAGGGGAGAGTTTACATTCCACAACACGTATTTAACATGAACCGACTGGTTTGGAATTGAATACTTACCAGCTATGACTTGCTTATTACGCCAAACTAGCGATACTAATATTATTATAATATAATTAAAATTTTACTCATTTATTTTTTTGTTTATTTCAGAGTGAATAAATTTATGTTTGTCCTAGTTATCGTTAACGAATTATAAAATGACACAACCACAGCAACATAATTATGTGGCGCAATTTCTGTATGTGACACTCTGTAAACAATTAATTAATTTTTTTTTTTACTTATTTATTTTTACAATAGCAGAGTGGCGCAATTTTATGCCGTCTCCCTTGTTAAGACAACACAAAAGTCGGGAACTAGTTCAATTATTTACCAGTAAATTAAACTAGCTGCCGTTGTTAGTAAAAATACTTACCAACAAATTACAAAACAATTATGATATAGGAAATTGACAAGGTTTGCATAAATTTATTCACTCACTAGGTGTTAGCGAAAACATCTCTTTATTGCTATTCAAATATTATGCTTGATTTTAAAGAAAAGTTATTTTAGTAAATTCTGCTTTTACTGCTTCAAAGATCTTAAGTATATTATTCGTTTTATCTCAAAATTTATTCATATAGATGTTAGTTTTAATACCACGGATCCGGGTCTCAACTTTCTCAAAATTTAATTTATCAAAACTTCAACCATATTATTGGAAGAATAATATTGGTGATACTCTACATTATTATCTTACATTTATCTATACATTGCGGTTACTATTACTTCATTACAAAATTACAAAATTTACAAATCTGATAATTTGTTCTTTACATTGCTAAAGTTCTTTAAAGTTCTTTGTTACTTCTTTTATTAAGGCGAAATTTACAAAAGTTGTGGTTTGATATCACCTGAATTTCATATGAGGTTGTTGTTGTATCCTTGGGGCATCTCCTGTCGTCTTCTAAGGGTGGAGTACGTTGTTCCTGGTGAATCTACATCGGGTTGATTATTTCTGCTCTCGAAGATCGGTTGTTTACTTGAAGTTCCAATTGTTGTAGTTTCACTTTCCTCGGTCCAGACTTTTTTAGTTCACATTTTTTTATTTTAATTATAGTTCTCACTTTGCAGTACTAAAGTCTAGTAGTTACCTATCTTACACTTACATTTTATATTTTAAAAAGAGATGTGTTGGCTACCTTTTTCTTTCTGTATGTATTCTCACTAACTCTACACACTACATTATTCACAATAAAACCATCTCACGCTGGATATACTTTTAAGGACATACACTTACGTGTATGTACACAACACCAAAACTCACATCTTGTCATGGCGAAGTTCTACTGGCGAATGCGCGTATAGTTTAGGGGCGAGGGCTCAGTAAGCTGGTGCGTATTTACGCACTAAGAAAATAGTTCGTACTTTATATATAATTAATTATTCATTAATTAGAATGTAAATACTTTATGCTTACTTTATTATGACTTAGGGATTTATTTATTTATATAGTCGCATTTTAACAATTAAAGTAATTATTATTATTATTCTTTACTTAATACCTTTCTTGGCGTGTTGGTACTGGAAAGTTTCAAGTTGATTCAGGAATCTGGGTATAGGTAAGGGTGTATGATACTCTTACTTATTAAAATTAAAAATTTTAATTTGTGCGATTTTCGATATATTTAAAATCGTCACATGGACCACATTAGATTGTGTCTTTTATACATGTAGACCTGATCTCAGACATTAACATGTTCTCTGCCATGTTGGTTATAATGACCGAAATGTATCAAGTTAATCAAGATGTGTTGGTCATTATGACCAAAGAATAACATTATATTGTAGGCACCAAAAACTGGCTGGTGCAGGAGGATGGAATGACCAAAAACCGCTGGCAGAGAATGTGTTAATTAAATTCAGAACTTTTGAAAACAAGTAGTGTACTACAAACAAACAAATAAATAAAAAGAATAAATTGAACAACTATGTTTGGAAGCAATAATGAATAATAAATAAAGAAAGAAATTGGTGTGAAGAACCAAAAAACATGAGTTTTTAAAAATTATTTATAATTTAATAATTAGGCCTACATTATATTAGACATAAATCTGAATTAGAAATAACTACTCTCCTGTTGTCTTCAGCTTATTATCTTATTGCTATGAAAAAACTACAGGTAACCAAATTTTATAATTTGATGGTAAAAATTGGTATAATTAATAAGATTGGGTTACTTCTAATGTTCTGACGTGATTAAGTGAAGTCATGGCAGAATACTGTGCTACAAAGTTGGTTATTTTTAATTAAGTGCTAATATTTTTGGTGAAGTAGCAATGGTTTAAAACTAAGCCCTGCATTTGCAGCCTGCTTAGTGAATGATAATCATAACAATTTGAGAACGTGAGTTGGTCTGTGGTCTCTACTACACCTCCCTATTTGTTTGCATAAAGGTAAGGAAGAAAAGTGGGGATAGCGGTAAGACCCAGCTCGCAAACTTAGTGTGTTCGAAGTCACTTTACATGTGACCAATAGGAGGCCTAATTGTGTGAAAAAAATAATGTCTGAGTCTGAGTATATTGTTCTTATTAGTTTTATCATTATAAGCATAATCAGCTATAATTTACATCAAAGACAAAATAGCAAGTAGCACTAAACCTGCAGTCAGAAAAGAAAACCCAAGATGATGGTAGAAGTTTAAGTTTCTTTGATGACTTCATAGTATCAGATTGTAGTAATGGTATAGTAATCCTGTATAATTCAGTTTTTTGTAACGTTTCAGGCATTCATGTATATTTTGGCTTAGTCGTCTACAGTGACTATCGAGACCAACTGCAGAAAGGCAGTGGAGATCCTGGAGATCCCTGAATTCTCAACCATTGGAGCCCAGTTGTTCCGGACATTTGTGCTTTGTAACAGTTTATGAAGCTTATATATTAAATTTATTTTAGTACCGGTACATTTTTTATACATATTTCATATTCTAAGTAGATATTATTCGGTAAGTTACCAAAAATGTAACACCTCTATGGTGTGTTTGCAGGTACTAAATAATTAGAAAAGCCAGTTTCTCTACCTGAAACATTTAATAATACAAGTAGTTTGCTTGAAGTTAACCAACAGTACATAAATTATTGTATACAGTTTTTACAGAACTCCGAGTCAGCCGTTTTATCCCTTTTTACATTTTAATGTTATTCTTATTGTTATTACTGTATCTTTTTCATTAAAGAAATTGCTTAAAATACATATTTTTTTATTATTTATTTATCCGCTTCTACAAAATTGCACTAATTTTGTATCTGTTGTCTGAGGAATGTAATTCTTCTCTGCAGTGAATCACTTGTCTAAATATTAGTTCAGACCATGCTAGGATTGGTTACACATTAAAGTAAGTCATTGTCAGTGAGAAACTGTGAAAAGCTGGAATAATTTCAGCAACTGGTGAATGACGGACTGAATGTCAAAGAAAAAAGAATGCAGTATATCATTGCAACAAAGAAGCATAAATAGAAGCTATTAAAAAAAAATTCTGTTTCCAAACTGAAGAGGTTTGTGAACTGACAACTATAGGAAACTGGAAGAAACACACCAGTCAAGTAAGAAAAGGGAAGGAAAAGAAGCTTGAGTTGAAAAATGGTTGATGAAACATGGGCAATGTTCAGAAAGAAAAGGCACAAAAGAAATATCTTTCAAGGAAAAGTAGAATACCAAGAAGTGTTTTAACAAAGAAATGCAAGAATACCACTCTTCTGGCAACTATAAATGTGAAATCTGAAAAATAATTTGAAGCATTGAACATATAATTGGAGTCATAGTAGAAAAACATGTCCTGAATGTGTGGCAGGTTACTACAGATAAACACGGAAGGGGAACAGCCAGACCAAAATGAGGAAGAAAGAATAAGATAGAGGGTAAAAAAAATAAGATGGAAAGTAGTTGAGGTAAGCTAAATAAGTTAAGGATGGGGGTGCAAAAGTTGAACTGAATAACCCTGAATGCACTTAGCTTACAGTCACTCAAAACATATAGACCTTGCAAATGTAGACATTCTTGTGGTGTACTCCAAAGTGTGCATTGTGCACGGACAACCATTTAAAACTTGGTGCCATGGCTCGGCTCGCTAGTCTCCAGAAGCATCCAGTATTAAACATTACAAATAATTGAAAATGTGGTTCAAACTGCTTAATGTAGAATATTACAATTTGCACTAAAAATAAATTTTAGTATATTTACTATAAATTTAAACCCTATAGTAGACCTATATGTCTAGCTCAAGCAGTTAAAGCTTATTTGCAGACCGAAAATGTTAATACACACACTAACAGCATTTAATAATTAGAGAGATAAAAAATGCATAAACATTTTATTTATTGCACTTTGGATAATAAAATGTCTTAGTGTTTATAACAAAGGAAATTTATTTAAAATAAATGTGTTAAAAATGAACACTTGTGGTAATAAATCTTAGATGAGGGCAACAGTCACCGGTGGATTGAAACGTTGCTGCAACTTGTACAATTGAACATAAAATTTATAAAATATTTCTTTACAAAGAAGACAGTTGTGTTACAGAGATATAATTTTTAAAGAAATATGGAATATAGCATTGAGACATCAATAAAATTGTAAATGCTTTAAAATTTGTGCTTACATTTAGTGTTAATTGCAAAGTCAGACAAGGAGAGAGTGTAAGGAAAACACGGAGGCAAGAGAGATCGCGGCAGCTCAAATAAAAGTCAATACTAACAATTAAACTGGGACGGGCTTTAGAAATTGAAATTGACTACGACAGAGAAGACAGTTTTGTAGACAATGCCTCATGTAGGCTGCTACGTGATCCCAATTGTGTTCACTCTGCAGCATTAGTCTGATGATATTTTTGGGCACGATCTGACGATCTGTCCCACTACCTTTTCTATGGTTTGCCTCGCCACTTTTCATCTGTGAGAAGTGGAAAATGTGTGGTGCATATCGTCTAGTTTCCGTTTGCAGAAGATGCTATCTGGTCAGTCTACCTTCCTCATCCTATATACGTAACCCCACAACAGGCCATGTAGAAATTATTATTGCAACGATACGTTTAGCATAAGCATATGTATCAACCCCTGACTCAGGTATGATAACATACGAACGCACGTATGAGATATATAAGATGTAAATAATAAAAATAATGTAATAATTAAGCATTAGGCATAAGAGATAATAAAAGAAATAAACGTAGTATTTAATTTTAAATAACTAAATATTGTAAGTGAGCCTGCATATGGAATTAAAAGCTTCGTTGGTTTTTAATCGTAGCGAAGGGGAGAAACTGACACGCGCTGACCGGCAGAGGTGATGTCATAGTGACAGGCAACCGCTTGTGTATCAGTCTGCGTGTGTGTGCCAGTATACATGTGTAAACGAGAGACAGGTTGAATTATGCAAACGAGGGTGGAAGATTTTACACAGTTTTTTAAATACTGAACGAAAACCAGAAGTGACACGAATCAGCGACATACGTAAAAACATATGTAGCGCCTGGCGCTATCATTCAAGACTAAGTGGTCATTGATCGTGGGAACCGTTCAGCCACCGTGTGAAATTTTGCCATAACTGCCATAATTTACACACCTTAACATTCATAATTTGCATAAACAAAGATTAATATTATACCTAACGATTGGTGAAATAATATTTATAAAAAAGTGTGCGCTTCATAGAAAGACGCGTAGGTTGAAATTAGCCATTAAATCGACGCGCGGACTTGTTCAATGTTGTCAAAACAGTTTCCAACAGGCATGGGACGACGGCAGCAGTATAAAACCCCAGCGAGCGACACACTCTTTCTCACTCAGACTCAGATAAAGCTCAGATAATCCACGCATCTCGCAACCGCGAATTTTACAAAGTCATGTAAGGTTTTTAAACAGTATTCAATAACTTGAAGTGCGATGGAACCGGCATTACGTCGGTGCATGTAATAGTGGAACACGATTGTTTTAAGAGACTATAAAATCGTAATCTACGAGAAGTCGTATCGTCGATGAACTTCAAGAAATAACATAGAACTTCGAGACATCCACGAGGGACAAGATAAGAAGAGGATAGGAACCAGAGCAGAAGACGAGATGACGCAGGGACAGCCACATGCAGCTACATCCAGCCGTACATCATCACGACCAGAAGTCCACGTCAGAACTCAGCATCCAGGAGACGGAGCGAGGAATTTCAACGACGCAGAGACAGAGAAGGTGATACCGAAGAGGATCAACAAACTCGAGAGTCCAGATGACGGTAACGACAAAGTTAAATGGTTGCAGAAAAATGCAGGTGAAGTCAGACATTTATTTAATATTATAAATGACCCTGAGGTCTATCGAAAGAAAGCTCTAGATTCCATAAACAAGTTTACAAAGAAAGTAGTATATTTTTAAATTTTCATAATGAATAAATAAATGTTTAAAGTATAATTGATAATAGAGAATATAACTGTAGTAATCTCATAAATAAATGGTCAAGGAAGAACCATATTGTTATTATATTTTTGTATTTGATTAGATAATTAAATTTAAGTATGAGAGTTACGTTATATATATTGTTAGAACACAAACAAGCCACTCCAATACCAGGGAAAAACGATGAATCAACTATATAAAATGTTTCAACTAAAGAAAATAAAGTGACGATGACGCGATAAACGACTACATGACCCAACCCAAGTGATTGAATCAAGTGATTGACCAAATAAAATAAAACCAAATGAGAAGGGGAAAAACCAAAAATAAAATGAAATAAAATGAAATCAAAGAAGAAGGAAAATGAAAATGAAACAAACCAAGTATAAATGAAATAAAATGAGAAGAAATGAAAAGACACAAACAAATAAGATAGAATAGAAAAAGGAGAAATGTTACACTCAAATATAATAACGAAAAAGAAACAAATAAATAACAAATGTAAAAGATAAGTATTAGAATCGACTAAATGATCAATGTAAATGATAATTGATAAAACCCGATAAAGTAATGAAAAAACTAAAAGTACACTAACTAAAGAAATAGAGTTTAAATGTAATCAAGAACTGTATAATGACATGAACTTATTCGTAGTACAAATAGCCTTTGTAAAGAGAGAGATAGTGAGATATTGAGATAGTAAACATAAATAAGTGACAAAGAGAATGTAATGTTAGGGATTACCCACTAATAACACTTAAATAACAGATAAGAAGTGAAAAGTGAAAATGTAAAACCCCAAATTAATTAGAAACCCTATTGATAGGTATAAACACTTAATAATCTGTGATGAACACTAAATGATTAATGATGAACAATATTATTATATATTGATAGTATTAAGATTAATTGTAAATGAAGGATACAACAGTATTCAGGGTAGGTCAAAAGTTAGTGTTACCATGGCTAGAGAGTAAAGTTAGTATAAGAAAAAATATAGTAAAGAAAATAAGAGTCAAATCAATCAACACCCCATGTATTAAGGGATAGTCAATTAAGTAAATTTAAATGGTGTGATGATGTTTATCACCCAAAAAATTATTAAGAATGAAACGAATTGTAAACAAACGTTGCATAATAACTGTAAAAGAATGTTTGATTAAATCTATGAATAGGAATATGGCTGAAGGGATTATACAGACCATAAGCCCAAATGTTATGTTTTATGTAATAGAGAATAATAAATAATAGCCAATTTATAAACAATGGCAAAATAAATAAGTAAAAAGATAAATTTATGAAAATCTAATAACACTGGAAGGGCAGTTAGAAAATAACAAACAAACCATAATATAGAAACTAATGAAAACATACAATTATTGTAAAAACAGATCCAAAACAAGTCAACAAGTAAACAAATCACTTAGAATACCAAAACAAAACATGTACGAGGGTAAATTAAAATATAATTAGTATAAAATAAGAAAATAAGGCCAATTGCTACTTAGGCCTATGAAATGCCTAACTGTAAAAAACCAATAACTACAAATTGTCAAAAATTAACAAGAATATTAGCAAATCCAAGGCATAACTATTCAAGGATAATTTGTGAATCATATTAAAAGATAAAATGTTAGATTAAGAACTTAAAATAAGAAAGAAATGTAATTAACAAATATCAACATAATTGTCCAAACAATAATACATAAGAAAACCCAACTTTTTGGGATGTCAAAATGATCTTTGAAAGAAAATACGAACAGTAGTGATAATATTTAATACATAGAAAGGAAGATGGAAGAATAATAGCAATCAGAAGATATACAGTAATTTTGAATAAAAATTCAAATATGATAACAATGGTCTTAAGTCAGCCAATCAAGAGCAATCAGTAACCATGACAACGGAACGTTGTTTACGAATTTTCCGTTAAAACCTATTACTCCATAAGTGACGCTCATCAGGGATAGACGCCAAGCCGTGAATGACCAAAATTTTAATATAAAACGTTTAAGGAGTGATCCAAATTTGCAAAAGTGATGACGTAAGAAGCTGATGAAGGACGAGAACATTTAACTGATGCCAAGGACCAATTTAACGAATTCTAAATTAATAAATTTCAACAACTAATATGAAAAAGATGCCAGACGTACTTAAGCCCCAAGAATATTGAAAATTGATGACGATTGAAGACCCTATCCCATTACAACTGTCTGACAGTACACCACCAGTCGACTGATTTGATAAGTATTGCTAAAATACCCAAATTTCTGAATTAAATTCTCTTTAAATTTTTCTCACAGTAATCTGAACTCTCACTATAAACTGATGATATTATTTCTTTCAAAGATTAATAAAAAATAAATAAAACATTAAAATTATGTTAACTAGCAAAATAACCTGTATGAAAATTACGAACTTTTGAAACACACTTTACTACACTTCAGGAACAAATTATAATTACACAGTATATTATCTAAGTACAACTAATGTAAGGTAGTGTACTTTATTGTAATCATTATTAATATCTTTTTCGTAATCACAAGAATCCAGGACTTGAACGAAATTAATTGTAAACAAACGGTTTCAGTCGCCATGTTTGACTGAATTATTCGTTCAGATCGCTTCGCCGAACCTTGAGATTTTTGTCTTATAATAATTGTCTGTGCAAATTTGTTTAATAACAAAAATATAATTTTATATATCACTGAATAAATACAAATCGCCATAAAATAAACTAGTACTGAGTTTTAACCACTGTTTTTATTTCATAGGGAAGTGCATTATATAAATTGTGTATTATTTAGCAAAGAGGACGGTAAGCGCTCACGTCGGAAACTCCGCGAACTATCAGCGAGATTTATAAACCCGTACAGGCGGGAATAATTGAATTCACCAGACCGTCATAGCCACGAACGTTCAATCGACCTATTTTGTATTTTAATTGTTTTCAGCATAAACAATTTGGCGCCACCCGGGATTTATGCACACCTACTAAGAACAGGTAAGCTTCCCACATTAGTGTACTGGTAATTTGAAGGATCGCTACGGACATCGTCAGCGCAACATATAAGTAACGACCACTCGTGTGAGGCGAACACACACAATACTTACACATTTAAAGAGACGTAAGAATCTCGTCGTTACAATATATATATATATATATTGTAATACCACAAATGTTAGATCGTACTCTTTACGCTGTTTCTAATTATTTTGTGCTATATTTATTTATAAAAAAAATAAATAAAATTATTTTTGTTTTTTTAATTTTTTCTTTGATTTTTATTTAATTAGTTTTTTATTGTATTTGTTTTATTTGAATGTAATTTATTCCGTTATTCAAATTATTTAATTCGATATTAAATGGTTAAGAATTATTAATTAATGTTGATTTGCTTTTCAACAGTTTTGGTAAAGTTTTATTTAAAGAAATGTTTTGCGTCAGTTCGGTTCGATTGTGAAATCGACTCGTCGCATATAGGTTATCTGCTGATTCACTCCTTTTCGATGACGTTCCAATTGCCTAGGTGTGTTCACTCTTCCTTTCCTACTTAAAAATCTTCTATTCTAACTTTATTTAATAAATAAAACTCCTTTTAAAATCAATTAATTATATTTATTTGTTTTTATTTCTTTTAAAATTAGTATTACGACTCACAGATCGAAAATGTTTGTTTCCCGGATCAACTCTTTACCTCGGGTCGATTGTTACAAAATTAAGTTTTTCTGTTTCATAATATTAATTATAGGATTCTTTTTAACTGCTATGAAAGGCCAGAAATGCTATTAGGAAGTACAATACTTACAAATGTTTAAAAATCTTACTTACAATTACACATAAAGTTAATTTTGTTTAAGTATTGAACAATAATTATTTAATTCAAATGACCAAAGTCAACAAACATGGCCGCTTCGAGTTTGGATTGATGACGATAAATTCAAAGATGGCCGCTTGGGTTGAACCTCAAAGAATACAAACGTTTTATGTCACTGTTTCTTTTAAAATAAATGATTTTATTTGAAGTGTTCACTGTAATTATAGTTAATTCTCTGTTTTCTTTCACTATTGTGTTGTTAATAAGTGTTGGTGAAGTTATTCTTGGTGTTGTGTAGTAGTAAACAGTGCTTTTATTATAAGGTTAAGGTCTCACCATATCTAGTAGGAATACTTCTTCCTTTTTTTTTAATTTCTTTTAGTTTTACTTTTTACTTATTCTTTTCTTGCTTTATACTTATTAAATTTTCATTATCTTCATTTTTGAATTTTGTCTTGTTTTAATATAAATTTCTTAATTTTCCCCACACAGAATTGATACTTTGTTAAACTTTGGCTCCCGGCTTCGCAGAGCTGACCTGTACGTTTTGCTGCCTAACAATAGAATAATTGAATTTCTTACTCCTTCAACGGTCTTGACCAAATTTTTCTAATTTCTCATTGGTCAATAGATCTGAGTTCATGGGTCACATGACCCTCATTACTTAAATTATTTGTTTTTTCAATTTCCACTACTAATTACTCCCTGACTATTACTTAATTATGCTTAACTTAACATCTTGGTTTTCCTGGTAAAATTACAAACAATTTGATACCCAACATGACCTGTATGTTTGAACTAATAGATCTTTTTGGTGATTCACAAAATCATGTTCTAATTTCTTAAACTATTTAATACATTGTAATTACTATAAAAAGAAAATCTATTTAACAATTCCAGCTTATTATTACTAATTTACAGTGTTTTTATCTTTTATTAACTATGATTGACCATAATTTTGATGTTTAATATTGTCCTAGGTCATATCATTTCTTTAGTACCTTGTTTTATTCTGTTACAATTATTATTTGTACTGTTGGTTTAATACCTTACTTTTAATTATAACTTTTATCTGTTTTTTATTACAGTGGATTAAAATCCTTATTATACCCTTATTCTTGTACCTCCTTAACAAACTTTATAAACAATTTAACTTACTGTCATGTTTCCATGATTGATATTCTAATAAATCTTCAATAGTTAAATTAACTTTTAACAAACATAAAAAAATTTTTAAAATAAAAAATTATCAACTCTTTTCCCTGTCTATCCAGGTCTGTTAGTTGCTTAAAACACCTTGTTTTTTTAGGCCTATTTTAGGTATTATTTGGTACTATATTCTAAACTACACCTTCGAGTTGGCCTATAGGCTCAATACATTGCTAGTTCTTTATAATAGATTCATTAATAACACGGAATACTAACATGTACATGAAATCAACACAATTAAACAATGTCAAAACCTTTTTTCTTTTAACATAAACAACAAGGCATAAAAGGCACAGAACCTTCAACAACTAATATTAAAACTTATAATTACTTCCCTAACATTCACATTTAGTTTTTGTTGTCACTATTTACTGTTTTCTTAACTACATTTGTTTATTTTCTTACTTGGTTCTTTTAGTGTTATTTGTTTACATTTAAGACCACTAATTTAATCATCAATTTTCACAGTTTTATCTGCATGATTAATGATTATTACTATTTTTCACTCATTAACTCACTTTTCACTGATATATTTTTTATGGTTTCCTTCTTATAGTCTAAGGTACATTCTTTTTCATCTATTCTACACTACTCTATTGTACTTCTTTCCATTTATTTAAATTTTGTTTATTTATTTCTACGGGTTTTTATGTTGGGTTTTTACATTTATTTAGTTCCCCCATTCTGTTACACATTATGGTCATTTTTGACAGTGATTTACTATCTCAATCTAAGGGGTATTGGGTATTGTCCACGTTTTAGTCAGTCTGTCCGTGTTTGTAAATTGTTTTAAGAGTATGGAATGTTCTGTTACATTACAATATATATTGTAACGATATTAATGGGGCGTCCTTCTTATTTAAAGCCCCGCGATGGGTTCGTCAATCTGTAACGATATTATTGTGAGGTCGTCCGTCTTATTTTAAGCCTCACGTTGTATGCGTCAATCTGTAACGATAAGATCTGTGCGTACCTGTAAAATGTACACAAATTTTGTATGTGTAATAATGATGAGTGCGTTCGTCTCGCACCGGGGTCGTTACATTAATGTTCGTGGCTAACGATGTCCGTAGGGCTGCGGTAATCACCTGTATAACACGGCAGTAACCTTACCTGTTGCTTATAGGGGTGTGTTAATCCCGGGTGGCGCCAAGTCGTTTTATAAAACAACTAAAATTATTGTCTGACGAGTTATCAGCGGTAACGGTCGGGGCATTCAAATAATTCCCGCTCGCACAGCCGTCTAAATTGTCGCTGCTGCTGCGCAAATGACAACTTGTTCGCTTCTCGTCAGATCTATTCTTAACTAAACACTAGTAATATATAAAGCATTCCCTATGAAATAATAACGACGGTTACTCCCTGTAATGGTTATTTTTAATAGGTGATAATTAAAATATTCACATTAACAATTATATAATGATAAATTTGCACCGACTGATTACATTAGACTCTTGCCTCTGGGCTTGACGAAGCGATCAAGGAAACATTCAGCTTTTGCATTGCTGTGTACGTTAAAGTATTACAATTGTTTTTGTTTCCAAAATCGTGGATTCTTGTGACTATGAGCTAAAGAATTCCTATGGTTACAATAAAAATATATTACCTTATTCTACGTGTACATAAATAATAATGTGTGATGTTACAATCTGTTCTGTGGTGTCGTAAATGTGTTTTGTAAGTTCGTGTTTAACTAATAGGTTATATTTAACGTTAACAAGTTTTTATCAAGTGTTATTTTACTTAAGTAATCTATGAAAGAGAAATATTTGTGGATAGTGAGATTAATTTTCCTTTAGCAAAATTTAGAGTGACTAGGGTTTTGGAAAATAAGTAATTTAATGGTACTTAACACCTCAGCATGACTCGGTGTCTTCGTTCGTTTAATCGGATAGGATTTGGCTGCAATAAGTTCGTTTTCATGAATTTTGGGGCTTCAATGGGTTGGGCGTCTTTTTCATAATGTATCTGGATGTTCTTTTCGGGTAATTTTCCGTTTAATTTGCCTTGGATCTCGAGTTGACTGCTATAAATGGCCGTCTGCTTCTTAGGCTGTCATGGTTAGGAACTTTAATTACTTTTTTACATTATTTTCACAGAAAAACGTTCTTCCCAATATTGGCTTCTGTATTCTCTTAATAACGCTTCGCTTCTAACGGTATTCAACGGTAATTCCGTCTTCAACAGCCGTTTCCATGGCAACTGCATGCTTCCGATTGGTTGATTTTGAGATGATGTATTGTTATCAAAATTCGAATTCTTCGTATATTTTCTGATTGCTGTTATTCCTCTATCTTCCTTCCTGGTTATTAAATATTGTCACTATAGTATTTATTTCCTTTCATAGATTATTTTGATACCCCAGTAGAGGGAAAATGACAGTTCTGGCGCACAAAGGATGGCGCCTTTCCCACGGTCTAGATCAAAGAGATGCCGCCGTTCCCACGGTCCAAGATTTTTTCCCACGCTCTCCCCACCACCGCTGGACCACAGCATCCCAAAGGACCGCGAATTTCCGCGAATAAATTTTTTTATTTTTTTTTTATTTGATATTTTTATTTTTTTAATTAAATTGATTTGCATATCCGCGAATATATGCCGCCTTTCGCGAGCCTAAATCACTTTCACTTTCTATCAGCTGGACCACAGCCCGCGACTTTTTCGCGTATCTGGACCACAGCATCTGCGAATATAATTTTTTATTTTTTTATATGCCGCCTTTCGCGAGCCTAGATCACTTTCACTTTCTATCAGCTGGACCCGCAGCATCCCACCGCGACTTTTTCGCGTATCTGGACCACAGCATCCGCGAATATAATTTTTTATTTTTTTATATGCCGCCTTTCGCGAGCTTAGATCACTTTCACTTTCTATCACTTGATGCATTATAGTGTATATATTAAATATATGATCAGGGTTACCAACCTTGCATGAGTTCAAATTTGTTGTGTGTTATAATGTATATTAAATCTATATGATCAGGTTTGCCAACCTATGGTGGGGGGTTCCGACTTGATGCATTATAGTGTATATATTAAATATATGATCAGGGTTACCAACCTTGCATGAGTTCAAATTTGTTGTGTGTTATAATGTATAATAAATCTATATGATCAGGTTTACCAACCTATGGTGGGGGGTTCCGACTTGATGCATTATAGTGTATATATTAAATATATGATCAGGGTTACCAACCTTGCATGAGTTCAAATTTGTTGTTGTGTGTTATAATGTATATTAAATCTATATGATCAGGTGTACCAACCTCTGTATTATTATTATAGTGTATAGATATTTTATATGAGCAGGGTTGTCAACATTTTCTGTGGCGGGGGGAGGGAAATTCAAATATGTGTTATATAGTGTATATATTAAATTATATGATCAGGGTTACCAATCTTACATTATTGTGTGTGTATGTATAGAGCAGATCTACCAACATTTTTTTCTCTTCTGTAATGGGAAATTCAAACTATATGATCATAATTGTTACTCTCTCACTCTCTCACATTTGAATGTAAGTAAAACTATCTCTCTTGTTGTCAAACGTTATGTTCAAGCCGTTTTCTCCTCTCCCTCTCCCTCTCTTTCTCTCTCTCTCTCACTGTGTACATTGAGTAAATAATTTTAGCTCTCTCTCTCTCTCACACTTGTTGTGTATGTCTCTCTCTCTCTCTCTCTCTCTCTCTCTCTCTCTCTCTCTCTCTCTCTCTCTCTCTCTCTCTCTCTCTCTCTCTCTCTCTCTCTCTGTGGTCAGTACCGCGCGCATGTATATGAAATTAGAAAGTTTGTATTTATTCGACAAATATTAACGCCCTCTCTCTCTCTCTCTCTCTCTCGCTCGCAGACGTCGGAAGCAATTCCTAGTTTATAATGTAATTACCTGTGCGTGTATGTCTCTCTTTCGCATAAAAAAATCTCCTTGAAATAAGGTATTTTCAAAAGTTTTGTGTACACATACAAATCGCTATCGGACGATGTACGTGCTGCTCACACACACACACACACATTGTGTATGTCTCTCTCTCGCTGCAAACGTTGACAAGAATTCCCTTATTCAAAGCGATTACGTTGTCACAGTACACAAACTTAAATATGCCTATTCAGTGTGTATGCACACACACACACACACACACACACACACACAACGATACACAATTAGATATAGTTATTATTCGATAACTTAAACCAGAGGTAATTAACCTTGTGTATGTTGTCTAAATCAGACGCTCTACTCTCTCTCACACTTGTTGTGTATGTCTCTCTCTCTCTGTGGTCAGTACCGCGCGCATGTATATGAAATTAGAAAGTTTATATTTATTCGACAAATATTAACGCCCTCTCTCTCTCTCTCTCTCTCTCTCTCTTGCTCGCAGACGTCGGAAGCAATTCCTAGTTTATAATGTAATTACCTGTGCGTGTATGTCTCTCTTTATTCGACAAATATTAACGCCCTCTCTCTCTCTCTCTCTCGCTCGCAGACGTCGGAAGCAATTCCTAGTTTATAATGTAATTACCTGTGCGTGTATGTCTCTCTTTCGCATAAAAAAAATCTCCTTGAAATAAGGTATTTTCAAAAGTTTTGTGTACACATACAAATCGCTATCGGACGATGTACGTGCTGCTCACATACACACACACACACATTGTGTATGTCTCTCTCTCTCGCTGCAAACGTTGACAAGAATTCCCTTATTCAAAGCGATTACGTTGTCACAGTACACAAACTTAAATATGCCTTACAGACTATTGTAATTTTAAAAATTCATTTTTGCATTAATTAAATATATATATCGTAAACAATGAAATAATAATAATATTTTTAATAAAACAATTATCAGTTTAAATAATAATTTTCATGATTGTAAGATACAATCTGCAAATTATTCAGCTTCACAGTAAATGTTAGCCTATTGTGTGTATGTGTGTGCTATGTAAATTGTTTGTACATCAATGAATATTTGAATCTTTCGATGTAGCATTTCGCATAATTTAATGTACTTTACAAATAGAGGTTTACAACGAAATAAATTAAAATAAACTATAATTTGTTTTAAATGGCCTTCAGTAAGTAACTATGCTAAACCATTGTAATACAAGAGGTCATTGACACGACTAAACACTGACACATTGCAGTCTCTCACTCTCTCTCTCTCTCTCGCTCTCTCCCTCTCTCTCTCTGGGTTAAGCTGGTGTTGTACGTTACTAAAATCATAGCAAATATTTTCATTCTAAGCATGTATTACTGTTTAGTAATAATTACAACCCAACAAAGGATATATAAGTTTGTGTATTGCAAGATTTTTAAATAATAATAATTTTACGGCTGTAGATACAGTCCACATGAAAGTTTATCTGTAACATAACAATACAATCGATATTAGAATCACTGATACGATAAATATTCAATTATCACGCGCACACGCGCAGTCAGTGGAAAGAAAGAATCAATGCGTTAAGTGAGTAAACTTTTTCAAGTATACGTCATTTTCATAAAGTTAATGTACTTTCAAATAATTTGTAATCAAACCAAATATTATTCAACGAAACTTGTAAATACTACTTAGAATCAATGATACATTTATCATATAAAGTTAATGTACTTTCAAATAATTTCTAATCGAACCAAATATTATTATTCAATGAAACTTTTGTAAATACTAATTAGAATCAACGATACATTTATCACGTACATGTAAATTCAATTATTAAATTGTTAAGCCCTGGAAGTTGAAACCACACACACACACACACACACACACACACACACACACACACAAGTAAAAAAATTCATTTTACATTGATTAAATATATATATCGCAAACAATATTATAAAATAAATACAATATTTAATTTTGACATTGTAAGATTTTATCACCACTCATGATTATTATCGTATGCATATGTGTACAGAACAAACATAAATATAGTTTACAGACCAATGTAATGCAATATTTTTAAAAATCCATTTTGCATTGATTAAATATATATATATATCACAAAGAATGTTATAAAATAAATACAATATTAATAATAATTTTTGTCATTGTAAGATTTTTAATAAAAACAGATAACGATTCACTAAAAACAAAATGGACTGCACTCATACATTATTCCTGTTCCAGGAGCGACTTGCCTGCAGTGATCTGCAATCGTTCAGTTTCTAAACGTAAAAATTATTCACATTAAAACATTATCAAGTGCATTCTCTAACTACAACTGCAATCGTTCAATTATCGTATGCATATGTGTACAGAACAAACATAAATATAGTTTACAGACCAATGTAATGCAATATTTTTAAAAATTCATTTTACATTGATTAAATATATATATCGCAAACAATATTATAAAATAAATACAAATCACAAACAATGTTATAAAATAAATAAAATATTAATAATAATTTTTGACATTGTAAGATTTTAATAAAAACAGATAACGATTCATTAACAACAAAATGGACTGCACTCATACATTATTCTTGTTCCAGGAGCGACTTGACTGCAGTGATCAGACCTACAGAAAAAGTACACTTTATCGTAATTACTTTGTAGTATAAACATTATACTTACATTGTCTCTATATGGCTCCGTTTTCCTCTTTTACACTCTGTAAATATATAATATACCGCCTTCCTTATTTGTTCGGGCTTAGGACCGATTCAAGATCACATGAAAATGTTTTTTGTTGTGTAAACAAATAACAAATTCAAGTAATATGAGGCTAAGTTACGGTGGCTCTGAAAAGAATCGATTAATAATTAGACCTAACGTTTGTGTGTTGTTTTTTTTTTTATCATTTTAGTTGTGTCACCACAAACTGGCACTGCGGCATTACTCGAGAATGTAAAGCGTTAGGACAATCGTCCATCGTCCAGTCTTCAAATCTAACTTGACATGAACTACACCGTACAGTATCGCCATCCCCCTCGTACACAAACCCAGCGCGTGCCAGTGTTTGTGGACTCTGGTTGATATTTGGATACTTTAAATGGTAATCTTTACGTGCACCCACTCTCTGTATTTTAAAATACGTGCGTGGACGACGTAAATATTCTTCATGATTGTACTTCATTGTACAGCCGTAAATGAAGAGTAATTTGCATGGCTTCCCTTACACATATTTATATGTAACTAGAAGTGGTGTAAGACCCCCACCACCTGCCCTTTTCTTCTTCTTCAAGTGGAAGGTGAAGAACAAACGATACATGATTACAACACCAGCTTAACTCAAGGTCATTGTACACACACAGTGGAATGCTTTCAGAAATTTGCGACACACACACACACACACACATACGCACACACATACATACACAACGATGTTTCTACTTATTTGAACAAGTCCTGTATTAAATGCACTTGTTAATGTTTTAATGTGAACAATTTTACGTTTATATAAAATCTGTACATACAATAAAATTATGTTTCAGTATTAATGATATAAATATTACTGTTTTATTAATTTAAAAGTGCTGTAAGTTCAATAACAATGTTCGCTACGTAACGTATTCAAATCTGTTTACTCACCTCTTAAATGTTGATGCACGCAATTATCGATTTCACAATGAGGTATGAAGGCTAATTGCATTCTTCACGTATATATATTGATGTATCTTACAACGGTAGGGTAGGGGTAGCTTAGCGTGTTTGTTTTGAAAGTCGATGTAAGTCATTGTCCGCAGTGGAAACTTTCAGAAGTTAGCGATACTGAAAGTATTTTCGTGCATTAGTCAAAATTAGGAAAACAATGCAGAGAGAGAGAGAGAGAGAGTGGACACACATGTAAGTAGCTCGATACTCAGTGACAACAACACACACACACACACACAGTTAATATTTGCCAAATATATAACAACGAGTGAGAGAGAGAGAGAGAGAGAGAGAGAGAGAGAGGAGGGGTCATCGACCGTGATGGAAAAGCTTTACCTCACTGCTTAAAGCTTTAAGAAGTTAGCGATACTGAAAGTATTTTCGGTCAAGTTAACACGGCTCTTTTTAAGAAACATTCTATCATTTATTTGATGTCGATACCGGTATTAATTATAGATTACACCTAGTTCCATTCACTTCCATGTGCTTACAAATACTTGTAATTAGTTTCGTTAATAACTAGGCCAAAACATTGTCATTACATGTCAACTCTTCCGTCTGTCTCGTAAATTTTGCGCAGCACTGTTTGAGTCTTATCTTTGTAAATAAAGAGCAACAGCAACAGTGTCGTAATACTCATACGAAACGATTTGTATCACCACAATTAATCATTGCTATTGAAATGAACTGTCCCTAGTCTTGTATAACAGTTACATTAATGTTACGCGGCAATGTAACTAATCGCAGGTGCTCAGCGTGACTTATGCAAACTGACTGTCGTTAAGTGTATTGTGGTTTATGCTTGGCCGCAACAAGTACACAGAACCGACCTAATGAGACAGTGGCCATTATTCATTATTATCATTTATTATGTCCATCAACTCATCATCTATTTTTTTTTTATTATATGAGATTTTTCTGTTATAGTAATCAGTATAGTATAATGTGGCTCTACATGGAGAAGTCTTCTGCCGATTACAGTGGGCATAATCGTCTGTTATGTGTCACGGTGTCTATATAGTTAAATGTGACTTATTATTTTATTTTTGTGGCAATTCACTTAGCTGTTTAGCCGAAAGATGTGACGAAAAGTATTTTATTTCTATTAGGTCCCAAATATTTTCTGGGTCGCCGTGGTCATATAGTACACTAAATGGATACATTATGTTTTCTGTGACTAGTCGCATCAGAGTGTCCTACATAATATCCAGTCCACTGCTCAGCTCTATACACCGTCTCAGGCCAATCAATAATTTTATCAAGAACTAAGGGTAATGTAAATATTTGTTGAACATGCTAAAATTAAGTATTAAGATGCGAAGGTAGTAGAAATTTTACAGCTTCCTATACATTTTGTGCGCGAATATTTGCCGTTTACAATCACGTATACGGAAGTAAAGATGGAATTTAAGCGTCATTTTAATTTAAAACTTTCTATAAGATATGTAAGTGGATATAATGTTAATTTAAATTATTGTTACACCTAAAATAATGTTACATGCAGGTTGTTACTATCTTCTGAATAGATCCTTTTTTGTTCAAGAGAACATGATTTAAGGAAAAATAAGAGAGCCTCGTCCTCACATTTACACAAAGCAGAACAACAACTACAGTCTCAAATAAATATATTTTAAAAAAGATAAATATACATTAGATGGAAATGTTTCCTCTGTTTTTCTCTATGAAACACAAAAAGAACTTGGGAATCGTGTTTCTTCCCTAGATGTGGTCAACACGATTAAAAGTAAAATTTTAATAACAAAGTTTTCACTGTACTTTAACAAGGATGGTAATATTTTTTTTTTTCTAGTGCCTAATCTTTTAAACTAAAAAAAGTACAATCTTTATTACTTTTACAAGTATAGCTTGAACGTAACACGTTAGGTTGAATGCAGCCTCAGGTTCTTGTAGTCTATCGTTTATCTTATAAATGTAATGTATATGTCTTCACATCCTCTTTTGACATTGTATGATTTTAATAAAAACAGATATCGGATTTAAATAATAATTTCGTGCTTGCAATATACAATCCATGTACACAAACTTAAAATATAGTTTACTGACCATTGTAATACAAGAAGTCATTGACACTGGTTTAGCATAGCTACTTACATTCAAATGTGAGAGAGAGGGGGAGAGAGAGAGAGAGAGCGAGAGAGAGAGAGAGACTGCAATGTGTCAGTGTAAAGTCGTGTCAATGACCTCTTGTATTACAATGGTTTAGCATAGTTTCTTACTGAAGGCTTGCACGCTTTAAATTCAGCTATACCTAAAATATATCTTCAATTAGAAGTGTAATATAAAAAGTACAGTAAGAATATATTTTCAGAAATTGTAATTTGATCACACACCATACACACATGTAATAAATTCAATAAATAATGTGATCTGTCATTAGCAATCTAACGTTACGACGACAGCATAACGATATGAAAGCCATACATTATCGTTTGCTAACGTTTGTATTTTGTCTAAGCTATGTTAACTTCACACACACACACACACACACACACACACACACACACACACATCATTAGCAATCTAACGTTACGACGACGACATGTTAAATATCAAATTCAGTCTACTTACGTTTCACGTTAGGTTAAAAAATGCAAACACACACGTGTATGTTATTTAAATTATTATTTAAATAACATACACACGTGTAGTGTTTAGGTCATCAGTACATGACGCAACGGGAGTGATAGGTCCAATTAGGTTTGTTACACGTTGTGTGTTAGGTTAAATAACATACACACGTGTAGTGTTTAGGTCATCAGTACATGACGCAACGGGAGTGATAGGTCCAATTAGGTTTGTTACATGTTGTGTGTTAGGTTAAAATGCAGTCCATTCACGTTCATGTTAGGTTAAATAACATACACACGTGTAGTGTTTAGGTCATCAGTACATGACGCAACGGGAGTGATAGATCCAATTAGGTTTGTTACACGTTGTGTGTTAGGTTACAATGCAATCCATTCACGTTCATGTTAGGTTAAAATGAAAACAAACACACACACACACACACACACACACACACACACACGTGTATGTTATTTAACCTAACATGAACGTGAATGGACTGCATTTTAACCTAACACACAACATGTAACAAACCTAATTGGACCTATCAATTATTATTATTTAAATACATACACACGTGTTAGGCTACAGCCTAACACGTGTGTGTGTGTGTGTGTGTGTGTGTGTGTGTGTGTGTGTGTGTGTGTGTGTGTGTGTGTGTGTGTTTTCATTTTAACCTAACATGAACGTGAATGGATTGCATTGTAACCTAACACACAACGTGTAACAAACCTAATTGGATCTATCACTCCCGTTGCATCATGTACTGATGACCTAAACACTACACGTGTGTAAGTTATTTAACCTAACATGAACGTGAATGGACTGCATTTTAACCTAACACACAACATGTAACAAACCTAATTGGACCTATCACTCCCGTTGCGTCATGTACTGATGACCTAAACACTACACGTGTGTATGTTATTTAACCTAACACACAACGTGTAACAAACCTAATTGGACCTATCACTCCCGTTGCGTCATGTACTGATGACCTAAACACTACACGTGTGTATGTTACTTAAATAATAATTTAAATAACATACACGTGTGTGTTTGCATTTTTTAACCTAACGTGAAACGTAAGTAGACTGAATTTGATATTTAACATGTCGTCGTCGTAACGTTAGATTGCTAATGATGTGTGTGTGTGTGTGTGTGTGTGTCTGTGTGTGTGTGTGTGTGTGTGTGTGTGTGTGTGTGTGTGTGTGTGTGTGTGTGTGTGTGTGTGTGTGTGTGTGTGTGTGTGTGTGTGTGTGTGTGTGTGTGTGTGTGTGTGTGTGTGTGTGTGTGTGTGTGTGTGTGTGAAGTTAACATAGCTTAGACAAAATACAAACGTTAGCAAACGATAATGTATGGCTTTCATATCGTTATGCTGTCGTCGTAACGTTAGATTGCTAATGACAGATCACATTATTTATTGAATTTAATACATGTGTGTATGGTGTGTGATCAAATTACAATTTCTGAAAATATATTCTTACTGTACTTTTTATATTACACTTCTAATTGAAGATATATTTTAGGTATAGCTGAATTTAAAGCGTGCAAGCCTTCAGTAAGAAACTATGCTAAACCATTGTAATACAAGAGGTCATTGACACGACTTTACACTGACACATTGCAGTCTCTCTCTCTCTCTCTCGCTCTCTCTCTCTCTCTCCCCCCCTCTCTCTCACATTTGAATGTAAGTAGCTATGCTAAACCAGTGTCAATGACTTCTTGTATTACAATGGTCAGTAAACTATATTTTAAGTTTGTGTACATGGATTGTATATTGCAAGCACGAAATTATTATTTAAATCCGATATCTGTTTTTATTAAAATCATACAATGTCAAAAGAGGATGTGAAGACATATACATTACATTTATAAGATAAACGATAGACTACAAGAACCTGAGGCTGCATTCAACCTAACGTGTTACGTTCAAGCTATACTTGTAAAAGTAATAAAGATTGTACGTTTTTTAGTTTAAAAGATTAGGCACTAGAAAAAAAAAAATATTACCATCCTTGTTAAAGTACAGTGAAAACTTTGTTATTAAAATTTTACTTTTAATCGTGTTGACCGCATCTAGGGAAGAAACACGATTCCCAAGTTCTTTTTGTGTTTCATAGAGAAAAACAGAGGAAACATTTCCATCTAATGTATATTTATCTTTTTTAAAATATATTTATTTGAGACTGTAGTTGTTGTTCTGCTTTGTGTAAATGTGAGGACGAGGCTCTCTTATTTTTCCTTAAATCATGTTCTCTTGAACAAAAAAGGATCTATTCAGAAGATAGTAACAACCTGCATGTAACATTATTTTAGGTGTAACAATAATTTAAATTAACATTATATCCACTTACATATCTTATAGAAAGTTTTAAATTAAAATGACGCTTAAATTCCATCTTTACTTCCGTATACGTGATTGTAAACGGCAAATATTCGCGCACAAAATGTATAGGAAGCTGTAAAATTTCTACTACCTTCGCATCTTAATACTTAATTTTAGCATGTTCAACAAATATTTACATTACCCTTAGTTCTTGATAAAATTATTGATTGGCCTGAGACGGTGTATAGAGCTGAGCAGTGGACTGGATATTATGTAGGACACTCTGATGCGACTAGTCACAGAAAACATAATGTATCCATTTAGTGTACTATATGACCACGGCGACCCAGAAAATATTTGGGACCTAATAGAAATAAAATACTTTTCGTCACATCTTTCGGCTAAACAGCTAAGTGAATTGCCACAAAAATAAAATAATAAGTCACATTTAACTATATAGACACCGTGACACATAACAGACGATTATGCCCACTGTAATCGGCAGAAGACTTCTCCATGTAGAGCCACATTATACTATACTGATTACTATAACAGAAAAATCTCATATAATAAAAAAAAAATAGATGATGAGTTGATGGACATAATAAATGATAATAATGAATAATGGCCACTGTCTCATTAGGTCGGTTCTGTGTACTTGTTGCGGCCAAGCATAAACCACAATACACTTAACGACAGTCAGTTTGCATAAGTCACGCTGAGCACCTGCGATTAGTTACATTGCCGCGTAACATTAATGTAACTGTTATACAAGACTAGGGACAGTTCATTTCAATAGCAATGATTAATTGTGGTGATACAAATCGTTTCGTATGAGTATTACGACACTGTTGCTGTTGCTCTTTATTTACAAAGATAAGACTCAAACAGTGCTGCGCAAAATTTACGAGACAGACGGAAGAGTTGACATGTAATGACAATGTTTTGGCCTAGTTATTAACGAAACTAATTACAAGTATTTGTAAGCACATGGAAGTGAATGGAACTAGGTGTAATCTATAATTAATACCGGTATCGACATCAAATAAATGATAGAATGTTTCTTAAAAAGAGCCGTGTTAACTTGACCGAAAATACTTTCAGTATCGCTAACTTCTTAAAGCTTTAAGCAGTGAGGTAAAGCTTTTCCATCACGTCGATGACCCCTCCTCTCTCTCTCTCTCTCTCTCTCTCTCTCTCACTCGTTGTTATATATTTGGCAAATATTAACTGTGTGTGTGTGTGTGTGTGTTGTTGTCACTGAGTATCGAGCTACTTACATGTGTGTCCACTCTCTCTCTCTCTCTCTCTGCATTGTTTTCCTAATTTTGACTAATGCACGAAAATACTTTCAGTATCGCTAACTTCTGAAAGTTTCCACTGCGGACAATGACTTACATCGACTTTCAAAACAAACACGCTAAGCTACCCCTACCCTACCGTTGTAAGATACATCAATATATATACGTGAAGAATGCAATTAGCCTTCATACCTCATTGTGAAATCGATAATTGCGTGCATCAACATTTAAGAGGTGAGTAAACAGATTTGAATACGTTACGTAGCGAACATTGTTATTGAACTTACAGCTCGTTTAAATTAATAAAACAGTAATATTTATATCATTAATACTGAAACATAATTTTATTGTATGTACAGATTTTATTTAAACGTAAAATTGTTCACATTAAAACATTAACAAGTGCATTTAATACAGGACTTGTTCAAATAAGTAGAAACATCGTTGTGTATGTATGTGTGTGCGTATGTGTGTGTGTGTGTGTCGCAAATTTCTGAAAGCATTCCACTGTGTGTGTACAATGACCTTGAGTTAAGCTGGTGTTGTAATCATATATCGTTTGTTCTTCACCTTCCACTTGAAGAAGAAGAAAAGGGCAGGTGGTGGGGATCTTACACCACTTCTAGTTACATATAAATGTGTGTAAGGGAAGCCATGTAAATTACTCTTCATTTACGGCTGTACAATGAAGTACAATCATGAAGAAAAATTACGTCGTCTTCGCACGTATTTTAAAATACAGAGGGTGGGTGCACGTAAAGATTACCATTTAAAGTATCCAAATATCAACCAGAGTCCACAAACACTGGCACGCGCTGGGTTTGTGTACGAGGGGAATGGCGATACTGTACGGTGTAGTTCATGTCAAGTTAGATTTGAAGACTGAACGATGGACGATTGTCCTAACCCTTTACATGCTCGAGTAATGCCGCAGTGCCAGTTTGTGGTGACACAATTAAATGATAAAAAAAAAAAAACAACAACACACAAACGTTAGGTCTAATTATTAATCGGTTCTTTTCAGAGCCACCGTAACTTAGCCTCATATTACTTGAATTTGTTATTTGTTTACACAACAAAAAACATTTTCATGTGATCTTGAGTCGGTCCTAAGCCCGAACAAATAAGGAAGGCGGTATATTATATATTTACAGAGTGTAAAAGAGGAAAACGGAGCCATATAGAGACAATGTAAGTATAATGTTTATACTACAAAGTAATTACGATAAAGTGTACCTTTTCTGTAGGTCTGATCACTGCAGTCAAGTCGCTCCTGGAACAAGAATAATGTATGAGTGCAGTCCATTTTGTTGTTAATGAATCGTTATCTGTTTTTATTAAAATCTTACAATGTCAAAAATTATTATTAATATTTTATTTATTTTATAACATTGTTTGTGATTTGTATTTATTTTATAATATTGTTTGCGATATATATATTTAATCAATGTAAAATGAATTTTTAAAAATATTGCATTACATTGGTCTGTAAACTATATTTATGTTTGTTCTGTACACATATGCATACGATAATTGAACGATTGCAGTTGTAGTTAGAGAATGCACTTGATAATGTTTTAATGTGAATAATTTTTACGTTTAGAAACTGAACGATTGCAGATCACTGCAGGCAAGTCGCTCCTGGAACAGGAATAATGTATGAGTGCAGTCCATTTTGTTGTTAGTGAATCGTTATCTGTTTTTATTAAAAATCTTACAATGACAAAAATTATTATTAATATTGTATTTATTTTATAACATTCTTTGTGATATATATTGTAACTATATAATTCGGTCGTACCTGCAAAATGTGTACATAAAATAATGTGTTTTGGATGATTAGTGCGTTCGCCTCGCACCGGGTCGTTACAGTAATTTTGGTGGCTAGCGATGTTCGTAGCGTAGTTCTAATCACCTGTATATTACGGCAGTAACCTTACCTGTTATTCTTAGGGGGTGTGATAATCCCGGGTGGCGCCAAGTCGTTTTACAAAACAACTAAAAACCGTATTTGAACAAGTTATCAGCGTAGCGGGTTGGTGTATTCGAATCGTTCCCGCTCGCACAGCCGTCTCAATCGTCGCTTCTGACGACTAACTGGCAACTAGCTTACTGCTACAATTTATTCTTCAATACAAGTAATTATTATATAGCACTCCCTAAGAAATGATAACGCTTGTTACTCCCTTTAATGAATATTTTTTTTTAATGGTGATAACTGGAAACATTTACAATTACAACAAAATAATTATCGTTTGATTACATGAGATCTTATTTTCAGGGCGGCGAATTAATTTAGAAACCATTTAACCTAGCGTCTGTTTACGTTAGGCTTATTACAGTTTTGGTTTCAAAAATCCGTGGATTCTTTTGACTATGAGTTAGAGAACTACAATGGTTACAATAAAAATACAAATTACCTTAATCTAAGTGTACAAGAAATATAAAGTGTGCTGTTACAATCTGTTGTGTAGTGTTGTAAAGGTGTTCTGTAAGTTCGTGTTCAATTCTTAGGTTATTTTATGTTAACAATGTTTCATTATGTTTTAATTTGCTTAAATACTCTATGAAAGAGAAATATTATCTTTATAGTGTGGTAATTTTACCTTTCAAAATTATTTAACGTGATTAGGGTTGGTGGAAAATAAATAATTGGATAGTACTTAACAATTCGACGTGCATAGAGGCTGTGACAGCAGCGGTATGCGAACATCTGCTCTCCGGTACCAGCGGTGGACACAGCGAGCCAATCCAACAACGTGCTCGGAGCGAGCCAACCAGCGATCCCGGTTAGTGCATAAAACCCGGGCCGGCAGAAAATTTTGCGCACTCTTCATCGCCACGCCATCGAACGCACTTCATCTCCTCTCCTCTCTCGGACGACTTTGTAGTTGGTTCGAGATAGGAATTGGCTGCATAAAATCAGTTTTCTTGGATTTTGGGCTTCATTAAAATGTGGCGTCCTTTCGTCTTGTGTTTGGACGTTCTATTTATGGATAATTTCCGTTTATTCAGGTCTTGGGTCTTGTAATATTGGTTGTAGTGGTCATCTGCTTCTTTGACGATTAGTTTTCAGCAACTTTATACTATTATTTGCATGATTTACACTGAAAAAACTTTCTTCCGGACTTCTGCATCTGTATGGCTTGATGACGCTTCGCTTCTTTTTTTCTCTCTCTACTAATTTCTAACGGTATTTTTCTGTCAACAACCGCTGTTTCCATAGTAACGGTATTTTTCGAATAGGCTTATTTTGAGTTGATGTATTGTTATCGAAACTTCGAATCCTTCGTATATCTTCTGATTACTGTTATTCCTCCATCTTCCTTCCTGGTTAATAAATATTGTCACTATAGTATTTATTCTCGTTCATAGATTATTTTGATACCCCACAAGCTTGGGTATTTTCAGATTTTAAGTTTTTACAATTATGTTAATGCTTGTTAATTACATTTCTTTTTATATAATAATGCCTATTACAATATTTTGTGTTATAAATGATCTACAATTTATCCTTGGTGATTCCTTCACCTCAGATTTTCTAAATTCTGATTCAATTTGTTATAATCTTTGTATGTTTGGTTCTGACAGTTATGTTTTTTCTAGGCCTAAGTAGCCATTATAATAATTTACTTATTTCGTTCAAATCACATTTTGTTTCAGCCTATTGGGCTTACTTTGTTATTTTTATTAGTTGTGTTGTGTTTTGAGTCTGTAGGTGTTTTGTTTATTATTCAATATTGCTCTCCTTATTTCAATCTTAAAAATATAACATTAGGTTTATGGACTGCACATTGCATTCAGCCATATCCTCTTCTAACAATAACATGAACACAATTTTTTATAAGTTATTAGAGTTATTGTTTTGATTAAGAGATATCATCACTCACTCCTAACTTATCCTTATTTGCTAATTTTTTAGTTTATAACACATATTATCTGTGTTGTGATAAACAACATCACTTGTTATTAAATTAATAATAGTCCTTTATAAATTAGGTATCTTTGTTAGTTTTTTGACTTCTCAATCTCTAAACAATTTTTATATTCCCTCCATGGTAACACCTTCAATTTATTCTATTCTGGAATCCTCCCTTTTTACTTACTACTGGCTATAGTTAACTTAACTCTATTGAACATCTTTTTAAATAAAAAGTCATTATCACTTCTAGTGTTTTTCTATCCCTTATACTATAATTCACTCTTAATACTACTTATTTATCAGTTATCTATGCACTGTTTATTTCCAACTTTTACCTTACCTTCACTTGTAAATCACTTATTGTTAATTACAATTTCACTAGTGTCACACTTCACTTTGGGGTTCTTACACCTACACTATTACACTATATCACTGCTTATATCATTTGTTTGATAGTGGGTGACCCCTATACTTATTTCTCTTTCATGACTTAATCCTAATGACAATTAATACTTAATAACTAATACTTACTGACTAATAACAATTCTAATTTGTGGTTTCTGGTTGCCTTTTTAATGGGTAGTAACCGTTATCTCTCCTTCTTCCTGATAACCCTTGTTTTGGTTTCAATGTTCTTGGTGAGTGCTATTTTACTTATTTTGGTGAACCATTCTTGGATTTCACTTTTGCTCGTCTCCCTCCTTCTTCATTTTCCTTGTTTGTTTAATATATTAGGTCCTTTCATCCGTTTCTTGGGACATTTTGGGGTCATTTAAACCCATAAACTTGTTTCCTTGTGGCTTAGGTTTATTATTTCCTCATTCTCGTTGTTCATTTGTGGTTCCCTTCTTTATGTTTGGGTTGTTGTCTCAATCACTTTAAAATATTTACATTTTACTAAGTATGTTCCGTGGTTCCCTTCTTTATGTTTGTGTTTTTGTCTCAATCACTTGGGTTGGGTTAAAGTCGTCGTATTGTCGTGTCATATTCCTTATATTTTTATTTAAAATCAATCATTTCATTTGATAAGAAGTATTTTTTACAATTATAAATATTTTTTTTATCTCTGGTACGGGGTTGGCTATTTGTGTCGTGACATAATGCCTCTCCTTTAAAATTGATCATTTTGATAAAACACTAGTATAGTTTTTTATGAAATTATCAGTTATACATAACCTTTTTCCTTTTCTTTCTTGGTCGTTTCTCCATTCTTTATTTCTCTTCTTACTGAATTCATTCCATTTTATTTGGATCTGTTTTTCTTTTTATTTTCATTGGTGTGTTCTCCCTTATACACAATTTTTTCCCTAACTTTAGTAGCTGGTTTCTCCCATTACTACTCATTTTTCTGAGACCAGAGGCACGTCATCTCTGCTCAGTTTATTTGATTGCTGGACTTTTCAACAGTCAATCATATATACCTTTTTTGTCAACTTGTGACTTAATAATAATAATATATTTTGGGATTGTCGACCTTGTGGTTTGTTTTTAGATCACTTTGGCCTTTTACTCATTCTTCCTTCCGCTGTACCTTGACTATATACTATCATTTGCTCATACATTGATTGTTTTTTATTTATTTATATGTTAATTTCATCATTAACTTTTCATTTTTCGGTTTTCAATTCTCATTGTGATCATTTTAATTATCTTAGACATTGGTATACCTTTCTCAGTTAATTAGCAATATTTTGCTTTAGCCATAGCTTGTATATTTGATTCATACATAACTTCTCTCTTTCTTTGTACCAGTTTAGATTTTTTATTTTACAGATAAATATCTTTGATTCATTATTATAATTTCATGTACTTATCTTATCAGGTTTGGTCTGATTTTATTTTTGTATATTTCAGTTTGTATTAATTCTTTGTAAGTTAATTTTCTTACACCATAGGAATTTGTGTAGCGTATTCCTATTTTGGTACATTTTGTTTAATTATTTCATATACTTCACACATCAACTTTTAATATATTGTAAGTTGATTTCACTTAGTAGGAATTTATGTAACTCATTCCTTTGTTTTGATATTTTTTTATTTTAGATCTCATAAGTCATCGATCTGTTGTTGCAAGTGTGTACACATAATTTTTAAATTTTGGTATCTGTATTTTATTTACAGTTACTTGTCCTTCGTGATGACATATGGTCGTACATTTTATAATATATAATTTTATTTTGGTATCAATTCAATTCTCATGGTTGTGGATTTATTATATTATCATTTCCATTCCATATTATAGCCTTCTCCTTTTTGTTCGACACTTCGTTATTATGCACCTCTTCTCCTTCAAGTGTATGATAGTCACACTTATTCTGGATGAACGTATTCCAGTTATTTAGTTTTCTTCATAGAACTTCTTTATGGAAGCTTGGTTGTACACTCCTTTTACTTTTTTGGTGGTTATATTACTTATCTCGTAAGTGTTGTTTCCATTGTCCTTTGTGATGACATATGGTCCAACGTATAACAATAGCAATTTTTTTGCTATTCCTTCAAGTGTACTGGGTAGTTCCCTGTTTTTGATTAGCACTTTCTCTCCCTTGTGGTACTTTATTATTTTAATTTGTTTCTGTGAATACCTTGCTCTTTGTTTTTCTATTTTCTCCATAATACGGTTATAACAGTGGTTTTCATCATAGGGGTCTTCTGGGTTGGCTGGGAAGTTTATTAAGTCTTGTATCTCTCTGTGGGGCTTTCTTCCAAACATCATCAGGTATGGGGTGTTTTCTGTGAATTGATGGTAACTAATGTTCAGAAATGCTTCGGTAGAAGCCAAATACTTTTGCCATTCTTTTTGGTTGTTGTGACAATAAGTTCTTAGTATTCGTCCAACTTCCCTTAGCACTCTCTCTGCAGGGTTGCTACTAGGGTGGTATTTGGAAGTTTTATAGGTTTTTATATTCTCTTTTAGTAACTCGTTCCGCCATTTCTTTCCTTTGAACTGCGTTCCATGGTCAGTTATTATCATGCATGGTCTTCCTACTTCAGTTATATATTTAGTTTTTATTATTTCCAGTATTTTCTTAGTCGTAGCTCTGTTTATTGCATATAATTTTGTATATTTTGTATAGTGGTCTAACATGATTACAATAAACTTGTATTTATGTCTCCCTCCACTACGTGGGAATGGACCACATATATCGAGGAATATTTTTTCTAACTTTGTTGTTGAGGTGATGGGTATCATGGTTCCCTCTTTTTTCTCGTTATTGGTCTTTACCATTTGACATATTACACATGTTTTAATATTTTGGTTTACCTTCCTTACTATATTTTTTATAAAGACTTCCTCCTCCAATGCTTTTACAATTTTTATAGTTCCCATATGTCCGTATCGAACATGATAATCCTTAATTATCTTATTTTCTAATGTTTTTGGAACTACAAGTTTCCATGTGCTATCATGTTTTCTTGTTTTAACAAAGAGTATATCTTGGTGGATACAATAATATTTATTCACAACTTCTTCATCTTCTAACAGTCTGTTTCTTATGTTTAGTAATTTAGAATCTTGTTTCTGCTGTACCACTACCTCGTTTAGAATATCTTCCAGGTCCTTTCTATTCTTTATTATACAAAACACTTTGACGATCTTCTCCTTTTCTCCTTCAAATGTCTGATGGGTGACATTTATTCTGGATAATGGTTATTTTAAGTCTGTTACAGTTTAATTTTTTCTTCTATTCCATTGGGTTGCTTGTCTGGTAACTTGAAGATCCGTCCCTTTTCTTGGTTTGTGGTATCTTCACTTAGTTTACCCATGGTCCATCAGTTCCTCTGCCCTTATGGTTCGGATAACTCTGGAGTGTAGAACTGTTTTCTTATTGGTGAAATAGGTCTCCTCCGCCTTGTACCATAATTCCTCTAATATCATATGTTTTGTAGTCTTTATGTTTACCGCAAACATTTGATTATTTTGTCCATTAATCAGAGAAGTTAATTGTGCATCTCTCATTAATATTATCTTTGCTTTTTTATTTGGTATTTCCATTTCTGGTGTGCTCCAGTATTTTATTGACTTTCTTGATTTGTTATACTCTGTTTTGTTGTCAGTCATTTCTGTTTCTGGCATCTTCCATCCAAGTATTGATTTGTTGAATTTTTCATCCGCTGTTTGGTTCTGAATTCCTTTTATAATTTCCCTCAGAGTCCTCCTACAATCTTTGTACTTTATTAATTTGCCTTGGTAGGTAATGGGCAAATTAAACACATCGATCAGTCCGTTCTTCATCATCTCCACTTCTTCTCGTGTTTTGATGAGTTTCCTCTTATATACCTTTCTTAATTCCTCTGTTTTCTTAATTTTCTTAATTATTCGGTTCTTCTTTCTTCCTCTTCTGTGGTTGGTTTTTATGTGTTTGATTTTCTTGGTGTCATTGTTATCTGTATGTTCAGAAAACAATATATTTGTTTCTTCTACAATTTCCATCTCCTTCTGTGTTATTTTCTGATTCCCTGGTTCCATGTTCTCATCCAACGTTTCTTTGATGGTTCCAGGAGTGCTGTCTAGTGTTTCACTCAATTGGTTGAAATCACTATCTAAAGTTTCTTGAAGGTGATTTACTGGGTAATTTGTTTCTTCCCATCTCTTATTCATCCCCGTTTTTGCCGGTTTAACTTCTTCACAAAACTCTACTAGCATGAATCTTAATTCTTCTCTGTTCTTCTCACCATCTTCCTTTATTTGCTGTAGGAGTGTCTCACAATTATTTTCAATCTTGTTATTTAACACTTCAAGATCCTTTGTTATTTGTTTCTTCAACTCCTCACTCTTCTCTTCTAACGCCTCTCGGTTGTTTTCCATTTTGTTATTCAGGATCTCTAAGTCCTCCTTGAATTGCTTCTTCAATTCTTCCTTATTTTGGTCCAACTTTTTATTCAATTCTTCTTTGTCTGACTCCAATTTTTTATTCAATTCTTCTCTATCTTGCTTCCTTCCCTCTTGCAGTGACTCTAATTTTGTGCTGGTTGACTCTAATTTTGTGTTGGTTGTCTCTAATTTTGTGTTGGTTGACTCCAATTTTTTATTCAATTGTCCAAATTGTTCCATCATGAAGTTCAGCATGTGATCTAACTTCGTTTCTTCCGTTGGTTTGAGTGGTTGGTCCCCTATCATTACTTCCACTTCCGGTTCTGGTTGAACTGGATTCTCAGGTTGGTTTTCCTGAACGTCCTCTTCGACTAACTCCCCGATTATTTCTTCAATTTCTTCCATCTCTTCTGGCTGGCCTTCACTTTCAATTTCTTTCTTTTTATCCTGTCTGGTAAACATTGAATGTCTCTTCATAGCCGCCGTGGGCCTTCTTTTACAGCCTCACCGGTTGGTCGCCAATCTGTAACTAGATACTTCGGTCGTACCTGCAAAATGTGTACATAAAATAATGTGTTTTGGATGATTAGTGCGTTCGCCTCGCACCGGGTCGTTACAGTAATTTTGGTGGCTAGCGATGTTCGTAGCGTAGTTCTAATCACCTGTATATTACGGCAGTAACCTTACCTGTTATTCTTAGGGGGTGTGATAATCCCGGGTGGCGCCAAGTCGTTTTACAAAACAACTAAAAACCGTATTTGAACAAGTTATCAGCGTAGCGGGTTGGTGTATTCGAATCGTTCCCGCTCGCACAGCCGTCTCAATCGTCGCTTCTGACGACTAACTGGCAACTAGCTTACTGCTACAATTTATTCTTCAATACAAGTAATTATTATATAGCACTCCCTAAGAAATGATAACGCTTGTTACTCCCTTTAATGAATATTTTTTTTTTAATGGTGATAACTGGAAACATTTACAATTACAACAAAATAATTATCGTTTGATTACATGAGATCTTATTTTCAGGGCGGCGAATTAATTTAGAAACCATTTAACCTAGCGTCTGTTTACGTTAGGCTTATTACAGTTTTGGTTTCAAAAATCCGTGGATTCTTTTGACTATGAGTTAGAGAACTACAATGGTTACAATAAAAATACAAATTACCTTAATCTAAGTGTACAAGAAATATAAAGTGTGCTGTTACAATCTGTTGTGTAGTGTTGTAAAGGTGTTCTGTAAGTTCGTGTTCAATTCTTAGGTTATTTTATGTTAACAATGTTTCATTATGTTTTAATTTGCTTAAATACTCTATGAAAGAGAAATATTATCTTTATAGTGTGGTAATTTTACCTTTCAAAATTATTTAACGTGATTAGGGTTGGTGGAAAATAAATAATTGGATAGTACTTAACAATTCGACGTGCATAGAGGCCTTTGTAGTTGGTTCGAGATAGGAATTGGCTGCATAAAATCAGTTTTCTTGGATTTTGGGCTTCATTAAAATGTGGCGTCCTTTCGTCTTGTGTTTGGACGTTCTATTTATGGATAATTTCCGTTTATTCAGGTCTTGGGTCTTGTAATATTGGTTGTAGTGGTCATCTGCTTCTTTGACGATTAGTTTTCAGCAACTTTATACTATTATTTTCATGATTTACACTGAAAAAACTTTCTTCCGGACTTCTGCATCTGTATGGCTTGATGACGCTTCGCTTCTTTTTTTCTCTCTCTACTAATTTCTAACGGTATTTTTCTGTCAACAACCGCTGTTTCCATAGTAACGGTATTTTTCGAATAGGCTTATTTTGAGTTGATGTATTGTTATCGAAACTTCGAATCCTTCGTATATCTTCTGATTACTGTTATTCCTCCATCTTCCTTCCTGGTTAATAAATATTGTCACTATAGTATTTATTCTCGTTCATAGATTATTTTGATACCCCACAAGCTTGGGTATTTTCAGATTTTAAGTTTTTACAATTATGTTAATGCTTGTTAATTACATTTCTTTTTATATAATAATGCCTATTACAATATTTTGTGTTATAAATGATCTACAATTTATCCTTGGTGATTCCTTCACCTCAGATTTTCTAAATTCTGATTCAATTTGTTATAATCTTTGTATGTTTGGTTCTGACAGTTATGTTTTTTCTAGGCCTAAGTAGCCATTATAATAATTTACTTATTTCGTTCAAATCACATTTTGTTTCAGCCTATTGGGCTTACTTTGTTATTTTTATTAGTTGTGTTGTGTTTTGAGTCTGTAGGTGTTTTGTTTATTATTCAATATTGCTCTCCTTATTTCAATCTTAAAAATATAACATTAGGTTTATGGACTGCACATTGCATTCAGCCATATCCTCTTCTAACAATAACATGAACACAATTTTTTATAAGTTATTAGAGTTATTGTTTTGATTAAGAGATATCATCACTCACTCCTAACTTATCCTTATTTGCTAATTTTTTAGTTTATAACACATATTATCTGTGTTGTGATAAACAACATCACTTGTTATTAAATTAATAATAGTCCTTTATAAATTAGGTATCTTTGTTAGTTTTTTGACTTCTCAATCTCTAAACAATTTTTATATTCCCTCCATGGTAACACCTTCAATTTATTCTATTCTGGAATCCTCCCTTTTTACTTACTACTGGCTATAGTTAACTTAACTCTATTGAACATCTTTTTAAATAAAAAGTCATTATCACTTCTAGTGTTTTTCTATCCCTTATACTATAATTCACTCTTAATACTACTTATTTATCAGTTATCTATGCACTGTTTATTTCCAACTTTTACCTTACCTTCACTTGTAAATCACTTATTGTTAATTACAATTTCACTAGTGTCACACTTCACTTTGGGGTTCTTACACCTACACTATTACACTATATCACTGCTTATATCATTTGTTTGATAGTGGGTGACCCCTATACTTATTTCTCTTTCATGACTTAATCCTAATGACAATTAATACTTAATAACTAATACTTACTGACTAATAACAATTCTAATTTGTGGTTTCTGGTTGCCTTTTTAATGGGTAGTAACCGTTATCTCTCCTTCTTCCTGATAACCCTTGTTTTGGTTTCAATGTTCTTGGTGAGTGCTATTTTACTTATTTTGGTGAACCATTCTTGGATTTCACTTTTGCTCGTCTCCCTCCTTCTTCATTTTCCTTGTTTGTTTAATATATTAGGTCCTTTCATCCGTTTCTTGGGACATTTTGGGGTCATTTAAACCCATAAACTTGTTTCCTTGTGGCTTAGGTTTATTATTTCCTCATTCTCGTTGTTTATTTGTGGTTCCCTTCTTTATGTTTGGGTTGTTGTCTCAATCACTTTAAAATATTTACATTTTACTAAGTATGTTCCGTGGTTCCCTTCTTTATGTTTGTGTTTTTGTCTCAATCACTTGGGTTGGGTTAAAGTCGTCGTATTGTCGTGTCATATTCCTTATATTTTTATTTAAAATCAATCATTTCATTTGATAAGAAGTATTTTTTACAATTATAAATATTTTTTTTATCTCTGGTACAGGGTTGGCTATTTGTGTCGTGACAATATATATATATATATATATATTTAATCAATGCAAAATGGATTTTTAAAAATATTGCATTACATTGGTCTGTAAACTATATTTATGTTTGTTCTGTACACATATGCATACGATAATAATCATGAGTGGTGATAAAATCTTACAATGTCAAAATTAAATATTGTATTTATTTTATAATATTGTTTGCGATATATATATTTAATCAATGTAAAATGAATTTTTTTACTTGTGTGTGTGTGTGTGTGTCTGTGTGTGTGTGTGTGTGTGTGTGTGTGTGTGTGTGTGTGTGTGTGTGTGTGTGTGTGTGTGTGTGTGTGTGTGTGTGTGTGTGTGTAGTTTCAACTTCCAGGGCTTAACACTTTAATAATTGAATTTACATGTACGTGATAAATGTATCGTTGATTCTAATTAGTATTTACAAAAGTTTCATTGAATAATAATATTTGGTTCGATTAGAAATTATTTGAAAGTACATTAACTTTATATGATAAATGTATCATTGATTCTAAGTAGTATTTACAAGTTTCGTTGAATAATATTTGGTTTGATTACAAATTATTTGAAAGTACATTAACTTTATGAAAATGACGTATACTTGAAAAAGTTTACTCACTTAACGCATTGATTCTTTCTTTCCACTGACTGCGCGTGTGCGCGTGATAATTGAATATTTATCGTATCAGTGATTCTAATATCGATTGTATTGTTATGTTACAGATAAACTTTCATGTGGACTGTATCTACAGCCGTAAAATTATTATTATTTAAAAATCTTGCAATACACAAACTTATATATCCTTTGTTGGGTTGTAATTATTACTAAACAGTAATACATGCTTAGAATGAAAATATTTGCTATGATTTTAGTAACGTACAACACCAGCTTAACCCAGAGAGAGAGAGAGAGAGAGCGAGAGAGAGAGAGAGAGAGTGAGAGACTGCAATGTGTCAGTGTAAAGTCGTGTCAATGACCTCTTGTATTACAATGGTTTAGCATAGTTACTTACTGAAGGCCATTTAAAACAAATTATAGTTTATTTTAATTTATTTCGTTGTAAACCTCTATTTGTAAAGTACATTAAATTATGCGAAATGCTACATCGAAAGATTCAAATATTCATTGATGTACAAACAATTTACATAGCACACACACACACACAATAGGCTAACATTTACTGTGAAGCTGAATAATTTGCAGATTGTATCTTACAATCATGAAAATTATTATTTAAACTGATAATTGTTTTATTAAAAATATTATTATTATTTCATTTTTTACGATATATATATTTAATTAATGCAAAAATGAATTTTTAAAATTACAATAGTCTGTAAGGCATATTTAAGTTTGTGTACTGTGACAACGTAATCGCGTTGAATAAGGGAATTCTTGTCAACGTTTGCAGCGAGAGAGAGAGACATACACAATGTGTGTGTGTGTGTGTGTGTGAGCAGCACGTACATCGTCCGATAGCGATTTGTATGTGTACACAAAACTTTTGAAAATACCTTATTTCAAGAAGATTTTTTTTATGCGAAAGAGAGACATACACGCACAGGTAATTACATTATAAACTAGGAATTGCTTCCGACGTCTGCGAGCGAGAGAGAGAGAGAGAGGGCGTTAATATTTGTCGAATAAAGAGAGACATACACGCCCAGGTAATTACATTATAAACTAGGAATTGCTTCCGACGTCTGCGAGCAAGAGAGAGAGAGAGAGAGAGAGGGCGTTAATATTTGTCGAATAAATATAAACTTTCTAATTTCATATACATGCGCGCGGTACTGACCACAGAGAGAGAGAGAGACATACACAACAAGTGTGAGAGAGTAGAGCGTCTGATTTAGACAACATACACAAGGTTAATTACCTCTGGTTTAAGTTATCGAATAATAACTATATCTAATTCTGTATCGTTGTGTGTGTGTGTGTGTGTGTGTGTGTGTGTGTGTGTGTGTGTGTGTGTGTGTGTGTGTGCGCACTGAATATTCATATTTAAGTTTGTGTACTGTGACAACGTAATCGCTTTGAATAAGTGAATTCTTGTCAACGTTTGCAGCGAGAGAGAGACATACACAATGTGTGTGTGTGTGTGAGCAGCACGTACATCGTCCGATAGCGATTTGTATGTGTACACAAAACTTTTGAAAATACCTTATTTCAAGGAGATTTTTTTTATGCGAAAGAGAGACATACACGCACAGGAAATTACATTATAAACTAGGAATTGCTTCCGACGTCTGCGAGCGAGAGAGAGAGAGAGGGCGTTAATATTTGTCGAATAAAGAGAGACATACACGCACAGGTAATTACATTATAATCTAGGAATTGCTTCCGACGTCTGCGAGCAAGAGAGAGAGAGAGGGCGTTAATATTTGTCGAATAAATATAAACTTTCTAATTTCATATACATGCGCGAGGTACTGACCACAGAGAGAGAGAGAGACATACACAACAAGTGTGAGAGAGAGTAGAGCGTCTGATTTAGACAACATACACAAGGTTAATTACCTCTGGTTTAAGTTATCGAATAATAACTATATCTAATTCTGTATCGTTGTGTGTGTGTGTGTGTGTGTGTGTGTGTGTGTGTGTGTGCACACTGAATAGGCATATTTAAGTTTGTGTACTGTGACAACGTAATCGCTTTGAATAAGGGAATTCTTGTCAACGTTTGCAGCGAGAGAGAGACATACACAATGTGTGTGTGTGTGTGTGAGCAGCACGTACATCGTCCGATAGCGATTTGTATGTGTACACAAAACTTTTGAAAATACCTTATTTCAAGGAGATTTTTTTGTGCGAAAGAGAGACATACACGCACAGGTAATTACATTATAAACTCGGAATTGCTTCCGACGTCTGCGAGCGAGAGAGAGAGAGAGAGAGAGAGAGAGGGCGTTAATATTTGTCGAATAAATATAAACTTTCTAATTTCATATACATGCGCGCGGTACTGACCACAGAGAGAGAGAGAGAGAGAGAGAGAGAGAGAGAGAGCTAAAATTATTTACTCAATGTACACAGTGAGAGAGAGAGAGAGAAAGAGAGGGAGAGGGAGAGGAGAAAACGGCTTGAACATAACGTTTGACAACAAGAGAGATAGTTTTACTTACATTCAAATGTGAGAGAGGGAGAGACAGTAACAATTATGATCATATAGTTTGAATTTCCCACTACAGAAGAGAAAGAAATGTTGGTAGATCTGCTCTATACATACACACACAATAATGTAAGATTGATAACCCTGATCATATAATTTAATATATACACTATATAACACATATTTGAATTTCCCTCCCCCCGCCACAGAAAATGTTGACAACCCTGCTCATATAAAATATCTATACACTATAATAATAATACAGAGGTTGGTACACCTGATCATATAGATTTAATATACATTATAACACACAACAACAAATTTGAACTCATGCAAGGTTGGTAACCCTGATCATATATTTAATATATACACTATAATGCATCAAGTCGGAACCCCCCACCATAGGTTGGTAAACCTGATCATATAGATTTAATATACATTATAACACACAACAAATTTGAACTCATGCAAGGTTGGTAACCCTGATCATATATTTAATATATACACTATAATGCATCAAGTCGGAACCCCCCACCATAGGTTGGTAAACCTGATCATATAGATTTAATATACATTATAACACACAACAAATTTGAACTCATGCAAGGTTGGTAACCCTGATCATATATTTAATATATACACTATAATGCATCAAGTGATAGAAAGTGAAAGTGATCTAAGCTCGCGAAAGGCGGCATATAAAAAAATAAAAAATTATATTCGCGGATGCTGTGGTCCAGATACGCGAAAAAGTCGCGGTGGGATGCTGCGGGTCCAGCTGATAGAAAGTGAAAGTGATCTAGGCTCGCGAAAGGCGGCATATAAAAAAATAAAAAATTATATTCGCAGATGCTGTGGTCCAGATACGCGAAAAAGTCGCGGGCTGTGGTCCAGCTGATAGAAAGTGAAAGTGATTTAGGCTCGCGAAAGGCGGCATATATTCGCGGATATGCAAATCAATTTAATTAAAAAAATAAAAATATCAAATTAAAAAAAAATAAAAAAATTTATTCGCGGAAATTCGCGGTCCTTTGGGATGCTGTGGTCCAGCGGTGGTGGGGACAGCGTGGGAAAAAATCTTGGACCGTGGGAACGGCGGCATCTCTTTGATCTAGACCGTGGGAAAGGCGGCATCCTTTGTGCGTCAGAACTGTCATTTTCCCTCTACTTGGGTAATTTTAGATTTTATGTTTTTACAATTATATTAATGCTTGTTAATTACATTTCTTTTTGTATACAAATGCTTATTATAATATTTTGTTTTACAAATGATTTACAATTTATTCTTGGTGAATCCTTCACCTCAGATTTGCTAAATTCTTAGTCAATTTGTTATAATTTTTGGTTGTTTGGTTCTGACAGTTATACTCTTTTCATAGGCATGAGTAGCCATTATGGTATTTGACTTATTTCATTTAAATCACATTTCGTTTCAGCCTAATGGGCTTTACTTTGTTATTATGATTGGTTGTGTTGTATTTGAGTCTGTTGGTGTTTTGATTACCTGTCAGTATTGCTTTCTCTATCTTAATATTTAAAACATTACAATTAGGTTTATGGACTGCAAGTTTCTTTCAGCCATATCCTATTCATAACATTAAAAATGAACAATTCTTTATAAGTTATTTAAGTTATTATTTTGAGTGAGAAATATCATCACTTCCTTCCAACTTATTATTTGCTAATTTTTTGTTTACAATACATATTATTTTTATTGTGATAAACAACATCACTTTTATGAAATCTATAACTGTCCCTTATAACATGGGTATCTTTGTTCTGTCTCTAATTTCTTAATTTTTAAACAATCTTTACATTCTCTCCATGTCAACACCTTCAATTTATTCTTTCCTGGGATCCTCCCTTTTAATTACTATCGGTTATAATTAAACTTAAATCTATTAAACATCTTTTCTTAAAATAATAATGTCATCATCACTTTCCAGTGTTCAGTATACCTTATTCTCTAATTCATACTTAATACTATTTTTTACCATACATTTATGCACAGTATTTTTCCACTTTTAAACATTTAGTGTTTTTCACAGATTTATTAAGTCTCTATTTTCTTTATTATTCACTATTTCTTATAATAGTTATATTCTATATCTTACACTATTCCCATTTATACCTCACCTTCACTTTTAAATTATCTATAGTTAATTATAATTTAATTAGCGTACCTTATCACTTCACTTTGGGGTTTTTACACATACACTATTGCACTGTATCACTGTTTATACTATGTGTTTTTTAGTGGGTAATCCCTATACTTATTTCTCTTTCATTACAATATATCCTTAATACTATTAACAATTTTATATTCTTATAATACTATTTTTACATCTAATTCTCATTTGGGTTTTAGTTTGCTTTTTTATCATCTTAATCCTTAACCTTTTTTAACAGGGTTTCTTCCCTCAATTATTATTGTCCATCAATGGGTAATAACAGTTACTCTTTCCTTTCTCATAGGGTAATTATTGGTTTGGTTCCAATATTATTCTTGAGTGCTTTATTTCTCCTTCTCCTATGCTTTATTTCTCCTTCTCCTATGCTTTATTACTTGTTTGTGTATCATTATTGGTTTTCACTTCTATCTATTTCCCTCCTTCTTCATTTTCATTATTTGATTAATACTTTGGTTTTTCCATCCTCTTCTTTGGGTACATTTCGACGTGTTACATTGGGTCGTTTAATTCCATGAACTTGTTTCATTTTTGTTTGGGTTTTGGATTTTTCCCTTTTTCCTTTGGTTTGGTTACATTCTTGTTTATTCTTCGTGGATCCCTTCTTCCTTTGTTTCCTTTTGTTGGGTCAATCACTTGGGTTAGGTCAAGTCGTCGTTTGTCGAGTCATAGTTTTTATATTTTGTTTAAATTAATCATTTTTATTTAACATGAAGTATTATTTTAGATTCAATATTGTTTTGTTCATCCCTGGTATTGGGTTGGCTTATTTGTGTTGTAACAATATATATATTACAACACTTTAACTATTTAATGTGCGAATGTGCGAACCCCCAACTTCTTGGGCGACAAATCTTTACAGCACTACAACACATTAAATTCGTGTGTGTGTGTGTGTGTGTGTGTGTGTGTGTGTGTGTGTGTGTGTGTGTGTGTGTGTGTGTGTGTGTGTGTGTGTGTGTGTGTGTGTGTGTGTGTGTGTGTGTGTGTGTGATAGGTATAATCGTAATTATAACAACACATGTAATTTAGTTTAAAGTCATTTAAGTATTTATTAAATAAAAATTCTTATTTTAGGTGCGAATTAAAATCATTATTCTTAACACACATCTAATTATTACTTATAATTGATACTCACATATTACACATACATATTATACAACCTTATGTTCTAATATATCTTTATAATTACCTAATATTGTTCTCAGCTTGCTCATTAGTATGATACTGATTAGATTATCTAATTTTTCTAATGATCTAATCTCTTTTGAATTATATGCATTGCTTTCTAATAAAATTTCACTAATTAGTTTTATCAATTTAAATATTAAATTATTGATTTATAATTATAGCTTCAAAGTTACTGATACAAAATTATAGTTAAACATTCTTAACATTACACTATTTATTATACAAAGAATATTTACATTTGTAAAAATTATTTATTCATATTTGAATTAAATTGTCTCTCTTTTTACTTCGTTAATTATTGTCTTTGAGTGACTCTCAGTTTACAAGTACATGGTTGTTTGTCACCTTATTGTTGTGGTAGATCGGCAGCGTGTCCTCTTCGGTCCTAGGTCCTTGATACTGGATGCTCCTTTGTCGTCCTGGAGTCCTTGATTTTCGTACGCTGGATTTTACTGCATGCACTTGGCTGCTCCCTCGTCTCCCGTCATGCCTCAGGTTGCAAGTGCTCACACGAAAATGATGAGTAGTCGTGAAGACCCTGGCTGCTGCTGTGTATGAGATACAACGTTGTTGTCTCTGCGCAGAGCCTCCGGCTGCGACTATGGTTGATCGAGAAAGAGTTGTAGTTGTTGGGCAGAGCCTCTGGCTGCTACGGTCGTTGATTGAGGAAGAGAATGATGTTAGCGCGTCTTTATACCCAGTATTTATACCCAGGGCGCTAAAATCATGTTTCGACAATATTCTGCATGTCAGAGACTGTCGTGTTGTCACTTCTTACACACGATTCTTGTCACAATTAATTTGCCTCTCTTCGCAATTTGGGAAGTCTCTTGCACATTACCCGATAGTCATTCTGTCGGTAATTTTTATGTGTTCACCCTGTACAAACCGTTTTCCTTTATCTTAATTAACATTAGTTCTATTTATTTTTATTTTCCTGTAATTACACTTTTTATCCTTTTTACACTATTTTTTATACACATATGCGTCTTATTTTTAAACACATTTTGGTGTATTTGGTTTTGTGCTATTATGCACACTGGACAATAATGTTGGTATTGTGCAATCTTGGATGGGATGAGCCAATTTCTGAGCAATTATATTCGTATTGGCGTACATTATGCGACAAGTTGTGATTAGTCCCGGTCCAAGTGGACCGAAACTGTTGAATGAAATAATGTTCCACAAGCGTGGACAGGAAGTGTTAATTAATTGGGCCCAAGTGGGCTAAATGTATTCTTCTTGAATTAAATATTCTGTTGGCTGGTCTTCCATAGTGATTGAGATGATGTGTAAAATGAATTAATTCTGCATTAAGAAATAACAAGAAGTGGACTGTATACGAATAATTTTAATATTTTGAATAATTACATTACAGCAGTAAATTTGAGTGAGGCTGGCTAATACTGCATGTTGCGAATTAGTATGAATTTAGCTAATCATGAAGAGGGCCTAGTCGGCCATAATCGAGAATACAAAGGCCTAAAGCCTACATTTAATGTCGACACTAATTGACAGCGAAGGATTCGGCGAACCGAACGCCGAGATAGCTAGCTAAGCACTGTGCAAGGTACAACCACGCGAAAATTGATGCGCGATATAAATCAGATTAGCCAACCTAGAAAATAAAATCATTGCGCTACCGTCCATAAGCTGCCCGTCAAAAATCAAAAAGATTTTTTAATACATTTTTTAATAAATTAGAATAAATTTACAATTTAATTTAAAAGAGTGCAGTTCTTACTAACGATGGTTAGCTTCAAGGCTAAGTTGAACCTTGAGTTGAGATTAGATAACGGCAGTCTGCCGCTAGTTTAGAGATAAGCATGCATAAGATAAGCCTGTTGACAGGCGATTGTAGGCCAAGGTTGGCGAACAGCTGTTTCATATACGAATAGTCTGGTTAACAATATTTCTGACACAAGTGTGTGCAGTATGTAACATTATAAAACATGAAAGAAAAATACATAATTATACAATGTTTAATGCATGAACGGAGGTTCATCATGAACAAAATTGTTGTTGAACATGTTGTAGTTGCATGTTCTATTGTATATTCAGCAGGGCGGCATGTATTGACCTAGACATGCTATTCCTGAAGTTTCAGGAATTTACAATATGTAACAATGTATCAGCAAACCAGATGCTGAATGCAGCCCAGCTATGACATGTATGTCATAATTTTAAATAAAGAATTGTGCATGCTTACTTACAAAATGAATAAAATATAAAATACAATATGAATAAATTAGACGAGGCAGTTACATACGGCAGACGCTTACAATAGTTTTTACATAGACACAATTTATGTGAATACAACAACAATAATTTGAACAATTACAAGATAAATAATTGCAATGTCAAAGAACAATACAATACTGAAATTACAGAAACAATTTAACAATTTAAAGACATTCACGGAATAGTACACATTTATCAGCAACAATATAAAGAAATGAATGCATGGTTACTTAACGGCAAAACATGCGAATATTATGTAATAACATTTCATAAATAAGACCACCCAAAGACATGCAATACACCCCATAACATCAATGAAAATGTGAGACATAGTATGCCACAAAAATTAACATACAATACAAATATCAAGATACCACAGAACTGTGATAATTAGAAGCGTGCCATGACGCAAAATTGACAAAAATATTGTGACAATTCATCACAATTATGTTGACCAAATGGTCGTAACAAATAATAAGCCAATGGCTGAATAAAACAGCACTGTGCTATAATCATAATGTCAAATCTCGTCTCGCGCTGGCAACAGACATAATTTATGTATTGGTCTCCGCAAAACACCCGTAGGAGTGCGAATGTCTACGACGCGAACCAAGTTATCTGAGCCGGGAAATGTGGAGATGATCACGCCAAATTTCCAGGCTAATGGAGGCAAGTTATCCTCAATAAGCAAAGCTAAGTCACCAATGGAAACATTATCTTTGGCAAACTTCCACTTGTGACGCTGTTGCAGCTGGTGCAAATAATCGCGAGACCACGCCTTCCAAATGTCCCGGACAAACCTCTGAAGTAGTTGCCAACGACCAAGACGAGAAACAGGAACGTGAGAAAGGTCTGGGTCAGGAATCGCCGTTAGGGGCGCGCAAATCAAAAAATGGCCAGGTGTAAGTGGCACCGGGTCGTTAACATCCGAAGAAATAGCAAATAAAGGTCGAGAGTTCAGACATGCCTCTATCTGAGACAAAACGGTCGTGAACTCTTCGAAGTTTAATATAGATTTGCCTACCACGCGCCGCAGATGAAATTTCAAACTCTTTATGCTGCTCTCCCAAAGGCCACCGAAGTGAGGTGAGGAGGGCGGAATAAAAGACCATGATATCCCCTGAGAGGATGTGAATGACTTAATCGAGGTGATAGCACTCTTATTGTGCCAAAAGTTGTAAATGTCATGTAAGATGGTGCGGGCCTTCCTGAAGTTCGTGCCGTTGTCGGAGTACAGCTGACTAGGTATACCCCGACGTGCCATAAAACGACGTAAAGCAGCTACAAATGCGCTGGCAGTAAGGTCGGACACCAATTCCAGGTGAATAGCCCTAGTTGATAAGCAAACAAACAGAGATACGTATGCCTTAGTAAAGGTTCTAGACCTCTGCCCGCCATGACGAATCATGAAGGGACCACCATAATCAACCGCGCAAAATAGAAACGGCCTTGAAGGAGTGACTCTAGGGGATGGCAAAATGCCAAGTCTCTGGACCTGCTGTGTGGCACTAAACCTGATACACTTGAGACACTTACGAATAATGGAACGGATGACTAGCCGGGCATTAACAATCCACCAACGTTGACGCAGTGAATGATGCACGAGCTGAGCACCAGCGTTAAGTAAACGAATGTGTTCACGTTCGATGATAAGGCGTGTAATATGCGCCGATGGGGGTAATACGATAGGATGTCTCGAATCGTAAGGTAACTGGGAATGCTGCAAACGTCCGCCCACGCGTATCACTCCAGAGTCGTCAAGAAACGGGTCGAGAGAAGCCAACTTGCTCCTAATGGAAACAGAAGATCCGTTCCGAAGACAATTAATTTCGGCTGCGAAGTGGATCGACTGAGATTGTTTTATGAAGAAATTGAGAGACTGATGAATTTCTACAGGGGTCAGACCGCCCGAAAGTTTGTCCGCACATGAGTGCCTAATATTTCTGATGAAACGAAAACAGTAAGCGTATACACGTGTCAGCCGGTGCAACGAGGAAAAGTCCAACGATAAGTCAACAGCCAGGGTAGACATTAGCGACCGGTTGTGTGCAGTTTTCTCTTCCGCGGTGACTTCCGAAGACGATGGAGTGGCCGGTACGAAGGATGGGACAGGATTAGACTCTGACGATTGAGACAGACAGCTAGGACCGTGCCACCAAAGCGAGCAATCGCGCAAAACGTCAGGGAAACACCCCCTAGATATAATATCAGCAGGATTGCGTCGCGAATCAATGTGATGCCAGGTATAAGCTTGCGTGCGACGCTGAATTTCAGCAACCCGATTAGCGACGTATGTCTTCCAACGCGTAGACTGCGCATGAATCCAGTAAAGAGCCACCATAGAATCAGAATACAAATGTACATTATCAATAAACGAATAAAGAGCAGGAATAACCTTAGATACGAGTCGCGATAATAACAAACAAGCGCAGAGCTCGATACGAGGTAATGACACTTGGCGTAGGGGAGCCACGCGAGATTTGGAACACAAGAGACGACAGGAAGCAGTAGAATCCTGATAAATGACTCGGATATATATACAACAGCCGAACCCTTTCTCCGAGGCATCCGAAAACCCATGCAATTGAACTGTAACCGCCTCACGGTTGCAACGAATAGATCGCGGGACTACTATTTTACCAATCAGACTCAATTTGTTACACAAAGAATGCCAATCCGAAAGTGACTGACCGGAAATCGGTTCATCCCAACCAAGCTTACAAAGCCAAAGTCGCTGCATAAAGTGTTTATACAAAAAGACAACTGGTCCGATTAAACCCAGCGGATCATATATTCCGGCGATAATTGAAAGAATCTTTCTCTTGGATATGCTATGGTCAACCGGAGATAGTTTGACATCAAACAAAAATGAATTGGCAGTGTTGTTCCAAAGAATGCCCAGGGTACCCACATTGTCCTGTTTATTTAGGGGTCGTGAAAAGTTGTGACGATTTGTGACCGCTGTGGGTTCATTTGATGCCCATTTGTGCAACGTGAAACCATATTGAGCAAGTAACGCACCTAGGTCGGATTTCAGCTTGGTTAGATCGGGGATAGTGTCCGAACCGGTAAGTAAATCGTCGACATAAAAATCGTTAGTTATGGCTAAAGCCGCTTGGGGAAAGGAAGTTTGATTGTCTCTAGCAATTTGTAGAAGGCACCGAGTGGCCAAAAAAGAGGCGCTAGCCGTGCCGTAGGTTACTGTTTGCAGCGCGAAATGCTTAAGTGGTTCGAGGGGAGAGTCACGCCACAAAATGCGTTGATAGTGACAATCTCCTTCAGCTACGCGAATCTGACGATACATTTTTTCGATGTCGGCAATCAGGACATACTTATGTATGCGAAAACGCAACAGAATAGAGAAGAGATCCTGGTGAACATTGGGGCCTACTAATAATATGTCATTTAACGAAAGACCATTAGTAGTTTTGGACGAACCATCAAAAACAACGCGCAGTTTTGTGGTCAAGCTAGAATGTTTAAACACTGCATGGTGAGGCAAGTAGTAAATATTTGACGCTCCTGAATTGATAGCGCCATGATCGATGAGTGTCATGTGCCCAAGATCCATATATTCCCTGATAAAGTCCGCGTAGTCGCGAGCGAGCTTGGCATCGCGCCTGAATCGACGCTCCAAGCTTAAAATTCTTGATTCGGCACTTGTGTAAGATTCCCCCAAGTGGGGATTATCAGACTTGAATGGGAGCGACACTATAAATCTACCCTCGTGGTTGCGCTGAGTAGAGCGCACAAAATGCTCTTCGCAAGCCGACTCGCCGTCAGGGGTATCGCCAGGGATTGTTTCTGCCTCCCAAAATCTCTCGAGAGATTGCAGAATTTGACTGTCATTGTTCCTTGCCAGGAACGAAACCGCAGGACCCTGGGTGTGGCAGTGTTTGGGCAGATTGCTGGCCAGAATGTAACCCAGTTTTGTTTCCTGAATGATAGGGAAGTTGGGTCCGCGTGTGTATTTATTGGCTAATATTAAATCCAGATAAAATTGTGCCCCTAATAGTATGTCGATCTGTGAAGATATATTAAAATCTGGGTCGCCGAGAAAAATTTTGTTTGGAATGTGGAACCGGTTGATGTCAAACGAGATTGAAGGTAGATTATGAGTTAAGTTAGATAGGACGGCACATTTGGCCTCAAAACTATGTCTCTGATAGCGAGAAATAAAACGCATAGAAGCAATGTCAGTAGCGCAACACGCTGTATTGTTTATTCCTGTAATTGGAATATTAGATCGGGTTAGCTTAAGGTGCAACCTTTTCGCAAATGATTTCGTACAAAAATTGATCTGGGAACCGGCGTCTAGGAGTGCCCGAGCTTCATGCCTGTTGCCAGCCTGATCAACGACATATACAACCGCTGTGGATAAAAGAACATTGTTTTTACACTGTAATTTAAATGAGCAATAATTGCTGCTGGCAGCTGGTGATTTCGGCACGTAATTAGCGTGCAGCAAGGTGTGGTGACCCTTTGAACAAATTTTACAGACCTGTTTACGTTTACAATTTGTTATCAAATGACCTGCTCTAAGGCAGTTAATACAGCATTTATGATTTGCAACCAATTGCCCCCGCTCAGCGGCACTTAATATACGAAAATTGTTACACATGTAAAGCGGGTGGTCAGATTTACAACACACGCATAAATAATGCCTTGCCGCTGCGTGATAACTCTTAAAGGTATTGCTGCCAGCAGTATTTCTTAAGCTATATTTCTCAAATTTATTGTTTGGTTTTACGCTAGGTTTGTTGAATTGCTGTCCGGATTCAATTGGCATTGTATTTTCTAAAAGCTGTCGGCGCAAGTTTAAAAAATGCGTAAAGTCTTGAAAACTGGGCAAGTTGTCAGGGTCTATTGACTCCTTCCAAAGTTTTAAAGTAATAGGGTCAAGTTTGGTGGAGAGCAACTGTATGGTAATAAACTCAAATGAATTTACGGACAGCTTCATTGCCGCCAGTGAATTAACGGAAGACGTTATTGTATTCGTAAACTCCGCCAAGCTTTGGACTGAGTCCTTTATTGTGGACTTAACCTGAAGTAGGTTTTGTACATAATATTTGGCTAATATAAATGGATTATTATACCTTTCGGACAGCAAGTTCAACGCTATTACATAATTTTCTTGACAAATGGGTAATGATTTAATTAAGTCTAATGGTTCACACTTCACCGAGGAATGCAAATAATGCAGTTTCTGTACTGGTGTTAAGTCGGATCTTGAATGCACTAGATCATTGAAAATTGAATAGAAGTGTTGCCACTCAAGTATGTTGCCTGAGAAGCAGGGCAAACTTATCGGCTTTAAATGCATAGGCGTCGATAGTACAGGAGGCACAGTCTGAGTATTAAAAGTGTCAAGAAGTTGTAAAATGTTTGCCTCAGTTGAGTATATCATTTCCTCAACCTCGACTCGGTCTGCCTGAGCAGCGCTCGTGTCTTTACTGATAAGCTCTATCTCAGACTGTACCTCGTCGTACTTCGAGGCTAAGCTCTTAAGACTTTCTAATCTTACAGTCAGAAAATGTTTTGTGCTTAAATTAATATCAAACGAATTTACCGCGGATTGTATCCGCACTATCGCGGACCTTAATCCGCCTCTCTTTCTGGTCAGCACCTTGAGGCCTTCTTCAGACATTTTTTACGCACCTTTTTACTGTTGCTGGTGGTACCTGGTTGGCGACGTCCCACAGCGTCGGCTCCTTGGTGACGATGGTGAACAGCTGGCAGAGATGACCACTTTGAAGCACTGCAGCCGGCAGGAACTTGCTATTACGTTGTCCGAAGATGACGAGCGAAATGGCGACGCAAATCACGCCACGGTCGCATTAGCTGACGCGCTAATCCGCCCGTGATGGCCAGAAACAGATATAAAGATATTAAATGGAAATCCAGGTCCGGAGTGACCAAAAAATAATTAGTCCCGGTCCAAGTGGACCGAAACTGTTGAATGAAATAATGTTCCACAAGCGTGGACAGGAAGTGTTAATTAATTGAGCCCAAGTGGGCTAAATGTATTCTTCTTGAATTAAATATTCTGTTGGCTGGTCTTCCATAGTGATTGAGATGATGTGTAAAATGACCTTTGCAATCTCTGGCATAACAAGGATGACACTTTAACAATTCAATCATTTGCAACTTCTCATGGTATTAAGTGGTCATTCATTCCTCCTTCGTCACCTCATTTTGGTGGGCTTTGGGAGAGCGGTATAAAGAGTTTGAAATATCATTTGCGCCGCGTTGTCGGCAAGTCCATACTCACATTTGAGGAGTTTACTACGGTTTTATCACAGGTAGAGGCCTGTCTAAACTCACGTCCATTATTTGCCGATTTCATCGGTCCAGTGCCACTTACCCCTGGCCATTTTTTAATCTGTGCACCGTTAACGGCAATACCTGATCCTAAATTGTCACACGTTCCCATCTCTCGTCTCGGCCGTTGGCAACTTCTCCAGAAGTTTGTCCAAGCTATTTGGAAATCATGGTCGCGCGACTACCTACACCAATTGCAACAGCGTCACAAATGGAAGTTCGCTAAAGAAAACGTTTCCATTGGTGACCTGGTCCTTCCAATCGAGAATAACGTGCCTCTATTAGCATGGAAATTTGGGGTAATCACAGACACATTTCCCGGACCAGACAATTTAATTAGGGTAGTTGACGTTCGTACGACTGTTGGCACCTTTCGCAGACCAATTCACAAGTTATGTTTGTTGCCAGCGCGGGACGAAGCCTAGACACGATGTCAATGTAACTACTTAGCACAACGTTATGTTTTACTTGGCCACGAGCTTTTCATTACTTAATTGTTTGATAGTTTGGCCGACTTCAATTATAGTGATATGTGCTGTCACAAACATTTTTTAACACGTTATATCTTGATATTGCATTATAGTGTATCTCATATATCAAATTCGCATGTATTTTGTAATTGTACAAACATGCATTATATTATTATATTTATACTTATAATATTGTCATTGTAGTGTACTGTACTCATTCTTGTATTTACATGTATTGATAATTCTGTAAGACATATACTATGTCCTTTGTATATTCATATTTGCTATTGGTAGTGGTTTATGTATTATGTCTATTGGTGGTATTGGTTCTTATGTTATGTATTTTGTTATATAATATTCACATGTATTTTGTAACTATACAAACCATGTATGCATATTTGCTGCACATTTTTTATTGATATTTGTGCATTGCTATTTCACTATTCTATGAATTTTCATGTGTTACTTGTAATTGCTCAACACATGCATTACATTTTTGTATGAACACATTTACTGCATTTGTCACTTGTACTATTCTATTGTATTTTATCATGTATTTGTATCTATGTAACACATATTATTGTACCCGCATCTATTGTCTATGATTATGCACCACGCATATATTTTACACATATATTTTTTTTGTATTTGTATTTTACGATCATGTATCGCACATATATCATTATTCATGTATTTGTGCTTATGACACCCATGTTATTACGTTTATATACTTGTAACTATTCAACAATGTATCATCTATTTTCGCATGTCAATTTATTTGTGCATTCTTGCAATTGTTTGGTATAGCATGCGCCATTTAATTATTATACTACAGCGTTATGCTTAATCTATGTTTTATATGCATATAACTTTTTGTAATAATCTTTGTCTATTCATTTTATATGCAATACTATTATGTATAAATCAGCTGGCCTTGACTGGCTTAAATTATTAATCATGACTTGCATAAATATTTGCAATTTATATCTGGCCCATCAAGGGATGAGTCACAGATTATCCATTATCAAGCTTCATGTTTTGTATTGTATGCATCTCTGCTGATTCATGCACGTTTATAATCATGTATGAATCAGTTTGCAAGCCAACTGTGGCCTGTCTAACTTTATCATTATCATTAAGGTTTTATCTCTGAGCAACTTAATGTCATAATCTTTGTTATCTAACATTTCAATGTCAATAATTAAGACATCAAATTACTAATGGTTAATATCTATTAGTAAGAACGTACATGTTTGTGTTTTCTTTATAATATAAATTGTTAAAAATGTATTACAAAAAAATCGCTCGATTTTTGCGGGCAGTTATGGACAATAATGTTGATATTTAATGTGCGAATTATATTCATGGAAGGTTGGCTAATCTGATCATATTCCAATTCTGCTTGCAACGGCAGACATGACGTCACAGTGCTCTGAGCGTTTGAATATAACAGACGTGACTTACGCTTGTTGCGTTCGGCTGTCATCTTAATTATTTTCATGTCGCGACTTATTATGTAGGCCTTAGGCCTAAGTCATTTCATTTCATGTATTTTTCGAGTGCTGCATAATTGCGTCTCATTTTTATAATGTAAATTTTTCTTTCTAATGTGATTTCTCAGACGTCATGATGCATAGAAGGCTTAGCTAACCTTCTCAAAATCTAAATTCACTTGTACCATTTACGTACAATAAATGTATTAAATTACAGTCCGCTTATTCACAATTATTTTCACCATCCTGACCAATTTAACTCCACGACATTATTAAAAATGATCAACCAAGGAATCTTCACGTCAAGGTTTATAGTTCAACAAAAATATTAATCAAACACAATTCTTATCACACACAATCTTTACAAATTTAATAAATTCAAATAATTGATAGCGTTTCTTAAGGGTTGACGCTTTTAGGAATGGACAGGTCTCATGCACACATCTAACATACGTGTGTACACACAGACAGAGCAGCTGGCGTGATGCACCTGTTCCAACCTGAAAGTTTGGTTGTTCATAATATAAATAACATTATTAGTTTTATGTTTACATATTGTAAAATGATTTCTTATATTATCTTGTTCACATGCTACATCATCAAACATAATAACTAAATTTTGTTCAGCATCATCAGCAAGAATAACTTGATCATTTTCTGAAAATTGATAGTGTTTTATTCTTGGTATACCCGAAAAAACTGTTTCTAAAAATTTGTACGTTGACTGATACAACGATTTTGAAAAAACGTAGACGTTCTCAAAACATAAACCATTAGGACTGAACAGAAGATTAATCATTAGACTGGTTTTTTCCCTGTATTACTAGGCCCAACGATAAGACACCTGACGTTATTTGGTAACAACTCACTATGGGTTGTTTCTTTTTTCTCCATAGATTTATCAAAATTACAAATACGTAATTGTTTTGTTTGCCGTACTATTTTCATGATTGAAAAATAGTTCAAATGATTTGGTTTTTATCAATCCAATTGTTATGCGACTTATCGTATCCTAACTACTGAATAAGTAGTTTATTACCTCTACGTTTTAATATTTTTCAAATAAAAATATATTACCGTATTTTGTTTTACTAATTTCTTATTCGTAAAATCCACCATCTAATACAGCTCCTGTATCATCTTTTAAAATATATGTTCTAGGTACTGTTTGTTTAATATTATGAATTGTAAATATTTCATTTGTCCAATCTGGTAAATAACCTTTGGTAAAAACTTTTTTGTATTTAGTAATTCTCACTCTATCTCCAACTTTATATTTCGCAGGTTTCTTATTAACAGATAATCGTTTCTTATTTATTTGTGTTAATACCCTTTTCTCATTATTTATATTGACATCTTTAGGTTTCAAACTTATAGTCCTATATACAGTATTATTATATTTTTTTCAATAACTGAGGAAGTACTTTGATCCATGTATACTTTCCACTGGTAGTAAACCACTTCCACATGTGGTTTTTTAAAGTACGATTAAAACGTTCAATGATAGAGGCCTTTTTAACTGAATAAGTTGAATAATGATTTATATTATAATGAATAAATAATTGCTGAATCGGTAAATTGCAAAATTCTTTTCCTTTATCAGTTTGCAAATGTTTCATTTTGTTTGCATGTAATATAGGTCTTAGAGCTTTCACAATTTCGTGTGAGGTTTTTGATTTCAACGGTACTGCAAATGCAAATTTACTAAAACAATTTATCACTGTTAGAATATATTTATAACCTTTATTTAACTTTGAAAACGAAATCATTTCTACAAGGTCAGCTTGATACAAATTGTAAATACCTTTCAGTTCGACATTGTGTGTAGGAAAATTCCTTCTCGCTTGTTTATGCAATTCATCACTTATCGCCTGTCTGATACTCATTATTCAAATTACAACTAAATAAAAACTGAAATATAAAGAAACATCATATAAGGGTATTAATCTGTTATCAAAATCATTTATTAGTAAACTAATTTATTAATTTACGTCTATGACCTTAGTTACCAGAGGTTACTTTGTTAAGAATAAACAACGTTAATTATTGTGTCTCCAAGCAGCAATGCGCCCTGAAGTATTAAGCGACCCTCGCACCCCCACTCATACACACACACACACGTGCAGCCCGGGCATAATAAGGTTAAACAAATAACTAACAAAAACACATCAACTCTGTTACTATAAATTTGATTACACTTTAATATATTAACAAAATTAGCAACATACTTTTTTGATCTGATATAATCTTCATATGTATAAGATATATAACGAACAGTTTTACATGTTGGATACAAACGTTTGGGCATACTGAAACCCCTCTTTCCTTTTATGTCTTTTGATGAGTATAAAACAACTTATTTTATTTTAATATTTTTTTTGAAAGAGAAGCCCCAAGTCAATTAGGACTAGGCTGGAGCCTAGAGAAGCAAAAATTGTGCCGGGTCCAGTACGACGGGACTTGCAATGAAACTCAGCTGTAGTATAACAGTAACAAGTTTATTTCATGCCTAGAATTCATACATGCAGGCCAACTCCATGGCATAATTATCCCCCACATGAATCATAATTATCACGAATAATTTCGGCCCTGCTGTAACAATATTAAATTAAAACAACATGTGTGCATAATAACAAGTGTATATAAATTCAGTAAATATATAGATATATAAATATAAGGCATAACAAGTGTATATAAACTCCATGAATACATATATATATATACATATATATATATATATATATATATAAATAAGTTCTCCCCCATCTTGTGGCTAGCTAGACACGAACAAACATAACAACACACACAGAAACATAAAGCACATAGACTCACAATTACATTATTTCTAACACGGATGCCCCTGGAATGCACCAGCCTAGCAGGCAGTGTAACTACAATATTCAAAACCCAGCAGTGACAAAATATTCACCCATCAACAACCCGTTTTGTAGAATTACATAAAAGCCAAAACCCCAGAAAAGATGATAATAATTCATAACGCATAAATAAGACCGGACCGCCCATTTGTATAGCATTCCACTGATCAATGACCCCTCATGAGCGTATGAACCTTAAGTTCCTTTCACTGCATTAAATTAAAATTTACAGAACTACATCACTTGATCTCAAACAGTTGTTATACAATTCTAAACGGTTACTTTACTTCACAAATTCAGAAGGATTGAAAAATCAATATGTACTTTAACAATCAGAAATTAATCACTCGAGGCTTTACAATTTCAGAAAAAACTAGACAATATATGTTTTACAAAAATAATGAGTATATGTTGTATAGTTAAAGAAAATTAAACAGCAGATACTACAAGTGAAAGTTAATCAATATGTGTTTGCCAGTTAAGAAAAACAATCAGTATAGCCCTTTTGTAAGGAGCAAAATCAACTAATATATGTCCAGAAGAAAACAAATTAATTTCTATTAACACCGAATGGCTATATAAATATAATTAAAATGAAAAATACAATAAGTCGGTTGTGCCCTAGCAGCTGTGGCAGCGCGCCAGCATGCAGTTGACAAAGTTTGACAAGCATCCAACCTGCCTGAGGTTGCACCAACATGTGTCAGAGAAAAACTAAGTCCCCAATTAAACCCCAGAAAACGCCCCAAAAAAAAAGGCACACAGGAAACCCCCAGCCCTTAAATGTTAACCCCGTAGTGAAGTTAAAATTTATTCACTGCTGTTCCAGCCGGAACAGAGCTACTAACCGGTTCTATAAATTTGTAAAGAGTCACTTAATAATGAGATGCAAGCTGTAAAGTGTTCAAGTGTAAAAGATCTCTGGCACGCTCCCCCAGTGCAGCACACAATTACAGGCAGTCCACTTAGAGTTATGTAAATCAGTTATAAAAAAAGTGTTCTTGAATTTAACTTATAATGTTCAGTGTCATGATCAACAGCTCCCCTTTCTAGCAGGCAGTCTGGACACGTGGTCACATGGCTTCAAAGATATTTAATGTGAAACAGGAGCACTACCGGCCCGGCCCAAAAAGGAAAATAAAAGTGTGAATATCACCTTAGTACCGCTGGCAAGTGCTACATCGAGAATCAGTCACCATCTCCCTCTCCGTACAGGATCTTGTTTAATGGTCCATGACTGATGCAGGTGTACGGCGATCAGCAAAGCCAAGTCTCCGGCTTAATCAAGAACCCTGTTAATTCAAATAAATTAGAGAACTGTTCACTAAAAATGTACACCCGAGTTCAGGTAATTAACCTCAGAACGGGCCTCCAACCAACTCTCGATAAAAGCACAAGTTTCATTAATAAAGTTTTGCCACCTGCTTAAAAGGGTAGAAAATCAGCATAGAATAAGTAAATTTTCATAATGAAACTACTATATCAAACGTGGCGCAATATAAAAGTGAACAGCACTTGCTCTACATGCTTCGACAGAAATTAACAGGTTATGCGCCACGTGGTAAGCACTAATCATTATTTGACCAAAAAATTCAACAGCAAGGCACTCACAGCATTAAGAATGTTTTAACATTAATAAAATTTCATCTAAGGAAGTTCACACAAAGAAACTCTCTACTGTACAGTTAATTAAATAACTCCCCGACAGTATATTGCATGCATGGACAGTTCATACCCTGCCTGCGCAGCGGCTTTTAGCGATTAATTTTTTTTTTTAATGTAGTACACTTTTATCATGACCATGGCAATTGTAATAGCTCTCACATTATTCTAGTAATAATAAACGAAACACTGGATATATACTGAACATTAAGTAAATCACTGAACAATGAGTTTCTCTTAATATAAAAACTGTCGGGTCGCACACACATAATTACGTATTTTATACGGTTGCATATTGTTATTAATTATCCATATAATTATTTCTAAAGACATAAGATAATGCACTTCTTACCGGGAGTCGTTTATACTTCAGCAAGCCATGAAGAAGCTACAGAAACTGCGCCGTAATGTTCGATGAGAGAGAAGGACCGTTGTATCTTGCAGCAGGGCAGTGAGTAATCTGCTGTCAGCAGCAGAGAAGCGACCCTTCACCACGAGTTGCGCGCGCAACCGTAACCGCAGCGGACAAAGGTCGCCCGCATTCGCTCTATTTTACAATTAGACAAAAACTTTTCTAAAACTTTTTCGACGGCCGGATTTACACCGGCACAATACATTGAATATGGTTAATAGTATTATTACATTTCGTTTTAAAACCACGTTTAGAGCAAAGAACATTATCCGAATCATCAACAAATCTTTGATTTTTAAAAAAGTGTTCAATACACTTTCCACTTTCGTCACTCAATGCAGTCATCTTCGTTAATGGCTCTGTGTAATTTCAGAAAATTCATTATTTACAAAATAACATATTTCATTAAACGTTAAATCAACAGCTTCTATGCAATGTATACACCAATGAAAAGCACGAATATTTCCTGTCTCCATGTTAACAGCTCCACGTATTCTTCACAACTGACAAAATCAACTTGAATAGTCACGTAATTTTATACCACTACTTATTTTTACTTTTTTTCTTTGAATTATTAATTTTAATATTAAATCCTTCAACTGTATTAATATATCATCATTTATACATTTCAATCCAAACATAGATAGGTTTATTTTCTCTGTTTTGACTAACTCACCTCTAAACTCATTAAATACGTATACAGTATGATTGTTCTTAAAGAAGTACAAGTTACCGTCTGTAAACCTAAGCAAGGAATCTATTTTGGGCTGTATGCCAGGAAACATTTCTGAGATATAACCCCATGACTTAATAGTAAAAGTACACTCGTTCACTTCTCTATAATAATTATCATCATGAAATATAAAAGTTTTACCTGCACTACTATTAAATACAGCATGCAAATTATTCGGTTGTATGTTAAATAGAGATTGAAGGTGTCTTAGATACCCATTATTTAATCTAAGACTCATTAAATCAAACATATATACGAGTGAATCAACAAACATTACTATCTCGTCAGAAGGTCGTTGATACGCAGCAATAATTTCGAAAAATTCTTAGGAAGGAAAGTTAACCAATCAGTTATTATAACCGGCTTAGAATATGTCATTTTATTTGAATTTATTATCCATAACCATTTATCATGTAGTACATAAAAACGTTTATTAGCAATTAAAACATATTAATATCTTTAACATGACAGAGATCAACTTGATTAGTATCACTAGACTGATCATCTTCTATAAAGGTAGACCCTATAGAAGGTGATGGTAATGTTTCTATAATACGTAATACAGAAGTATTTTGCGATTTAAATAATTTAATTTATATGGTATTTTGCCATATAAATTTTGAATAGCTAAAATGTTATCGTCACTTAGCTCAATTTTGCCATTATAATATGCAAACATAACTGAGTCTGATACATCTGAATGTAATAATACTATTGCATGACCAATTTCATGAATTAACATGGAAAACAAATTCGGTCCGTCTGAGGAATCTATATTATCGATCGAATGTGACCAGCTTTCATCTTCATCAATGTGAATTTCTCGTCTTGAGTTATTATAATCAGGAAAATGATCCCATTACATGGGCTATTCTGCTTCCTTCACCGTCAAACTCTGTAGTACACTGCCATGATTCTTTTTGCATCATATGTTTTAATCGCTTATTAGAAATCAAAATATCTGTGTTTGTTCTGTCGTGTATAAAATGAATTCCCGATTTTTCTTCCCATAATGAAAAAGCTTTTTCTGTTATTTCTAAACACTTTTGATTTGCTAAATAATAATGCCACGTTACTATAGGTTTCTTCCATTTAAATGAAGATACTCTATAATCAGAAAGAATATTGGTATTACCGCACCTATATTTTAACATTAAATTTCGAGTGTCATTATTTTATTTGCCGTCAGTAGGTAATTTGTAATATTCTTGAAATATAAGGAGTGCGTTGGAAACATCTGAATCATTTACTAATTCCAATGATGTTTTATCTTTCGTATAAAAATATACATATTCATATAAGTAATGTTTAACCTGATCCAATTGAAACTGTGTTGTGTTATGCGTTAAACATTTTGTCCATAATGTTAAGAAAAATATTACAGATTTAAGTGGCGTCATAGTTTTGATTGTACTTTACAATGACAAATACCAAACAACGTCTTAGTATTTATTTTAATTTAAAACAATATGTTATTATCCCTTCTCCTAAATATTTATAAAAATTTTTTAACAAAAATATGAATTAGCAGGAATCAAACCTACAATGCATACTTACCTTTACATTTACCGTTACTAGTCTGACTATTTAACCGATTAAGCTCATTTATATCTTATTAACGAATGATTACATTATTACATATGAGGAATAGACTTTTAATCAGTTTACACAACAAGCAAACTACCAAGCACGTAATGAAATATAGCATTTTTTGTTCTTGTATTAATTAATCACACATTTGATAACAAGGTTACTGATGTCTGTTTATTAAACTTTAATGTCCTCACTCGCGATTACTATAAGCAACAGTTGAGACTGTTAACGAACTGTATACTGATTGCACCGTTATTTGAACTGCAACTCTTTGTGTTGTATATCGTCAGTATGAACTCGCTATCACCTAGAAAAGAGGAGAAAGAGGAAGACAAGGCGAAATACGAAAACAAACTGCTACACAAATGGTTTTTCTCACCGAAGCATCTAACGTCAGAAGAAACAGCAGCACTCAAAGTAATTGTGAATAAACCAAAAACGGTGAGACAAATTGTAAAAGAGTTAGTAGAAAAACTTAAATTATTTTACAAATGAAATATTGTATCAATATGATCTTTGTTTTGTATGTACAAAATCTTTATATATATTAAACATGATACTGTAACTATGTTGTGTATTCTTTTTTTTACAGTACACCATTTAAATTTTATTAGAAAATACAAAAAATTAACATATGTAATAATCTGTATATATCTTTATTACGTTTCTTTTTGTACATCACATGTCTTTTTATATTATTTTTTACTACTATAAAACGACAACGATTTCCAATGTCTTTTTTTCCAATGAATTAATTCTATACCACAACAAAAACTTCGTACTCTGTCATCTACAGTATCACTACAATCACATGGATCTCGTGGATAATAATAAAACCCATCAGCAGCGAAATCAGCTATACAATAGAGCTTTAACGATTTTTCTCTTTCACTTTCAGATTCAAACAAGTCATCAGGAGCTGTTACAGAAGGAGCTGTGTTACCTTCACTAGTATACAATACAGGTCCAACAGTGACTAAATCGACTGCATCTCTCCTCATTTTAAAATTTTTATCATGTCTCCTAATTTTAGATTTTTTTATAAGTACTTATATATTCACTTTTCAATTTAAAAAACAATTCATCAGAATCAATTGTTGGATCTGACAGATTGTCTGGAGTAACATACCACTTTCTAAAGTAACGATTCATTGACGGATCGTCTGGTCTAAAGTAACTATACGGATCGTAACGATTCGTTGACAGATCGTCTGGAGGAAGGTCCCACTTACCAAAGTACCGATTCATTTTCGACTGCTGTACAACGTAACAACACACGTTTTCATCGCTAGACATCAAAACAAATATATATTAAGGACGTCGCTATCTACATTGTAAGGAAAACAGTTTACGTGTCAACAAACTCCAAATGTTTATGTTTACATTTTAAGTTTGCTACGTTTACGTGTCAACGAACCCTGTCCGTTTATGTTTACATTTTTTACTAGACCAGTGTGTTACGGTCTAGTAACTTTGAGGTCATGTTTACAACGTTATCACAAGGGTCAGTGGAATTATCTGCAAATTAATTTGAGGTCAATTAGAGTTATCACTGATAACGTTAGGTTAAGTGGTGTTATTAACAGGTTAATTATAGGTTAATTGGTGTTATCGCTGATAAGGTGACCTCTTGACCTGACTTGGTGACCTCTGGCCTTGTCCCAGAACGAACATTTATATACTACTGCTGCTCTTAATGGCATTCCTTCAATGTTAATATTGTCCGAATTTCATACTTTTTATTATAATTGTTATTATGTTATTGTTGTTAAGCTTAGTCTCAATATTGGGTCGAGATACAATATCTATTATCTGGCTTTCACAGTAAACAAACGGTTGTGGATAGGAAGGAGCAACTATAAATTCATTAGGATGAATATAAAATCAATTCTCTAAATCTGCCACCTCACCTGTTCAGACTGTTATCTAAACAGCTCATGCACGTGACATTACATTTTCAGTTGTATTACCATAATATTTAGCGCTGTATTAAATAAAATGGGAAATATTTTTGTCCTAGACAGTATCCTTGTATTATTACAAATTCTTCTGATAAATTCTATTGTATTTTTAATTTTCCCTGTGCTTCATTTTTCGATATTTTATTAGATTATCAGGCATTGTAGGTACTCCCATATACAATACTGATTCTCTGTCCATTATCACAAGCTTGTTTCATGTTTGAACATTTAGGTTTTTAGTTTTTTGTCCATGTTTTGAATTAAAAACAAATTTTTCTCTTAGCACACACACATCACTCTTCATATTGTATCGGTAAAATTAAGTCCCTGAATCCATTTGTTTACATGTTCAAAACACTAACAAGTACTACACACCTATTTAGAAAAGTAAAAAATATATTTATATAATTTATTTTAGCGTGGAATACTTTGAACCACTCTGACACACACAGAAGAATATTACCGGCTTGACAGTAATTATTGAGTTGATAAAATGTACACATGGTTCTTTTTGCACATTTGGCACAAAACCTCTAACATCTACATCATAATCATTATCGTCAATTTCATGAACAAATTCGTCATCTAAGGCCGGCCATACACCGCATCGAAGAAAGCGCCTTACGACAAAACGTTTTGCTGAATGGCGTCTGATGCGATACGTTTAGCATGGGTTTAAATGGGTCTGTCACACACCGCATCAAACACGACATCAGACGCCTTGAGACGTTTTTTCCTTGTCTGGCGAAGGTACCAAAAGTTTCGTCTTCCGTCAACCCACTATCGAACAACTCGATCTGCGCATGCGCAGCGGAGTGACGTGACCGTGAAGTGTCAGCTGGACTGCGCCATTGCAGCTGTAGACTGTAGCCTGTGTTGTGCTTTCACTTTTGTAGTTTGTGTTTGTACTTCAGTAGTTTAAAGTAAAACTATGAGTCAGATTGATGACGGTGGTTCGTCTGACAACTCTATAGTAGACGCGGACAAACTAATCTTTCTAGTGCAAAGTCGGCCAGAAATTTATAACGTTTCTTTGAAAGAACATCATAATCAAAATGTAATTTCAAAAATCTGGACCAAAATTGGGAATGAACTGAACGTTCCAGGCAATGATTTCTCATTCTCTTATATGTTATTTTATTTAGCTTATGAATTTAAACTGTAAACTAATTTGCAAGAGCGGCGGCTGCGACCGGCGCTACCACCCAAATACGGAAAGCTCGCAACTCATGCGCTTTTATTTAATCTTTAATAATTAGATAATATAATTTAATTACTGATTATAATAGGTCCTGTATAACTTATGCTAATATTTTTAGTTACCATACAAAGGAAATAAAACATTTTGTTACTAGCTGATAGTCATTTATTTTTGCATAATGATATTGACATGGTTTCTACAAATACTAATTGCATAATAACTATACAAACGCCATTTTTTCCTTCCAAAGTACTGAACCTGCAGGAGAATTAAAATATTCAAGAAAATTTTCTCTCACTTTATAAGCAGCTTTTGCTGCTCTTGCCCTCAAGGTTTCCTATCGAATCTTCATCTATATTCCTGATTTCATCATAAACCTCACTCAGTTTTCCTTCTCTAACCCCAATGACGTTGTGAAGAACACAGTATGCTAAGACTATACTTTTCGTTACATTAGGACGAACCAACATAGCCAATTCAAGAAAACGAAATTTTTTGGCCATCATGCCGAAAGCACATTCAACAATCCTGCGTGCTCGGGAATATCTATAATTTATATATCCTACAATCCCTTGTTAGTGAGGATTTAGCAAAAGGTTTTATCATATGTTTGTGGAGAGCATAAGCTTCGTCTCCTACAAACATATAAGGAAATTCAGTCGACATGTTTAAGTAGAGTTTTCTAGGCATTGGCAAGTTAAGTTTTTGGTCATTAAACATCCAACCAAAAGATGACGAAATAAATACACCACCATCACTATTTCTACTGTCTTCTCCTACATCCACAACCACAAATTTACCTTCTGCATCTACAATAGCTTGTAATATTATAGAGTGATGGCTCTTATAATTAAAAAATAGTGAACCACTATTCCACGTGCTTCAATTCTGATATGTTTGCCGTCTATAGTTCCACAAGAGTTTGGAAAATTCCAAAACTCCTCAAATCTTTCCGCTATCCTCTTCCATTGATCAGTTGTAGGGCTACTCATTAAGTACAATGGAGACAGAATCTCCCACAAAGCAGTACACATTTCAGCAACAATTTTCCCAGCTGTTGATGCCCCGATTCGATGGTTAAAATGCATGTATTAGAAACGTTCTCCCATAGCAAAAAATCTGCAAGAAAGGGAGGGTCTCAATAAACAAAATATTTCATCCTCACTCTATCTCTCTGCCTCTCTCTCACACACACACATTGGCAGGAAAAAATTATAAACCATTCTGAAGTTGTGACACTTGTTCTGAATAACATTTGCTCAAAGGTCGAATCTAGTGACATTTTCTCGGAGAAACAATGCTTCTAGGAAATTCATACTGATTCCAGGAAGTGTAGTATGGTATTAAGCAGTTGCACAGAAGCCAATGATGAGTTTTAAAAACTGTTACCTGGTCACCCTGACTGCATAAGCCCAACAATAAGTCCTGTATTTCATCTAACAGTTAATTAAAAAAAGAGAACCTTCATATTGACGACATTCAACTAATCATTTGACAACATTATTTGCAGCTCTTTTAGTTAGCCTGACCAAATTTTCTGCGCCTAAATTCTTGGATTTCGTTGTCCATGACGTGTCCGTTACTTAAAGGCCTAAAACATAACATACATTACAAACAAAACAACCAAACACTAACAAAACTCATAGTTGACTCTGAAACAAATATACAAAACACAGCACCAGAACATCAAGACACACTAAGACATAACGTAAACAATATAATAGGAGCACATAAGACATCAGCCAACAAGAACCACAACTCAGAAATACACACAGCCATCAAACTGAGGGAAAAGGCACACAAACACAACATCACATTTTTAAAGGAGACAAAGGCAACACGACTGTAATCATCTCCACAAACAACCTACACAACAAAGTACAAAACTTCATGGAACAGAACAACATCACAGAACTAAAACACGACCCCACCGACAGATACCAAAACACAGTAAAACAACTAATCAACAAAGCCAAACACATAATGACACACAAACAAAAGCCCTACATGAAACAAATCCGACCATCAGCCCCTACCCTCCAAGCGCTTCCCAAAATCCATAAAGAAGAAATTCCGATCCGCCCTATTATCAATTACCGTAATGCCCCTGCATACAAACTCGCAAAACATCTAGAAAAAATTATCAGACAACACAAACAACTAGACAACAACATTGCAGTAAAAAACAACACAGACCTAGTAGCAAAAATAAAAGACATACACATCCCCCATAATGCCACGTTAGCCTCCTTTGACATTAAAAACCTGTATACAAACATCCCCATCTCTGAAACAATCACCATCTACAAAACAAACTGAAACAGAACAACACACCAGACGAACTTATCAACGAAATAACATAAACTCTGAACATTATCACAAAACAAGACTACTTTACATATAACAATAAATTTTACACACAGAATGATGGTCTACCCATAGGCTCCCCCATATCCAGCACTTCTTAGACCTCTCCATCACAAAACTTGAACGCAGGCACAAATTCAGTATATACAGAAAACCCACTACAACTGACACACTAATACACAACTCCTCCAATCACCCAATGCAACACAAACTAGCTGCCTTCAGAACCATGATACATAGACTTAACAACATACCCGTAGATGAATAAGACTACAAAGACGAACTAAACACGAATAAAATATCTAGCAGAATCTAACGGATACGACAGAACAATAGTCAATAAACTCCTACACAAAACACAAAACAAACAACAGACTAAGACAGAAAACAACAAATTCGTAACACTAACATACATCAACAAACAAACTGAAAAAATAGCCCACAAATAAAAAAAGCAGGATACAGAATCGCTTACAAAGCTACTAACAAAACAGAACACACACTATCAAAACACACACACAAAGCACAAAACAAATTCGATCTACCCGGTGTTTACAAGCTAAATTGCTCAAATTGCAACAAATTATACATTGGCCAGACAGGACGTAGCTTCAAACAGAGATACATTGAACACACAAAGGCACTCCACTCCACTACAGAATCCTCCTTTGCAAACCACCTCATTGAAGCAAACCACACATACAAAAACATCGACAATAACATGATCATTCTACATGTACACACAAAAGGCCGAAAACTAGACGCTCTAGAACAATTAGACATATACAAACACACGAAAACAAATAAAAACGACATCCTAAACGAACAAACACAATTCAAATCGCACGCATTATTCGAACATATCTCACCTCACACACACAACATCGATCTTTCGAAATTCGATTCCGTCGCCCACAACAGGACGGACAGCACTACCTGCGGCAACCTCTGAAGAAGCTTTTTAAAAGTGAAAACCGGTTCAGATTGTAGGGTAAAACTTTATGTTTTACTCATAAAAACCCTTGTGTTCCGAGTCGTTAGTGAAATAGTTGTATTTGCAATAAGAAATGGAAAATGTCAATAGATACAGTTTGAGAACGAAGCTCATCATTACTGAAAATCAGAAAAGTGTTAAGTTTATGTTGACATAAACAGCTGAGTAGAATCCATGAGATGCATATTAGCTGTATGGCTGTACCGGGAATAGAACGTAATCATATTATACAAAGGTAATATTATTAAGTAGCCAATAGGCTGACAAAATTACATTTTAAATTAGAGCTTTGAAATAAGATTTTAAAACAAGTATGAATTTTTTAACAAATTATAAAATTTAAATGCTAGCTAGGTGAGTGTAATATGTAAATTTAAAAATTGGCAATATATTGAAATGGTGTTTCTGAAATATATGTTTATTTACTTAACATAGAAATATAAGGAAAAAAAAAAGTAAACCAAAATTCATATAAAGTTGCACCACAAGTGTAAAGGGCAATGCAAAACAAAGCAGTCAATTTTGTGTCTTCACAAGTACTTGCTATATAACTTGCCATCTGAAAAGTCTGTTAGAGATAAACCAATATCTCAGACCGATGTACAATATGATTTATTGTAAGAGTTAAGGCTGTTATCAGTGGGTTACATTCAATATACTGTTCACGTAATTATGATTATTTACATCATTCACATTTCAGTTAATTATTTTTTAAATAGACCCGTTATTCTTTCTGTGAGGTTTTCACAATAAATCACTGTAGTAGCTACAAAGTGTTCCCCTATACAGTGCATTATGAATGTGTAGCAACAGAGGTGGTTACATTCATTAGTGTAAAAAATGGTTGTGTGCCAATGTAATTTAACCATTAAATTATTCGGCGTGCGTCGCGGCCACAGTGCCGTCTGTATAGCGGGTTCAAGGGTTGCGTGATCGGCCAGCACCACTGCTTGTCTATATCCCTTAACCTTGACCGTAACGTGGCGATAATTGTGTGTGTGTGTGTGTGTGTGTGTGTGTGTGTGTGTGTGTGTGTGTGTGTGTGTGTGTGTGTGTGTGAGTGTGTGTGTGTGTGTGTGTGTGTGTGTGTGTGTGTGTGTGTGTGTGTGTGTGTGTGTGTGTGTGTGTGTGTGTGTGTGTGTGTGTGTGTGTGTGTGTGTGTGTGTGTGTGTGTGTGTGTGTGTGTGTGTGTGTGTGTGTGTGTGTGTGTGTGTGTGTGTGTGTGTGTGTGTGTGTGTGTGTGTGTGTGTGCGCGCGCGTAATCAAGTATGCCGTTCCGATCAGCTGATTTGTTCAATTCACTGTTCCCGTGGGTCGGCAGGCATCGACATTCGGTCTCATTTCTGGTTCTCCACTCGAGGGAAACACTGGTCTGGCGGCGTCACCTATTGTTTTATAATCTTTGAAATGAGTTGCTGAATTACTAAAGAGCTTCAGGGTTCCCGGATAGCCGGGAGGTGAAAAGAGAAACGAGGATGGAGACAGACCATCAGTCTTCATCGGCCGAAGATCTAAGCAACACCCCAACGCCGTCAGACCTCTAGAGATCCCCATACTGCCAGCCTGAACCACTGCCCGGAGGAGGAAATGAATTCCTGGAATTTCGGACTCACCAGTTGCGTCACCATGTTCAATATCACTCCTGCATCCTGAGTAAAGTAATCTTCTATACTGTCACCGGACAAAAGGCTTATCGCATGACAAATGGCGCCAATCGTACACTCTAATGTTTTTGGTGGCCCTAAAAAGGACCTGTGGCGAGAAGGCTGATGTTGGTTGTGCCGCGCTAAGATTTTCGGCGGCTGCGCCCGCTGATCGTGGCGTACTGCTGTCCTCCTCATCTTTCGGCATCGATTGAAGAGTAGGCTGCCGGCCCAGCGACGACCATCGCTGGCGCGGAACGGGAGTGCGAAGACGCAAGAACGGCGGCGGTTCTATTCTTCGGCTGTTCCTTCCGGCTGACTCCGCCTCGATGTCGTCCGAGAGAGGAGAGGAGATGAAGTGCGTCCGATAGCGTGGCGATGAAGAGTGCGCAAAATTTTTTTTTTTTCGCTCTGGGCTTTGCGGTTGTGCGTCGCAGAGACGAACCGCTCGGTATCTGAGTTCCGAGCTGCCTTCTGGAGCTCCTGCCTCGTGGCCCTGCCCAAGTAGGGCGTGTGCTCTATAGCAGGCCGATTCTCGGCTGTTGTGCTAGCCTACGCTAGCACAGTATACACCGAGGGCGTTTCCACGAATCACCTGGACGTATACGGTACCTTCCCAGCCCAGTCACGAGAGGATTGCCTGGGAACCTCGCCGCACGTGCATAAAATTTGCGTGCAAGCCGCCTGAAAGTGTCGTCTAAGGAGCGGACGCCTAGTCCTCTCCTTAGAAGGCGAGATGAAAAGCGACGGGGGACTTTGGCAGCTAGCCGAAGCCCCCTGTCGAGGACGCTCTGCAACTTCTCTTTATGCATTGCGGCGAGGTAACCCCAGACCGGGCAGGCGTAGGTAATGACCGGCAGCAGATACGCGCCGACGATCATCCTACCCAATTTCCTGGTCATGGCTGAGCTGATCAGGAGTGGAAACAGTGCGCACAGGCGAGTGGATGCTCGCTTAAGAACTGTCTGTGCGTGGGTACGCCAGGTGAGCCGACGGTCAAGGTGTAAGCCGAGGTACTTGACCTCGTTGGACCAGCGCAAGTACGTTCTGCCGATACGTAGCTGCCTAACGGGGTTCTTCCGTCGCTTAGAGAATTCGACGGCTACACTCTTGGTAGCGTTGAGTTGCACTCTCCAATTCTCGGTCCAGTCCACGAGCGTGTCGAGCTGGCGCTGCAGTCGTAGGACGGCCCTTTCCTCATGACGATCGGCCGTAAATACGGCCGTGTCGTCAGCGAAGAGGGCCATCTGGACTCCAGGCTGTCTCGGCACGTCGTTGACGTAGTCGAGAACAGAAGGGGGCCTAGAACACTACCTTGAGGGACGCCGGCTGTGATTCGTCTCTCGGAAGAGACTGAATCGCCAACTCTCACGCAGAAGGTCCTCTCCGTCAGAAAGCTAGCAACCAGATGGAGGTAGCAGTCCGGGAGCTGGACTTCCCTAAGTTTGAATAAAAGGCCATCATGCCATACGCTGTCGAAGGCTTTCTCAACATCTAAGAAACAGCCAACGGTCCGTTCTCTCCGACACCCGGCTTCCGTGATGCTTTCCACCAGTCTCATCAGTTGATGAGTGGTCGAATGCCCCACACGAAAGCCGAACTGTTCGGGGACCAGCACGTCAAAGTTGGTTAGATGTTCTCGTACACGACGCTGAGTTAAAGAATCTGCCTGTTTAAATATGTCCATTACTATGCTGTATTTTATAGGACGCCACTTGCCTTCTAGCTGTGAGTAATTAGCAAGGAAAATTTAAATCTGTTACTTGGTCAGTTTTATTAACTTTCTTATGAAGATCAAATCTCATGAACAAGCTTATACTGAATGCATTGACAAATAACTATGGGGGCAGTTTTTTCTGAATGTTCTTGTGTGAACAGGTTCTTTATCATGGGTTGTTACAGCATTGTGCCAGAATAAGTATCAAGTATTAGTACTATATTTTTATGTGCAACTGGTGTGTATAAGAATATGGCGATAGTGTCAAGATGTATCTAAATGTATTTATATTACTCCTGTAATGCACAATTTGTTAAGAAAATTTTTTAGTTGACAAATTTTAAACATTGCTTTTCTCTTGGCAGTGATCATTATCCGAGTGTAAATTTAATTCATAATGTAGCTAAATTCTAATGTAACAATTGTTATTGAGACTGCGATCTATAAAAGTTATTTCAGTAAATGTCAATGATAAAAAAAAAATTATAAAAAATTCAGGGGGACTTTCAATGGCAGCAGAGTGTGGTTTTTAAGGTCTATGGTTGACCATCCGCGAACCGCGTGGTTAAGATCGATGGGCTGAAAGGTGACAGGACTTGCAAGTAATTTGGGCAGTTGAGATAGATTCTGGGGCAGTGAGGGAGAGTGCATTAATGTATAAATCTGTTGAGATTTGATTAAGGAAATGAGTTGAAGGAAAAGTTTTTATTGGTGTTGTTCATGTAAATTGTTTTATGAAATGTTAATTTTGTTTTGTGTATATGAATCTTATGTATGTAAACCTGATACAACATGTATATATGTATGTAACTATGTCAAGGTCAGACACTCATTTACACGATTCGTTGAGTATCTTGGTTTCCTTGTGGGCTTTTGAGTATGTTTAGGGTATCAACATTTTTTACATTGCCCAACGCTGTCAGACCTGTTGGAGTTGGTCGGGATCTGTTACAACGTGTCGTATTAACCTGAAGGGTTGTAGTATAATCGATACGATTGTACTGTCTGGGTGATCGATCGATCGTTTGCTTGTTTCCATATTACGGAATTATCCTGGTCGAAATAAAATATAAATTAATTTTGCAGAGTGCGGTGATGGTCGGGCCACATATATCACTTGTGTATTGTCGTTTTTTGAAGTGTGAATTACTTGGGATTCTCCGTAATGAACTTCCGCAACAATCTTGTATATATAATTTTTAACAGATATTATTTATTCTAGTTGTATTAATTTGTATCGTGTGGTGTTATATATGTATGTCCAATTGGTATAGTTGTTGTTTCATGTTTTCTTGTGTTAGGGAGATAGCTCTGCCTTTCGTCCCCCCTTCTCATTCACTGCGTTAGGAAACCCTGAAGTCACTTGTAAGAAATCAAGTTTTTCCTTATTTTTGTGATGTGTTGTGTTGACTTGTTGTTGCTTGTGTGTGTTCCTATTAAGAGTATTGACGACCGATACCAATTGGATCTTGGGTGTTTAGTAGCTGCGTCAGCAGGAGCCGGTGTTAAGGAAGTTTGATTTTCAAAGTGTTCGAGTATCGGTCGTGCATTCGTAGAGTGCGGTTATAAGTCTGTGCTCCGTTATCTCTTGTGTTATCTCTTGTGTTATTGTTTTGTTATGTTTATGAATATAGTTTATCATCTTAGTTTAAAATTTATCTAATCTGTATATACTGTGTCTGTTTAGACTTCCAGTGCGTGCGTGCGCTGTGTGTGTGTGATTGTGTGTTAGTGTGTGTCCAACTTGTCAACATACAATAATGAATTATCAGCAACCAGGCCTGTCAACTAACGTTGAACCTGTTCCTACAGTCCACTCAGGAACTTCAGTACCTCCAATGTCGCAAAATGCCCCTCAATCCTATAACAGTCAACAGCCAGGCAGAAATGTTAATGTTGATTTCACACAACACGGATCCCACAGCTGGCAGATGGTGAAAAAACGAAAAAGAAGTCGTCAATCTTCAGAAAACACATCTGAAACACACACTCAGCTTAATGACCACAATAGATTTACGGTGTTACCTATAGATGACCCTGATGACGTCCAACCTACTCAAGTCTTAGCTCAGCCGAAAGTACCTAGACCTCCTCCTGTATACCTTCATGGTATCGTCAATTACAGTGAAATTATCAATAATCTTACAGCAATTTTGGAATCAGAACAGTACAGTACTAAATCGTTCGATGACAATACGGTGAAAATCAACACTTTTGCACCTGATTCTTACAGAAAATTAATTCGTCACCTCGAGGACGAAAAAATTATTTACCATACTTATCAACTTAAAGACCAGCGAGCATACCGGGTTGTCATAAGAAACATTCATCCTAGCATCGGTGTACACTTTATTAAAGAAGCACTAAAAGAAAAAGGACACTCGGTCAGAAACATAATCAACGTTCGACACAGAGTCGAGAAAACACCCCTCCCTCTCTTCTTTGTTGATCTTGAACCTGCAGCAAACAATAAACAAATATATAGCCTAAGGTCTTTAGGTAACATGCAGATTGCTGTAGAACCACCTCGGAGAAAAAACTTTATCATACAGTGCACTCGTTGTCAGTCATACGGTCACAGTAAGACGTATTGTAGGAAACCTTTCCAGTGTGTCAAGTGCGGAGGTGAACACAACTCCGCAACTTGTTCCAAATCTAAGGATACACCAGCCACATGTGCATTATGTGATGGTCCTCATACAGCTAATTATAAGGGCTGTGAAGTTTATCAAAACCTGCAGGCCAGAAAAAGCCCCGTACGAAACTCCACACCTAGGAGAACCCCTTCAATGTTTAGGACTATGAACACGGAACAGAACATGAATACCCGTAACGTCTCTTCTCCTACTTACGCTCAAATTGCAGGACTACCGCAACACTCAGAATCATCGCCCCCTTATGACAGCAATCTCAAACAGACAGCAAATGAGGACATCACTCTTTCACACTTCCTGACAAAATTCGAGACTATGTTCAGTCAACTCATGCAGCAAAATAGCGTCATGCTTAATCTCCTTACAACACTTGTCAATAAACTTTCTAATTAATAATGAATAACAATTACAGGATTGGATTATGGAACGCCAATGTACTCAACGCACCCTAGAACTCAAAGCTTTTCTTCTTGAAAACAGATTAGACGTAATGCTTATATCTGAGACACACTTCACAGACAGAAGCCATATTAGGATTCCAGGCTTTACTGTTTATGATACCCAACATCCGGACGGGACAGCTCGTGGCGGAACCGCTCTGTTAATCAGAAACAATATAAAACATTATCTCTTCTCTAACGTCAAAACTGCTCACCTACAGGCGACCAATGTTTTAATTGAAGATCAAAGAGGCCCTCTAATTGTTTCTGCAGTCTACTGTCCCCCAAAACACAGAATCAATGAAACTGACTTCAGCTCTTTTCTTGGAACTCTTGGTGCACGTTTTTTGGTGGGAGGTGACTTTAACGCAAAACACCCGCAATGGGGTTCGAGATTAGCTAATCCAAGAGGTAGAATTTTATATAACGTCATTAGACAAGAATCCCTGTCCTTTCTGTCCACTGGTCAACCAACCTATTGGCCTTCTGACACAAATAAAATACCTGACCTAATTGATTTCTTCTTAATACGAGGCTTGTCTCATAAATACTACAAAGTTGAATCTTGCCTTGATTTGTCCTCTGACCACACTCCAATTATTGCCACTATTAGCAATACTATAATTGAGTCTGAAAGTCTACCAACACTCACAAATCGTCTTACTGACTGGGATTACTTTAGAGAGCTTGTAAATTATAATATCTCGCTAGAACTTCCACTCCACACGCCTGCTGAATTGGATGCGGCTGTAAATTCTCTCACCAGTACTTTTCAAAAATCAGCCTGGGAAGCTACACCTTGCAATACAGCGAAGAATCAGCACTTGAACCTTCCTCTGGTTGTCCGGAAGAAATTAGCTGAGAAGCGTAAATTGCGACGAATTTGGCAGCATACTCATCATCCGGATGATAAAAGAAAGTGGAATTCCGCGGCCAGACAACTTAAACGATTGTTGGAAAATCTAAAGAATGAAGGGATTCAGGATTATCTAGAAAATCTGTCACCAAATGAAAGTACTGATTATTCTCTGTGGAAGGCTACTAAACGATTAAAAAGGCCACTATTACAAATACCACCAATACATAAACCAGATGGTAGCTGGGCGCGCAGCAATACAGAGAAATCCCAGGTTTTTGCCGAACATTTGGTCAACGTTTTTCAACCTGAAGCCAGCAAGAACGTCTCTTTCGATGAAGAGGTACAAAGATACTTACACTCCCCGCTCCAAATGACTCTACCTATTAAGCCTTTTAAAGTTAAGGAAATCAAGGAAATAATCCTGTATAATTTGAAAAGTAAAAAGGCTCCCGGCATTGATTTGCTATCGGGGAAAGTTCTAAAGGAGCTGCCTCACAAAGGCGTTGTACTAATAACATACATTTTCAATGCCATACTCAGACTCGAATACTTTCCTCTTCTCTGGAAATCGGCTCAAGTTATCATGGTCTTAAAACCTGGTAAAAACCCTCAAGAGCCCTCTTCTTATCGACCCATAAGCCTTCTACCGATACTTGGTAAGATCTTTGAAAAGCTGTTTGTAAAACGACTTATGCCAACAATTGTAGAAAACAACCTAATTCCGGATCACCAATTTGGTTTTCGAGAAAAGCACTCTACGGTAGATCAAATACACAGACTAACAAATGTTATCAATAAATCGCTGGAATCGAAGATGTTCTGCTCAGGTGTGTTTCTCGACGTTTCCCAGGCATTTGACAAAGTCTGGCATCTTGGACTCTTATATAAAATAAAGAAAAATCTGCCACATAATTGTTACCGTATCTTACATTCCTACTTAGTGGGCAGAGTGTTTCAAGTCAAGTACTCCGATGCTACTTCTCCTCTATTACCAGTGGGGTCGGGTGTTCCGCAGGGTAGTGTCCTGGGTCCTCTGCTCTACCTCCTGTTCACCTCGGACTTACCGTCAGCAAGTGAAACCACTGTTGCTACCTACGCCGATGACACAGCGATCCTAGCGACACACTCCGACCCCTCAATAGCATCTCTTATACTACAAGAATCATTAAACAGCGTTCAGTTATGGCTTGATAATTGGCGCATAAAAATCAATTCATCGAAGTCAGTCCACGTTACCTTCACCACACGTAAGGCAAACTGCCCTCCAGTCACAATTAACGGTCAACCAGTACCGCAAGCTGAAAGTGCTAAGTACCTTGGGATGCATCTGGACAGGAGACTAACATGGAAAAAACATATAACATCTAAGAAGCTTCAACTTAATCACAAGGTCAGAAACATCTATTGGCTTATAGGCAGACAATCACGGTTAAGTCTCGTCAACAAACTCTTGATCTATAAAGCCGTGCTTAAACCGGTATGGACTTATGGTATTCAACTTTGGGGTACTGCAAGTACAAGTAATATTGAGATTATCCAGCGCTTTCAGTCCAAAACACTTAGATCAATAGTCGACGCTCCTTGGTTTGTCTCAAATAACTCTAAACACCGCGACCTCAAAGTTTCAACCGTGAAAGAAGAAATCATGCGCCTCTGCAGGACTCACATCTCCAAACTAGAACAGCATCCCAACCACCTGGCAATTAACTTGTTAGACAACAGTGAAGATATTTATAGACTAAAAAGACACAAACTATTAGACTTACCATTCAGGTTTAACTCATAATGTATTCTCTGTATTTTCTGTATTGTACTGTCTGTGATATCTGTTCTGTATGTTTTTGTATTCGTGTCATTCATACGTGTTAATGTCAACCTGTATATGTGCCTTATGGGCCCAGTGTTTAATGTTTGAACTTATTGTATCATGCCAGCAGGAAGTGATAGTGACTTTTGTTCATTTGTTTACATGTTTTTATCATTTAGTTTTGTATTTTGTTACTTCTTTAATCTATTATCAAAACAAGAAGAGCTGTCAATGGTCAGCTCTTCATAATCCTGTGTGTTGTCAGCCAATTTGTTAAATGTTCGCTCAGTCGAACAGCTTACAGATCAAAAAAAAAAAAAAAAAAAAAAAAAAGTGTTCAGCCCACGGGAGAGGGGCTTCTCTTCTTTCTCTCCTTTTTCCTGCCCCCTTCCCATCGTTTCAGCCGCAATAGTATTATGGTCAGACGCTGTTAAGTTGAGTGATTTTGTCGTTTTTTTGGGGGGTTGTGAAACGCTAACAGGGAATTGGGCCGATTTGTTCTATGAGGAAGGCAGGAAGGTGAGGATGACTATGAATTTTGTTATGGCCCTGTTCGCGAGAGAGTGTATGCAAATGAAACAATGCACAGGAGAGATATTTTAAAAGTTGAATATACGCAAAATTATAAAATTAGATTCAATAGAATAGTGAGGCGAACGAGGTATGCCCATCCGAAAGATAACCTTTGGCCAGCTGATAGCCGCAGCTGTGACGGTATTTAATGCCTTGCTCCCTGCTTACCTGATAGACTGTGCATCGTTGTATGTTATTATTGTGTGCCTGGCATTCCGAAGACAAGGGCCAGTTTATTTGTTTTCTGTTTGTCCAGCTGTTCGAGTGATGTAAAATGTAGATCAGTTATTACTGTGGATTATTGTTTGGCGCGTTCCATGCCGCATTCCGGGCGACGTCCCCATTTTTGTTCGGGCGTCTATTATTAAGGTGAGTGTAGGCTGTCCGCAGAGAAGTTACCCCCCCCCCACCTCCTCAAGTATGGAGATTACTATTAGAAAAGGGAGATTGAGAGATTGCTGTTCGCGTGTCCTCCGCGTGGTCACCCTCTGCCTAGTTAATCGGGACCGTCTGCCCTAGTGTAGGGAAGTTGATCATTCATATATCAAGGTTTGTGGACACCTTGTTGAGTAGTATATGGGTCGTCGGTTCACGAGGTGGACAGTAGTAGAACATGTGCTCACAATATTAAGTTCAGAGCACCTTGTTGGCCTTCGGGCATGAATATGAGAGTGACAGTTGGAGGTGTCACCAGCGAGGGTGACGTGTTGGTCGGCCCCCTTGGGATTAGTAGGCCGGAGGGGATTGCGTGGGGATGATCGTTGGTGAGAGGTGTTGTTTAGTCTTGGGAGGGGGGATAGAAGGAGGACCTGTTTAGATATTGATTTGGGGTTCTCAGATTGTAGGTTTGGAGCCCTTAGGAGGTCAGAACTCAGAGGTTGACCACGATTCTCGTCTTTCTTCTTTTCTCCTTCTATCTCTTGTCTCTCTATGCCGACCAGGGCCCGGTCAGAATGCAGTACCGGACACTCACATACAATCACATTCAGGCACACAAGCACACACACTCCAATTCTTCCTTTCTCTTGTTTCGTTTTCTCTCTGAACCTCTGTCTTCCTGAGAGCGATATTTTTCTGAGATTACCCAAGAAAGCCAGAGTCCTGAGGCTTACCCGGGGCGGTCATGTGGACCGTGAATTAGTGGATCTTTGGGGCAACCAGGTTGCCCTTTTGGGGTGAGGGTGTGCCGATGTAATTTAACCATTAAATTATTCGACGTGCGTCGCGACCACAATGCCGTCTGTATAGCGGGTTCAAGGGTTGCGTGAGCGGCCAGCGCCACTGCTTGTCTATATCCCTTAACCTTGACCGTGACGTGGCGATATTATGTGTGTGTGTGTGTGTGTGTGTGTGCGTAATCAAGTCTGCCGTTCCGATCAGCTGATTTGTTCAATTCACTGTTCCCGTGGGTCGGCAGGCATCGACTTTCGGTCTCATTTCTGGTTCTCCACTCGAGGGAAACACTGGTCTGGCGGCGTCACCTATTGTTTTATCATCTTTGAAATGAGTTGCTGAATTACTAAAGAGCTTCAGGGTTCCCGGATAGCCGGGAGGTGAAAGGGGAAACGAGGATGGAGACAGACCATCAGTCTTCATCGGCCGAAGATCTAAGCAACACCCCAACGCCGTCAGACATCTAGAGATCCCCATACTGCCAGCCTGAACCAATGCCCGAAGGAGGAAATGAATTCCTAGAATTTCGGACTCACCAGTTGCGTCACCATGTTCAATATCACTCCTGCATCCTGAGTAAAGTAATCTTCTATACACAGGTGGGACTATTACTTATATTTTAATACACGAACACAGCAACTTATGGGATTTAAAGCATGAACTCAAAGACATCTTCATAAACAGTAACTTCACATATTCTATGACCAACTGACTGTTGCAACATGTCCTGTGGACATATAATGAATTGTGTACTTAACTGAGTTAAAGAATCTGCCTGTTTAAATATGTCCATTACTATGCTGTATTTTATAGGACGCCACTTGCCTTCTAGCTGTGAGTAATTAGCAAGGAAAATTTAAATCTGTTACTTGGTCAGTTTTATTAACTTTCTTATGAAGATCAAATCTCATGAACAAGCTTATACTGAATGCATTGACAAATAACTATGGGGGCAGTTTTTTCTGAATGTTCTTGTGTGAACAGGTTCTTTATCCTGGGCTGTTACAGCATTGTGCCAGAATAAGTATCAAGTATTAGTACTCAATTTTTATGGGTAACTGGTGTGTATAAGAATATGGCAATAGTGTCAAGATGTATCTAAATGTACTTATATTACTCCTGTAATGCACAATTTGTTAAAAACGTTTTTTAGTTGGCAAATTTTAAACATTGCCTTTCTCTTGGCAGTGATCATTATCCGAGTGTAAATTTAATTCATAATGTATCTAAATTCTAATTTAATAATTGTTATTGAGACTGCGATCTATAAAAGTTATTTGAGTAAATGTCAATGCATAGCAATGTCGCTTTATATCGAAACAATGCACGAAAAGGTGTTTGAAAATTTTGTTGTTGTTAATTATGTAATGGTTCAAAATTTAATTCTTGTTACTAATGCCAATAGTTATTATTATGAATATTAAGAATTTAAACGTGCATGTTGTATTAAGATGTTATCATTATAAAAGGAAAGGACACTAATAAAAGCTGTTATTGTTATGCAAGTGTTTTATTGCAAGTTCTGTCACACTGGGCTCAGCGCATCTTTTTCCATCTAGACCATGCGTCTAGTTTTAAGAATTAAGTAACGACCCCTGATAAAAAAAAATAAAATTTATAAATACATTCAGGAGGTCGTTTCAGTAGTTCTTTCTGAATGTCATACATTTGGCAGAATTTCCATATTAATCATTTGTTAGTGCTTTTTTTAATTAATATGTTTATTCAATTTTTAACAATGAAAACAGCAAGAGACCCATAAGATATTAAAGTAAACATTTTGTAAATAGTAATAACAGGAATGTTTTCAGGGCTCTGAACTTTAATTAATGTAGTGAACTTTGTATGAAAGAAAAAACTGTAACCAGAAATAAGAGATGTAGAGAAATCCAGTAAAGTTAACAGTAACGATCCAGTGTTGTCCACTCAATGAAAAAAATGAATCCTGACCAAAAAGAATAATATTCTTTTGATTTTTTTTTTAATTTAAATTTGATTAGATCTCAGTTTTTCACAAAGCTCTTATTTGGTGTACTGTTTTGTATTCTACGTCTGGATCCGCGCCTATTTCCTATGGGCATTTGGGGGTTTAAGATCGACGCGCGCATGTGTGTGTGTGTGTGTGTGTGTGTGTGTGTGTGTGTGTGCGCGCGTGCGTGTGTGCGTGCGTGTGTGCGTGTGTGTGTGTGTGTGTGTGTGTGTGTGTGTGTGTGTGTGTGTGTGTGTGTGTGTGTGTGTGTGTGTGTGTGTGTGTGTGTGTGTGTGTGTGTGTGTGTGTGTGTGTGTGTGTGTGTGTGTGTGTGTGTGTGTGTGTGTGTGTGTGTGTGTGTGTGTGTGTGTGTGTGTGTGTGTGTGTGTGTGTGTGTGTGTGTGTGTGTGTGTGTGTGTGTGTGTGTGTGTGTGTGTGTGTGTGTGTGTGTGTGTGTGTGTGTGTGTGTGTGTGTGTGTGTGTGTGTGTGTGTGGCCATCCTATCATTTTTTGATTCCCCCCCCAAATCAAACTCTGGATCCGCGCCTGAACACAACGGTTTTGCAGCAAGAAACTACTCCATAGGATTTTAGTAAATGGGGAAATTATGAACCATGAATATCTTGTTTATTCTCCCAGCCAAGGATCACTGTTCTGTGCCCCATGCAAATTATTCAGTGGTACATCTCAGTTTGCAACATCTGGTTTCAATGATTGGAGCCATGCTGGCATAAGAATAGCCGAACATGAAATTTCTGCTTCTCACAGAGACTGCTTGTTAAAATTGAAAAGTAGAGGAAATGAGATGAACAGAATTGACAAAAGATTGCTCAGCCAGCATGAACATGAAGTTACATATTGGAGAAATGTACTAAAAAGAGTTGTTTCTGTAGTTAAAAAACTAGCTTCTAGGGGTTTAGCATTTCGTAGAGACGAAGAGAAGTTTGGCTCTGTAAAAAATGGAAATTTCATGATGTGTTTGGAATTAATTGCAGAGTACGATTCTTTTCTGGCTGACCATATTGCACGGTTCGGTAATCCTGGAAAAGGATCTACATCATATTTGTCACCAGCAACTGATGAAGAATTAATACATCTTATGGGAAAGTCAGTGAGTGAAAAAATAGGCAATGAAGTTATTTCTTCTAAATATTTTTCAGTCATAGTAGATTCTACGCCAGATTTATCTCATAATGACCAGTTAAGTGTAGTTGTTAGATATGTAACTGATTGTGGGCTCTCAGTTGAAAGATTTCTGTGTTTTATGAAAAATACAGGCCATACTGGAGAAAAGCTTTTTGAAGCACTAATGAATTCTTTAGAACAACATGGTCTGAAAGTTGATAACTGTAGAGGACAACCATATGACAATGCGGCCAACATGTCTGGAATATATTCTGGCTTGCAAGCAAGACTCAAGGAAAGAAATCCTCTTGTTTTCTTGATTCCATGTGCAGCTCACACACTGAATCTAGTTGGTTCACAAACAGTGAAATGCTGTATTGCTGCAGTACGGTTTTTTGAGTTATTGCAAAGTTTATTTAATTACTTCGCAGATTCTACAGGGAGATGGAATATCTTGGAAACATTTTTTGATTCTGTAACCATGACATTGAAATCACTGTCAACAACTCGATGGTGTGCACGTGAGGATGCTTGCAAGAGCTTGGATGCAGATTGGAAAGCAGTGGTTTCTGCATTAAGAACTATTTCAGAAAATGAAATGGGTAAAGGTAGATGTGAAGCTGAGGGTCTTCTTAGGAAATTAAATAGCATTGAGGTAGCATTCATGACATCAGTGTGGGGTTCTAATTCTTCAACAATTTGGCAAAGTCATGAAAAAATTGCAAGCTCAGGAAATGGACATTTCCACTGTTATTGAAATGTACGACTCTCTTACAGTATATTTAACTGAGCATCAGACCTGTTTCCCCAATCACAGAGATTCAGCTGAAAAGAAACTTAATCAGATCAGGAGTCTGGAATCAGTTCCTTCTTCTTCAGCTGTTGAGATTTCAAGACCAAAACGTCAAATTAAACATAGGCGATTTTTTGATGAATCATCTGAATCAGAAGCGGAACCAGAAAGTCCTGAAGAAGAACTACGATCAGATGACTTGGAACATGACAAGATCTGGAGACGAATGGAAATTTCATATTCCAAGATAATACAAACTCTCCAGACTGAGTTACAGAAGAGAGTTAATGTCTACAAAGAATATAATTTAATATTTTCATTTCTCTCAAATATCACCAAACTAGAAGCTCCTCAAATTTATGATGCTGCAGAGAAACTTCGAGCCATTTATGATTCCGACATAGAAAGCAGCTTTGGTGAAGAATGCATCCATTTGAAAAGCTATCTGTTATCTATGAAGACAGAAGATGGTAACAAATTATCGTCTCTTCCATTTCTCTGCAGAATGTTGGCTTTGAAGAAAATTAGTGATGTCTATCCAAATGTGTACACTGCACTCAAGATCTACAACTGTACTCCAGCAACAAACTGTTCTGCTGAAAGGTCATTTTCAGTTTTAAAATGAATCAAGAACTATCTACGGACAGCACAGAATCAAGAACGACTGGTCAGACTTGGAGTGCTCGCCATAGAATCAGACATCACTGTCAGTCTGGATTTTGAGGAAGTGATAAATGCATTTGCAAATGCAAAAGTCAGAAGAAAGTCATTTCTCTAAGCTCGGTAAGTTTCACAAAATGGTTAGTATCAAATTGCAGTGTTTCTACCATATACGTTTGACTGACCAAATTGGATGTTTCAGTGATATTTTTAACTGAAGTTATTAAACTGTAGTGATTATTTTCTATGTTTACCATATATCGTCTTCAGAATAATGTATAAATGTTTAACTTGCACCTTTGTTTCATATATTGTGTATTCAGTTAAGTTTAATACTGTCTATAATACAGTTTAAAATTGGAGTAAGTAATTAAACAATTTATTGTCCATAGTCTGTAAACGAATAGCGACACTGAAGTTTAGCTCAGGGAATAGGGGGCGTAAAATTAATGACTGCATAGGGGCGTTATACATCCAAAATACAGGCCTGCATATTAGTGTCATAGTATTGTATAGTACTGTAATATTACTCTACTCACTACTGTAGTACTGTAACTTACTGTAGTATAGTATCATCTTTTAACACACTGCTAATAAATTCATTTCACACCCAAACTTTGTGTTCTTTTTTTAATATAGTTGTTCATAGCAATGTTAATAAATCGTGTTGAATATCTTAATGATTTTCAATTCTTTTCATTTTTATGTCATCAATTCATTAACTTCTAAATACTGTACAGTAACATTTTCTACAATTTAGTAATAAACTTTAAATGTTTCTGTTTAGGTTTTTAGTTAGAAAATTGCTCTAAAATTCGATTTTTGCAGGTTAATTTTCAAAAACTTTCCGGACCCCCCGTTTTACTGGGGGGTATGGAATACTCCCCAGACCCCCGGTAGGGCCTGCACCACAGGTTCAGCCTAGGGGTCTACAGATCCTAAATACGGCCCTCGTGAGAGTCTATAAAAAACTAAGTTACCAAAAACTGCTTGGTAATTTTCAGTTACCAAAAAGTGAGGCTGGTAGAGAAATTCTGACTTCATATTCGGAATTATCACTCAAAAATACACAAGACTTACCGGTACTAAAAATTGTACATGTAACAATATCACTGTTGACCAGTATTATCTGTTATGTCTATCTTTTTGTACGTTTTATCATTTAGTCTCTTTTTTTAGTATGGGTGTGGACAGGCCGTTTTTTAAATTGCATTTTTAACGGACTGGAGTGAAAAGTACATCCAGCTTGTAGTGTATCTAGCTTGTGTACAGTGAAATCAAGTTAATATTTAGATTATATAATGAAAAACAAAAAGGGTGGGAAGGGTTGACTTTTTTGTTAAAAGAAATTAATTATTTAATTATAAAAATTATGTATACAGATAATTATGGAATTATTAAAAATGGAGTAAAATCAATAGGGTAAAAAAAGTTCGTTGAAGTCTTGAGAGGAGGGAACGTTAGAAAACTGTTTATGTTATGAATGCTTAAGCCTACAAATCTTGATAGTTGTTATTATTATTATATTATTACTATAAAACAACATTTGTATTATTTTAATACAGACAGGAGTGAATACAGCCTTCGAATGAATTAGTAGTATGAACACGTCAGCCTGCCAACAGACATTAGATCTGTATATTTATGTGTCAGCCAAAACAGTAGTACTTTTTGTAAACATAGACTGTTGTGTCATTACGACATTAAGAATGTTGTTGGCGTGAATTTGATTAATGAGACAGATTTCTTTATCTCTGCCCTTGTTTCTCTCTCTCTCTCTCTCTCTCGCACACGCACACACACACACACACACACACATGCACGCATGCACGCGATCGCCATGCGTGCGCCAACTCATACAGTTTCTTCTTTTTCTTGTCACAATTTCAGTGTTACACACAATCCCACACTGTCCTTTTCCTGCCCCCTCGCACTTTGGTAACTTCTCCATCAAATCCTAACCTATACGTCAAATTAGATCGAAACTAGACACATTTTGTAATAGTTTAATCGATGTGCCTAAATCAGAAAAATTATTGGGTCACTTGTGTGAAAGAAGAAACTTAAATTTATTTACCTTATAACAATTCTCCCTAAATAAAAGGGAAATCCCCAAATTCATATTTCGAAGCCACCTGTTGTAGATAAAACGGTATTTCTCTTGGATACATACGTTTAATCTCATACAAACGTTTTTATGTGTGTTCCCATCAGCACCGACACACCTGTACAGGCTTCTCCATATTTTTCTACACCTGTCCACCAGTGGCGGCTCGTCAGGTGACGCAGGTGAAGCGCTGCTTCACCTAAAAATAACTGGTTCAATGTGTTTCTTTTTACACAAAATTATTTTCAATTTTTAGTAAATTTTATGTTTAAAAATATTTTTTTTAATTAAATTTCGTCTGTATAATAATTAAAATAACATTTACAAGCGATGGAAATAGGTTACAGAAGCTGAACTTCGCTGCGATCACATACAAGCCTACTGGTGGCGGAAAGCGCTGAGATCGTAGAAGCAGCTTTCTGTACCTCGAATGCTGCATCAGTTAATACGTAACTAACAACGCTCGGTTTATCACGGTTGCCATGACAACGTATTCCGTACTCAGTGTTCCCCCCACACACGTGAAGCAGTTTCGCTGGCTGTTTCTCAGTGGTGTACATGCAGTGCTTTACCTATCCAGCGCGTTTGTTTTGTTCGTTGTTCGTGGTGTGTGAAGTTTTTACAGAATGTTTCCTTCATATGATCCTGTATGTGTTTTATTAGAAACACCATTTTCAAGATGGAATAATGATGATAAGAAAGACTTTTTAAGCTGTGAAAAACCTATGTCTATATTGAAAGTAATAAGGTTGCAAAAATAAAGGACAAGGTGTACAATCGCAACTTTAAACAAAATTGGTATTCAACGTTCGAGTGGTTGTGTGCCAGTTATTATTTAAATAAACTTTTTTGTATGCCCTGCTTAATTATTAGTGTTAAATCAAGTGCGTGGAATAAGAACGGCTTTGATGATTTTGGTAACGTTACCCGTGCTCTTTCCAAACATGAAGGTTCTTCTGAGCACATGCGTTGTGCATTGAGTTTATCAAAATTAAAGAAAATTTAAGTACTATCGAGGATGCTTTGAAGGAAAATTCTAGGTTGTATATTAAACACTTCAGTGACAACGTTCGGCTTAACAGACGTTTCATGCATCTTCCTATTCGTGCAGTTCTTTACTTGGGTAAACAAGAATTAGCATTTCGCGGTCACCACGAAGAGTTATCATCTATTAATCGCGGAAATTTTAAAGAACAGCTAGAAACCTTCATTTCGATAAGCCCTGTAGATATTCAAGAACACTATAAAAAAATCTCACCTGTCTTTGCCGGCAATTCTAAGACTATTCAGAATGAAATAATTGACTGCATTTCATAATATATTGATGAGCACATCGCAAAGGAAATAAAAGATAGTATATTTTTTTCAATTCAAGTGGATGATTCCACAGACATTGTCCACAAATCTCAATGTAGCATCATAATTAGATACGTTATTCCCGGAGGAAAGCTGGTGGAAAGATTTTTGGGATTTTATGATGTTAGTTCCAGTCGGACTGCCGACGCACTGTTTCACGTTGTGTCAGGGTCCCTCGAAAAATTTGACTATAAATCAAAACTTATTGCCCAGTGTTTTGATGGTGCAAGCGTTATGTCAGGAGAATTAAATGGTCTTCAGGCAAAAATCAAAGAAGTAGTGCCACAAGCGGTTTTTGTTCATTGTATGGTGCATCGTTTGAATTTAGTGCTACAACAAAGCTGCAACAGCATTTCGAAATGTCGGATATTTTTTACGACTGTTAATGGTTTACCCTCTTTTTTCCACAGTTCTGCTAAGCGAACTTACGCAGTAGACACAGTCGTTGGAAAACGAATCCCTACTTCCGTTATTACGCGATGGAAGTCTAATTCAAAAATTGTGAATACTATATACAACGAATGGGATTCATTAAAAGAAGTATTCACTAAAATTGTGAACGATTCAAATTATGATCAAACATCAATTAGGCAGAGTGATGGCTTCTTAAATAAATTTAATGATTTTGAATTTACGCTTTTGGTTGTCATTTTTAATGATATTTTTGGAGCCACGGATGTTCTCTTCAATGTGCTACAAAAGAAGTCATTTGACATTAATTTCTGTATCTCGCAAGTTAAAAATACTCAAACACTCATAAATAGCAAAAGAACTGATGATGCATTTATTAAAATTTTCGATTTAGCTGCTTCAAAAACAACAATTCCAACTGAATACCATGAGTTGAAGAAAAGAACACACTCACACGTGATCAACTTTTTGAAAAATACAAAATTCTGTATTATGAAATTTTAGATAACCTTTCAGTACAAATAACCACACGTTTTAATGATATGGAAAAGCTTCAGTTTGTTACATTAATGGATACTTCAAATTTCGTAACGTATTCTGAAAACTTTCCCACGGATGCATTAAGTAATTTAAAGGTGTGCTACCCTAATCTGTTTACCGATTTCCAAAGACTGAAAAACGAATTACAGCTTATTTATGAGGATAAGCAATACAGACAAATGGAACCACTAAATTTTATGGAACTTTTAGCTGACAACAGGAACATCTTTAAAGAAGCTTACAAACTGTTTTGTTTAATAGTAACTATTCCATCCACTAGCGTTTCCGTAGAAAGAAGTTTTTCTTGTTTAAAAAGAATAAAATCATACCTGCGCAATACAATGACAGAGGACAGACTTACTAGCTTATCAACAATTTCCATAGAAAAGGAACTGTTAAACGAATTAATTAATGTACAACCATTTTATGACGACATTATCGACAAGTTTGCGTATTTGAAAGAGAGGAGAATTGACCTTGTGTTCAAGAAATAAAATGCAAGCCTGTAAGTACTTACTATTTTTAACTACTATATTTGTAAATTTTATTAACATACTTTACTTTTGTCTCCATATGTTATTAATGATTCCAAAACAGGAAAAAACATATTCACATAATTTATGGGGGGGGGACCTGCCACCGATTCTGCTTCACCAATCCTCGAAGCCACGAGCCGCCACTGCTGTCCACATATGACTATACTGATTACAATAGTAATTTCTTCTGCGGTTTGTTTATGACCGTAAGATATGTCTTTATAGTTCCTTTTAAATACCATTATTTTCTGCTCATTCGTACAAAACTTTTAATTGTTGAATGTGCCAATTCTGATAATCTTTGCCAAACCCAAATATTAACGTTATACGGCGTCACCTTATTATGTATCAAACAAAATTTGAACAAATCACTGTTATTTTAGCAGTAGCTTTTTTAAGGAGCCCAGAGTAGGCCTACTAGTAGGCCTATACCTACCCGACACACACACATTTGAAGGATCAGTATTTTGTCTTGGAGTTCACTCTCCCAGCTGAGATACCCATGTTTTTAGGGACCAGGAACTCGCATTTGAACTTCTATCATCAGCTACATAATGTAAATCCACTTACGTGTAAATCCTAGATAAATGTACAAGCCTATGCTCTAAAAGCCTAAGCTATGGTACCCACAATCATCTACGTTTTACTAAAATAATGGTTGCAAGTTAAATTTTTTGATTCATGTTGATGCTTTTGTCTCGAAGAAACCAGGTAAATTAATCTGCTTTTCGTATCCGGCCAATGATGGTGTGCTCCCACTTACGAACAGTGGCACTTGCAACTCGTTTCACTTGCGAACACTCAAGTAGATAAGACATGTAATTAATTTTTGATACGTGAGAGTACGTCCCACTTGCGAACACACATACAACGATGTATGTACATCCACCCTGTACATGAGGGGGGATTATCTGTTTATACGTGAAGTTGTGAAATTGTTGAAGTTGTGCTTCTTAAACGAAAGATGAAAACAGTACAATTTACATTTTCTCCTGTACAAGTACAAAAAACCAATTTAAAAACTGATATCGCTTGTCATGACAGCTGACGTAAAGCATCTATATTGTCTTCTAACTTCGAAATTCTTTTGTTTTTTTACTATTTTTAAATTTGTATTTAATTTAACTTTTATTAATTATTTTTTAATGATTTAATTGTGTTCATCATAGGCGTGCGCAGGATTTTGCTATTGTGGGTGCCAACGATGAAAATGCCGCCTTCTGCCCTTACCCTTCACGTAGACAGGTTTTACCTTTTTTTTTTTAGGCAGGAGGAATTCTTCTAAAAGACACCGGGGGGTGGCGGGATTTTTACCGACTAAAACCACCTTCCTTTGCGCAGCCGAAAATTCTGCTGCGACGGCTTTAGGCTTTATTTCCTGGAGCCGCTTTAGATGTTAGAGTCCAGGTGACTGTTGAAAATTAAATGCCGCCTTTTGCCCTTGCCCTTGACGGAGACAGGTAACCTTAAGCCTTTACCCCAAGTACCCGGGAGAAAGTCAGTTCATAAAGCAAATCTTCCAAAAAAGTTAGAAAGTCCCAAAATTTGCGTGAAACAAAAGTCTATATATCACATTACTGCTTTAGTTTTCGATGCTAGGATAAGATATGTCTTAAAAACTACTTTAAAAACTGCAATTAAATATTAAGACTTTGATTGATAATTTGCATAAAACATCTTTACTAGTTAATTATTTACTTTTTTATCTTATAAAAGCAGAATAAGCAGTTTGAATAATAGGGAAGAAAATTCGATTAAAAGAAATTAATTAAGAAAAACTTTTGGTTATCAGCTTTATTAGAATAATGGTTTCAATATACTAATAGACTCTGACTTTTAATCAATCTATTTACATTATATAAACAATATAGAAATATAATAATTTGAAAGATAAAAACTGTATAATTTGAATATTTTGTTTTACTGATTACTAATATGAGAACAAAGTAAAAATATATAAGTATTTAGGTAATAAAGGTCAAAGATGATACAAATATAATAAAACAATTATAATGCCATTCTTCTCTCAAATGGTACCATTTTTTTAAATTCTTTTATGATACGCTCATCATCCGCATTCACAGCAAGCTCTTGTTCGATGAATGGAACCATGAGGTTTTCTAGACGGTCTTGCAGCATTGTTGAGCGAAGTTTAGATTTTAGAATAGCGAGCTTTGAAAAACTTCGCTCACAAGTGCAGCTTGTGACGGGAATGGTAACGAATTTAGTCATTAGCAGTTTGAAATTCACAAATGTTAACTCTCTATTATGCTTAGATAGCCACTCTAACCAATCAACAGCTTTTGTAGGAGGAAATTTGTCACTTTTTTAGTTTTTAAAATTCTAATTTCGGCTTCCAACTCTGAAGCATTTAAGCCAAACTGAGCAGAGAGATATTTATAGTCATTTGAGTGTAGCTTATAATCACCTAAACCCAGTGTTATGACTTTGCCGATAATATGAATTATTTCTTTTGTCTCTTGGTTAAACTTGTCATTCAAATACTCAATCATTTTGTCCAAAATGGGATAAAATACAAAGAATTTTATTTCATCTTCACTTTTCATATCTTCAACAACAAATGCATTGCCAGAGTTATTATCCAATCTTAACGAAACTTTGCGCTTTCTTGGAGCAGGAATTTCAATGCCCAGTCGGTTGCAAGTATCTACTGCTCTTGAATAAATGTTATCAAATATAGCAGCTTCAATTCTCAGTTCTTCTAAAGCGATTGCTAAACTAGAACTTCATTTTTCATATCTTCAACAACAAATGCATTGCCAGAGTTATTATCCAATCTTAACGAAACTTTGCGCTTTCTTGGAGCAGGAATTTCAATGCCCAGTTGGTTGCAAGTATCTACTGCTCTTGAATAAATGTTATCAAATATAGCAGCTTCAATTCTCAGTTCTTCTAAAGCGATTGCTAAACTAGAAACTTCGTCCATGGCTTGGGAAAGATCGATGTCGTAGGACTGGATAGTTTGGCTTACTTTTACTACTATAGTTAACTGCATGGAAGTAGTATCGTCAAGGTCACACCGCTTACTTACAGCGTTGCCACTAAGCAACAGTTTCCCTTTCTTCTGAAAAATGCTACACTAGTAAGTAAGCCTATTTAATGTAAAGAATATAACAAAGTGAGAAAGTTTCTAACACATGCATTAGAGTACATTGTTACATTGTCAATAATTCTTAATAATAATTACATCACAATTAATATATTGTTAATAATTAATTAACAATTAATTTCCGTATCTTATACATAACATTCAATTCGACGCGTCAGCTATAGTTTGTTTGAACGAATTTTTATACGCATCCTGTGTCTTAAGCTTGCCCCATTTAATTATTGAAGAGACACCGCACTTTTCTTGACTCAGAAAAATATTCTATTTTTATTTCCTGGGCTGCTTATTAATAATTAAGTAAAAAAATTAGAACTATACTATAAGACGTTACATGCACAAGTAGCATAAAAATAATGGTATGTATAAACGTGAAACGAATTGGATTTCTTAAGAAAATAAGGATAATTTTATAAACAACAAATACAAATGCCTCATGAAATAAATTTAAAATTCCTTATTTATATATTAATATATTATAAATCTTTAAATATAGAATTTAAATTTATAATTCTATATTTTATGCATTGTCCTTACGAATTTTATAATTAAAATTTTCCTTATTTTATGAACTATAGAATTCCTTACGACTATTATAAATAAGCAGTATGTTGAAAAACTCACCTTAAATAGGGTTAGTCACACAATTATCACTTTGCAAAGTGATAGCACAGAGCACATTCATAACACTCCTGAAGAAAACACGCACACACGGTTTTTTATGTTTCAATAAAAATAGAAAATACTACGCTTCGCTATAGACACGTTCACCACCTATATACACTTTTTAACACTCCTGCAGTAATTCGTCTTCGGATTCACTGGACTCAGGTTCGCTGTCACGACTCACACGTAAGTGTATGATGAAGGGCTCCACTGTGGTGTCTCTCGTGCACTGCTTTGAGTAATCGGCTTCTTGTAGTGCCTCCGCATCTCTTACGCACTTCTCCCAGTCTTCCTGAGTTATCCTGTCCAAAGCTTCATGTGCAAGTTGTTCAATATCGGCCAATCTGAAAGTCGTATTCTTGTTTGCAACATACCGTTTAACTTGGGCCCATATCAGCTCGATCGGATTATACTGACAATGATATGGTGGCAGGCGCACTACTGTATGTCCCATTTCATTTGCCAGTTGATCCAATTCGTACGTCTTCTTGGCCGTTCGGATCTCTTCTTTAGAAAGAAGTTCATCCCTGGTTTCAGCTGTGGAAAATGAAATTCTCTTCTTACGCAGCCACTCCATGATATCCGCTTTACGCCAGTTTGAACATGGTGGTTTATCTATTTGTACAGAATGATAGCTGGCATTATCCATCACGATGACAGAGCCTTCATCCAAGGAGCACAACATACCAACAAACCAGGTCTTAAAAACTTCAGCATTCATTTCTGTGTGGTAGTCAGATACAGCTGAATGCTTGCTGCCACGAAAGACAAGTTTGGCACCTGCTATGAAACCTGTACTTGCGGATCCAGCATGTGCAATAATCAGCCCGCCACCTCTACCAGTAGGTACTTTCAGCCCACCATCCCCTCTGGAGTCTTGCCAGATGTATTTATTCGTATGATTCTGTGATATCCAGGTTTCATCCAAATAAATTATAGGCCTGTTGTCCTCCGTACGATGTATATGCATGGTTCTCAAAAACTTCGCTCTCAAGGCAGCAATGTCTCTGCGCTCCATTAAAAATTTTCGTCCATCGTTGCACTTCTTAAATTTAAAACCAAGCACTTTCAGAAGGCGAAGTATGGAGGCTTCTGAACCAGAATAATTGATTTTCTGACAGAGATCAGCTCGAATTTTCCTTGCAATGGGGTATTCCCTTGGTCGTAATATTCTAGTACGGTCCTGCGGACTATTTGTTTATTAAAATCGTCCAGTTCAGTGTTTTTGTGTTCCCGTTTATACCCTTTCCTTGGAGAACTGAACACAACACTCACGCCTTGATCATCTGCCGAAGCAACGGTATTGCTAATACGTTGCACCGACTGTTCAGAAATGCCACAAGCTTCCGCTGTCAATTTTCGAACTTGTGCAAAGTTTATGTTCCTCCTGGCTTCTTCATTATACGCAAGATTTTTAAAAAACTTGTAAACGTTTGCTATGATGACTTTTACTTTGTTTTCTAATGTCCTCTCGGCCCGCACGTACACCACCGCTGCTTGTACTCGAACTAAATGTAGGATACTGTTCCTCAATATCACTCATAATAAATACGAATTATTGAAATAAACTAATACACACACTGTCTACAATAAAGACGTCAACCGTTCACATGAAACGCACAAAATGTCTGTCAACAATACTAAGGACGATAAATATTTTGGATGTTTGTTGCTAATTCGTCTCTTCCTCACCTCGTTCACCCAACCTACTTGGAATGGGGTACTGTAACTGAAATGGGATTGGCTTTTGCCACAACAGTGACAATTTTGTTTACAGAAATTGCTCAGTCCTATTTATCTTTGTGCAACGGAAGAAAGGTAGTAGTGCGGGCAGTAAACATACACATTTTTGAGGGGATTGTAAAATGACAAAGGCATTCATAAAAGTGTCAGACAGCAATATTTACCGAAAAGACATGCCGACAGGGTATACGCAATTTGCATACCAAATGTGTACATATACCTAACAGAACTTCCGAACCATATGGCTTAGGAACGACCATGTAGAGAACAAAAACAGATTCATTTACAAAAGGGAAAAGACCGTGAGTATGAAAAAATTAAAGCGACAACAGCAGGCAAGGTCAGCGTTCTCAGACAACTGTCAGTCTGTAGGATAACCGCCCATGAAGAAAACAGTAAAACTTTAAATAAATAAGTTCACTGTACGGAAATCACAAAATAACTGACCTAATGGTACTTCGTAAAGTTAGGGTGTGTATTGCTAAAAGGTTTAGATTCTAACGTAAGAAAAACCAGCGCAGTATAAATAGTAGTTTCAGAGAACTGCAAATCGTAACAAAAAAAAAGCCAAAGAAAGAGAAGAAACACAAGATAGAAATTCTGTAGATATTTACGTGACACCAAAAAATATTTTGCCGACTCACACAAATTTTTATAGCTCAAATACTGGCGCCCAGAATTTAACTGAGTAGTGTTACCCACAACTAATTATTCCTGATAAAACAAATTCATTTACGCGATACGCATAAATAAATTTGAAACGAGGAATATAATGTGGATGTATGAAATTTGTTTTCGTAACACTGCTAAAACGCTACACACTGTACTAGCCGGCAACAACGCTGGGCGAGGGGCGTGGAGGTGACAGGGAGAAGCAGTGAAAGTTAGTGACCTTGACGGTACTACTTCCATGCAGTTAACTCTAGTTGTAAAATTGGATGCATAATTTCTAAACAAATTATAAAATCGAAGGACTCGATTTGGTGCAAAATTCCTTTGCCTTTAGCTCTTGCTTTTGAATCAGATGCATCTTCGATTATTTCTTTAAAAGCTTGCAGAATAGCATTAAGCTGAGCATGCACCACAGAGACAGCTTCAGACCGACAAGACCAATGGGTTTCGGATAGTGATTTCAGTGTTTTCAATTTGGTATTTGTTGTTTTTACAATGTCCTCGAATACCGCATGCCTTTTCGGACTTCCTTCAATAAAACTATAAATTAGCTGAATCACACCAAAAAAGTCGAGCGAGCAGTTTTGTAAACGGTGTAATTAAAACGGTAACTGATATGAGTTCTAGGAAGGCTGTAAGAATTGACAAAGGGGAAACAGACTCAACATACACAAAGTGTCTGTACTCGGTTGTTGTTGTTGTTGTTACACAAGGAATCTTATCTCAAAGCGACACTATGTTATCGCTTGCTTACTCACCAGTACACTGCACACTCACACTCACAGTACCTAAGGTTTAGGCCTTAGGGCGATTTTTGCGGAAAATGAGACCTAGCCCAATCGATTTGTAGGACTCCCTTTCCCCCAAATTTTGTGTTCGATCCAAATTTGGCACCTCTCCAAAGTTTTTTGTGGGTGCCGTGGCACCCGCGGCACCCGCTGTGCGCACGCCTATGATTGTGTTTAAGTTTTTATAATTCGTTAAATGCATTTTTTGTTACCAACTACGTTATCAAGTTACAATTTTTATAAAACGCGCACACTCACACACACCCACACACACACTCTTGCATAGCCGCCCCTCACTCTCTCTCTCTCTCTCTCTCTCTCTCTCTCTCCTCTCTCTCTCTCTCTCTCTCTCTCTCTCTCTCTCTCTCTCTCTCTTACTCTCTCACTCTAAATTAAAAAGGAAGGTTATTTTTTATTTATTTTTGTTAGTCAACTTGTAGAACAGACGACGTGATCTTGAGAAACGTCCCAACATCAGAATCTTTTTCATATCTTTTAGTTTATCCAATTCAGTATACTTTTTTATCCTTTTCATAGCTTAAAAATTTCACTCCATCGTTACATCGTGTTCTGAATAGATTTCTCTGCCTCAGATTATAAACATTTGATAATGTTTTTTATTCTTGGATGTGGTCTTCCAACGTGGCTGTTTAGTTTCTGATGCGTGCTTGTACGGTATTATTCATACTATGACGTCGAAAGTAGCAGTTCCATAACTCCTGTGGCACTAATCATTGTCTAGCTACTGTTCTACGAAATAATTAAAAAATTAATGGAGTTTCTCTTCCTCTAGAACTTGACCATGGATATACTGCCAGCCACATTCTTTCGAAGGAAAGCAAGTATAGCACACATTAGGATTTTTGTGCTCCCTAAGTCATTTGAATGTGTATACTCGTGCAAAGTGACTACTGCAGCTTTAGAATTTTCCATTCATGGAAAATTACTTTTAATCTTTCAAACTCTCTTTTCTATTGATTTAACCAAAAATTGGGAGCTTAGCTTGCACAACGTCTTCGCCCGGACGGAAACTACTCTCGTCGGACATTTGTGAAGTTCGTCTTGAAGAACAACATTGTCTGAACAATTAAGTTCTTCCTGCACTTACTATTTTCGGTTTCTATCTCGGTATACTAATGATGATTTCACACGCGGGCGCATACAAACAGCCACCCCCATCACACACTCTCTCTCTCTCTCTCTCTCTCTCTCTCTCTCTCTCTCTCTCTCTCTCTCTCTCCCTGAATTAGATACTATTAAACCGTAAAGCCATTTCCTGGGTACCCAGATCACATGCTAAGTCATGACGGTGACCGAACAAATTGACGGCACTTCTAACATATTCAGAAATCTAGGTATAACAGTTTTTATGTAAGTAGTACCTACTTATCATTAAATACAGCAGGAGTGAAAATGATACTATAGTCACAAATTGAATACAAAGTTTGTTAAGCGTTTTGTGAAACAAAAACTGTGCAGATCTGGCTTAATGATTTGGACTACTGTTATGCTTTTACGGTGTTCGCAACTGGTATTCAAAATACTGAATTTTGTAAGATAACCATGTTGTTAAGGGTGATCGCAAGTGGGATGAATTTACGGTGTTCGCAACTGGAAGGCTACTGGTTGCAAGTGGGAAGGCCACCCTCCAATGGCAGCCTCTATGTTTGTGGTCAAAATAAGCAACAGGTCAAACCTGTTCTCTGTCATGGGCTGGATCTGTAGATGTGTGGGGCGCCTCAAACCTATGATTTACATTTAATTATGCTGTTTGTTTCATACATTTTTCGAATTTATTTTACGTTTCATCTGTTTCCCAGTATTGTCTGTAGTCTACAGTAGGTCTTACTCTGTGATTATAAATTCGACTTTTAATTTCCCTTTTGTAATTAAATTAATAATGTATCAACCAGCCCTGCTCAGTGCGTCAACTTGCCTCATACGGTAGTACATTGATACACTTTACACTTCATACAAAAACATTACGTATTTCTTTAATAGTTAACTCACAGCTTACCAAATGGTGCCAATGATTTGACAATGAATTAGGCTTCAAAAAAATTTTAAATTAACTTTATTGTTTAGTTCTCAAAAATAATAAAAATTAAAAACAAAAACGTTTAGGCCTGCTTTTTATAATATTGTAAAGGTACATATAATCACCATACAGGTAAATGCCCACATAAGATGTATTTAAAATAAAGAAGTAACACTGAAGAGAAGAAAGGATGAAAAAGGTATAAAGAAAAGTGCATTTTAATATGATTATCCAGTCAACTAAAGAAAAGTAATAATAAAAGCAACAGTTGAAAGTAGAACAAGAGACCTAGAGAGCAAAACTTATAAAATCACAGTACAATACGATTTAACTCCAATGACCCAATAGATGGTAAGTGAGAGGATACAAACATCAAATACTATAATCCCAACAAGGACCCAAGAACACCAATTATTATGATCCCACATGGACTAAGAAGAGAGAAGAAGAGGATATAAGAAAATGAAGAAAGAAGAACCAGTAGTGCCAGAACAATAAGTGTATATAAGTCAAGAAAAGTGTTTACAAAGGAGTACCTTAAAACATAGTGAAACACATAACAAACTATGACTAGTGACTTGACACTGACCTGAAATATAAAAAGATGCTCAATAATAATGAAAGAAGAGAAAGACATAATGATTGTATAAAACCTAATTTTAGGGTAATAGAGTCAAAATAAACTCAATGCATAATACCCCAAATGACATGCTAAGTAGACCAGCATTAATAGCAGATTATTCTATAAATAAACAAGATAAGAATGAGTAAGATAATAAATAATGATCAGATAAGACTAATGTGCAAATACCTGTGGGTGAAACTTGATAACTATAGCAAAATACAGAAATAACAGTAAATTTGCATGAATGCATTGTTGTCAACATACAGGGGTTCCAACTAACCTTACATATGGTACAGAACCATGTGCAAATACTAATAAGTGGTAGTAAAAGCCTGAAGTTTAGTAAGTAAATTACCATAATGAGAAAAGACATTATAGAGGTAATCCCAATACTAAATGTAATTAGATTAAGAGTGTTATTAGTGCATATAAAGTGTAAATACATGGGACTGACAGAGACAGCAAAAGTGTACACACACAAAACCACTTTAATTTAATTATCCAGGAAAAACCTATCGTATAGAAAGATCAAATAACTCCTGTTACTACTATTACTGGGTAATACTAATGATATAAGATGACAAGCAAGTCAGAATAAATATAAATTCATGCAAGTGTCTGATCACACTAACTGTAAGAAGTAAAAACACTTCAATCAAGGTAAAACCTGTATATTATGAAAATTCCAACATAAAACAACAACCAGTCTTATCCAATAATCAACTATCAAGTATGAGGCATTAAAACATAAAACTAAATTATATGCAAATTTTGAGAAGGACCGGGGTATATCTAGGCCAATGACCAACTTAGCTAAAAACATTCAAAATAAGAAATATATACAGTGTACACAAAATCTGAGGTGTTCAAAACATATAAAAGACATGTCATAAGATTTATTTAACAAAAGAAATAATCAGAGTGGGCGAATGGTAGGAATAAATATGTAATTAAAACAATCCCAAACATAGGCCATAAGAGCTTAAACCTAAAACTGACAAATCATTGTATTAAGACAAAAATAATAATTATAATTGTAATGCAAGTGCACCTAAGGTTAAAGATGATCAATGTACAGCATATACAAACCGAATAATGACAAATAAATGCTTATTGTAAATAAAATAAGTTGAGCTGAGACTGTTGAAGGCGTCCGCCCACGCGTAATATCCCCGTGTTGTCTATAAAGGGATTAAGCGAAAAAGTTTTACTAGTATTAGGTACAGAGCGTTGTGCCTGAAGTTCTTTAATTTCAATTTTGAAATGCGATAGCTGGGATTGACGTATAAAAATCAAAAGTGCGCTGTGTAGCTCTTGTGAAGTTAAAAATGAAGTGTTTCTGTTAGCGACGGGAGACTTAGCGTTCCGAATGAATCGCAGGCAGTAAGCAAACACACGAATAAGTCTTGAAAGCGAGGAGTAATTTTCAATGTAATTAGGAGTGGATGAAGTAGCAACCAGAGCGAGTTGACCTTGTTTACGTTTTTCTTTGTCCAGATCTGGATGAGTATAGGAAGAGTTGGATTCGAAAGGACTGGTGGGCCATGCTGAAGGCTCCTCTGACAACCAGTATGGGCCATGCCACCATTGCTGGTGGCGGTGCAACGAACGGGATAGAATGTCCGCGGGATTGTTATGCGAAGCAACGTGATACCAAGTGCCCTTTGCAGAGAGCTGCTGTATCTCCGCGGTGCGGTTGGCCACAAAAACCTTCCACCTAGACGACTGTTGGTGAATCCAGTGTAAGGCAATCGTAGAGTCAGAATAAAAATACAACTCGCTGAAATTGTAGGTCACAGTGTTGACAACCTTATAAACCAACTGAGCCAATAATAGGCAGGCGCAAAGTTCAAGGCGAGGTAAAGATATCTGCTTTAAAGGGGCGACTCTAGATTTGGAACACAATAGGTGAGATGATATACTGTTGTCGGAATATACCGTACGCACATAAATACAGCATGCGTAACCCTGTACTGACGCGTCGGCAAACCTGTGTAATTGGAATGAAATGATTGGAAATTTACATGAATCCTTTATAGCTCTTGGGATCCTAAAATGAGTGTCTGAAATTAATTGAGCGTAAAGCTCTGCCCATTGAATTGATAATGAGTCAGACAGCGGGTCGTCCCAATTTGTACCCGATGACCATAGTGTTTGCATAAAGTGCTTACACCAGAATGTAATAGGTCCAATTAGCCCTAATCGGTCGTAGATTCCAGCGATGACGGATAATACCCTTCTTTTATTAAACACATCAATGTTAAGATCTCGTTGGAAATTGTATATGAAGCTGTCAGCATGAACGTCCCACTGAATACCTAAAGTGCGGACGGTTTGGTCTTTGTTGAAGTCCAGGGACGAGTTGGTATGTGAGGATATTATATTCCGGTCATTAGAAGACCATTTATGCAGAGTAAAGCCGTACCGGCTTAATAAACCAGAAATATCAGAGTTTTGTTGCGTTAGGACATGTGAGCTATCAGATCCGGTGATGAGATTGTCGACGTAAAAATCGTTTGCAATGACAGAGCAGGCTAAGGGGTGCTGAGTACTATTTTCTTGTGAGATTTGTTTTAAACATCTAGTGGCCAAAAATGAAGCGCTTGCGGTCCCATATGTGACTATTCTCAAGGCATAGTGTTTAAGTTCCTTGTGGGGAGCGTCACGCCAAACAATTCTTTGCAAGTTACAATCCCTTGGGGATACTAAGATTTGGCGATACATTTTCTTGATGTCGGCAATGAGTGCGTAGCGATGCGTTCTAAATCTGGCCATGATGGTGAAAAGATCCTGCTGGACCGTAGGACCAACCATAAGGGTGTCGTTTAACGATAAATCGTTTGATGTTTTGGCTGAGCCGTCGAAAACAGCGTGAAGTTTGGTGGTTGTGCTACTGGACTTGATGACAGCATGGTGTGGTAAGTAAAAAATATTTGACTTGTTAATTGATAAATCATATGAATTGAGTGAAGACATATGACCCAGGCTTAAATATTCCTGCATAAAACTAGTATAGTCTTTGTGCAAAGACTGGTTTTGCCTAAATTTGAGTTCAAGTGTCTGAAATCTGCGAATTGCTCCGGGGAGAGAATCGCCGAGATGCTCTGTCCTACGGGGTAGCGACACAACAAACCTACCACTAGTGTTACGGTAGGTGTTTGTGAGGAAATGATTTTCACACTCCGAGTCCTCAGCTGAGGGAGTACGGAAAGAAACATCCTCCAACTGCCAGAAGTTCCTCAACTGTGACGAGATGGCATTATTGTCGTCACGAGCCATAAACGAAGAGATCGGTTTTGTTCATGTCTACGTTGAAGGGTAAATTCCCGGCGAGTATAAAACTTAGTTTTGTTTCCTGTATTATCGGAAAGTGCGGACTGCGAATAAATTTAGTCGGCTCAATCAACGGCAAGAAATACTGTGCCCCGAGTAATATGTCAATTTGTGACGAAAAATTAAGTTGCGGTTCAGCTAAAAATGTTTTTTGGAATTTTCAACGATGCCATGTTAAAGGATTCTGTAGGGAGGTTATTTGTAATTCTGGGCAGAACAGCGCAGTGTACATTCAAACTGAAATGTAGCGTGAGTTTAGGCGCACCCTTGTGCTGAAATTGGCTTGGCATAGGGAATTATTTATGCCGTGATAGGTAGTTCAGATTTGTTTAGTTTTAAGCCCATGCGGCGGGCGAAGCCCATCGTACAAAAGTTCGCTTGCGACCTTGAATCCAACAGGATTCTTACCGGGTGTTTGTTACCGGCACGATCGGTTGTGGTGCATACGGCGGTAGACAATAAAATTGATTTGTTAGTTTCTAGTTTTAGGGAACATTGATTATTGTTCCTGTTCGACGAATTATTTGTTGAGGCGTGGATCATGGTGTGGTGTCTTTTCGAGCATGCTCTGCACGAAAATTTGGAAGGGCAACGCGAGGTTTTATGGCCCGAGCGTGTGCAATTTAGGCAGAGCTTGTGACTTATTAAAACCTCTTTCCGTTGACTCGGATGTAAAGCCAAGAATTGTGGGCATTCGGACAATTTATGATTGCCACGACACAGCTGCCACAATCTATTGTTTGTTTGAGTATGTATCAGTGACCCAGTGAACTCAGCGCTTTTAGCCGATTTGCGATAAGAAGTTTTATCGCTAACTTGCCTACCGCAAGACGAACCAGTCGTTGCATTTACATTTTGTAACTGCTGGCATCTCGTATTTAGAAATTTAATAAAGTTATTATAATTCGGAAGCTGTTCGTCAGTTAAACCTTCCTTCCATAATCTACATGTGCGATCGTCAAGTTTTTGGGCGAGAAAATGCACAAAAATAATTTCAAATGTGTTCACCGGTAAATTTAGTGAGTTCAGAGCATTTATGTTAGCGGTGAGAACATTTATTTTCCATATAAATTTGGAAATGCTAACCATAGAATCCTGTTGCATGTGCTTCATGCCCAAGACATTAGCCGCATAATACGCCGTAACAATCAATCTACTGTCATACCGGGCTCTTAACAGCTCAATGGCCACCGTGTAGTTTTCGTGCGTGATTGGGAGTGATTTTATAACATTCAGCGCCTCATCCCTTGGTGATGAGTGCAAGTAGTGAAATTTTTGGATGCTGGTCAGGTCTGTTCGGACATGAACCAACTCCACAAACATATGGTAAAAATGTTGCCAGTCAATTATGTTACCTGTGAAGCAGGGTAGTTTAATTGGTTGTAATTGAATAGGAGGCGTACTGAATGTGACTACTTCAGACTGATTTAGTATTTTTCTTGCTCATCTCTTCGGCATGATCTAATAAATTTTGCAACTTGCATTCTATGTTGCACAAATCATCTTCCGTCTGAACTCTATCGCTAACGGATGCAAAGTCAGAGTCCTCAGACTCAATTTGCGTTTTAATCTCGTCATATTTGGCGGATAGCTCCATCAGATGACGAAGCTTTATTTTTAGCGCATGGTGGTCATGCGTATCGTGATCAAAATTATCCGCGTAGGTATTTATGGGCGATATAGAGGCCTTGATCATGCCACGTTTTTTGATCAGCACCTTCATATCAGTCATGATTGTGTATCACAGAAGATTTGAACGATAATAAGAAAAAACTAAGTGAATGCAGAGAGATGAACAAGACCATGCAGGTTATCTAATTTATAAAGTCACGCTACAACGCGGTAACCATTGATTAACACATCTCAGACTAATTCTATGTTGTAATAAATACTGATTTAGGCAGCATATACAATACAGCAGTATAATCCCTATTGCTATGAACACTATTTAAAAATATGATTGACAATTAAAAAAGCTTGTTAAGTTATTTAAATTTGTGATTGATTCACAAAAAAAATTTATAAGCTTGTTAAGTTCGCAAAAAAATTCCAAGTTCATAGTCAAATGGACAGGCTTATAAATTTTTTTTGTGAATCAATCACAAATTTAAATAACTTAACAAGCTTTTTTAATTGTCAATCATATTTTTAAATAGTGTTCATAGCAATAGGGATTATACTGCTGTATTGTATATGCTGCCTAAATCAGTATTTATTACAACATAGAATTAGTCTGAGATGTGTTAATCAATGGTTACCGCGTTGTAGCGTGACTTTATAAATTAGATAACCTGCATGGTCTTGTTCATCTCTCTGCATTCACTTAGTTTTTTCTTATTATCGTTCAAATCTTCTGTGATACACAATCATGACTGATATGAAGGTGCTGATCAAAAAACGTGGCATGATCAAGGCCTCTATATCGCCCATAAATACCTACGCGGATAATTTTGATCACGATACGCATGACCACCATGCGCTAAAAATAAAGCTTCGTCATCTGATGGAGCTATCCGCCAAATATGACGAGATTAAAACGCAAATTGAGTCTGAGGACTCTGACTTTGCATCCGTTAGCGATAGAGTTCAGACGGAAGATGATTTGTGCAACATAGAATGCAAGTTGCAAAATTTATTAGATCATGCCGAAGAGATGAGCAAGAAAAATACTAAATCAGTCTGAAGTAGTCACATTCAGTACGCCTCCTATTCAATTACAACCAATTAAACTACCCTGCTTCACAGGTAACATAATTGACTGGCAACATTTTTACCATATGTTTGTGGAGTTGGTTCATGTCCGAACAGACCTGACCAGCATCCAAAAATTTCACTACTTGCACTCATCACCAAGGGATGAGGCGCTGAATGTTATAAAATCACTCCCAATCACGCACGAAAACTACACGGTGGCCATTGAGCTGTTAAGAGCCCGGTATGACAGTAGATTGATTGTTACGGCGTATTATGCGGCTAATGTCTTGGGCATGAAGCACATGCAACAGGATTCTATGGTTAGCATTTCCAAATTTATATGGAAAATAAATGTTCTCACCGCTAACATAAATGCTCTGAACTCACTAAATTTACCGGTGAACACATTTGAAATTATTTTTGTGCATTTTCTCGCCCAAAAACTTGACGATCGCACATGTAGATTATGGAAGGAAGGTTTAACTGACGAACAGCTTCCGAATTATAATAACTTTATTAAATTTCTAAATACGAGATGCCAGCAGTTACAAAATGTAAATGCAACGACTGGTTCGTCTTGCGGTAGGCAAGTTAGCGATAAAACTTCTTATCGCAAATCGGCTAAAAGCGCTGAGTTCACTGGGTCACTGATACATACTCAAACAAACAATAGATTGTGCCAGCTGTGTCGTGGCAATCATAAATTGTCCGAATGCCCACAATTCGTGGCTTTACATCCGAGTCAACGGAAAGAGGTTTTAATAAGTCACAAGCTCTGCCTAAATTGCACACGCTCGGGCCATAAAACCTCGCGTTGCCCTTCCAAATTTTCGTGCAGAGCATGCTCGAAAAGGCACCACACCATGATCCACGCCTCAACAAATAATTCGTCGAACAGGAACAATAATCAATGTTCCCTAAAACTAGAAACTAACAAATCAATTTTATTGTCTACCGCCGTATGCACCACAACCGATCGTGCCGGTAACAAACACCCGGTAAGAATCCTGTTGGATTCAAGGTCGCAAGCGAACTTTTGTACGATGGGCTTCGCCCGCCGCATGGGCTTAAAACTAAACAAATCTGAACTATCTATCACGGCATAAATAATTCCCTATGCCAAGCCAATTTCAGCACAAGGGTGCGCCTAAACTCACGCTACATTTCAGTTTGAATGTACACTGCGCTGTTCTGCCCAGAATTACAAATAACCTCCCTACAGAATCCTTTAACATGGCATCGTTGAAAATTCCAAAAAACATTTTTAGCTGAACCGCAACTTAATTTTTCGTCACAAATTGACATATTACTCGGGGCACAGTATTTCTTGCCGTTGATTGAGCCGACTAAATTTATTCGCAGTCCGCACTTTCCGATAATACAGGAAACAAAACTAAGTTTTATACTCGCCGGGAATTTACCCTTCAACGTAGACATGAACAAAACCGATCTCTTCGTTTATGGCTCGTGACGACAATAATGCCATCTCGTCACAGTTGAGGAACTTCTGGCAGTTGGAGGATGTTTCTTTCCGTACTCCCTCAGCTGAGGACTCGGAGTGTGAAAATCATTTCCTCACAAACACCTATCGTAACACTAGTGGTAGGTTTGTTGTGTCGCTACCCCGTAGGACAGAGCATCTCGGCGATTCTCTCCCCGGAGCAATTCGCAGATTTCAGACACTTGAACTCAAATTTAGGCAAAACCAGTCTTTGCACAAAGACTATACTAGTTTTATGCAGGAATATTTAAGCCTGGGTCATATGTCTCCACTCAATTCATATGATTTATCAATTAACAAGTCAAATATTTTTTACTTACCACACCATGCTGTCATCAAGTCCAGTAGCACAACCACCAAACTTCACGCTGTTTTCGACGGCTCAGCCAAAACATCAAACGATTTATCGTTAAACGACACCCTTATGGTTGGTCCTACGGTCCAGCAGGATCTTTTCACCATCATGGCCAGATTTAGAACGCATCGCTACGCACTCATTGCCGACATCAAGAAAATGTATCGCCAAATCTTAGTATCCCCAAGGGATTGTAACTTGCAAAGAATTGTTTGGCGTGACGCTCCCCACAAGGAACTTAAACACTATGCCTTGAGAATAGTCACATATGGGACCGCAAGCGCTTCATTTTTGGCCACTAGATGTTTAAAACAAATCTCACAAGAAAATAGTACTCAGCACCCCTTAGCCTGCTCTGTCATTGCAAACGATTTTTACGTCGACAATCTCATCACCGGATCTGATAGCTCACATGTCCTAACGCAACAAAACTCTGATATTTCTGGTTTATTAAGCCGGTACGGCTTTACTCTGCATAAATGGTCTTCTAATGACCGGAATATAATATCCTCACATACCAACTCGTCCCTGGACTTCAACAAAGACCAAACCGTCCGCACTTTAGGTATTCAGTGGGACGTTCATGCTGACAGCTTCATATACAATTCCCAACGAGATCTTAACATTGATGTGTTTAATAAAAGAAGGGTATTATCCGTCATCGCTGGAATCTACGACCCATTAGGGCTAATTGGACCTATTACATTCTGGTATAAGCACTTTATGCAAACACTATGGTCATCGGGTACAAATTGGGACGACCCGCTGTCTGACTCATTATCAATTCAATGGGCAGAGCTTTACGCTCAATTAATTTCAGACATTCATTTTAGGATCCCAAGAGCTATAAAGGATTCATGTAAATTTCCAATCATTTCATTCCAATTACACAGGTTTGCCGACGCGTCAGTACAGGGTTACGCATGCTGTATTTATGTGCGTACGGTATATTCCGACAACAGTATATCATCTCACCTATTGTGTTCCAAATCTAGAGTCGCCCCTTTAAAGCAGATATCTTTACCTCGCCTTGAACTTTGCGCCTGCCTATTATTGGCTCAGTTGGTTTATAAGGTTGTCAACACTGTGACCTACAATTTCAGCGAGTTGTATTTTTATTCTGACTCTACGATTGCCTTACACTGGATTCACCAACAGTCGTCTAGGTGGAAGGTTTTTGTGGCCAACCGCATCGCGGAGATACAGCAGCTCTCGGCAAAGGGCACTTGGTATCATGTTGCTTCGCATGACAATCCCGCGGACATTCTATCCCGTTCGTTGCACCGCCACCAGCAATGGTGGCATGGCCCATACTGGTTGTCAGAGGAGCCTTCAGCATGGCCCACCAGTCCTTTCGAATACAACTCTTCCTATACTCATCCAGATCTGGACAAAGAAAAACGTAAACAAGGTCAACTCGCTCTGGTTGCTACTTCATCCACTCCTAATTACATTGAAAATTACTCCTCGCTTTCAAGACTTATTCGTGTGTTTGCTTACTGCCTGCGATTCATTCGGAACGCTAAGTCTCCCGTCGATAACAGAAACACTTCATTTTTAACTTCACAAGAGCTACACAGCGCACTTTTGATTTTTATACGTCAATCCCAGCTATCGCATTTCAACATTGAAATTAAAGAACTTCAGGCACAACGCTCTGTACCTAATACTAGTAAAAACTTTTTCGCTTAATCCCTTTATAGACAACACGGGGATATTACGCGTGGGCGGACGCCTTCAACAGTCTCAGCTCAACTATAATCGTAAGCACCAGATCATACTTCACCCGCAGTCTCATCTCACTAGACTAATTATTGAAAACGAGCATATTCGACTACTCAATGCCGGAGTACAATTAACGCAGTGCTCTCTACGTCAAAGATATTGGATCATCAATGACAATTCTTACATACGCTCCGTGATACACAAATGCATCACTTGTTTTCGATTTCGCGCAACTGGCTCAAGCCAACTGTTAGGACAATTACCCTCTTCCAGAGTCACTCCTTCTAAGCCATTCTCACAATGTGCCGTCGACTATGCCGGTCCCATATTTCTACGTCAGGGCAGGCAGCGGTCCAAATCATTTACAAAGGCTTACATTTCACTCTTCATTTGCATGGCCACTAAGGCAATTCACCTGGAATTGGTATCAGATTTGACTGCAGACGCCTTTATAGCTGCCTTTAAATTCCTCATAGCTTGCAGGGGCATCCCTGCACAAATATTCTCCGATAACGGTACAAATTTCCGTCGTGCTGGCACTATATTACACGATTTGTACAAACTCTTTCAGCAGGACGAATTTCAACAATCCACTCAGGACTTCGCCAGTTCACAGGGGGTTGTGGTCTTTCATACCTCCGTCAGCACCTCATTTCGGCGGTCTATGGGAGAGCGGAGTCAAAAGCGTTAAATTTCATTTATGGCGCGTTATCGGCAGTACGATTCTCAACTTTGAAGAGTATTACACTGTTTTGACTCAAGTAGAGGCATGTCTGAATTCACGTCCCTTGTTCACTGTTTCAAATGAGTCAGGGGATCCCGAGCCTTTGACTCCAGCACATTTCTTAGTTGGTTCTCCACTTACTGCGCTCCCGGAACCCGACTATTCGGATTTAAAAATGGGTCGCTTGGGGAGATGGCAGCATTTCCACTCTATATGGAAGAGTTGGTCAAGAGATTATCTGCATCAGCTGCAACAATGAAATAAATGGAGAAAACATTCAAAAAATTTGTCTCCAGGACAACTCGTCCTCATTTTAGAAGACAATACCCCACCTCTGCAGTGGAAACGTGGTATTGTCACCCAAATCTATGTAGGTCAGGATTCGTTAGTACGCGTAGCGGATGTCCGAACCACACACGGCATCCTGCGTAGGCCTGTCCACAAGCTGTGTCCACTTCCCGTGGCATCAGACTAATTCGCATTATCATGCATCATTGTTCCGAACATTTATCATGTTTTTTATTGGTTGTTTGTATTGTATTATGATTAAGTTTTTATTATTGTATTCCTATGTATCATTATTATGTTATTGAACTTTTTGTGACTATTATTATGTTATTATGTACTATTAATTATTATGTCAATCGTTATGTTTTATACTATGTATACTCACATTATGCATTTTACATCCTTTCGGATATGTCTATCTTACTGTTATGTATCATTGAATGTGATATCATTATATCAATACTATGCATGTACTTTATTATGTTCTTTCTCTATTGTATTTACAATGGTTACGTATCTTTAAATTGTTAGTCTACTATTATTGTATCTGCTATTATGTCGTTATTATTGTATTACTATATTTAGCCAGTTTTTTGAGGATGTTTGCTTTATATAAATTAAAGGATGTTGCTTATTTTCTGTTAAAGATTAAATGTATGTATTTACCAAACATATGTTAATGCTTCAACGAAGATTATGTTAGTTATATAAGCACTTTATTTTTGACATGAGCTTTAGTTTGTATCTTTTCAGTACAGAAATTGTTTTGTTTTACTTTGAGTTTGTTCTGATAGCTTAATTAATTTTTTTATTTACAAATTTCTTGTCAGAGACTATTTACGTTAAGCAAGGTTCAATTTATTTAATGCGTAAAGCTTTCAAGTATTTTATGTATTTTATTTGTATACAAAATTTGATATAATTGTGATTTACATTTCACGCAATAACCTATGTCAAAATCGCCCGATTTTGAACGGGCAGTATGTTAAACCTTTGTATCTGTTTACATACTCGCGCGCAATCAGCCCACGCACTTATGTCATTCGCTTAAAGTACAGTTCGCTACGGCCAGCTGCGACAATAGTTAGTTAAAACTCAGCCTTTCATCTGTTCACTACACTCTTCCATTTGCTAGCCACGGCAATGTGAATTTGAATAATGTAATTTCTTTTTACGATTATTCTTTCTTCTATCATTATGTATCTTGGCAATGTACGCCACACGTAATTGCATGGGCCTGCGCTTCGTTATATAATGTTTCAATAAATGGCTATTTAATTCAGATTTCATACAGTCCACTTCTTCATTTAAAATACACATTTCCGATTCCTATACCAGCAGCACCTTGCATTGCAATACTAACTCTAGAAATTTTCGAGAGCGTTGAGCATGCATCAGTTAGTATATTCAAATGCAAGGATAATCGACCTAAATTCTTGAATTTATTACCCAGATTCATAAGAAAATTGATATATTTATAGTTACTTTATGGTTGTGTCTTTCAAAATTTTAATTATGGTATATTATAAAGTAGGCTATTGTTAATTTTAATTTCAAGCTATAATTGTATTGCATAATATAATTTCAAGCTATAATTTCAAAACATTATGTGTAAAGCACTATGTATTTTGAATAAAATCTTTTCATGCCACTGAACAGGCTGCATTTTTCAAATCTGTGTTTACAACTAATAGGACTTCGATTTTTTTTGCATTTAAGAGTTAAGAACGTTTTTTAACCTAAGTGTAAGAAGCAATAGACATGTGTATTTCATGGTTTTAAAGTAAGGATTAACATAAATACTGTTGTGCATCTGTTGGTTTATAATTTGGTCTAGAAAGGGTTAATAAAATTCGCACATTTAAAAATATATTTTGTGAACCGGACAGTGACATTAGAGGAAGAGTTGAGAGATACTATATAGACACAGTATGAGTGCAAAGTACATGAGAATAACTGAACTATTTTAAAACAAGTTAATTACTCTGGTAATTAATGACTTATGAGCAATTAATTTATATGTAACAAGCTAGTGAAAAATCGTGAATCTTATGCAACTACTGTTCTACACATTAACACTATTATTAGTGTAAAAAGAGATGAAAAAGAGGTTTCTTTAAAAGTAATGCTTATGCAGGACAGAACCAAAGTTGACAAGTCCAGAAACGCATTCAGCAAAATCAGACCTATCGAAATTTACACCATACTTAAATGCCTCAGACAATTTTGAACAAAGTAACAGACATTGGTAATAACAATGGGGAGACTATGTCACTCTGATTCTCGATATAGAATCATCATCATCATCATACTGTGATCAACACACACACAACAATCTACATAGGAAGCCAGAATCATCATCGACATACAAAACACACACACACACACACAACTGTAACTTCAGCACAGTAAAACAACATGGAAAGCAGGAAGTGTACAATTATTTTTTATCAGGAAAGGAAAAAATAGGCCAAACCTGAATCATGGTATAAATAAAATAAAAATAAATAGGGCATTTGAAAGTTTCTAAGCATCAAGTTTCAGTGATTTGAAAAAAGTAATACATCTGTAAAAAAAAAAATACGAGATGGATGGGGTTAAATTATCATTCAGAATGATCAAAAGAACCTGAAAGTCTACCCTAGAAAAGAGTGCTGCAAACTTTCTTTCACCTTTTTTTTTCCATCTTGAAGTGAATTTCATGTGGATTTACTCATATAAATACAGAGTGTCCTCACTGCTGTACATATTCAGATTCTCTGTGTAAGTAGTATAAGAAAAAAAGTTCCTATAAACATAGATCTGAAAATGCCTCGTTTTCCATCTGGCCACCAAGTTGTTTTTAAGAAAAATTTGTGTCTCGAGAAGGGTTTGTGACATCTTAATACAATTTGATATACTTATTTGCATTAATGTTCTTTAATAAAAAAATCATGGTTACTTTATGATCTCAAATTTTAAAGTGGCGACCACTGTAATTTTTTATCACTAATAGTTCTGTAAATTTTATCAAATTGCAGTTTATTAAGTAAAATATTATTCGGTTTATTGTGAACACAAAGGCATCTTGTTTGTTCAAATCCAGTAACAAATAACCGAGTTATCGTTGTTAACAGCCTATCCATAAATTCTACCAATTTTTTTTTTCGGGGTAAAGGACTTTGATTTTTCCAGTTTAGGGAAAATGTATTTACTTCATTTACTTTAAAAGTAATTACTTTTTTCAAGCTAACTCACTAACATCAATTTTTAATAAAGTAAAGGATTGATTTTTTAAAGGCATTAATAATATTTTTAACAGGTACAAAATTTATTAAGATATTTCAGCCTTTTCTTGAGATATAAAATTTTCCTTAAAAAACACAAAATGGCCAAACAGAAAATGAGATATTTCCGGACTTATGTTTATACAAACGTTTTTGCTTATACTGACACATAGAATATGAATACGTAAAGTGAGGACACTTTTTATTTCTCTCTCTCTCTCTCTCTCTCTCTCTCTCTCTCTCTCTCTCTCTCTCTCTCTCACACACACACACACACACACACACACACACACACACACACAAAGAGGTTATTGAAAGTGCCGTTAGTCAAAGCCGCTGTAATGCCGAGCCCTAACATCTCTACAGATGGAGTGTTATTTAAATGAACAAACCAGGTGAACTGGACACATAGACAGAAATGGGAAACACAGCTGTCAAAGTAAATATTTTACCAGAGACTCATGGGTAATATACCCAGAGGAAGTCCATAAATTAAATCAAAGGAACCTTGGAAGGCTTAATATTTGAAGCTGGAAGACTGGAGTGAAGAATCAACTCTTGGATTACACCAGGACATGAAATGAGGGGCTGTAGAGCCACATATGATGAAATATAAATCAATTAATATAAATTTTATTGTATGGTTGCCAAAAAATTAATAAAGGTTAATCTACTTTTGTCACCATCAAGAAACTGATTCTTTTTGTTCAGTGCAAGTTTCCCTAACAAATTTGGCAATTTCTTTTAAACTGTTATGGCATAAGTTATCACAGTTTAAATTAGGTATAGCCATAGGTTAAATTGTTATCATGTGCTGAACCCCGTAGGTGTAAGTATAATTTCTTTTTTTGGGGGGGTGGTGAAAAAAAAATAAAAGGAATATGTATTATGATCATTTGTGTCATAAAAATATTTCTGTAGTAAGACAGAATAAACTGTTATTTGTTATTATTTTTTTTTATTGTTTGTCTGTTCATTTATTCTTATTTTTATTGAATTAAATTATTATTGTTTATATAAACAAATATTACAAACTGCCTTAAGGGTAATAAAATGACAGTTTTTATCTGCTAGGATATTTGGGAAGGGGGTTAAACCTCCCAAAATCCCTACTCTCCCAATTTCTGTGCTGAGCCCTTTTCAGGCATAGCTGAAGACCCCGGTTTCTACATCTGTTTGTATTACTTTGTGGGGGGGGTTCTTTTTTGGCACAAAAACACTTCCTTTTATGAATATTTTAGTACTCGTGCAAGAAATGAATGAAGCAAGTGTAAAATTTCGTGATACGACTAATATGGCAAACTTTCAGCATATTTCAATAGCACTGTATATGCCTTAGCAGTATTAGCAAAAGAAATTTTTCTTTGAACTATTTCATCATCTGATAAATCACTATCATTTTCTTCCTTCTAAGATGACATTCATTAAATCTTCATTTGTTATCATGTGCAATTTTATTCTTAAGTCTAAGTACGTTTTTTAATAATGTCATCAGAAGTGAGGATCAAACATAACATTTGAAGGGGAAGATTTCAGTTTGCATCTTCTTCATTATTATCGCTTGTATATTAATTAGTAAACCAAGCATGTTTAGTTACATCCAGCCAAACCACAAGGTTACTTTTTATACAATAACAATTGTATTTTGAATGAGCACAGTTCACAGGTTGTAATGGTACAGGTAAAACCCTCCCGAGACATATTGAAAATCTAAAGATTCTATTTGTAAATGTTAGTGGGGAAAACAGCATACAAATTATTAGCGTCAAGGTAGGCAGTTGTTTTTAGCCAACCGAATTTTGAACTTTGCACATCTGTAGTCACGCTACATGACATCAAGAGCCGAGACCATAATTACATAACACTGGAATGTGAGGCAAGGTCAGCAACGCCTTGGAATCTATCGACGTAATACAAATTAAACAAAAGAACAAGACCACGTGATTGCCCCTCCAGCTCAGCCCCAGTTGAAATTACACTCTCATCCTGTACGGCCATACAACAATCCGTAGACGAATTACGGGCGCGCCCAAACAGAAAAGGTGTAAAATGTAATAACAAAAAGTAAACATTCATGAAAACGTATTAACAGTTAAAATATATTTTTTTAAAGAAAGCCATCATAGTCAATGAACAAAAAATGTGGAAGAATTTATGTGGTGCGTGAAAAAATCGAAAGTGTACATCAAAATAGCCTGACATCTCTATTGGACATTTCAGCTAAGTAACAAATGGGGGGGTGATTATATTTTGATTCAGAATTAAAAGACAAAACAAATATTAAATTTTGAGATCTCACAAGGGCACGGGGATGTGTGTGTGTGTGCATGTGTGTGTGAAGCGCTGGTTTGCGGCAATAGTAAATTTAATTTGTGTCTTAAATATCTGTTTATTTTTTTTTTTGCTATTTGAATATAGGTAAACTCATATAGAACAAAAATAAATTTCTAATTAATTATTGTTAATTACCAATGTTTTGTTTGAATAGTTTTTGAATATGATAACATGTGTAAGGGAGGTAGAAAGAATAATTTTGTTTATAATGAGAATTAGATGAATTGAAAGTGTTTTGAGTAAAATAATTAATGGAAATATCACTATAAAATTGACGACTCGGAACACAAAGTTTTTTATAAGTAAAAACGTAAAGTTTTACCTTACAGCCTAAACCGGCTTTCACCTATCATGGACAACGAAATCCAAGAATTAATGGAAATACAGAATGGAGATAATGATGAACACTAAAACTTAATTCATTGGAAGCAAGCAGATTAATTGTTTATTTCAAACAACCATTTTGCTCTCACTAACTCGCTCAAACAAACTCTGGGTAAGTATTTTGATGAAGTTGGCAACAGTTAAAGATGGCGTCCGGAGTGCGGAAGCAAACCACAGCTGATTGATGTTAGTAAACAAAGTAAAATAAAAAGTGTAAAATAGTAATGAAATAATGTTACATTGGTGCGTCGAACAGGGACGTTTGCATAATAATTTATTTTATGTAAACGTGGGCCTGTTTTGGAGAGCAGAAGGGTTGTTTGAGGTAAATAAATAAAAATTTTTAGTTATGTCTAGATAGACGCAGGTTATGTTATAATATGATTTGTGTATGTATATTATAAATAAGTACGAATTAAATAATAAAAATGATTACAAGTGAGAATAATAACTATGAAGTCAGCCTAACTGACATTAGTACAGAAAGTCAATCAAGCTTAACAGAATCGGTAACAATGGAAGGCACTATGATTCATTCAATGCCTATCCAAAACAAACAATCTATAGATAGTAATGATAAGGTAATGAATATGTTGCAATTAATTTTAAAATGTAAAATTTAACAAAGTAAAAAGTGATTTTAATGAAGTAAAAAATAATTTCACTGAAGTAAATGTTAAATTAAATGAACAGAATACAAAAAATGAGAGCAATTTTAATGAGATTAGAGACGAAATAAAACAACGAAACTTTGATATTAATAAGGGTTTCAATGAGATTAATAAACGTTTGGATAAACAAAGCGCGATGTTAGATGACATGATTAATGATAAGAAAGAACAAAATGAAAGGTGGAAACCAGATACAGACAAATTAAAAGAGAGTAAAGAAACTGACCTAAACCAGGTAAGTAGTTCTGATAGTGGAGGTAATAATGATAGTTTAAGTGCAATAAAGTAGTAATCGAAAAGGTAAGTAGAGGTGAGAATAATGGTGATATAATTAAAAATGTGGTGTTAGAGAGTAAAGTTGTGAATAATGATAGTGATGATGAAGTTTTAGTGGAAACAGAAATTATTAATGAGATAGTGGTTGATGAGATTGAGAGAGAGTGTGATGAGAGGTTAGATTGGCAAAGGGCAGACTTTCCCTGTTGTTTAAGTGGAGTAAAGACTCCACTAATGGTTTACGAGGACAGAATTTCCTCCAGAGATTGTGTGGAAGACGAGGTGTCTTTAAGTAGTCCCTTAATTTTTTGTAGTTGTCCTGGAAAAGCCAGGAGGTGTTTTTATAATGTTGTGGTGCCCTTTGCATGGAGTGAGATAGTTCAGGGAGGTGGTGACATGTGGTATAATGAGAGGTATTTTGAGAGAGTGAGAGAGATAGAGTTGTTCAAGTTGAGGAGAGATTATAAAGAGTTAATAGAGAAAATAAGTAACGATAGAGTTGATTATATAAAAGGCTTACCTTGTGAAATAATGAGTACAGCAGTAGTAGATGAAAATGAGGATAATGATGATAATAAGCACTTACCTTACGGTATAACGGGGGTAGTAGTAGATAACTGTGATGATGATGAGATCATAACTTACCTGGGGTTGACAAAAAATACTTACGGAGACTGGAATAGAAATACTAAAGCTAACATGATATATGATTTAATAATAATGTGGAGTAATCCTGTAAACCATTGTTATGGGATAATGGAACCATTGGAAAAAGCAAATAGTTGTTATATTGATGGTAGTAACAAAATGTACTTAATTAAAAATGAATTGTATATATGTAAGATAAGATTATTGTTTGATGATGGAGGGTAGATATTTATTGTTCATGAACATTTAATTATGTGAGTGTAGTGGGTTTTGAAATGGAATGAATTATGAAATGATTTGTGGTAAACAATAACAGATAATCAGTGGCGGATTATCCATTAGGCCCGGGCCTAGGGGCCGCAGGCCTTTTTTTTTGCTTAAATTATTTTTATAGCTTCTTTATTTTTCATAATGTTTAACAAAAGCGTTTTACAGTTGCAAATCGCAATTTCGATCTTATGTTAATTTATCTATATATATAAAAGATAAATACCACTGACTCACTGACTGACTCACTGATTCATCACGAAATCTCCGAAACTATAACACCTAGAAACTTGAAATTTGGCATGTAGGTTCCTTATGTGATGTAGGTATCCGCTAAGAAGGGATTTTTGGAAATTCGACCTTCAAAGGGGGGAAAAAGGGGGGGAAGTTTGCCTGACTGACTGACATAGAATCAACGTAGAGCAAAAACTACTGAATGGATATCAATGAAACTTTGAACATAGCTTCATCATAGGTCTTAGGTGCTCACTAAGAAACGGTTTTAAAAACTTTCACTCCTAAGGGGCAAACCCCCCCCCCATTGTATGTATGTATCTATATATGTATGTTCCACATCTCCTCCTAAACCTCTGGACCGATTTCAACCAAACTTGGCACAAATATTTTACGCGATGGGAGAACCAACATAGGAGAGGTGCTTTTTTCGATGGGGTCCTTTGGGGGTTTCTTTGGGGTCTTCTACATCTCTTCCTAAATCACTGGACCGATTTCAACCAACCTTGGCACAAATATTTTACACAACGGGAGAACCAACATAGGATAGGTGTTTTCTTCGATGGGGTCCTTTGGGGTCTTCCACATCTCCTCCTAAACCACTGGACCGATTTCAACCAACCTTGGCACAAATATTTTACGCAACGGGAGAACCAACATAGGACAGGTGTTTTTTTCGATACGATCCTCTGGGGGTTACTTTGGGTCTTAAAAAACTATTAGATCTGGTTACTATGGCAACTCAATAGAATAGATTCTGGTTACCATAGCATCGGTGGAAGTCTCCCACGTAGGAAATAGCGCGGGAGTCGTCCGACGGGCCTTCCCCAGAACGATACCTCTGAAACCTTCTGGTTTCATGATATCTCTGAAACCACTGAATGGATATCAATGAAACTTTGAACATAGCTTCATCATAGGTCTTAGGTGCTCACTAAGAAACGGTTTTACAAACTTTCACTCCTAAGGGGCAAAAAACCAAATACTGAAATTTATCCACTGTAAGTGGTTGACATCTCAGTTTACTGAAAACCCCGAATACATTTAGTCCTGAGTTTTTCATCATTGTTTTAAATTGAAAAAAACTTCATTGTTTGCAGGTTCTTATAGTCGAGAAAATTTCGAAGTTCAATTAATTAATAAATGTATGTCCTTTTTTTCTCGGAAATGGCTCTAACGATTTTCTCGAAATAAATAATAAATAGCTGTTGCTATGAATGTAAATAAACAAACTAAGAGTTGAGAATTTGTACAAGCTATCTAATCTTATACTATTAAGCGAGCAATAATTGTACAATTACGTACAACGTGAACCTCCGTAGCGAAGCACGGGTAAAAAACAGTTAAGTTAAATAAGTTTTTTACAACTTCAACGATTTTGCAAAGTATTGGTTCTGAAAATACTGTTTTAAATGATAGGCCTAGTTGTAGCGTTAACGAATCTGAAGTTTCAGATTCTGTAACGGTTTTGAACAATACAAGTACTGATCCTGAAAATACTGTTTTAAATGATAGGCCTAGTTGTAGCGTTAACGAATCTGAAGTTACAGATTCTGTAGCGGTTTTGAAAAATACAAGTACTGATCCTGAAAATACTGTTTTAAACGATATTCCGTTAGATTCAGAAGCACGAGCACAGTCTAACTGTAATGTGCAAGGACAAATTCTTGAATTTGATTTAACGGACCCAAATTTTTGGGGACCATTAACAAATGAGCTAAAAGATAAAACTGTTAAAAGCCTACCACAGGACTTGTCAAAAATAACTGACTATGATTTTTCGAAATCTAAACGCCTTTATCCAGACAAGACAAGATATGCCAACAAAACTATGTTATTTACTCATTTGCAAAATGGACAATTACAAAAACGAGAGTGGTTAATTTATTCGAACTCTAAAGGCTGTTTTTGTGTACCGTGCACGCTTTTCCATACAAATGAAAATGATACGGAAAACGCATTTATTCATGGTTTTAACGATTGGAAAAATAGTTCTAGACTTTTACAACATGAAAAAAGTTCTGAACACAGAGTTAACACGCAATTTTACGTTATGAGAGGCAATGTACTTGGAAAAATTGATTCTGCTCTTCATCAAAAGTATTTAATAGAAGTGAACTATAGGCACAAGGTTTTAACTCGTGTTGTTCATGTAATTAAATTTCTTGGTGCTCGTGGACTAGCTTTCGGGGTTCTGAAAATGAAGTTTTTGGATCTCTATCAAATGGCAACTTTCTAGGAATTCTTGAGGTAATAGCTGAATACGATGATTTTTTAAAGATCCACATACAAAACCATGGCAATCCTGGGCAAGGAAAGATAAGTTATTTGTCAAAAACAATCTGTAATGAATTTATTGAAACAATGTACAATAATATTGTCAACAATTGTCGAGGAGTTAAAATCAAGCAAATACTACACTATAAGTGTTGATTCAACACCTGATATAACTCATCATGACCAATTAACTTTTATTGTTCGCTATGTTTTAAATAATGGATGTCCAACAGAGAGATTTCTTAAGTTTATTAGAATGGAAAACCACACTGCTGCTGAAAAGGAAGCATTAATTTTGAACACGCTTTCGTCACTAGACATTTCCATTGATAATATGAGAGGTCAATCGTACGACAATGCCGCAAACATGTCTGGGCAATATTCAGGACTTCAAGCTCTAATTAAAAGTCGCAACCTTCTTGCAGAATTCATTCCATGTTTAGCACACTCACTGAATTTGGTGGGCACGCACGCAGCTAACTGCTGCCTTCAAGCAACCAAACTATTTATGTTTATGCAAGAGTTATATGTGTTTTTCAGCGCATGAACTTCAAGATGAGCAATAATTGAAAACATGATAAAAGACAGTAACATCAAGAAAAACTCTTGCCCAAAAACTAAATATAACCAGATGGTCAGCCAAATGGCATGCGTGAAGAGCTTTACTACTTCATTACTGGGAGTTTTATAAAGCACTTCAAGATATTTCTGAAAACCCACAGGAAAAGTCAGAATCCAGAGCTGCAGCAGAAGAATTATGTCATTTTTTTGGAAGCATAGAAATATCAATATTACTTGTATTATGGAATGATATTCTGGAGTCGTTTTAATGCGGCAAGTAAAACTATGCAAAGCATTAGTACTGACTTAGGAATTATTTGCAATCTATACAAATCCCTTTCAGAATATGTACAAGGATTACGAGAAAGATTTGACTATTACGAGATGAAGGGTATGGAATTGTGCAAAAGTGAGGCTGCTGACTACGATCTAGATTCAAAGAGGACAAGAAAGAGAAAACATTTAATGATGAATCAAAGAATGATAATGATACCTGCAGCACCTGCAGACTTGATGGGAGACAAGACATGATTGTAAATAAATTTTATCCCATAATCGACATTTCCAGTGAGCTAAAAAACAGATTGAAAATTTATTTCGATCAGAATGAAGTTTTTGGTTTCATATACAAACTTTTTACCTTTGGAAAATGAAGAAATTCGGGAAAAAGCTTCCGTTTTGGCCCAGAAATATCCTGCTGACCTTACCTCAGATCTTGGTGGAGAATTTGTTCATTTTAAGGTGTTTATCGAGGCTCTTAACTTAAATGTAAAGTATCACCATTTGCCTGCTGAGTTCTTGAAGTTTATACGTTAAAAACAGTTGACAACTCTTTTCCCCAACATTGACACAGCTTTGAGAATTTTTTTGTGTACGATGTCAACAAATACATCTGGTGAAAGATCTTTGAGTATTTTGAAACGAGTAAAAAATTATCTTCGTAACTCAACCACAGATTCCAGACTTTCAAGCTTAACCAGTTTCACAGCAAATGCAGAAATATTGTCAGAAATGAACTTTGATTATATTATTAAGGACTTTTCTTTAATGAAAGCACGGAAAGTTGATTTGTAGTTTATTATTTTTTAATAAAACTGTTTTTAGCACATTAACTTCAGCTATTGCTATGTACTTTTGATTTCCTTATTTATCTTATAATGAATTATTAATTAACTGTCTTTACATTTCAATAAAAATATCTTTTATTTAGCAATGATTAGGCTATTTTTTATATCCAATCCAAAAACTATGTTTCAAAGGAAAGTTTCACGACTTGTATAGCTTAATTAATAAATAATTGATTTTTTTACATAATTTCATAATACTGATCAAATTTTATTCAATTAAAACGTAAACTATTTCCTTGAAACTTAATCTGGTGTTATTTTTTTAAAATATTTTTTTATTTTTGTTTTCATTTCAAATTTCTATTTTTAAAGGTCAATGTAAAAACCTTGTTGTACATGAGGTTGTTGGGGGGGGGGGGCCGCAGAGCAAATCGGGCCTAGGGGCCCAAGGGCGTCTAATCCGCCACTGCAGATAATAATGTAGATTGTATATACTTTTGTGTTGATATTAAATGTACTTATGTAGTAAGGTTATGTTGTTGTAATGATAAGGTAACAGAGAATACAACGTGTTGTGTGAAGGATACTCAACTTTAATAACTGACAGTCGGTCATTGTGAATTTTGTTAAAGTAATTTGATAATTAAAGTAATTAAAATGTGTTTGATAAAATAGTTGAATTAATTTGAAAGGAGCTAATAAATGAAATGTTGTATAAGATGAATGTTGGTAATAAATTTAAATTTTGTGGAGAATTTAATTGATAAATGATAAATAATTAAAGGTTGATTATTAAAAGGTTCAATAGAAAGTCAAAGTTGAAGTGCTAATGCGAGATAAACAGTTAAAAGATTTAATTGAAAAATTGAAATTGAAATTAAAGTTATATTGTTTATAATTTTTTTTATGAAAATTTAGAGTTGAGATATTTATTTTAATGTAATAATGGTAATGTTCATTTTGAGTGTTTATAATGTTGTATTATGTTATCATGTATGTAACATAAAATGTTTATTGGAATATAATGATGTTGATAATATAGAATGTGTAGTTGATCTTATGATGTAATTAAATAATTTTGTGTTGTTTTCAAGAGTATTATGGAGATATTTAACAATTTTTTTGAGAAAAGATATAAGTTTTAAGCATGTCTAAGAGGAATTTTAGTAATGAATTTAAATATTTTGAGATGTAAATTGGGTAATGAAAGATATTTGTAATGATGTAACGGGAAGTGGTTATTTAAATTCTGATTGGAATCGGGGAAATATTTTGAATTTGGGATAAGAATTAACAAGAGAGAGGCATCCAAAATGTGGGTAGTAAGAAATTAAAATATATCATGTTATATTAAGTATATATGTTGTAACACCAAAACGTAGGAAAAATAAACATTTTTTTGGAGAAGATAGGGACCACCTAACAGCGAGTGACATGACAGTGACAAATGAGTGAAACAATAAAAGAAGAGATTTACAATAGATGTACACCATTCAACGTAGAAGTACAGATGCCTAAAAGCATCATAAATTTAAACGAGAGCAGAGAGAAACTTTCCAAGAAAGATTACAGAGGAGTGTGAACCCAGTCAACAGGTACGGACAGGAAAATGTCGAAGTAAGGAATTGTTCTAAAAGAAAGGCAAACAATCGCCAGAACGCAGTACAATGAAAACTTACTAAGAAAATGTTACGACAAAGACTGACGTACTAAATCAACAGAACAATTGTATGTCAACGAGAGACATCTTCGAGAGTGGTGCATTTAGCTACACAAAGGGTGGAACACGTGGGAAGGCTTACGTAACACGCGCTTCAGAACGAGGTAAGAAACAAAGGGTGTCTCGCTAAATGGCATGAACAACGCCAAGAAGAGTTATGACCATAACATATTGTAAGGACTACAGCAGGGCTGGAACCAATTAGCCGATGCAGCTGCCAGCTGGACAGAAAAAAGAATTTCACTGTAGAACAATACCCGAAGCGATTTATGACCTTGGGAGCAAGCATGCTTAAACAAGAGGTAGCTGAACCCAGAGCAAGAAATTGGTGGGAACAGAAATCACCTATCAGAAAGCAGCTAAGAGTATAGGCGGGTTTCCTGAAGAGAATTCTAGGTAATCCAAAAGGCAAAACCAATGAACAGCAAGCAGAGTAACTTGTAGGAGTACAAGGAGGGACTTTCTCAAGAAATAAAGAGAAAGAACCACTGGAAACGAAGCTGAAGTACGAAAAAGGACTTAAGTGGGGAAAAGTAAGAAAATAGTGGGAAAAAGTAGAGGAAATGATAAATACACAGAATGAGGGTGAGATCTAGAGAGTCTTTACAAAATTTTCGAGGAATCTACAAAATTTTCGAGAGAGTCTTTACTAAAAACGTCGGGAGTCGATAACTAAAGTTACGGAGAGTCGGTGAAGTCCATTATAATGATTCGGAGTAGCGACTAAAACACTTAAAAATCTTTACTAAAAAACTTCGTAAGTCAATAACTAAAGGTACGGAGAGTCGGTGAAGTCCGTTATAATGATTCGGAGTAGTGACTAAACACTTAAGAGAGTCGAGCTAAGTTTATCGAAATTCAAAGTAACGGTTCGGATGGTTTACTTAGAATCAAGTGATGTCATCAATAAAATGATCTGTGATGTGAAAATAAATGTATAATAGTGAATTACTTCATGTAGGAGTTACATTCCTTATGCACGCAATGAGACAGTCTTCAACACAATTGAAGGAGTGTCTACATCTCCATACGCTGAATTAAGTAGTAGTAGTAGAGAGAGAGAGAGAGAGAGAGAGAGAGAGAGAGAGAGAGAGAGAGAGAGAGAGAGAGAGAGAGAGAGAGAGAGAGAGAGAGAGAGAGAGTCCAGAATGACGACGCGCCGTAGTTTATGGATACATACTCAGAGCAAATCTTTTATGTATTAATTTTATTTCTAAATCACCTGTCTGTTTCTCTAAAAGTATCCACATAGAGAATTTCATAATATAGGATATACTCATTTAAAACTTACTTATAAATGATAAAATCACAGTGTTTAAAAATATAGAGAATTGTGACAGCCACATTACAATGAATCCATTTAAAATTATACTTTATAATGAAATGAGTAATTAGTTTGTAAGAAGTAATTCATGTTTTAATGATACTATGATACTCAAAAGTAATATTAGGATAAAAGGAATACTGAAGTGTGAAGAGATATTTTAGTTTCTTTTATAATTGTTTTTATCGGTAGAAATAATGTATTAAAATAATTATTAATAACCAATTGTTAATCAAATTTGTACTAGATACCAATAACAATAATCGTTTACATAATAAATGTAGTAGTATACAGACAAACCCGTCTTATATATTTATTGAAGAAAACCATATTAAATTAATCATTAGAATTAGCTGTCAATTCCTTCCAAGTAATATTAAATAATAGAGTATTATAACCTTATAACCTGTGATTACATAACTACTAATGAATAAATTATTATTACAATTAAAAAACCCTGAGATAGTAAACATTGACAATTAAAATTAGCATTGCATTTCATTGCATTTGACGCCCACACTAGGGACGTAAAAAATTAACGTAGTATTGACGCAACAACATGTGGTTTTTCACACTAAGAACAAAAATAAAAGTAACAATGTATGTTAGAAGTTAAAAAAAACCAGTACTTCTTAACGCAAACCAGCACAGCTAAGGAGGACCAGATCAGTTGGGGATATTGTAAAGGGACTTTTAGGCCTACCTGGGGTAATATAAAAATATTATGTTTTAATAAAAAATAATGTTTTATTATGTAATATTAATTTTGGGGAAACAAAAAATAATATAAATAATAATTATGGGAAAAGTAAACAAATTCAGAGTTCATGAATTATACAACGTAATAAACAAGCATGTGGATTTGTGTCAAGGTCAGCTCCAGACGCGAGCAGAACAGTTATTTTTAGATACGTGACAAGCAAATTATGTAACTTAGGGGTCATATGATGTTACGTCAGTCAAATACGTCACGCTGGAATCTAAGGTGCAGTTTGTCCAGCCTCACAGATTGGCGTAGTGATACAAAATAAAACAATAAGATTTGGTCACATGACCCCAACCGCCTCAGAAAATAGTGCAGTTCATCTCGCCCCAGTATAAAATTACTCTGTGCGCCGGCCGGTCACAAATAAAAGTTCAAGAATGTAAATCGCGGGCGCCCGTACTTAAAATGTGAATACCGCATCTAAAATGTGAATACTGCACGTATAAAAGTAAAAATGTAAATCACGAAATGGAAACATTCGAACATATTAACAGTTAAATTTCTTTAAAAGTTAAAAACCAGTAGAATCAGTGAACGAAGTACCAAGTAATCGATGTAGGGTACGTGAAAAAGTCGAAAGTGCATATCAAAATGGCCTGGCGTCTCCCAGACAGTTAAACAGATAAGTAACAGATGGGGAAAATTAAATTAAAATATGAGCTCAAGGGAAAAATTTAAAGTATATTGTATGTGAGAGTGTGTGGGGGTTTTGCTTAAGTATATATATTAAAACACGAAGCGCTGGTTTGCGTTCTATAAAATTAATTTTATGTCTTGAATGTATTTATCTCTATTCTAAGAAAGGAAAATACCATGTACAACAACTGTTATTATTGTCTGTATAAAAAATAGTAGTAGAAATAAGTAAGGGGGGAATATTTGGGTTTACGGGATATCAAAATGATTTTTTTGTTATGTTTTCCTTTGTTGTATAAGAAATTTAATTAAATAAAAGTATAATCATGGTATGATGGTAATACAGTGGTACTTCCTTGAATAACCATTTCTGCTTTTCCAGTTCACTGATACGAACCCTGGTGAGTAATCAAAATTTTATTTATGGTTGGTACAAATACAAGATGGCAGCTGAGTTGAGTGAAGGCTGAATTTTATAACCATAATAAATTTAATAAATGTAGTTATTAAAGTAATAATTAGAGTTACATTGTTTTGCCCGAACTGGGACAATTAAATAAAGTAAAAAAATAATTAGAGTTACAATATGGTATTATGTAAGGTATGGCATATACAGTACAAATGGTATTGGAATTTTAACAAACAATGACCTCTTACAAGGGATATTTTAAGATCTGATGATGCTTCAAAAGGCATCATCAATATTAAAATGAAGTCACAAGGCAGATTCAAAAAGTGACTTGGGCACCATTGGGAATATAAATATTATACATACCGTGTGTGTGTGTGTGTCTGTTTGTGCAAAAATTACCGGGTAGAAAACATGCTACATAATAGTGTACTCGAAATAATGGTATGAGAGATACAGGCACCTTTACTTAATTAGGTAACTAACTGTACACAGTAATAGCGACCTCCACATGACACAGGTGGGTGTTAACACAGCAATGACAACAACAAATATGTCAAGAAGATGATGGTGCTACTGGTGATGATGAAAAAACTACAAAGATAATATTGTGACGATGTGATTTACCAAGTAATTTTCAATTATTTTTAACTTTTTTTTTTGATTGTATGACAAGTGTTATAAGAATTAATATTTCTTTATTAATTCAAGTAAATACAAATGTTACTATCTTTTTACTTAAATATGGCTATAATTTATTAGTTTCAATGCAGGAAAGTGTATATTCTACACTGTTCTCACTTGTTCCACATGTAAGAACATTTCATACTAAATTATTTATAATCAAATCAATTTCTGCAAATTAAAAAAAATAATAATCAATCACTTTTGATTACTCATTCCTTCCCATACATGATGAAAGCTAAATGAAGCTTTTCATTCATATTTAGTTTCTTATATGCAGGCAGATAGGCAAAGAAGACTTAATTGAAAAAGGCATAATACACTCCACAAATATGACATTGTTATTTAACACTTTATTTTTAAAACCATTAATACAATTTGTTTGTTTAAAAACAATGCAAAACACTTTTCATAAGTTTCGACATGACCTTATATAAAACAAACATGTTTATTAAAAATATAAGTTGGAAAATGACCTTACATCATACGAACTTATAAAAACATATTTATAATCTACCGGTATTCTAAATCCTGACCTAATAAGGTTCAAAAAAATGCAAACAAATGAATACGTACTGTAATATCAATTAAGAAGCGTACACTACATGCACTACAATAATTTGCACAACATTCCTTTAATTGCAAAACATTACTGATATAACAAATGATTCAAACACATAAGTCACGTCACAGTATCAAAATATACTTGAAATTGATCAGGTTAGCAGATATTGATATACAATATAAATACCTCAAGCAGGTCTAAACCAGATCTCCTTTACCCTCTCAATGTTTGTTTAAAAAACAATGCATAACACTTTTCATAAGTTGCGACATGACCTTACATAAAACGTACATGTTTATAAAAAACTGGAAAATAACCTTATATCAAATGAACTTATAAAAACATATTATTTATAATCTACGCATATTCTAAACCTGATCTAATAAGCTTCAAAAAAATGCAAACACGAATAAAAATTTACTGTAATATTAATTAAGAAGCATACACTACACGCACTACAATAATTTGCACAACATTCCTTTAATTGTAAAATATTACTGATATAACAAAACAATTCAAAAACATAAGTAAAGTATCAAAATATACTTGAAATTGATCAAGTTAGCAGTTATTGATGTACACCTCAAGCAGTTCTAAACCAGCTGGCCGTTACCCTCTCGATTTCCTCTATTCTGCTGCCAATAGTCACTGTTCACAACCATGATGAAATACCACTCAATGCCTAAAACAATCCATACAAATAAATGTAACACATAGTTTTTACATTACATGTACTTCTTCTTCTTCTTCTTCTATGGCATCACAGTTCGAAGTCGAACCTTAGCCTCCACAATCGTCCACCTCTATTTTATATACGTTTATTTACCTTTAAAGTGCGTGTGTGTTTGTGATTTCACTTACCTATTCTAATTAAATAATTCATATACATTTCTTGTTTTCTGTATGAAAATCAAACTTGCACTTAAAAGTGATAAAATTATAATGTGAATAGCTGATTGATGTAACAAAATAATTGCATTATTTTTCAATTTACTTTGTTTTGAAAATGTAGGGCAGCCGATAGCATTTCTAATGTGTATATGCAATAATCTGGTGAAAATGCAGTTGATATAAATGGATCCAAAAAGCTGCAACTTAAAAAACTACTTTTATGTATACTTACTTTTTCCTGAAAGTCTGCCCAGAACAGTTTGCTCTCATAACAAAGAACAAAATTAATCAAGATGTAGCTTCATAAATTCAGAACAACTACAGACAATTTTAATTTATGTATTTCCCACCACATTTTAAACAAATACCCACATACACAAAACAGAACCCCATTGTACAACATCTTCATTTACTATTAGGCTTCAGTATGAACTGATTAATTCTGGATCCCTGAATTCTCCCAGTTAAACTACTCATACAGTGAATATTTCATTGCTTCCTAGACTGTCGACGGATCTCATCGGCTCAAGACTTGTGCCTTCAGTTTCATATTCGGCCATTAGTTTTTCTGTTTTACCTATCGTTATGGTTAATATGTCCCAAATATTGTAGAGTATCCCTTATTAATGTCTTCTAATTAGTTGTCCTTTATACAATAGGGAGCATTTGTTATGTTCCCCTATGTAACATTCTGTAGCCCTACAATTTCAAAACTGATCACTTTTGCCATCTTCTTGACTTAACGTTGATCACAAGAGTGACTCATGAGAATATCAAAATGTTTAATCAGACATTTTATTGTCTTTGAAATGGTTTGGTCTTTCCAGATTTTTGTTTGGTTTGTTGTTGCAATTCTGGCCATTGCTACTCTATCTTCTCTCTATATATTAATACGTGAAGAGAAAACTTTGTACCCCTTTTTAAGCATATTGCGCGCATGGAGGAGTGTGAGATTTGGCATAGTTAAAGTTTATATGGAGAAGGAGGGCAGAAAGCTAAAATTTATATATAATATGTGTTACAAATACATTAAATTAAATTAAATAAAACATTCATTTGCACTTAAAAATTCATTTAAACTTTTTCAAACAATGGTAATTGTTAAAAATAAAATAATTTTGTTACCCGGCAATAAAATTACAATTTTTTCATTTTAGTGTACGTTAATACTGCCAATGTCAAACACATAATAGTCTGTCGTTTGTTTACGTTCATACTGCCAATGTCAAACACATAATAGTCTGTGGTCAAACAGTCGCACAGAGTAGATATTGTCGCCAAAGAATTTTAAAATGTTGCCAACAAATAATTACTGACAGATTGACTGAATGAGCTGTGAATTTTGTGTGATTTCAAATGTTCCTTTTTCAATAGTCTGTGGAGTGTATGTCAAGGCAAAAAAGCATTTATTTTATATTTTGTATATTAGATATCTGTCTTTTATATTTAATGTGCAGTTGAAAGTGAAATACAGCTTGCTTAATATACACCTGTTGCAAAAGGAAAATTTTGTAGCAGCCATTTGAATTGACTTACTCTCGCCTAATTATTATTGGTGGTTTAAAAAACGTGAGTACATTTTATTATTTTTAAATTAAACCCTGTCTAATCTTAGTTTCAGTAATTTCATTACATTTTTTTTTTACATTCAGATATTCGCACCTACTTCCATTATGCCTCGACATAGAACATTGACGGGTCGGAGTGAGAGACAAAGAAGAAGGAATATATATTCGCATGAAAGTCAAAATGATAATAGACCAAATGCAAATTTAAATAGTGTAAATAGTATAACATTGACGGGTCGGAGTGAGAGACAAAGAAGAAGGAATATATATTCACGTGAAAGTCAAAATGATAATAGACCAAATGCAAATTTAAATATTGTAAATAGTATACAAAATGATGAAATTATTTTGAGGGATACATTTAAATGTGCACTGAATGTCATTCCAAGAAATTTTAATACTTTTGATTGTGGATTAATGCATTTACAATGCAGGTTTTGCAATGCAAAACATTTCGAATCTGAGGTCACTTTAGGTGAAAGGACTGCATTCACTTCATGTTGTCATAAGGGTAAAGCAATATTACCGGCCTTAAGTCAAAATGAATACTTTAAATCATTGTATGATGGACTTACTTCAAATGAACCTTCAATAAAAAGAAAGTCAAAAAATTATTTTGAAAACATTCGTAAATACAATTCATCATTTGCTATGGTTAGCTCAGAAGCTAAAATTTCGGATACAGTTACGCGTGGAGTGTATCATTTTAAAATACATGATGTTTTTTATCACAGATCAGGTCCAATGACTGCTGGATATGGTAGCACACCATGTTATGAGCAATTATATTTTTATGATGTTGACACTGCTGTCAATTATAGATTATGTGAACACTATAATCAAACATGCAATAACAATATAATGCGCAAAATCTCTCTTGAATTGGAACGCATTAATCCTTTTGTTCGGTCATTCATTGCAATGAAAGATCATTGTCAGAGAGTTGAAAATCAAAATAAAGAAATTTGTATGCTCATTAAAGTAAATCGTGATTTAGATCTACGCCGTTATAATGATGCAGTTCAAACTGATGTAGCAGTAATATTTAGTACAGTTGATGATGAGCCACCCTTTGAACGAAATATGGTTTCGTTTTCAAAAGTTAATGGTACCATTAAAAATATCTCTGTTTTGGATTCATCATTGGACCCTTAGCGTATCCATTACTTTTTCCAAATGGTGATACTGGGTGGCATATCAATATTTCTCATAATGTACCAACTACAACTAATTCAAGAGCACCCAGAAATAAATTAACCATGCTTCAGTATGCAGCCTATCGACTTGCAATTAGAGAAGATTTTAGCATGTTGCACCATTCACAAAAATTATTTCTGCAGTGGATAGTTGATATGTATGTGAGAATAGAGGTTACAAGGTTACATTTCATTCGAAAAAATCAAACAAGTCTTAGGTCTGAAGTTTACAACAATTTAACAGATTATTTAGAATTGAACCCCAATGCCAATAATGTTGGCCGTAGAGTAATTTTACCATCTTCATTCAATGGATCTCCAAGAAATATGTATCAGAATTATTTAGATGCAATGTCAATTGTACAACATTTCGGAAAGCCTTCTTTGTTTATTACAATGACTTGCAATCCAAGTTGGCCTGAAATAGTTAGCAATATTGGTGTAGGTGAGTCAGCTAATTTTCGACCTGATATTGTTGTGCGTGTATTCAAGTCCAAACTGTAAGCATTAATTGAGGGCCTTACACTAAAAAAAAATCTTCGGTAAAGTTGAAGCACTCATTTATACAATTGAGTTTCAAAAGAGAGGATTGCCTCATGCTCACATTTTACTCTCTTTAAATGAGTAAGATAAAATTGTTAACGCTACCGATATTGATAAAGTTGTATCTGTGGAGATTCCTAACATTCAAACACATCCTACATTACATGAATATGTTGTAAAACACATGATGCATGGTCCATGCGGTGTACTTAATCCAAATTCTGTATGTATGAGAGATGGAAAATGCACAAAAGATTATCCAAAATGATTTAATGAATTTACATGTGAATCATTAAATGGATATCCATTATACAGAATGCGTGATAATGGTATTAATGCTGAAGTTCGCGGTAGTTGCCTCAACAATCGTTATGTTGTACCATACAATCCGTATTTACTTGCCAAATTTAATTGCCATATAAATGTTGAAGTATGCACTACAGTTAAAAGTGTTAAATACATTTATAAATACGTGTATAAAGGCTATGACAGTGCATCTGTTGAATTAGGTTCAGAGAGAAATGAACCAGGTCAAGAAATACAAATTGATGAAGTTAAAAATTTTTTAAATGGCTGTTATGTCGGATCAACTGAAGCTGTATGGCGCATCTATGAATTACCAATGCATTTTCAATCACATGTCATTGTTAGACTTGACATTCATTTACCGCATAGACAGAATGTTTACTTTCGAGAAGGGCAAGAACGTCAAGCAATTGAAAATGCAAGACAAACAAAATTATTAGCATTTTTTGAATTGAATCGATCAGATCCATCAGCGCATGAATATAAGTATATTGAAATTCCTTTGCATTATGTGTGGGAAGATTCCCGAAAAAAATGGAAGAAGAGAAGGCGTGGAGGTGATAAAATCATTACACGCATATATGTAGTATCACCAAAAGACATCAAACTTTTCCATTTACGATTGCTTTTATTACATGTCTGTGGTCCAAAATCATTTGAGGATGTTAGAACATACAATGGAATTATACACACTTCTTTTGTTGAAGCGTGCCATGCTCGCGGCATTGCTTCAAATGATAATGAATGGCGCGAATGTTTAAATGAAGCAAAAGAATTACATTCACCAAAACAAATGCGAAATTTATTTGGTTACTTTTGTGCATTAAATGTGCCAGCCAATGCATTGGCGTTATGGAATGAATTTAAAGTATATCTTAGTGAAGATTTTTTGAGAGATTACAACGAAGAAGTATCCTTTAACACAGCTCTATTAGAAATTGAAGATATTTTGAATGTTCATAATTTGTCATGTCAAGAACTTGGTTTACCAGTTCCCACGTATTCGCAGAGAACAGACGAAGCAAATGCTATTGATCCAATAGAACAAGAGTTTCCTATAGTTAGCATAAATGGGGTTTATTTATTATGCTAATCGTGATATAAATGATTTACATTTAGTAAATGGGACTAGTGGTATTTTATGTGAGTTTATCACTTTCTCATATGTATCTCGCCCTAAAGCTGGATGCCATTTACATTTAATGCCAAGCGTTGTGCAGCCATTTACATTTAGTGGTGTAAATATAATTTACATCTGTGGTAATTAATTGTGTAAACCATTTACATCTAGTGAATATTAATCTGTGCTAATTATCTGCGCGGATTAATTACTCAACAATTATGAATCATATTAATTAAAGATTTATGTAATACGTTAAAATTGATATATCTAAAATTATTTCTATTCGTCAGATTTGACTCAACACAGTGTCTGATTAAATACGATTTTATGAGTCTATTAATCAGACGTTTCAATGGTCGAGTTTATTGTATCCATTGATGTTTAGCATAAGTTATGAGATTTTTAGTGTAATACTTAGAATGAAAATACATCAATAACAAAGGTGAAATTTCAATAATGAACGCATGAATACTGTAAATTAACTACTTATTTATTACACATCTTACTGAAGTAAGTAACTATATCCTGCAAATTACATACATATTAAAGCACATGATATAAATACAATTATTCAATTTATACGATGTTTCCTGAAACATAAACACATGGTACATTCAAATGCAGTAAATAATGCACATATATAAAACATACACGAATAATAAACAATCAACAATTATACTTATTCCTACCTAAAATGCGTTCATTATTTCTCAGATAACGAATTACGTTAGTGTTATTTTATAGATTTTATGATTCATATGACTCATATGTAATTATTCTCTTGGGGTTAGTTCTTTGAAAAGAGGCAACAGAACAGTAGTGTAGTATATACTACTAAGATTAAGTAGACATAAAGCTTATCTTTGAGAGTGTTTATCCAATTCCGTCGTCGTGAGAAGACACTTTCTAGATGATTCGTCGAAGATCATAATCACTGTTACGCAGAGCACTGATAATTTCACTTCACTCCACTAAATCTCCACTCCCGTCATGTGTATGGTATTGTGGTAACCCGCTGATGTCGAGTGTCCGGAGTTCAAATAGTGAGGTGTTAATGTTGTCATTAACTTGAATTGTTCTGAAAGTTTGCCATATTTGTGTACATGGTTAACTGTGCCGTCTATTTTGGGTGTATCGCGTACTGCGTGCTTAATTGTTTGGTATAGTTTATTCAACTAATTGTTCAACATGGTGATACGTTATGATGTGAGAATGTTTGAGGTGACACTCACTGTTCTACTTTAAATGTTAATTAGTATATTATTATGTGCGCGTCAGTTGAGATTTCAAGTCCCGTACGCACTCATAGTTTATATTTCCGCACAGAATTGTGTATAAGTGTGACTATACCGATGTCTTTGTTCACTTATGAATTTACAAATTAGTGAATCCGGTCGGTCGACATAATCAATCGTCTGTCTATCGTACGCACTAACTTCTGACTATTAATTGCGACTACCAACTGCTACTATTAACTACATACTCTTGACTACCGACTGACTGTTAACTGCGACTAATTGTTCGATTGAACGACTTGACTACTCGATTGAATACTTGACTATCCGATTGAAAATTACTGACTCTCGATTAACTACTTGACTGCCTGATTGAAAATTACTGACTCTCGATTAACTACTTGACTGCCTGCTCCGCGTCTTCGCCAAACAGTTTTTTTGGAACATCTTACCCATAAGTCTAAGTTTCGATCTCTACGCCTTCTCGAACTCTTGATTGGTCGTACAAATTCCTACCCTTCTGTAGATCTCATCCACTGTTTCACGATTCGTCGGCCGAACCCTTCCTACTCTTTCCACGAGCTCTCTTAGAAGATGCTTGATGCTGGTTGGTCGTCGTCATCCCCGGAGTGTTTCATGTGACGTGCGTAGCACAGATTCTAAGAAATTAGGGCAATTTCATGGCCTTCTGTTATCCTTTGTTTAGACTTTCCCTAAGGTTCTGACTGAGCTTTTGTTAACAGACTCCAGGTCTTGGTTAATTGTCTAAGTTCCACGACGTTCGTTCCGCCGATTATCAACCCTTCGTTGTCTTCATTTCGGTGAAATTCTACTTTTCAGTCGTAAATTGCAGTAAACTGTCAAGAATGTGTTTTCACGCTGTGCAGGGTACACTGGCAGTATTCACTGAGTTACGTCTATTGTCTATCTCTCCGTTAAAATTGCTCTGTACTTCCTTTGTAACATAGTAAAGCCTTTCATAATTGAGCAGTTACACTTTGCTTCCACAGCAGGCGTTCCATCTCGATTCCGTGTAACTCGGCAGCTGGACGAAGTCTTTGTTTCAGATTGTTGGGTGCTGTAAATTTTGACAAACGGCTAGCTGTCAGTGACGCCTTGAAATACTCATTGTGTGCAGTGCTCAGACATTTTTTCTTTGTCTTCGCTCTGTCGTCGGGTTTGACGTGCCCTCGATTCGTCATTATTTACGACCTGGGCTTGTGTCCGTCGACTTGAGTGTGGGAACGTGTCACTTGATCGAGGAATTAAAATTTTTTTAAAATTTCGATCATTACATTGTCCCCAAATTGGATTGGATGTTGGACTTCGGGAGACATCTGATCCAATTTCTGCGCTCTGTCCCAGTCGTGGATGTCTGCTTCGGAATGGACATGGTTGACTGACATCTATCTCTCATAGGAAGCAATTAATTGTTATTCCCCATCTTAATGTTTTATATGGTCATACGAATTTATTGCCGCACATCTGAGTGAATGAACGCATTTTTACACTTTGTCTGTCCATATGCGGACTGTACAATACGATTTCGAGTAAATAATTGAATTTAAGACATGGACGTTTGTCCATTTGACAGTTTGTCTCGTTATTCTTTACACACAATGTATTAGATAAGCTGTAGATTAGCTACCCATTATATTAATCGATCTTATGTCGATGACCTATATAGCAATAAAATACTTTTAAACTTGTCATTACTGTCTCTAGAATACAGTTGATACTAACAAATATATACATATGGTCAATTCGTAACATATTATAAATGATTACATTGGTAAAAGAAACATACATATTAATTAAATAGTTAAGGAATCAGCATCTTCGTGATGCATACTCTTAAAGTTATAAAACAATCGTCCATTTTGAATTATTATTTACATAAACAAATTATTCGAGTCTCTACATTTTAACAAGTTATTATTCATAATTATTAACGTCTTTGGTGTCCTGTGTCATAGTATTACACTGTCCTTCTGACACATGGTACATTTCACAAATCACTTTCTGTATATGTTGATATTTATACGTCTAATTAACATAACGAATGACAATTATGTGCTGATCACAAACACAGTTAGCATTGAAATACAGACTAAACACAACAAGTAAAATGCATATCATTATTTGGTTAGCTGGACTGGCCGCGCGAGCAAATTACCTAAACTATGTCTTCTGCTGGTCGCCGGGAGTCGTCGCTACCACTCGTGTTATCTATACTTCCGTTCGCTGGCTCATGATACGCTTAATGCACTTTAATTTGCCGTATGTTGTACAAGCTCATACGTGGCTTTGTTTTAATTTCATTCATTAATCTTCTACTCTTCATTCATCAATATTCATCTTTAATTATTTTCTTTGGTTTATGTATTCCCATACAACCAATGTATTTAATGTATTTTATTCAGTACTATCTAATTTCATCATTACAACATTTTCAAACATTCTTAAAATCGTCTTCTTAATACGTTTTCATTTATTCATTCTTAATTTACATTTGTGATGACATACTTTTATGTCCCGTCACTATCGTGCTGTTACTAACGCACGCGTTTTTGTTTGTAAACATTAAGGTGTTTGACCTTGGGTTTTGTGTAACATATTTTTTCCAATGGCTGGTTGGCCGTCCCCGTTATTCCGCTACAATGTGCTGCACTTGCGCGCCTAAGATTTATGACCATTCTCCGTCTCGTTCTATGTGAGTGAGTGAGAGGTGTGTCCCACTTTCCTTTTTGTCGGTCTGCCTCAGGCCAGCACGCTTTAAACTGCCTCCCTCGGCTTAGACAACCCTTCGCAACCGTATTTCCATTGCTCACATATACAGTGAGTAGTTTTTGCCGCTTTTTCCAGTAGCTTTCACTAAGTAAACACGCGCCGTTCTGCTTTTGCCGCCGTTTCCAAGTCTGTATACAATTCCGTTGTTCGACAGTCAGTTTACTACTCGTGTGTTTACATAATAAAATTTTGTTTCTTAGGTTCCTAAGAGATCTTACCCCGAGTGCTTGGACTCTTCCTCCAGTACTATCACGATCCTTTACAACATTTTTAAGTCGTCTAGTAGAGATTCTTCTTCTCCTCTTCCTCATGACGTTTCTTGTCCATGATGAACATGCATACGGATCTTGTAGGTCCTTCCGTTTCATGTCATCCATGGCTTGTGTAAATTTGCTTTTAGCCTTATAACATGCGGTATTTGTTTCAACTTTAAACTTTCCCTTCATGCTTCTTATTGATGCAGCTCGACTACTTCGCCGATCTATGCTTATTTCACAAGCTGGATACTTCATCATAGAATTCACTGATGCCGTATCTATTCTCGCGTTTCTTAATTTGTACCTTTTATGCGTTCTACCTGGTGGTAGTAAAATTTTACTATCTTTATCCACGTCTGGATACTCCTCTTCCCACTTCCTCATATACAAAGGAACAAAGTCATTTTTCTTCTTAATCCATTTGTTTCTTGAACTTACGTTAGATCGAATAGTTGATAATTTCTTAGTAGCTGATACATCCGTAAAATCAACAGTGTTATCAGTGTCTTGTACTTTCCGTACGTCTTCGTAATTCTCATTCATCACTTCTTCTTGCTTCTTCTGGACTTCGTTTCCATCCACTTTCCAGGTATCCTTGTATTCACGTATTTCTGTACGAAACAGCTTGAACTGCTCATTCATATGTTGCGTAATTTCTTCTTTATAATTATTAAAATTTTCATTAATTTGATTGAATTTCTGGTTGATTTCTTCTTTAATTTCTTCTTTATGTTGATCGAATCTCTGATCGAATTTCTGATTCATCATCTTGAAGCTTTCATTATTCGTGCGCATGAAGTCCATCAACAATGAACGTAGCGATGCCTCTTCATGTGATTGCTGGGACTCTTGTGGTTGCTGTGACTCCTGTCCCCGCGCTCTGACCTCTGACGTCTCCTCCGTCATATTTGGTTCGACGACTGATGAGTTTTCTTCGTTGGTGTCGGGTGCGCCTAACTGGTTGTTAACGTCAAAGTCCATGCTATCAGAACTACCGCTAGCCATTTTCGCCTTGCTTCGCGTTATCGTTTACCAGTCAAGCTAACCTTACACTTATTTAATAATGTCTTACGTACTATATTATTGTAATTAGTCTAAATACTACTGTCTGCTCTCTTTTGCCATGCGATGGGCGCCATTTATAGTTAGCATAAATGGGGTTTATTTATTATGCTAATCGTGATATAAATGATTTACATTTAGTAAATGGGACTAGTGGTATTTTATGTGAGTTTATCACTTTCTCATATGTATCTCGCCCTAAAGCTGGATGCCATTTACATTTAATGCCAAGCGTTGTGCAGCCATTTACATTTAGTGGTGTAAATATAATTTACATCTGTGGTAATTAATTGTGTAAACCATTTACATCTAGTGAATATTAATCTGTGCTAATTATCTGCGCGGATTAATTACTCAACAATTATGAATCATATTAATTAAAGATTTATGTAATACGTTAAAATTGATATATCTAAAATTATTTCTATTCGTCAGATTTGACTCAACACAGTGTCTGATTAAATACGATTTTATGAGTCTATTAATCAGACGTTTCAATGGTCGAGTTTATTGTATCCATTGATGTTTAGCATAAGTTATGAGATTTTTAGTGTAATACTTAGAATGAAAATACATCAATAACAAAGGTGAAATTTCAATAATGAACGCATGAATACTGTAAATTAACTACTTATTTATTACACATCTTACTGAAGTAAGTAACTATATCCTGCAAATTACATACATATTAAAGCACATGATATAAATACAATTATTCAATTTATACGATGTTTCCTGAAACATAAACACATGGTACATTCAAATGCAGTAAATAATGCACATATATAAAACATACACGAATAATAAACAATCAACAATTATACTTATTCCTACCTAAAATGCGTTCATTATTTCTCAGATAACGAATTACGTTAGTGTTATTTTATAGATTTTATGATTCATATGACTCATATGTAATTATTCTCTTGGGGTTAGTTCTTTGAAAAGAGGCAACAGAACAGTAGTGTAGTATATACTACTAAGATTAAGTAGACATAAAGCTTATCTTTGAGAGTGTTTATCCAATTCCGTCGTCGTGAGAAGACACTTTCTAGATGATTCGTCGAAGATCATAATCACTGTTACGCAGAGCACTGATAATTTCACTTCACTCCACTAAATCTCCACTCCCGTCATGTGTATGGTATTGTGGTAACCCGCTGATGTCAAGTGTCCGGAGTTCAAATAGTGAGGTGTTAATGTTGTCATTAACTTGAATTGTTCTGAAAGTTTGCCATATTTGTGTACATGGTTAACTGTGCCGTCTATTTTGGGTGTATCGCGTACTGCGTGCTTAATTGTTTGGTATAGTTTATTCAACTAATTGTTCAACATGGTGATACGTTATGATGTGAGAATGTTTGAGGTGACACTCACTGTTCTACTTTAAATGTTAATTAGTATATTATTATGTGCGCGTCAGTTGAGATTTCAAGTCCCGTACGCACTCATAGTTTATATTTCCGCACAGAATTGTGTATAAGTGTGACTATACCGATGTCTTTGTTCACTTATGAATTTACAAATTAGTGAATCCGGTCGGTCGACATAATCAATCGTCTGTCTATCGTACGCACTAACTTCTGACTATTAATTGCGACTACCAACTGCTACTATTAACTACATACTCTTGACTACCGACTGACTGTTAACTGCGACTAATTGTTCGATTGAACGACTTGACTACTCGATTGAATACTTGACTATCCGATTGAAAATTACTGACTCTCGATTAACTACTTGACTGCCTGATTGAAAATTACTGACTCTCGATTAACTACTTGACTGCCTGCTCCGCGTCTTCGCCAAACAGTTTTTTTGGAACATCTTACCCATAAGTCTAAGTTTCGATCTCTACGCCTTCTCGAACTCTTGATTGGTCGTACAAATTCCTACCCTTCTGTAGATCTCATCCACTGTTTCACGATTCGTCGGCCGAACCCTTCCTACTCTTTCCACGAGCTCTCTTAGAAGATGCTTGATGCTGGTTGGTCGTCGTCATCCCCGGAGTGTTTCATGTGACGTGCGTAGCACAGATTCTAAGAAATTAGGGCAATTTCATGGCCTTCTGTTATCCTTTGTTTAGACTTTCCCTAAGGTTCTGACTGAGCTTTTGTTAACAGACTCCAGGTCTTGGTTAATTGTCTAAGTTCCACGACGTTCGTTCCGCCGATTATCAACCCTTCGTTGTCTTCATTTCGGTGAAATTCTACTTTTCAGTCGTAAATTGCAGTAAACTGTCAAGAATGTGTTTTCACGCTGTGCAGGGTACACTGGCAGTATTCACTGAGTTACGTCTATTGTCTATCTCTCCGTTAAAATTGCTCTGTACTTCCTTTGTAACATAGTAAAGCCTTTCATAATTGAGCAGTTACACTTTGCTTCCACAGCAGGCGTTCCATCTCGATTCCGTGTAACTCGGCAGCTGGACGAAGTCTTTGTTTCAGATTGTTGGGTGCTGTAAATTTTGACAAACGGCTAGCTGTCAGTGACGCCTTGAAATACTCATTGTGTGCAGTGCTCAGACATTTTTTCTTTGTCTTCGCTCTGTCGTCGGGTTTGACGTGCCCTCGATTCGTCATTATTTACGACCTGGGCTTGTGTCCGTCGACTTGAGTGTGGGAACGTGTCACTTGATCGAGGAATTAAAATTTTTTTAAAATTTCGATCATTACATTCCGTTTTGTGAGCATTATGAAACTGCAAATATTGAACAGCGTAATCTAATTGATTGTGTGATTCGTGATGTTTTGCACCATGATACTGGATCTAATGTTTTTTGTTTAACCGCTCATGCAGGTTGTGGAAAAACATTCACACAAACAGCAATCATTCACAAATTAAATTCGCTTAATCTTAGTTGCATTGCAACAGCGTTCAGTGGCATAGCTTCAATTCTATTACTTGGAGGTAGAACTTTACACAATGTGTTTAAATTGCCTATACCCATTTTGGAAAATTCTGTAGCAGATATTACCGCAAATAGTAGCTATGGATGTTACATAAATTCATCATCATTGATAATTATTGATGAAATTTCTATGTGCCCACTGCAAGTGTTGAAAATCATAGATAGATTATTGCAGGATCTATGCGATGAAAATGATAAACATAAACCATTTGGAGTGAAAACGATACTTCTGTGCGGTGATTTTCGGCAAATCTTACCAGTTGTCCCACATGGATCACGTGCAACTTTAATTGAAAATTGTGTCACGAGTTGGCATAAATTTGTTTATTTTCATAAAGTAACGTTTACTCAAAATATGAGAGCCTTACCAAGTGAAATAGAATTTGTCGAATTCTTGAAAAAAATTGGTAATGATGAAGGCCCACAATTCCCTCAGTTTGGTGAAAATATTATTGAAATACCTCAGCAATTAATAGGAGATGAAAATAATATTATTAATGAGGTGTATGGAAATATTTCCAAAAACATACTCTCAGATAACATATTAAAGTCAGTTATTTTAGCACCTAAAAATGATGATTGTACTTTTATTAATACTGATATACTTAATCGAATACCAGGTGAACAGAAAACATATCATAGCTACGATAAAATAATTTGTGATGATGACAATGAAATCAATAACTATCCAGTAGAGTTTTTGAATTCTTTGACTATTAGTGGTTTGCCACCACATAAGTTAGTATTGAAAGTTAATTGCATCGTTTTACTGATCAGAAACTTAAATACAAAGGAAGCATTAGTCAATGGAACAAGAATGCGCATCAAGTGTATGCATCGTAATGCTATTGATTGTGAAGTTTTAACTGGAACCGCACGCAATAAGAGAATTTTGATTCCACGTATACATTTAACATATTCCGGTACTGTTTTACCATTTAACTTTCAAAGAACTCAATTTCCAATTATACCTGCATTTGCGATGACAATAAATAAGTCTCAAGGACAAACATTCAAAAAAATTGGAATTTTATTGAGGCAGCCAGTTTTTACACATGGCCAATTGTACGTCACAGCAAGTAGAGTTCGATCATTCGATGGTTTGAGATTTTATATTTCCGAATATAATGGCCAAGGGCATTTAGCAAATGATGAAAGAGTTTTTACAAAAAACATCATTTACACAGAAGTTCTGAATCATTAAATTCACTTTCAAACTATTTTAAGTTCAATGGACAACATTTATTTTTTTAACCGCCTGGTTTTTTTGATTTAATGAAAAATATATGAAAAAATACGAGGCACGTATTTTTTATTTCATTTTTTATTTTTTATTAATTTTTTATTTAAATTTTATATAATTTGAAAAAGATAGGCAAAATAACTGTGTAGCCTTGGCGAAACCTGGTCAGTATGGCAATAAAAAAAACCCAAGAAATGTCAAAAAACGCGTTATTGCTTTTTAAATATGGCTTAACCAAGCTAAACCTCATTTTTCCTATCTTTCATATTTTTCAAATAACTCGAAAATTAATGCATGGAAAAAAAATTAAAAAATTATATAAGCTTTGTAGCAGATAATTTTCAAACTGTTTTCGAATTTTGTACCTTATCAAAAATGAAATGTAATCCACTGGAATTGAAAACAATGTATCTTATACTTCTATGAATGTCAAGTCTCATTTTTATTAGCGTTTATTTGATTCAATAATAACATGAAAAAATTAAAACTGACAATGAATTATATCAAAAAATAAATACGAATACAAGCTGTAATTGTTTTTTTTTTTCATCTGTTACTAACATTAAATTTTAAATTTCATAGGTATTGCAGGGAATTAAGGCAAACAACACATGGTAATGACGTATTTGTACACGCTCACAGCTGACGTAATAGAATAACATTCAAAAACATTATATGCAATGATTATAGAGGTATACTCTTTGACAAAAGAACCTCAATAACGTCCAAACTTAAAAATTTAATGAATTACGGTCGAATTTCGACCACTGGGCGATCACTAGTATTTTATTATTTCCTCAATATAATCTGTATTGTTATATTGATTTAACATAAGTAGATTGAGTCAACATGGGTATACAAACATTTTCTTATTTGCCACCTGACTTATGTTGACTGAATTTTTGCTTGGAATATTGACTACCACGGTATTCTTTATAGAATGACTTCTATTTAAAACTTTTTCTACTTTGTAGTTTTCACCATATTGTCATTTTAAATTATTTCAAATAATGCTCAATACTATTAATTTATTCCTCATGTGTACCAATGACCAAAGGCTAGTTAGTACACCTGTGATCATCAAATTCCCTCAAACTGAAAATCGATCCACTCATTTATCAAAATCCTGCCTCCTATTTCATATTCACCATGTATGGAATGTACCTAATCATTTTATCATGTGTGTGTGTGGGGGGGGGGAGGAGGGGCAGAAAAGTGTAGGTAAGGAGCTTTGTTGTACACTTAGCTTCAAACTCAAATTCTAGATTTCTGACTTCCTATTCTGACCCTGGCAATGCTACCTGTTTAAAATAATTTGTAAATCACAAACCATTTATTTAAAAATCTGTCAAAGTTGTTGCCATTAAACAGAATCATACACTTCAGTATTTAAATTCTCTCTTGTTGCAACATTTTGTAAAAAATTAAAAACCTTTTCTACGTGTTGAGTAATTGCAATACCACCCTTTGCTTAATCCATCAAACATTGAGCTATTGATATTTTTTTCTCTAGACTTTTCGATTTGTCTAGAAAAATAACGGAACCCATAATACATTTCAGAACATGAATTTCCCTCATTCAAACTAACCATTTTGATTTGTATTTTTCTTAGTCAAAAATCTCTGGAAGTGAAAACGGCTAGTAAATAAGACCTATCTGGCCAGTAAGCAATGCAATATAACTCCTACAGCTGTGAATAATGTCAGAAGCGCAATGTGCAAGAGACGACTTCTCTAAGCTTTCAGGGTATGGGGGGGTCAAATGTCCAACTCTCTGTTTAGAGATGTTGTCAGTATAGTAGTTTGTATCTTATACACTGATGGATTGTTTTACTCAATAGTAATATAGTAGATAGTGGTAATATTTGAATCAAATTTTATATCTTCTCTTGGAATTATTATTTTATCCTCCTGCAGATACTTTACTTGTTAATTACGTAAACTTATTTATTACAGTATTTCAATGTCTAAAAATTTATGAGTATTTTAATAAGTATTCTAAAATTTTAAATCATTTTTGTTTTTAAAACTGGTTAATTTGTAGGTTTAAAGTCTTGATTAACAGTAAGAAACCTCACTCGACTATTATCTAGCCTATATGACTGGCCCTTCATATTTGCAATACTTAAATAAACTTAATTTTTCCATCGGTTACTGAAATTTGAGGGGGGGTACAGAATGTTTGGAGATTACCCACCCTATCATGGATCCACCGTCTACCACTGACTTTCTTGGATGTTGAGTACTGTCACTCCACATTCGTTTCTAACTTATTAAGCCTCCTGTATTTGTGGTAGCTGCAGATATAAAAACAAACTGAACCTGTTGGTGGTTGGTTAACTGAAAGACATGACGACACCAACATTATCACATGGGGAAAGTGTGGCACACAACCCTTTTCTCACTCTCATATGTGAAGAAAACTCAAAGTATGACTGAAGATGTCTGTCTACATTATACAAGAGTTCATCATTTACTACACAGTATATTGATTTTGATATACCCCTTCCTTTCACAATATAAGTACTCTTATAAAAAATGATAACAGAGTTGAAAACACTTACACATGATAATGAATATAAACAATGGAAGTGGTGTTTTTCCCATATTCGGCAACATCATGACAAAATACAGTGCCAATACTACTGTACTGAATATTATCCATGGCAAGAAGTAACTTGCTTTTTCCTAAAAAAAAAAATGCACACTTTAGAAAATGACAGAAACAGTACAGAAAATTATCAAAATACATTTCTAAGTACACTTTTTGTCCCATTAAAGAATACTTTTTCTGCCTGCTTACAAGTAAGATGGAAAACACATACAGATACCTGTAAACCGCCTACGTAAAATTTACACATCACAACTTAAAGAAAGAAAAAAAATAGATAAATCTTGTCAGTATGTTGTTCAAATTATGTCAGGATCACATTGCATTCAATGGTTTACTGAAAAACACAATTTTCATTTATCATCAGCTCTTCTCTGAATGATCTCAGTGCACCACTTTGAGTCAGTGCTCGGGTAAATAGGCTCAACAGTTATGATGCATCCGTTAAAAAATATATTTAGCTTACACCAGTCTTAGGCTTTAGTATTTTAGAATATTTCTTTCAGAATAATGAGATTGGAATTTGCATTGAAATAAAACATACATCGATTTTAAGGTACGGGTATAACTTTAGTGTTTACTCAAGTTAAATAATATTATAAATATTTCAGAAACAGTAAATACATCTTTGATTCTTGGATTTCGTTGTCCATGACTTAACTAAAACTTAACTAAATATAATTATTTCACTACAACTCGGAACACAAAACTTTTTATGGGTAAAAACGTAAAAGTTTAACCGTATAACCTGAACCTGAGTTCACTTGAGAAGCTTTTTAAAAGTGAAAACCAGTACACATCTTTGATATTCTAATTAGGGTAATTATTATTTTCTTAATTTGGTTTTTGTAGTTGGTGTCATAGTTATCACAGACAAGAAAAAGACAAAGGGATGTCATGTTTCAACATTGGAAACAGAATAATTCAACACAGAGATTTTGCTATTTAGAACTTTTAATTATAGTTGAAAATAAACAAAGCCACTCGTATACAATAATTCTTCAACCTTATGATTGTCCAACACACATTAATATAAACAGAAACAATAAATGTCACTTATTTAACAGTGTTTATTTATACAAGTCACCAATTAGAAATGTCCGCACACAATAATTTGTCTGGATACATAAAAGTTTTATGAAATCTGGTTGATTCATTCAAAAATTATCTGAGACATACCCAAATGGATATACAGATAGGTAGACAGTCAAATATCAAACAGCCGAGTTAAAACTGAGAACTCGCTTTGTTCATTCAATAAACATCTATGGACTTATCACAAATATGACACATACAATATTACACACTTCATTAATAAACCCTGTGCTATAGCATTATATTAGTTACCTGGTAAACGCCAATCAGAAGAAAACCTGAAGCAATTATTCTTAGCAGATTCACTATCGCCACACACACAACAACAATGTACACAAAGGCAGCTGTAAAAGTAAAAAAATATCATAACTTAGTGAGTACCTTGTACCTTGTGAGTACTAATAGCAGAGACAAGCCACAAGGGTAGCTTAATCTTACCTAATTTCTAAACTATCCCTATTATCAACTGTCGTTTTGACATTGCCAATAATGGTGATTGCATAATATATACTTCTGTTAAGCCCAATAGTGGCATAAAATATTCATTACAGAAAGTTGTGCTTTTGAAGAGGATGGAGAAAATGCTTCAATAAGAATTTAAATTCTGTACATGTTAAAAGTACTAGTAGTATTATTATTTTAACTACATTTCAAACATGACATCTACTGCAACACATTTTTAACTGACACTTTTATAATGTTCAACTATGTGTCATCGAGTTTTATTCAAGAGAGTTGAAAGATATGAATTCAAAGAAAAGAATTTGAAGAAATCAAAATACTAAAATCTAAAATGTGAATAATGATCATTTAATTATGTCTGTTGTTACTCAGAGTATGATTACTGAAAAACATAATCAGATTTAATATAAAATCTGAAGGCAGGTTGAACTTATTGGATATCCATGCGAATAATATGTAAAGGCAAAATTAATTTATAATGTATGATTAGACTCAGACTCCTAAGAGTATATTAGGTTAATTTTATTGTGACAAGTTTTAAGTTCATTTAGCTCATGAATATACAGAAAGTCCTTATATATATCTTACAACAAAACAGGATATTTAATTACAGTGTGACAAGGTTACAGGAATTGACTCTCTTCTTACGACCACAAGTACTAATCCTTCAAGTTTTAACTTCATTTTATCATGTATATTATTTTTACAAAATGGCTCTCTAGGTTTTGATACTTATTAGTCTAATGAATGGTGAAATGATACTGAGACTCCCTCTTTATTAATAAGTGACAGACCTAAGCGCCAGAAGTGGCCTTAGGGGTGTGTGACAGAGGCAGTCACATAGGGCCCCACGCTCAATCAGTAAAGAGAAAGGGGAAAAAGAAAACATATGAACATGCACATATGTGTATGTGTGTGAGAGAGGGGATAAATTGTCTACTTTCAATTGTTCCTATTTTATTTCCTAAACTCCTTCTCTTTTTATGTCAGTGGCTGAGTTTATAATTACTCAAATATTGAAGTACCTGAACCACATCTTGAATGTGGACTCAAAAAAATTACAGGAGACTATACAGCTGGTACTATGAGGCATGGAACAAGTGATTTCATTGTACTCGGCCATGTAATGAAAATGAAATATAAACTGTTGATGTCTGATAACACTACATACATAGGCATGTCCAATGAAGGTGCCACCGGTGCCGTGGATTGATAATTTTTGTTTTTGTTTTTTTTTACGTGCAGAATATGTTTTTACGTAGAAACTGCATAATTTTCGTAACAGCACTCCTATTAAACCGATAAATATATGAATCTAATCAACTTTAATTTCGTATAGCTTTTGTCACATAATCTGGTGTCGGCCGTCGCATCGGGAAGCGGCTGCATGAATAGTGGTAGTTGCCATCGTTGCCGTGTTTTTAGGCCTTACTCAGAGCCAGGGTGGCAGTGCCAGCTATCGCAGTGCTGGTGCCAGTCAGACTGAGACGAGAGACTCAGTCGGCCAGTGGCATTCAGTTTGGACACAAGACAGTACTGTTCATTATGTTATTTAATTGTTGAATAAGCTTATTTTTATGATGTATAAATGGCTGATTAAAAAACCCGAGCCCACCAAGGATTTGGACACTCAACCACAAACCGGTAAGTTATTTTCACTATATTTTGTAATATACTTCTTACAGCCATGTCTGTCTTGTAATGTGTTACTTTCTTCTTGCTTAAATATTTCGATTATTAATTTTGTTTTTGCTAAATTAATCCAAAATTAAAATTAAATTTACTAACTTTTTTGTATGTGAGTGAATAATAGTGTACAATATATTGTACATTATTACTCACGTGCCCCTAACATGCAATTTTGTTTATATTTACAATAAATGGCCATCCACATATTACAAAGTGTCAAGAGGGAAAAAGATTTGTAGGCTATAGTAAATTATACAGCATAGTATAATTTAAAGCGATAAAAATAGGCCTAAGCCTAAGTGTATGTTCCCTTTTCAGATGCTGTTGCTGGTCCCAGCTCGGAAATTATTTATAATGATGATGATGATGAAAAAAATGATGATGTCGGTGAGCCAGTGAAGAGAGCAGCTGAGCTCGATGATCCTAGTCAAGACTTGCCAAAGAACAGGCAAGGAAAGTCAGCTAGGATTTCTCATGGACCATACCAACCACAAATTTCAAACTACCCTACAAAAGAAGTTGGTAAGGGAAAAAATTCTAGGAAAAGATCGTTTAAACCCAAATGGTTCGAAAATTACAAATGGCTGGAGTACAGCGTGGCAAAAGATGCTGCTTATTGTTTTGCCTATCGTTGTTTTGCTTTAAATGACAGTTCACTTCCTGGGTTAGTTGAAAATGTGTTTACAACAACAGGGTTTAGTTTTGGCATAAAGCTAATGAAATGTTCAGAGCCTATGAAAAAAGTAGATGCCATGTATCGAGTATGGTTGGCTGGGAAAATTATGTTACTAGCAAACCAGTTGATGTAATGTTGGATGATGCTAAGGAAGCTGAACTAAAAGAGAAGAAGAAAAAACGCCTAGAAAATCGTGAGTACATGTCGCGGCTTTTTGATATTGTCCGTTTGTTGGCTAAAAGGTGGAAAACCTCTTAGGGGACATGACGAGAGCGAGGATAGTACAGAGAAAGGTCTTTGCTGGAAATTGTTGCTATCTTGCAAAAATATGACCCTTTTTTTCAAAACTACTTAAAAAATGCTCCTAAGAACTGTACTTATCTTAGCAACCTCATTCAAAATGACATCTTATCGTCACAGAGCAGTGATACTGAAAACTATAAGTGATGAAATCAAGGGACAGCCCTTTGCAGTTATTGTCAATGAAACATCTGATGTGAGCCATCACGAGCAATTAGCAGTCGTGTTTCGCTACATACCGAAAGGAAATGCATATCCTGTCAAGAGATTGGTGTCCTTAGAGCGATTGAAGTCTACTGATACGGAAAACATATTTAAGGCAATAAACTGTGTGCTGTCTGAAGTAGGTGTGCTGTGGAGAGATGTAGTTTGTGTGTGTTTTGACAGGGCTTCGGCAATGGCCGGTGAATTTACCGGAGTACAGGCCAGATGTAAAGAAGTCAATCCATCCATAATGTACGTTCACTGTTATGCACATTGTTTGAACCTTGCCTTGGTAAGTGCGTGCACAAATCACAAGGAAAATCCAATTATTTTCGACTTCTTTGGAATAGTCCAGCTAGTTTTTAACTTAATCGAAGGTAGTCCAAAGAGGCACGCAGTCTTTGAGGATATTGTCAAACAAACTACAATGAAACTAAAGACCCTAAAATCCCTTTCAGACACTAGATGGGCCTGCCGTTCAGAAGCGGTGTCTGTTATTTATGTTCAATTAAACAAAACTGTAAAAGCCATTGAAGAGTGTACGGAATCTACTTCCGATTCAAAAGTTCGGGCCCAAGGTAAAGGTATTTTGCTACAAGTAAAATCTTTTAATTTTATTGCGTCTTTGCAAATTATGCATCCCGTACTTCAGCTTGTGGTGAAAGTGAGCAAAGCTCTGCAAAGTCCTAAAATAGACCTTTGCCAAGCAGTTGAAGATGTTGAAAGCCTAGCTCTTGCTTTGGTAGAAATGAGAAATAGTGAAGAAGAGTTTGAGGATATTTTTATCAAAACAAAGGAAATGTGTAGTACAGTAGATGTTCAAATCCCTAATGTTCGGAAAAGGAAAGTATCAGTCCTCTTAGAAGACACTAGTTGCCCTCTTCTGCTTTCTACGCAGACACAAACAAAGAGGAATTGAAACTGTTCACTTACAATCCTGTTTTGGACCGCCTTGTGGAAAATCTAAATTCTCGATTTGTTCAAGAAACAAAAAACTTTACCTCTGCCACAGGGAATCTGATGGGATTGAATCTTAATGATTGTTACAAGTGTGAAAATAAGGACTTCAAAATTCTCACAAAACAATTCAATGTAAATGCTGCAGAACTAGAGGCAGAATTTAAACTGTTGAAATCAAAGAAGCGTGGAGAAACTGATTCAAACTTTCTGCCTAAAAGTGTTCCGGACTGGATTAACTGGTTATCGAAGTTCCAGCGAAGTTCAACCTTTGAAAACTTTAATGCTGTTATTAATAAATTTTCCATGATGCCTGTAACTAGCTGTACGAGTGCAAGAACCTTCTCAGAGCTGAGTATCATAAAATCCAAGCTCAGATCTACGATGTGTCAAGATCGTTTGGTAAACTTGATGATTCCGTTTGTGGAACAAGAACTGGCTGCTAACGCAAGAACATGTGATGTAATTGACAACTTCAAAAACAGTGTTGCATTCGACTGTCGGATGACTCTGTAATGTAACATAAAATATTTCCTTACTTTTATATTTTGTTCTGGACACTACTAACTATTAAATAATAAAGTTGAACCTGTTGCAGCTTTATTTGTCTACAGTACAAATTAATCAATTTTTCAATTCTGTGTTTCTTTTCACTAATATTGTACATTGGATATAAATAAATATTCTAAAAATCAAAGTTGTTTCCGTTTTGTTATACAAATTAAACAGACAGGCTAACTGGATCATTCATTAAAAGACAAAATTTGTCTAAATTGATATTTCTAAAGCTACTTTGTTAAACACGTGTGTGTTGTCAACTTTTGATCGGTCCGGTAAGTGCAAAGAGTTGAGTCCCTTAAAAAAGTAAAAATTATTTGAAGGCCCTCAAAAAACCTCCCTTTTCAAAATGTTTTTTATGGCCTCCAGATAGCATTAAAAACGTTTTTAAGCAATAAATTTTCAAAAATATTCTGGGGGAGGACCCCCCCCCACGGAAGCCACCACTACTGAAGTCCTGCACACGCCTATGATTACATATATATTTAATTGATAGGTTTGTTATCAAGACAGCTTATACTATTGACTCCAAATAGGAAACAGATATGTAAAGGACTGACCGCCATTCCTTTGTGATACATAAATATAGCAAAACATGAATGGTACGTAACTACAAAACATACATGATTAAATTACTGATTTCCATAATGTTTTTTCTATACTGTGCACAATTCTATATTAAACTGAAACAATATTTTAAATAACATGAAAATAAAGCAGTTAAGGTAAAGTTATTTGGCTTGTATAAAGCAAGGAGATTCTGAGAATACCCCACAACACTGCAGCTGCTAAGGGCAGTTTAGTAAGTGTCCAATCTTGACAGATTAGAAAATCTTTTCTAATCATAATCTGTTTATATTTTAAATTCTCAACATCATCATAGACACAACCAGATATACAAGTTTCCGATAAAGAAGACATAAAGAAGACATTCCGATCCGCCCCATTATCAACTACCGTAATGCCCCTGCACACAAACTTGCAAAATATCTAGACAAAATTATTAGACAACACACACAAATAGACAACAACATTGCAATAAAAAACAACAATGACCTAGTAACAAAAATAAAAGACATACACATCCCCCATAATGCCACATTAGCCTCCTTTGACATTAAAAACCTGTACACAAACATCCCCATCTCTGAAACAATCACCATCCTACAAAACAAACTCAAACAAAACAACACACCAGACGAACTTATCAACGAAATAACAGAAACTCTGAACATTATCACAGAACAAAACTACTTTACTTATAACAATAAATACTACACACAGAACGATGGCTTACCCATGGGCTCCCCCATATCCAGCATTCTAGCAGAAGTCTTCCTCCAACACTTAGAAAAAACAAAAATACTCACAAACAATGACAGACACTCACATAAAATACTATATTGGCACAGATACGTTGATGACATTCTAATACTATACAGGGGGAACGAAAGACAATGTGATCAGTTACTTACGCACATAAACAAAATACATAAAAACATAACCTTCACTGCCGAATACGAACACAACAATACCATAAACTTCTTAGACCTTTCCATCACAAAACTAGAACACAAGCACAAATTCAGTATATACAGAAAACCAACTACAACTGACACACTAATACACAACACCTCCAATCACCCAACACAACACAAACTAGCTGCTTTTAGAACCATGATACATAGACTTCACAACATCCCCCTTAGATGAAAAAGACTACAAAGACGAACTAAACATGATAAAATATCTAGCAGAATCTAACGGATATGACAGAACAATAGTCAGTAAACTCCTACACAAAACACAAAACAAACAACAGACAAAGACAGAAAACAACAAATTCATAACACTAACATACATCAACAAACAAACTGAAAAAATAGTCCACAAATTCAAAAAAGCAGGATACAGAATCGCTTACAAAACTACAAACAAAACAGAACACACACTATCAAAACGCACGCACATAACACAAACAAAATTCGATCTACCCGGTGTATACAAGCTAAATTGCTCAAATTGCAATAAATTCTACATAGGCCAGACAGGACGTAGCTTCAAACAGAGATACATTGAACACACAAAGGCACTCCACACCACTACAGAATCCACCTTTGCAAACCACCTCATTGAAGCAAACCACACATATAAAAACATCGACAATAACATGAACATTCTACACGTACACACAAAAGGCCAAAAACTAGACACTCTAGAACAATTAGAAATATACAAACACACTAAAACAAATAAAAACGACATCCTAAACGAACGGACACAATTCAAATCGCACGCATTATTCGAACACATCTCACCAAACACACACAGTCTTGATCTTTCGAAAAACTATCCCGTCGCCAACAACAAGACGGACAGCGCTACCTACGGCAGCCTCTGATGAAGCCTTCCAAAGGTGAAAGCCGGTTTAGGCTGTAAGGTAAATCTTTACGATTTTACTTATAAAAAACTTTGTGTTCCGAGTCGTCAAACAATAGTGATATTTAGTTAAGTAACGGACACGTCATGGACAACGAAATCCAAGAATTAAAAATAAAGTTATATTATATATATATATATATATATTACGTTTTTGCTAAAACAATTATCACCCACCTTCTGGTGGTGAAACAGGAAGCAAACAGATAATATACCACCACAAATAACATACAAAAACGTCTGAGCAACATTTTTCTTACTTCAAAGTGTTTAGTTCTTACGTCAAACTTACAGATCTTTTCCTAAGCAAAAACAGTTTCTTTTCCTAAGAAACTTGTGTAGATAGTTACTAAAATCTGCCATGTGAAGAAATGAACTTGTCAACAGACAATCAATGTAAGCTGAAAAACTTATCAGGATGCGACAGAAGGTCTTCAAATAATAACTTAACGTCCTCTTTAGCAACCAATGACTGACAGTGGAGTGAATCCAGAAACCCCCTTACTTTCCCAAGTCTATTTACTCCTTAAACACTGTTAAGTGAAAGCTATGAAAAGCAAGGTTTCCTGCACTGAGTTACATGCTATTGTGAAAGATCCAAACTTATTTTACTTAGTTTGTCTTTCTGCAAGACATGTAAAGAATCATCATGTAAAAAATATGTATTTATAAAACATCAGGGAGAGGAAGATGAATGTTCTTATCATACTACCAAGATTAGATAGTTGGTCTAAACTTGACAAACCACCAAGCTAAAGACTATACAAGGAGATGATATGTATTTGTTTATTACACACGTTTTATACCCATATAACCCCTACACAGGTTTTGACAAATTATTATTGGCATGCGATTCATTCTGATGAATTGAAACAATTGACAATGGTTGTACAATTACTCAGAAGTTAAAAATAGCAAACTCTTAGAAGACATATTCTTAAAACCTTAAATAAAACATTTTAATTTCAAGTTATTTCCTGTTGCCATTCATATATTTTTCCACGTTGATAAAGATAACTTTGTCTGTATCAAAACAAAGCAAACACAGAAACATACACCTATATAAGAGAGGAAGAGTAGTGTGAGAAATTAACTATTCTTCATTTTTATTTTATTTTGTGGAGGGAAGCAAGTGATTGTTTTTTGCCCAGGGGTGTCAGAGTACCTAAATATAGCCCTTATTTATATGACTTGTTTTGATGCTTACATGTTATTTACCATATAATTCTAAACAATAGGAAAATTGTATCAAAAATTTTATTTTATTGTTATTATTATTATTATTATTATTGTTGTTATTATTATTTAGTTTTTGATATTTTTCAGACGATTATTTCACATTTACATAATTTCAAAGGACAGCTCCTTTATATTTTTATAAACTTACTTTCATTATCCATTTGACTGATGGGCTTGGGTGGAAAGCCACGGAGTGCGCCCAACACAAAAAAAAGAAATTGGAAAGTTCCAAATATCTGTTAACAAAAAAAAAATGTTTAATATGCTAACTAAAACACTAGGTAATTACTACAAATTTTACCCATGTAAAGTCTGTGTGTGCGCGCGCGCGCGCGCGCGCGCGCGCGTGTGTGTGTGTGTGTGTGTGTGTGTGTGTGTGTGTGTGTGTGTGTGTGTGTGTGTGTGTGTGTGTGTGTGTGTGTGTGTGTGTGTGTGTGTGTGTGTGTGTGTGTGAATTGTGAGAAGGTACTCAATAAAAGTTACTGAATTATAAAACATCTTTTCAAGAATTTTTTTAACATACTTGTGTAACTAAGAAAAACATTTTTACCAGCTTTAGTTGAATTTTATACTTAACTGGTGTATACATTTGTTTCATGCATATAAAAATAAATCTGTACACATATGTATTTCGTTTTTCCTTTTTTAGAACCTTTCAATTTAATTCAGTACTTTTGTGAAAGCAGTAACTTTATCTATGGCAGAATACCCATTACTAATACTATTACTATTATATTATTGTTAGCCTGGCATTTTCAGATGTACATTCCAAAATCAGGTGTAACCAATACATACGGTTCATCTGCTTGAAGAACAGAATGATAGATGTTCTTTCTTTCTTCTTCCACTCTGGCAGGCCAGTCACCAGCCACTCCATATGCCAGACGGTTCAGCACATACAGTGCATGCTGTTATAAAGCAAGCAGTCATGTGAAGCATATGCATGACACCTGACATTTGTATGTATGTTATGCTGTGGTGACTACAGTTTCAACATATGGCATGATCAGTTGTAATGTGCTAGTTACCTAGCTCTTGTGTGAAAAATACTGTTCTTGTCTGGAATGTGCTTTTATTTTTTTCATTTATTTTATTTTATTTTATTTTTTGTGTGTGTCCAAGACTTTCAATAATGCAGTACACTACTTTTGAAACAAAAAATTGTTTTTTGTACTGGTACCAGTGCAGTGTGTGTAACAGTTGATCTTTGTCAGGTTCAGATTAAATACTACTGGTCTGTGTAGTTTAACAAACAAGTACCAGCACTAGCTGGAAACTAAAAGACCAATACCAACTTTGTAAATTAAAAATAGGCAAAAGCAACAAGAACAGGATCAAGATTGCATGGTATAATAAGTTTTCTTGGTTGACAGTGCATGTGCCGAGTGAAACAATCTGCTTTGACCTTATGAAGTACACCATCCCTGTCAGTGGGGGTTAGCAACTCTTGGGCCCCTGGGCCCTATTTTCTCATATTTTCTCAGCGGCCCCCTTCCCCACCCCACCGCCGCTCACCATAAATTATAAACTACAACCATTACAAAACAGGCTTCATTCAAGGAAATGGAGATATCTGTGATAAGATGTAAACCTTCTATAGGTTAATATCCACCCTAATCCTAAATAATCATTATTCGTTAATATTTGCTTTGAGGTATTTTTACAACTTAAAAACTTTTTTACAGCAATTTTTGGGACAGAAAAGATAACCACTATTTTTTAAGAATATTTATTTCCCAATAAAACAAAACACAACTCAATTTCATTCATATATAAACGATCACATAGAAAATCAAAAACACATTGCAAAAGTTAATATAAATACAGTGTCCGCCAGTGAAGCGGGAAAATTAAAAGTACCCAATTTTTTCGTGAAACATTTATTATCATAATTTTTTTTTACAGATTTGAGTTGAGTAAAGTATGCCATTATTTTACTTTTTAAAAATAATGCCGCTCAAGTGAGAGCCATTTCTGTGTAAAAATTCTTCTAATCTTGACCAAAAATTTTCCATCACTCGACGAAGCAGGTCAGGTTGAATCCGTGTAATTTCTTGTCTGATATCCGTTTTTAATTCCGGTATGGTGTGCGGTCTATCAATGTACACCCTGCTTTTCAGAAATCCCCAAAGAAAAAAGTCGCATGCGGACAAATCTGGGGATCTTGCAGGCCACGAGATGTCACCATATCTGGATATGAGTCCGTCCGGGAAGAGTTCTCTTAAAGCAGCCCTGGACACACGAGCAGTATGACTTGTGGCCCCATCCTGCTGAAAAAAATTAATTTCCGGAAACCTAGGGAGCTGTTGCATCAAAAATTTTCTGACCATGTGTGTGTAGCGGTCTGCATTGACAGTTGTGGTGTTTCCTCTATCGTCTTGGAAAAAATATGGCCCAATAATGCCAGATGATGAAACTGCACACCACACCGTAACTTTCGGACTATGTAATGGCTTTTCATGCAACTCACCTGGGTTTTCATCATTCCAATATCGACTATTTTGTTTGTTTACATATCCATTCAAATGAAAATGTGCTTCATCTGACATAAACATGCGGTGAATAAAGTTTTCATCATCATTTACACGTCGCAATATTTCTTCGCTGAAAATCCTGCGAGCCAGCATATCGCCATCTTTCAACTCCTAGATTACTTGAATTTTGTAAGGATGAAAAGATAAGTCTTTATGCAAAATTCGTCGTAACGATGTGTCACTAATGTTTAGTGTGGATGCATGTTTCATTGCAGAACGTTGTGGACTACGCGTCAATGCTACTCGAACTCTTTCAATGTTTTCCTCTGTTCTTACAGACCTTGTTGCTCCTCTATGCTTTAAGTTTAATGTGGAACCAGTTTCTTCAAACTTTTTCACCCATGACATAATGAGCGGACGGCACTCTTCCATGTCGTGGAATATTGAAATGATTACGAAACAATCATACAGAAGTCACACAGTCACCATTCTTATAAAACGATTTTAAGCAGAAAGCACGCTGTGCACTGGACCACTGCTCCATGTTTTAAAACATATAATAACAAATGGCATTAAATGTAAAACAACAATTGAAAACCTCCACGCCCTCTCGTGAGCAGAAAATGAACTATTGGACTTCCAAAATTTCCCGCTTCACTGGCGGACCCTGTATAAACAAACAAAAATATTAAATTAGTGACCTTCTGAAGTTTTATATACTGACTGAACACAATCTATTTAATAAACAAACTACAAATAAACTTTGCGAGCTTTCATTGCAGAAAAATCTTTTATAATGTCACTGAAATCAATTTCGTTGAGCAGTTCAGCATTTGCCACAAAACTTGTTAAACTTGACAATCTTAAGTCAGCAGATGAATTACACAGGTAGTTTTTAACTCTTTTTAGAATGCTAAAGGACCGTTCACCAGACGCATTTGTGGTCATCATGCACAACAAAATTCTCAACGATGTTTCAACGTTAGGGAAAAGAGTTGTCAATTGCTTTTGTCGTATAAATCTTAAAAACTCAGCAGGAAGATGATGGTTCTTTACATTTAAGTCGAGAGTCTCAATAAACGCCTTAAAATGTACAAATTCTTCAATACGTTCTGAGGAATCTGTAGGATATTTCTGAACTAAGAGAGAAGATTTTTCCTGAATTTTGTAATCTTTCAAGGTAAGCAATTTATAAATGAATCCAAAAACTTTGTTCTGATTGAAGTAAATTCTTGATCTGTTTTCTAGTTCACTGAAAATTCTGTTGATTATAACATAAAATGTATTAATAATCATGTCTTGTCTGTCATCCAAGTCCATTTTGGTGTATCTTCATCATTGTTCTCATCATCAGAAAATTGTTTTTTCTTTCTTCTCCTCTTGAAATCTAAAACATAGTCAGCAGTCTCTGACTTACACAGTTTCATACCTTTCATCTCATAATAATTGAATCGTTCTCGTAAGCCCTGCACATAATCTTTGAGAGATTTGTAAATATTGCAAATGATTCCTAAGTTACTGTTAGTGCTTTGCAATGTTTTACTTGCAGCAGTAAATCGTTCAAGAACATCATTCCATAAAACAAGTAATATTGCAGTTTCTATCCTAGTAAATACTGCACATAATCCCTCAGCTGTAACTCTGTTTTCTGTTTTTTCTTGGGGGTTTCCAGAGATGACTTGAAGTGCTTTAAGAAACTCCCAATAATGAAGGAGTAAAGCCCTTGAAGCATGCCATTTAGCTGACCACCTGGTCATATTTAGCCTTTTAGGGAACAGTTTTTTCATGATTTCACTGTCTTTTATTATGTTTTCAAGTAAAGTCCACCTTGCAGTTTGACGCGCTAAAAAACATACGAGTTCTTGTATGAACATAAAAAGCTTGGTTGCTTGAAGGCAGCAGTTAGCTGCGTGGGTCCTTACCAGATTTAAGAAGTGGACCGAACAAGGAATGAATTCTGCCAGAGGATTGTGACTCTTAATTCGGGATTGAAGTCCCTTATTCCCCCGACATATTCGATGCATTATCATATGACTGGCCCTCATATCGTTTATCGAAATATCTAGTAATGAAAGTGTGTTCAAAATTAATTCTTCCATTTGAGCACCCATGTGGTTTTCCATTCTGATAAATTTAATAAATCTTTCCATTTGGCAGCCATTATTTAAGATATAGCGAACAATCAAAGTCAATTGGACATGATGACAAATATCAGGTGTTGAATCTACAGTAATAGTATTTGCTTGATTTTAACTCCTCAACAATTGTTGAAACTAGTTTATTGTACATTTTTTCTATAAACTCAATACAGATAGTCTTTCAGAGGTAACCTACCTTTCCTTGACCAGGATTGCCATAATTTTGAATGTGAACTTTTAAAAAATCATCGTATTCGGCTAGCAATACTGGAATTCCTAGAAAACTGCCATTTGTTTGAGATCAAAAAACTTCATGCTTTTCTGACACTTGAAATGCTAGCCCGCGAGCACCAAGAAATTTAATAACATGTAATACACGAATCAAAACTTTCTGCAAATAGTCAACTTCTTTTAAGTACTGTTGATGAAGAGCAGAGTCAATCTTACTGAGTAAATTGCCTCTGATGACGTAGGATTGTGTGTTAATTCTATGCTCAGAACTCCTCTCATGCTGTGACAATCTGGAAATATGTTTCCAGTCGTTAAAGCCATGAATAAAAGAATTTTCAGTCTCGTCTGAATGGAAAAGTTTGCATGGAACACAATAAAAAGATCCCTTTGAATTAGAATACATCAGCCATTCTCTTTTCTTCAACTGTCCATTTTGCAAATGAGTAAACAACATACTCTTGTTAGCATACCTTGCTTATCGGGATAAATACGCCTAGATTTTGAAAAATCACAATCACAATCAGTTATTTTTTACAAGTGTTCTTGAAGATTTTTAATTATATGATCTTTAAGCTCGTTCGTCAATGGTTCCCAAAAATTTGGGTCCATTAAATCAAATTTAACAATTTCTTTTTGCACATTACAGTTAACTTTTGAATTATCTGAATCTAAGCATTGAATGTCGAGAACAGTATCTGCTATTTCCGGATCATTAACTTCTCCACTTTCACATAAAACAATATTTACACTATTAAAGTCAATATTTACTTTGCTACAACATGTCCGTTGTTGCAGACCTACATTAAAATCTGCTGCATTTACAAGTTCATTATTTACTTCACAATAATTTAGATTTTGTTTTTGATCAGAATTTGAATCTATTGTTAAATTAGTTAGGGCAGGATCCGTAAACTTATCAGAATCGGTAGAATTTGAACCAGTACTTTGTGAAACTGTTGAAGCTTTTAAAAACTTGTCCAACTTAGCAGTTTTGTGTAATAATTTTGAGTGAGCATTATCTTTAGCTTTTTTCAACTCGCGTTTATAAGCTCCACTTCCAGTGTGCAAATTCTGACTCATTTTCAATGAAGTCATGAAGATGTTCAGACAAAACAACACATACACACTGACACACAGAAAACAAACCAGGCTAAACAATACAAATATCTGAACATAAATAAATGGCTTTCAAATTACTCCACTAAATAATAAAAATAGTTAACACAAAATGTATCATCTACAGAGCTTTTACGACGTATTCAGACCTTTCCAAATTAAAATAACCTCAAAACTGAAAGGTGCATTGTTGTCTACTGTTCCGCCACCGGTCTACTGGCTGTAAGTTAGAAGGGGAAGGGGAGAGTGTGACTCGTCACCGCCACGACCGACGCGCGAACGCACCAGTGTCGACTGTCGACTGACTGATATGACGGGCTGTCAACCCAGGGACTTACCCTGATCGAGTAACCTCTCGGACTGTCAACCTGATATTAGTCACTGCCTTGCACTGTTAATTAATTATTGGTGGTAGTAAACTGTGTGTTTGACTTACAGTTTTTCTCATTAGAAAAAAATTGGCCCTGCGGCCCCCCCTGGGCCCGGGCCTGTCGGGCCCAATTGGTAATCCGCCACTGATCCGTGTTATGTCAAAAAACTTGCTCATTCCTAATACAAAATTTATACTACATCACTGCTGTCACTATGGTACAATAATTTCATGATTGGTTCCATAACTCTTATAATTAATACCAGATTGTCCTTTTTAGAGAAACCAAACGCAACTTACAGTATTTGGCTATTTATATTTTACTTGACGTTGCCATCTTTGTACTTAAACTTAGAGCATTACTGAGTAAAACTGAACTACCATATTGCATGAGAGCAACATGTAGACTAGTCTAGTTGGACAAAATTTCCACGATAGGCAGTACCTGAAATAACATATTTATTTATTAATATTTTAATTATAAGTATAATACTACTGACTCGAAACACTAAGTTTTTTATTGGTAAAAATGTAAAATTTTTACCTTATAGCCTGAACCAGTTTTCGTTTATTATAAGCTTCGTCAGACTGGCTTATACAAAAACCTTAGTGTTCCGAGTCAGCAGTATTATATTTTTAATTAGTTAATCAACAGTCATGTCACAGACAACAAAATCCAAGAAATTAATTTTCTGTTAAACATTTGGAGTGCATACACATACATGTTACAGCTGACTGTAACATTTTCATCAATTGTCTCCACAAGCTCCCAGTCCTTCTGTGTTCTGTTCACTTTATACAAGACAGTATTATTTTGAATGTAACATAGTTTTCGCTTTGTTATAAGTTGGCCAATACATACGTCATCTTTTATTCTGCATCTTTTTAGCCTGAAAGCTACAGTCTCTGGAAATCAATATCCGTATATCCAGGGCCGCATTTAGGATTTAGGCGCCCCTAGGCACTTCAAGGGTTGGCGCCCCCCACTCCCAATTAATTGTCATCGTCGATATTTATTGCCTATTCACACATTACACGCGTTTTTTAGACTATTAAATGAGGACTGTAATTAGGATTAGGCCTATAAATAAGTAATAGAATTGGCTTTGAGTAATAATAGTTTTTAATTACATTTTGAACAGTGATCTATTACGAACTAAAATGCATAGTAATTAATTGTTTAAAAATCTACAAAAAAACTACTGTCTATTAATTCATTATCAAAATTTTTTAGTCACAGCATTGCAATCTCATAGAGTAGAAAGTCCACGAATATCTACATTACTTTTTAACGTTTACGTTCAACAAGTCCATTGGTGGTTTCTAATGCACAGTAAAAAGTCTTTACTTTTTCAATTTTTGTACTGTGATCACTTTTCTCCACTGCTTGATTTTAACAAATTTCTCTATAACTTCTTGGAAATCCAGTGCTTCAGTCATGTCACTTTCGATCGCCATAAACTAGAGCATTCAGTTTAATTTCTCCCATTGAGTTTCACAAATAGTTCTTAACACATTTCATTGTAGAAAATGAACGTTCACCAGTGCAATTCGTCACGGCCATACTTAGAATAATTCTAAGGATAATTTCTATGTTTGGGAAAAAGTTTTGTAAGTTTCCTTCCCTAACTGTACGCAGAAGATATGAGAATGATCTTTTTTTCTTTTCTTTCTTCTCTTTCTCTTCTTTGTCGTCAGTCATTGAACTTGGCTCAAAAAAAGTCACATGAGGTGTGTCCTTCAGGAAGTATTTAAACTGTACACATTCATTAGGAAAAGTATCCTGCAAATCTTTGCTATATATTTTCACAAGATCCCTGCAGCAAGAAAGGATATTTTTATCGTCAAGTGTTAGCAGGTTTAAAATAAAACCAAATCTCTTGAAGATCATTTCATATGCTACCGCTCTTCTTTGCAGCTCTGCAATTAACCTGTCAATTATTACAAGATAAGTTCCTGTCCTGAAATACTCTTTAGCATCAAGATTAGAGTCAGAATCAGATGATTCTTGTTTTTCGTCAAAGAACAGTTTGGGTTTTCGTTTTCGAGCTTCACAACTCCATTCACTGGATTTTGTTATAATATCAGTCTTCTGTAAGTATAGAGAAAACTTGTCTCTACGTAAAACCATGTAATTTTCCAATGATGTGAACAGAGCAACAACATTCCCAATGTCAATACTAACTTTGTGAAATTTATTCATAGCTTCTTCCCAGAATACCAGCAAAAACACATTTTCTGGTTTCTTCAGTTTTCGTGCTAAGCCTTTTGACCCTTGGTGACAGGCAGGCTTTTCATCAACATCCTCAGATATTTTCTTCAATGATTCCATTATTTCGGCAGAGAGTTAAGCAAAGCCTTCAAAGCATCAGCTCGGGCCAACCATCTTGTAACTGACAGTGATTTCACCACAGGACAACCTATCAGGACAATCTTTAAGAATTTCTTTCAAAACAGCCCAACGATGGGTGGAGGCAGAAAAAAATTTGTACATGGCCTGAACAAGGTCCAAAAAATGCTAAAGAATTGTCACAGCCTTTGACTGCTGTTACCCCAACTAGGTTTAGTGAATGGGTGGGAACAGGGAATATATTCTGCCAGTTCATTGTGTTCCTTGATTCTTGCCTGAAGACCAGAATATACTTCAGACATGTTGGCAGCATTGTCATAGCTTTGACCTCTACAGTCTTTAATGTCGAGGCCAAAAGTTTCCAGCATTTTCAAGACAGCCGTTGTCAACTCTTCTGATTTATGTCCTGTATTTGGTAGGAATTTTAAAAATCTCTCCACAGGTTCTCTGTCTTTTTTTACATAGCGTACGATTAGAGTCAGCTGATCAACGCTATGTTAGGGGTTGAATCAATAACTAGAGAATAGTACTTGGATTCTTTAGTCTCCTCAATAACTTTTTGTAAAACAGTGTCTCCCATAATCACGATAAACTCATCACATGTGAAGTGTGAAAGGTATGATGTACTTCCTTGCCCTTTGTTCCCAAATCTAGCTATGTGTTGAGAGAAAACAGGGTCAAACTGAGCTATCAATTCCAAGGCTCCTAGATAAGCTCCATATCGTGAAGAACCAAAAAGGTGATCCGTCCCATGAAAAGGGTACCCTCTTGTTGACAGATATTTTACTGTGGCAATTACATGCAGGGCCGTCCCTACTAGGGGTCTAGGCACCCGGGGCAAGCTTACGTTGGGCGCCCCCCTCCCGCCGCGGTTGATATCCTCCTGACCAGAGAGAAGAGAAGTTCTCTTGTCTGTGTCCTGACCATGCCAATCTAGACTGGTTTTTATAAAAATATACTGACTGGTAGTCATGAATGTTAGGTAAATAAGAACAGAAACAATAAAAGATATTTCATAGAACGTGATTGTATTTAATTATTTATAGCTAAAAGTAAAGAAATTGAGTTTTTTATAATTTGTTAATTATTGAGTAGGCCTATATACAAAAAGGGCTTAAAAGATATAGTATATTGTGTTACGTGTCAAATTGCACTTTAAAACAAAATTACATTCAAAATGGAGATTAAATCAAAGCATTTTAAATTAGTACGAGAACAATATTACGGGTCCACCTTTGCTAGTATTGATATATACTTTAAATTGGAATTCTTCTTGCTTTCATTTTTGCAAAATTGGCAATAATGTCATCCATGTTGAGTTGTTTGGTGACTTCATTCTCGATGGCAAGTATTGCGAGTGAGGATAATCTTTCTTGCATCATTGATGAACGCAAGTAAGTATTTATTAGTTTTAATTTGCTGAAGCTACGCTCACAGGTTGCCACTGAAACTGGAATAGTGAGGAGAATACGGAGGGAAATCCAGAGGTTAGTGAATAGGTCTCTTCGATCAGTTTTCTTTATAATTCTTAAGGCTTCCAGAGGAGACATTTGCTTTTCATTTGGGGTTTCATTTGTCAGAGCGTTTACATGTGAAAGTTCATTGTAAAGGTCCTTGCCATTTATGTCAGAAACGTTATTTACAGTAAGGTGATCTTGCAAGCTGATGCAAAGTTCTTCAAGTTCTTTCTTTTCTGGAAAATGCTTCAAATCAAATAAAAATCCCCATTTTGATTTGTGGATAGAAAACTTATCCATCCTATCTTTTAAAGACGTCAGCATTGTGTCTACCAGTGGCAAAAAAACATCTCTTTTAAACATATCCTCAGGGGATGGGTTGTATTCATCTTTACTTTCATAAGAAAACATGTTTTTCTTCATCCTTGGTCGTTTTGTCTGAAATGTAGAATCAAGTCAAGGTCTTTGGCTATTTCTTTTGCTTTTGCTATAGAATCATTCAATCCACTTTCTCGGAACTGCTTTACAAAATCCGTGCAAGCCTTTAACTGGTTTGTGGCCAAAGCAATGTCAGCACTTTTGTTCTGGAGTGTTTTGCTCACGATGTTTATTTGAAACAGTAAATCGTGCCATATGACTAAGCACACCAGAAAAGAAAAGTCTTCCATGTGAATCTGCAAAGACTTTCCTTCTGATGATATTGTAGCGTCATTTGAGTCTTCACTTAGCTGTTCTAGTGTTTTTATAATACTGCCATACTGGTAAGGAACGGCAGAGACAGAATTAATCCGTGCTTCCAATCTGGTTTCACATACTTGCTTCAGCGTGAAGCCTTGAACATGCTCGCTTACTATACACCAACGCTTTGGGGATCCTGCAAATATTGTGTATATTTGTTGCAAAACACCGAATAGTAGTGTAGATTTTACCGATGTCTTTGCTCCATCAGAGACAACTAAGTTGAGACTATGACAGCCGCAAGGCATATAGAAGGCTAACGGGTAGTTTGACAATATCCTAGCTTGAACACCTTTTTGTATTCCAGCCATGTTGGCCCCATTATCGTACCCTTGTCCTCGGCAGTTTTTGAGATCAAGTCCACAAGATTCAATTTCTTGATTCAAAAGATTTGAGAGAGCTTCACCTGTTGACTCTTCAGCAACAGTATAACCTATGAAGCTTTCTTGGACGACTATTTCACCATTAGTTTCATTTTCTTCATGAACATAACGAATTGTTAGTGACATTTGTTCCTTGTGACTGACATCTGGCATACAATCCATGATCACAGAAAAGTATTTTGCAGAATGTATTTTTTTGATGATGTCTTCCTTGACATGCTGAGCAAGTAGGTTAATAATTTCATTTTGGATTTTAACGCTTAACATTTGGGCCCGCTGTTCTTTAGCTTCAATCTGTTGTAAGTGTTCTTTCATTGTCGGGTCAAACTGCCCCAGCAACTGGATGAGGCCAAGAAAATTGCCATTATTCTTTGTGAAAAGCTTTGTTGAAGATCCTCTAAAAGCTATATTATTTTCGGCCAGAAACATTATTACTGATATAACTCGTTTTAAAATATTTTTCCATCTTTCTGTTTCAATATTTATTTGGTCTATTAGCTGTTGATCAATAGCTTTATCTCCCTTCAACCTTTTCTCGGCATCAATCCACTTTTGAGTGTTAAGAAAATGTCCAGGTGATGTCTCATGCGATTTTGCTCGTTCACAAAATTTTCTCCATTTGTAAAATCCCTCTTTCTTCCCAAAAAAAGATTGAATGGAAGGTTCAAATAAACGACAAGGCAAGCAAAAAGCTGCGTCTGCCGTTCGAGAGTACACAAGCCACCTACGTTTAATTCTTTCACCATTTTCTGCAATTCTGTATTGAAATTCATTGGAAAAATGGCGTTTGTCAATCCGTGGGTACTCTTTATCACTTGCCAAAAAAGGTATTGGCTCCATCATTGCAATAATGTCTCTTTCTCTCGCTGATAGGTGCTCAGGACAAGTTGATGGGTCATTGGATAATTGACGTTCAGAACTACTAGTAATAGATTCAGATTCACAATCAGTGAGAACATCGTCTACCTCAAAAGTATGGGTAGTTTCATGTTTAGCTGTCAGTGGATTATCTTGAGCGTCTTGTTTATTTGTACTGAAATTTTTGGAATGGTGAGATTCTACATTATTAGTTGAATTACAATGCAGTTCGTCATTTGGCAGAGCTACAGATGAAGACAAGGTGGGCATATAAAAACTTGTTAATTTAGGAACTTTACTAAGCAGTACTTCATGAGCTGCTTCAGCTTCCCTTCCCATTTTCCGCCTTTGAGCCCCTGATTGCTTTGAGGACATTTTTCTTATTTGAAATCTTGGGATAGGTTGTTCAACCAAAATTCAGTCAAAAGTGTAAGATCTTCATTTTATTTTAATAACTGGAAAAGAAAAAAATGTCACAATCCTCATTGAATAGGTTAAGGACTTTCAAAGTTGGCAGTACAAAAAATAATTAGGCCTAACATAATAATTTTCAGTTAAAAAAAAAAACAGAGTTAATAATTTATAGTTAAACAATGATACAATTTCCAAAATGAGCTCTCAACCCAAAAGAGCGCTTTATTACACAAAAAAGATTTAACCTTCTATTTAATACTTTTGAAAAGTATTAAATCTACGTTTAATTCTTTTTAAATTTAAATCGAAACGCACTTTTAAAAAAGTATTAATTTCACGTTTTAATTCTTTTTTAGAATTATTTTATCGATGCGCACTTTTTTAATCGTTACTTTATCAGAGCGCACTTTAAAAATGATTAATTGCTTGTTTAGATCAGTTAATTGCATGTTTAGATCAATAATTTTTAAAATACTCAATTAAAAAGAGAATATTGAGCATTCACTATTACTTCGCCTGCATCTCGCACATTAAAATTATTATATAAATACACATTATATTATGTACACGCACGAACACAAAAACAATATACACTACACGCTCGTTTTTATAACATACACTATATACGCGAAATTTTACTAAAACCTATAGCGTAGAGTGATGATCATCTAATATAAGACGACAGTAAAGAAAGCATTTCTTAGAAATATATAATAATATAAAAATAAAAAATGTAGGCTAATGTAATAACTGGAAACTCATTGGTTTCCTTCTGTTTATTTACTAGGACATATTTTTATTCTAGAAATGCTTAGGAATATACAATAGTCAATATGCATAATTATAATAATGAGAAAAATATTTAGTAGGCCTAAATGTATCACGTAGGCCTAACTTACCTTTCTAGGTTATGTATACACACTATAAACATCCACATTATACACACTATAAACATGAATATTTACTATAATACACTAACAAAATAAAAAGTAATAAACAATATTTATACAAACTGGATAGAATAAATAAATGTTATAAACTTCAAAACACGAAAGATTTACTGAAAATTTGACGTAAACAACATCGAGTACTGTCAGCTGTCAACCTACCAAAATTTCACAAAGAAAACAGTGTAAAATCGGCTGCGGGGCATGAATAGACGAAGCGTCGTGCAAACGTAGTGGGGACCGCAGCGGGCAGCAGAGATTAACATTTGATTCTAGTAATTGGAAGCTTTTGGAAGCGTTTGGTACTGGTACTGTTACAAGCCAGTATATTATACGGCATAACGACGATATATGCGAAATACAAATTTCTCCGACTCGTGGCACCACCCCTGACGCGGCGCCCGGGGCAGCTTGCCCCCCCCCTAGGGACGGCCCTGATTACATGCTTGAAAACGTCTTTCCAGTACTGATCTTCAGTCTGGTGAGCTTCATTTACTTTGTTGTCAATGCGGGTCTCTGAATTAGGTCGACTAATATAAGCTAATATGGCCTTTCTGTGTATAGCAGAATTTTCATGCGATTGGAGTAAGCTACTCGCCATTTTTCCAGTCGTTAAATCCCTCAGTGAAGTTGGATGATGTGGTTGAATACAGTTTACAATAAGCACAAATTACAAAACCTTTTGAAGGTGTATAAACGAGATATTCACGATTCCTCAGTTCTCCATTTTGAAGGAGTTTTTTGAAAACCCCTTCATTACAATATCTTTTAACACCCCTGTATCTGTAGTCATGCTCAGACCCAGAAAAGCCACTTTCAGTGTTTTGTTTAAAACCATTTTGTGCAATGTACTCACGTGTGCACTCATCTTTTCTCCAAAAGGCTGGATCATTTGAGACACTTTGCTGGTCTTCTTTCTTTGGTGAATTTTCAAGTTCAGAGGTCGCTGAGGGTTCATTTTCGACGTGAACTGAAACATCAGAAGTATCTGAAATAGGCCTATCATGGTCTTTGTTTACACATTGGTCCATACTCTTCACTTCACTAACATTCCCTTTAATTCCACTTGTGCTGGGTAAAAAAAGTTACTTATTTTAGGGCCTTTTGCTAAAACCTTTTCCTCCTTCTCATCTTTTTGTTTTGGCCTTTTCTTGAATTCAGCTCCACTTGGTTTTTTTAAACATGATAATTATTACCTCTTGAGCTCACTTCACTAAACATAAAATAAAATTTATTTCACTGTAGTTATTTACGTTACAAGGCTGGGAAAACAAACATTTCGCGGTAGGCGCGGCCGTAGGCGAGAGATGAGAAATTCTGATGGCATTTTGGGGCACGAATGAAGTAAAATATATTTACGATACTCTATTTCACTTTCACTTGCACAGACAAATAACTACTCGTTCAGCAATAACAGCACCTTGCATCGCGCCAACTGTAACTAATAGGTTATCTTACTGTTTACGTCTCGCTCTAGTCTTGACGTCACTCATCAGGAGACTGGGCGAGTCCATATTGGTTATAATGTGGGGAGGGCAAGTCGCAAGTGCTATTACGGAGGCACGTAGTGGTGTTGCGTTGGTTCGCAGAGCAGGCGCTTTTGCTGAAAGTAAGACAGTGTCTCTGGGTTTTCATTCTATCATTTTCTTACATGCGACTAGAAACTTTATAAAACAGCATTTAAATACCTACCGTATTTGTCTTTAAAATTGTGATTTAATTTTTTCGATTAATTTTCTGATTTTTTTTATACAGTTCTCAAAACTTAGCTTCTCTCAATATTTTTCCTCTTTCAAAATTTTGCGCCCCTCAAAATTTTGTGCTCTAGGCATGTGCCTAGTCTGCCTATTGGTAAATGCGGCACTAGGTATATCACCAATCTAGGAATGTCACAACACAGTTGTACCAGATGAAGTCCCTACATGTACTCCTAAAAAGGACAAATGTTGTTCTTTTGTATGTTACATTCAAGCTAGATTTCCCAAGGATTGTCTTTACTTTCATGAAGACTCAATACTGCATAACATTTTAAAAGTCTACGTCTCCAATATCATCTTCACTGAAGAAAGATTTTGCAGAAACAAATGTGGAAAGTATATTCAGTAACACATAACTACATTACTAGAAAACCGCCTAGGATTAGAGAGACTTAAACTCTCCTCCACACTGTGAGGCAAACTGGCCACTCAAGAAATGTATACTAAGGAATTCAAAACTGACTGGACATGGAGCGTGAACTCCTGATCAAATTGTTGTTTTATGTTTTTTAATAAACAAGTCTTTTCAAAATTTACTCAATATAATTCCACAGATTACTCTGAAATAGGTATACTAGTTCTTTGATTAAGATAAGAAAAAGTCAATAAAGTGTTAATACATGAAATGAAATGAGGAGAATTGACTTATTAGAGTAAAACAAATTAAAAAAACAGTACTAATCTACTCAGCATGCTTGAATAAGCATATAGGGTTTAATAACAAAATAAAGTGAGCAATTAAGGTGACGTCAATGGAAATAACTGAAGTAGCAGTTAAATACAATTCAAAACTATTATCAGAGACGACAGCAGTGCAATGAGTAAAGAAGAGGAATGTAAAACACTGGATCTAATACGCAAACAAAGTAGAATACATATAACTCTGCAATACAGTGTGTTACTTGAAGCTTAAAATCCCAGAAAAGTACAATATTACATAATGTATAGAAAAAAATATAGTATAAAAAGTCTAAAAGTATAAAGTATAGTAAAAAGAATAATACCAACATTGTAAGAACATGGTGTAATTGAGATAAAAATGGAAACACAAAAGAAATGAAAGGAAGAATTCAAAAAATCTCAGGCTCACTAATTTTTAGACAAACCTTCCACATTTATCTAAATATCTGGACAAAGAAAAATTTCAATGAAGAAAGTTGTGTTAGTGGTTAAAATCACAAACAGAATTAACACTGTTGCACACCACTATATAAAAATTACTCCAATTAGCGCTTTCAAGCTTCATAGCTCATCTCAGATCGGAAATGAACAAACAGACGTGAAAACAACCCCTTCACCCCACCTTGCTCACATACAACAAGCTATAATTAAAATGTCCCTTCCCAACCTCTGAGCCCTGTCACCCCATCTGGACAGTTACATATTTTTCTAGCAAATTCCTTGTGTTTAAGTGGTGTGTGTGTGTGTGTGTGTGTGTGTGTGTGTGTGTGTATGTGTGTGTGTGTGTGTGTGTGTGTGTGTGTGTGTGTGTGTGTGTGTGTGTGTGTGTGTGTGTGTGTGTGTGTGTGTGTGTGTGTGTGTGTGTGTGTGTGTGTGTGTGTGTGTGTGTGTGTGTGTGTGTGTGTGTGTGTGTGTGTGTGTGTGTGTGTGTGTGTGTGTGTGTGTGTGTGTGCATTCCTTTTAAACATAACCGCCTTTCTCATTCACACTTGTGGGCCAATAACACACGCTTATTTTAAAAACATCCAATTAGTCCTATGCAACTTAATTCTTAATCTTATCTATCTATCCTCTATTATTTACTTTTTAAATATGTTATAAAATATTTCTTCATTATCAAATTTAATTTTAGTATTAATTAAATTGTCTAACCCTTTTTCTCTTTCTTTCAATATTTCTAACTCCTCCCTAAGCTTCCTTTCAACTGTGTTATTTACTACTTTTACAATTTCGTAGTCTTCCAAAGGATTAACAAACTTATGGTTGTCTTCTATGAAATGTCTTGCATATAACGAATTCATTGTTCTATTACCTCTCCACGTTTGTGGTCAGACAACCTGCATACGAATTTTCGTCCTGTCTCACCTAGGTACATTTTGTTGCAGTCTTTACATTTGAATTTATAAATTCCGCTTTTCTGTAATACTGGGATTTTTTCTATATTTTTATTCCTTATCTTATCAAATACCGTTTCACATTTTTTAATAGCTATATCTACTCCGTATTTATTAAAACATTTTATAATTTTTCTAGTATGTGAACCTATGTATGTCAATGACCCTGCATAATTCTTTTGTTCTGGTTCTATTTTAGCTTTTTGTATGTTAACACTTTTCATAACTTTATCCACTATGTATTTGTGTCTGTACAACAGCAACAACAACAACAACAACAACAACACACACGCTCATACGCTTTTAATTATTACATATTATAAACCAATTACCTGAGACTGACTGGAATATTCATAATCTGTCACAGGGCTTATTCACAGGGTTCGGATAGTAATGAGTTTTACAGAAATTCCATAAATGACCCTATTCTGCATCTCTTCTGTCCCACTGACTGTAACCTCATGTACACAGTTACAGTATTTTTTACACAGTTCTTTGTTGAACAAGTGTGTGGACAGAAATGAAGCAGAATGTATTAGTAAATACAGATTAGTAAATAGTATGCAATCTACTGTATTCATATTTCCTTAATACGTTTAAACATAACTTAATCGCTACTTAGTTATTAAAATCTTCTGAAGGAAGTAAATGATAGTACTAATGCTGTGTTAGATACATTATTGTATCAGTTCAATAGTGGGAACAAACAAAAATATTGTTACATTAGTTTTATGCAACTCTGAAGTCTTAAGTTTTGTGTTTGCAGTGGAATGCTCTTGTTGTTGGTGACACTTTTGAAAGTGTCATGAAATATGTGTTTGGAAAGCACCAAAATGTTTTCCAAATGTATGTAGCCTTGTTGTTAATAAAATTTATTTTCTTTATTCATCAACACCCATTGTTCTCATTAATTCTAGTTCTTTTTTTTTCAAATAATTAGTAGCCCACCCACTTTATTCTCATATGGAAGTTTAACGATAATTATGCTAATTTATGCAAAATTTAATTATTCAAATAAATTATAAAATGTGACTAGTTAATCTGATTATGCAATTATTATTAATCAATCTAATCACTGAATGTATCCATTACTAATTAGCATAAATAATGAGACTCTATATTTCGTTGTTATTAAAACAATATAAGAAAATTTATCAAACAAATCAATTGACGTTAATGTCCTTTGATGTTAAGGTTTTGAACAATAATGAACGCATAAAATATATATATAACAAATAGAATGCTTGTTTATTACACATTACTCAAGTTAACTTCCAAAACACATATATAAATCATTACCTGAAAATACATTCAGAAACATATAAAACATAAATCTCAATATAAATCTGTCTTCGTTGATGGCTGAAAACATAACATACAACATGACACAAATAAACATACACAAAACATAGACAAATCAAATATTATTCACCCTAAACTAATGCATTCATTATGTGTCTCAGATGAGTACCTTTTATATTCATAATATATTTTAACATTATCTTTACTAAATGATTATACAATTTCTCAAAGGTGTTGGTTCTTGGAAAAGAGAGAGAGCAGCAGTATTATTATAATATTAAAATCATAAAGACTTAACTTGACATTTTAGAATATCCAATAATCCATCGGTGAAATTTCCTGCTTACTGGTGATTCCATGTGTGCTCGCTCCGTTGATTGGATGTTTTCACTGTGCCGGTGTTTGCATAACCCGGCAATCGAAGGTATAAAAATTTCATTTTTCAATAATAAACTCGAGTATTAACGTCGGAGCAGTGAGATTGGAATGGCACTGTTGAGCAGCGCGCGCCATCTCTTTGGCCAGATTTGCTGCCTGTTGGATTGCTGATGTAATCGGCAGTTCGATGCAGACCTTGAAGGAATCAACAAGCTCCCGACCTTGGACAGTCAATAATTGGGTAATTTTCTTCTTGTCCTGATGGCAGGCTAATTTTCGAGACTTCCCGGGTTCTCACAACCAGACGGAGATTTGGCCTCAGCTGGTGTACTAACGCCTTCACCAGTCATGAACCATCCAACACTCACCTGTTCTGAGGAGGGAGCTTGCTGACCAACTGTAAGATGCAACTCTACTCATGCAATTGAGGTGATATAAACTTTTATTATTTTTCGTTGGCCTGGCCCACAGCTCATCCGTGTTACAAATCGTTTTCCTTTTTAAACCATGTGCTTACGCCGCTAGACAGTCCGATCAAGTGTGTGTCAACAGGACATTCATTATGAACATTATTTGAACTATTATGAAATTATTCCATAACTCTAACGTACTATTCTTGTAATTGTGTGCTGCACTGGGGGAGCGTGCCAGAGCTCATTTTGGCTTTCTTCATAATTTTTTTTGCAAAGGCCTTAGAGTTAGTATACTTACAATCTAAATTTAAGTCATGTGTATTGGTTCTGTTCTGGCTGGATCAGGACGGGGTTCATATATTATTCTTATTTTTTTTAACATTTAAGGGCTGGGGGTTTCGTTTTTCAGGCTGTTTTCAGGGGTAAAATTCACATGGGTTTTTTGGCACAAGTTAGGCACACGTTGATACAGTTTTATGCAGGCCGGATACCTGTCTGACCTGGTCTGGCACATGCTGGCACACTTCCACAGCTGCCAGAATACAACATGCTGTTATTTTAAAATTATTTATACATAGATGTCTGACATTAAACATTTATTTTTTTTGGGGGGGGCATATACTAATAATTTTGAGATGGTAAAATCATACTGATGCTACTGATTATTGTAACTTGGGTTCTGACTTGCTTGCTGGACCTGTCTGTTGAATTAAATCATTATCATTAAAGAATGAATTCCTCATACATGGATACATCTATAATTGTAACACGAGAATTAACATTTTGGAAAATTATGCCAATTGTTTAAACTTAGGTGATAAGGGTTTTTACCACTTGTATGCAGTTCAAAGAAACTTAAAGATTTTCATATACTTATAATGTGCAATTTCTTAGATGTTATAAATTCATATGGCTGCCGGGCCACTATCATCTTGCAGTTATTAGTCATTATTATCCTTTCGGTTTAAAAATTTTTTTTTTTTTTCATTTTAATTGAGTAAAGGGGTTGTGGTTTTAAATGATTTAATTTCAACTGTGGCTGGAAGTTTAAATTTTATGATTGCTGTTTTTGGGGCTTATAGAATATACAGCCTGTCTGCCAGGTCGAACATGAGTTTATTGTGATGATATTATGGGTATATGTGTCTCTATGTTTCAATATGTGATGTTAGTGTTAAGTGTTATATAGGGGGGGTGAATGTATATAATTTATAGGATGTTGCCCGATATATGGTGTTTATTTATATAATTTAAGTAACCAGATATATATATATATATATATATATATATATATATATATTGTAACGTTACATAACCCGGTCCCAATAAATTAAATCATGTAAGAACATAAAGGTCAGAAATGGGTAACCTATAACTAGCTCTAAATTAAAGTATATCACTAAACATGATAAACAATTCGAGTGATATACGGTGCAAAGTGAGTTATAGTGTACCCATTGAGGTAAAAAATGAAAGTGAAGGTAACTTATTACAGAATTGTGCTGTAGGTTTGGGAATTATAAAACTATGAGAGTAGACTATAATACTACTAACTGATTCTGTATTTTATTTATTTATTGTAATATTTATATTGTATGGACAACCAATTGTTATACCTGAGTTAATGTTATATTTTTTCAAATATTTGTGTTATAATATAAGATAACCCAGGGTTCGTTTTAAAAAACATAAAAAATTTTAAATATCAAAGGATAATAAAAAATTAAAATAATACTATGAGGGAAATGGCAACAGGAAGTAGTGCAGTGTAGGAATACTATGAGAGACTAAATAAATAATATATATAAATTTATTTAAAGATAATAAAATTATCAAATACTTATATACAAGGTCATAAGAAAATGAACAAAAACTTATTATGTAAACCAAATTGATAAAGAAACCGGAATGGAAAAGAATTATTTTTCGGTAAATAAAATATAAATTTATAATAATTACAAACTGCCTGTATAATAAAAATACTATGGGTTACTAAGAGTGACGGAAATAACAAGTATTGTTAATAATAATAAATTTGGAATAAAACCATAGAGTTGACAAAATGATGCTACTACAATTCTAATAAAATAACCTTTCTGGAACTTTGGAGGAGTGAAAATTAGTACAAAATTAACAAGCAACATGACCACTATATAATCATCCATTATTTATCAAAATTAAATGGTTATACTCTTTAAAAAACAGTGAAAGAAAACCTTCTGATGATTCAACCTAGTTTCGCCATAGTTCAAGTTGACGATAGAATATGAGCCAGACGGTAATGAAATTATAACTCAAGACGGACCTCACCAGAGAAAAAGCTTCATTCCAGTAAGAACCATACGAAGAGAGGTAATATAAACATTTCGTTTAATAGTTAACGAAGAAAACGCATTCCGAATGTTGGTATAGAACACGAAACTAGTCAAATTTAATCACATGTTTTTAAAGTAAACAAACGCACGCTGCTCTCTTACGGACATTCCTGGAACTACATACTAAACAAAAAATAAACAAATTTATTTAATATTTTTTCGGTATTTGTAAAGCTTAGTAATTATCCATTTCTGACCATCTCATAACAAAAAGAACTTACCGTTAACCCTGGGGAATTATTAAGAATTATATATTAATTGATGTTTTGAAAATAGTGTAAAATTTGGTAAACAAAACTATAAATGTTTTTTTCTTTAGACAATTTCATGTTTACTCGATGAAGTCGATATTATGTTTTATGTAAGGAAAGATCAATTGTGATACTTGTATTTTGGTGGCAAGAAACAAAAACCAATAATATAAATAAATAATATTATTGACTAAATGATATTGAATAATAAAGTGAGTTATAATTTTTGTAGTGGGTAGTTGTAATAGATTTCAGCACAAAAACAGAAGAGATCAACACATCGGATCAGATTTTGCTATAGTGTAGGCTGGTTGAACTAGGCGTGGAAACTTGTCTCACAATCAGCTGATTTAAATCACAGCGAACAATTTGAAAAATCAGAAATCGTCTAAACTGAGTGTAAATAATTGGTACTTACTCTCTCTTCCTCATAAGGCTGAACAACTTCCCTCCTTGACCCCAAATCACACACTCTCGATTTCTGTTTAGATTGAGTAACATTAAAAAATCCTTTATTTATTTTTTAAAACGTCAGTTATTATAATTCATAAGTGGCGACTGCGGAGAGGCGGAAACTTTAATATCTCAAACCGCGACGTTACAAGATTGGCGCATAACAACATTGGGAGCTTAATTAAATAAGACAAACACCCAATAAGCCACATACAAATTTTTCGCTAAAACCTCTAGACAAAACCACGACGTTACAAAATATATATATATATATATATATATATATGGGAGGAATTGCAATGGCCTGACTGAAACTGAATTATTAATATGTTGAGAATAATTTATATTAGGCTTATTGTTATACTTGTCACTCAGGGGAATTGTAATGTACACATGCATGTAATGAATTATGGGGCAAGAATAAAAATTGTTATTGTTGTTGAATAACCGAGTTTAATTGCAAGTCCCGTCATACTGGACTCGGCGCATTTTTGGCTTCTCTAGGCCTTCCGCCTAGTTCTAAATAACTAGTGACCTCTCTTAAAAAAAAAAAAAAAAAGGGTTTTTAATAAAGTCTAAAGTTTGAAAAATGGGTTACAAATGGTAGCAGAGCGCGGTTGATTCTGGGGTTGAACCCTTGGGTCCTTGGGTGTGACGGGGCTTGCAAACTCGGAAATACTATACTATTGTCACGCTATTGTTCTTTAGGTGTATGCCCATGTAGGCTATGTTAAGTTGCTTAACTTGCGAGTCTGATCGCACCACGGGGCGGGTATTCGTGGTTGGAAAATTTGAGATGTTGAACTGCCGGGGGGTCTCAAGCGTGGCCTGGGTGATAGAATATTGGTGATTCAAGGTCGGAGTATAGCGTGTGGCATTAGCGGGATGCGGTATGGCCGGATCGGAAGTCGGTACCGTCACCGACTAAATTCCTGTGTTGCGAGGTTTAGGAATTCTGATTACTAGTTTGTGTTTGCTAGTTATGTGTTGGTGAGACGTGTGTGTCGGATTGATGTTTGGTGTTATGTATGTTAGGTATTTGTTGGTTGTTGCTTGTTTCCTTCTGTGGTGTTAGTAGGTGGTTCAGAAGTAGGCCAGGTCTCCGCAGCGCTAGAGAACCCCGGGGTCGCTCAAAGGAAGGATAGTACTTGAGTTTTTTTTTATTCTTGTGAATATGTTTTTGTAGGTCATGTTTGTGTTAGGTGTTTCGTGGGGATTTATGTTTGGTGGTTGTGTGTTTTGAATTGTGCAATTCTGGCGGCGGTATGCTATCAGAAGTTGCCACATCCCATTTCAGGCATTCTCCAGAAATTTCCGGTGGTGAATGGATTTGATGAGGACCAGCTGCTTGTTTTCTTGGACCTGGTGCTGCAGTTGGCAGATTTCCCGGGGGTGTCCGATGGGGAGGTCTTGTCTCTTATATACCCGTATTGCCAGGGTTCATTGGCATGGCTGGTTGCCAGCACTCTGCGTCGGGGCTGCAGTGTCGACACCTTCCATGCGGAGGTGTTGGACTTCTGCGTACCCCGTCGACGACGTGACCAGTTGAAGTTTAAGTTATTCTATCGTCTACAGGCCAACGGAGAGGCATTGGGGGACTTCGTGCACGATGTAAGGAAAATAAATAAATAAATAAACGTCCGCTCAACAGTCTGTTAGGGACCAAGGCGTACCGCGCGGCTTTTGTGTTAGGTGTGATGGTGTATGGCTAGTACTACGCGCCACCAGCCGCTAGTTGCGGTATTCACAGCCAGGAGGCGGTGCTGTTATCTCAGCGCCTACTCAGTTTGCCTCACGACGCTGAGTGCACGCCGTACGGAACCTCCGCCGGGAATTGAACCCGGGACCACGAGCGCATCAATCGCCCGCGTTAGCCACTAGACCACCTGGAGGCTCACGATGTAAGGAAAGCTGCCCGTATATTAAGACTGGGGTTGCCCGAGATGGAAGTCATACAGGTAATACGAGAAGGTCTGAATCCCCAAGAGAGATCCCGGCTGGTTTTCGCAGAGCCTCCACGTTCTTTTGCGGACCTCGACCGGTGGTGTGCGCATGCCAGGACTGTCCAGGCGAATGACGAGTCCCGGGGAAGAGCTGCTAAAGATGTCCAATACTCCAGTGGTTCATTAGGAAGAGTCAAAGAAGACAAACATGGTGGTTGGAGGAGAACCCAAGAGATGGTCAGAAAAACTGAATATTCCGGAAGTAATGGAGGCTACAAGGGGGTGGCAAGAGAGAGGACGGTAACAACAGCTACAGCACAGAAAACAAAGAAGTATGAATTTAACAGGGGAAGAAGAAATTATGTTAGTAAACAAACATCGGCAAGTAGGGTAGCGGGTAGATGTCCCAGTGGTGTTCGTCTACTTCAGGGATGCGCCCCTGCCTGCGCGAGCCTTGGTTTTCTCCAATTGTCCTTATGTCCGGAGGGAGCCATGTCCTTACCTTTACTCCCAACTCATGACCTTTCAATGATCCTTGACCTTCCACCTTCCCGATCTTCCTAACCTTCCCCTTTGAAAAACATTAAAAAAAAATCAAAAACAAAAAAATTAGAAAAGCAATAAAATCAAAAAAAAAAAGGAGTTAGAGAGAGGAGTGGGTGCAGTAAGGTGGGAGGGGTGGGTTGTGTACCTCTCCCGCCTTGCTGCTCCCGGCATGCCCTTGGAGCACACATGTAAAACTTAGCTGTATATTAGGTAATTATCATATTGACAAGTAGCATTGCTTTGCGTCCGGTCGAGAGTTTGGAGCATTGCTTCATGGAGACCATAATTTCCCCCTTCCCCTCACCATGTGAGTGGACGGTATTGTTGAAATAATGGGTATCGTTATTGGGGAGTCCCTCCCGTATGAATATAGGGCATGTGGCCTGTTAACGTGGCATTAGTGTTTCATTGGTGTTTCAGGTTTGGGTGGACAGGCCTCAGGTGATCAGAACTCAGGGAGCTCCCGTTCTTTCTTTCGTCGTTTCTTCTCTGTCCCTTCTTGCTGTGGGCTGGCCCTGATCAGGTCAGCGTGCAGCGCCCGCACACTTACACATTACACGTCTTCTTTCAGCTCTTTCGTTTTCCTTCTGAGACTCTGTTCTCCTGAGAGCAAGGTCTGCTGGGCCGCCATGATCACCAAGTCCACTAGGTTCACCTTGGAAGGGGGTACACTGCAGGGTACCCTCCCGAGTTCAAGTGTGGGGCAACCAGGTTGCCCTTTTGGGGTGGGGGTGTGCCGGTGTTTGCATAACCCGGCAATCGAAGGTATACAAATTTCGTTTTCCAATAAACTCGAGTATTAACGTCGGAGCAGTGAGATTGGAATGGCACTGTTGAGCAGCGCGCGCCATCTCTTAGCCAGATTTGCTGCCTGTTGGATTGCTGATGTAATCGGCAGTTCGACGCAGACCTTGAAGGAATCAACAAGCTCCCGACCTTGGACAGTCAATAATTGGGTAATTTTCTTCTCGTCCTGATGGCAGGCTAATTTTCGAGACTTCCCGGGTTCTCGCACCCAGACGGAGATTTGGCCTCAGCTGGTGTACTGACGCCTTCACCAGTCATGAACCATCCAACACTCACCTGTTCTGAGGAGGGAGCTTGCTGACCAACTGTAAGATGCAACTCTACTCATGCAATTGAGGTGATATAAACTTTTATTATTTTTCATTGGCCTGGCCCGCAGCTCATCCATGTTACAAATCGTTTTCCTTTTTAAACCATGTGATTACGCCGCTAGACAGTCCGATCAAGTGTGTGTCAACAGGACATTCATTATGAACATTATTTGAACTATTATGAAATTATTCCATAACTCTAACATACTATTCTTGAAATTGTGTGCTGCACTGGGGGAGCGTGCCAGAGCTCATTTTTGGCTTTCTTCATAATTTTTTTTGCAAAGGCCTTAGAGTTAGTATACTTACAATCTAAATTTAAGTCATGTGTATTGGTTCTGTTCCGGCTGGTTCAGGACGGGGTTCATATATTATTCTTATTTTTTTTTAACATTTAAGGGCTGGCGGTTTCGTTTTTCAGGCTGTTTTCAGGGGTAAAATTCACATGGGTTTTTTGGCACAAGTTAGGCACACGTTGATACAGTTTTATGCAGGCCGGATACCTGTCTGACCTGGTCTGGCACATGCTGGCACACTTCCACAGCTGCCAGAATACAACATGCTGTTATTTTAAAATTATTTATACACAGATGTCTGACATTAAATATTTATTTTTTGGGGGGGGGCATATACTAATAATTTTGAGATGGTAAAATCATACTGATGCTACTGATTATTGTAACTTGGGTTCTGACTTGCTTGCTGGACCTGTCTGTTGAATTAAATCATTATCATTAAAGAATGAATACATGGATACATCTATAATTGTAACACGAGAATTAACATTTTGGAAAATTATGCCAATTGTTTAAACTTAGGTGATAAGGGTTTTTACCACTTGTATGCAGTTCAAAGAAACTTAAAGATTTTCATATAATTATAATGTGCAATTTCTTAGATGTTATAAATTCATATGGCTGCCGGGCCACTATCATCTTGCAGTTATTAGTCATTATTATCCTTTCGGTTTAAAAATTTTTTTTTTTTGTTTCATTTTAATTGAGTAAAGGGGTTGTGGTTTTAAATGATTTAATTCCAACTGTGGCTGGAAGTTTAAATTTTATGATTGCTGTTTTTGGGGCTTATAGAATATACAGCCTGTCTGCCAGGTCGAACATGAGTTTATTGTGATGATATTATGGGTATATGTGTCTCTATGTTTCAATATGTGATGTTAGTGTTAAGTGTTATATAGGGGGGGGTGAATGTATATAATTTATAGGATGTTGCCCGATATATGGTGTTTATTCATATAATTTAAGTAACCAGATATATATATTGCAACAGAACACAGGATGTTAAGATATGCTGTTTATATCAGAGTACATGAATGACAAGCATTTTCTTGTTTAAATTTGTTTTGTGTAATATTTTGTTTTTTAGTCATAAGTTTTGTATTTAAAAAATGATAAGCATATATGTTACACCAAACTCTTCATAAAAAATTGTACTATATTGTCATGTATTTTTTGTAAGAAATGGTGCGTGTGCGGGTGTGATAATCTGCGATCGATATAGCGGCAGTGGTAGTTAACCGATTTACATGAAAATTTGACAAGGAATTATTTAAATAAATAGCTTCGATTTGTGTATACTCTGAGGTTTGTAATTATTTTAGAAATATGATTTTTTAAGTAAAGCAAAACTCAAGTGTAACTCTTATCAATGATAGGGTAATAATAATTGTAGATAATTTCCATGCAGGACTATGCAAAATTATACAAAGTTTTTCATGAATTTTGTGTATCTGGTGTTCCATCAATCATGTGACTTGGGCTTGGCCTATCAAATTACACCAAATTCAGCGAGATTCATACGTTGCAGATCTAGGTTGAACACAGTCTGTCTGTCGACGTTGCTAGGGGAAGTTGTGCCTCGGGTAAGAGAGTTATTCTCTTACAAACGTAAAAAGGTCTATCAGAGGAACAGTATTTTAGGAACACTTAGTATTTTAGGAACAGGTAGTATCAAGCGTATTTCGAGTAGGAACTAGTACGCAGCCATTTTTTCGGCCTGAATACTTCATTCTGCGCAGAGACGAAGCTGTTTTTAATAAAGGAAAAAATGCATCCTGATGTTACATTTATTCTTGTGTGATATGCAGATATATAATACAGATTATATGGGTGCTAATAAATTATATATTATACTAGTCACCAACTTGTAACTAAAACCGGTTCAGGTTGTAAGGTAAAACTTTGTTTTTACTCATAAAAAACTTTGTGTTCTGAGTCGTTAGTGAAACAGTTGTATTTAATTATATTGTGTTATAACCTATAGAGTGGCTGATGTTGAAAGGCTATATTGTACTTTTTATTAATGGGATTTTAACTTAATGGGATTTCGTTCCTTAAATATCTGAATGAAGAACACGATTATCATCAAGGAAAGTGCAACAGCTGATATTTTTGAATGAGATTTAAAAATAGTGTTTGAATAACTGAAATCCCAGTATTTTAAAAACAATTCAAATGTTTAATTTTATTTATAATGTGTTAAGTGAAGCAGATTGTAATGTAAATAGGTGTGACATTTCATAACTTGTATATTCTGTGTAAATTAGTGAATGAATCTGAAGATTATCCAGGTATGTAATCCATTTAATTTACTTTTGTTGTTGCTTATTATTTATAAGTTTTTATTTATTTATTTAAATTTATTTTATTACAGTTGTTTTTATTATTTTTATTTGTACAATTTTGTTTATTCTCATTCACTCTTGTGGCTTACTGTTATGTTTTTATTATATGTTTCTGATGTTTTTATCACATTATTTGTTGTGGTATTACGTGCACTCTAAAGTATTTCATTGCCCCGAGTTTCGCAACTGATTTGTCTAAAGTCTAACCATTGTTAGTTTTACTCCTAGTGAAAACTAACATTGGTATTTCCAAAGGGAGATAGGCCTATAAATTCTCTCGTTTCTTATTTTCTTTTAAACAGTAATAGTTTAATAAAGTCACAGTGTAAAGTAACACTGTTAATACTTTTAGTTTCAATTTATTTCTTATAACAAATTATATAGTATAGGTTAAATAATATCTTCAAATAAATACACTGCAAGTAGGTTTATTAATATATTAATAGGTTTATCTAGGTGAAAATAAACCTACTTGCAGTGTATTTATTTGAAGATATTACATAGGAGACCTGCAGGAAACTCAAAACGAGTTACTTACAAACATGGATGTTAATATAACTGGATGCCCGACAGGGCGCTCTCTAGTGAAGCAAATCAGATCACGGCAGCCATATTTAAAGCGGGCAGAAAAAGGTAAACAGACGTGAAGTTAGGTTGATTTGTGCGGACATTTTGGAGTGTAAATTGATTTAATGCTTGCTTGACTTATGACTTCGAAAAGAATACAAAATACGAAACTAACATACAAACAACATATCTTCCAACATAGAAACTAAAAGTCTTTCAGCATAATCTGACACGTAATTATATGAATAAATAACCGAACAATGTCTACAGTCAGATCTAGCTAAACAGTCGTCTAATTGCTTCTGCGTTACAGTAGACTATACAATTATTACATCTCACTGGATATAACAACAAGGTGTACACAAACAGAAGGTATAGTCCCATTTCTCCCAGACGCAAAATGTTTAGCAAACGCATGAAATCAAAGTCGAGCGAAATGGCTTATAATGCAAACAAGATTTATTTAGTCACAGAATACAACCAAATATGTAATTAAATAAGTTTTGTTATAATCGAGTTTCCATTGATTTTTGACGAATTTTGAAATCACAGAGTTCTAATTAATTTTATTCAGTAGTGGAATTTTTAATTTCTTACAAATCACGATATTGGCCAGCAAAACCTAATGCCTAAGTTTTATGGTAATATATGGCTAACACTTACATTCAATGTCAATAAGTTTACACATTCATTCTGTTTATTATCATTATGTACTCTCTTCTAAAAGCCATTATCAAAAAACACCAGTTGTAAATGAATAATCAAAAACCTGTAAAACTATTAATACGGTAACCATTTTACTGGGTTGGCCACATTTCTGAGAACAAAGTAAGGATACCAGCATACTGGGTTAGATTCTGTGTTTTTCTTGTTTTATTTTGAATATCATTTTTGAAAGGAAGAAAGCAGCTTATTTTATATAGATTGATGATAATAATATAATAATAATAATAATAACAACAACGTCAGTTAATAATGGCTTTTTCTGGTGGTATGCAGTACTGGCACATTTTTTAGCTCAAGTTTCTCAAGATTTATAATTTCATTTATCTCTATAGAATTTTCCAAACTTTTACATCGATCTACCTCCCCCGGATTTGAACTCGCGAGTTCCTGGTGAGTACCGGTACCTTTTCATACAGATAAATAGCCCTAATAATAATGAAAGTTGGAAATACAGCCTTTTATTTCTAATTCTTCGTTGAGAAACTTTTGTTTTTAAATTTCATTTTACGTTCCCATAACACTATGATCCCACGGTGTCGGCTAATAAATTCTTTGATTACGAGTGGAAATAGAAAAAGATTTAACAGGTAAGTGAGAATTACCATTCGGGCTGATGGGTTTGACAAAAAATCGTATTATTCAGGACGTACCGTAGCATGTATTTATCATCAAAAAATAATTGTCGCGTAATTAATGGCACAATTATGTACCAGTTGTATAGGTAGAACTGTGGGCTCGAGATCTCTTGCCCGGGTTAAAGATGGCGGCGTGACGTCACACTTGCTTCAGCTCTCGCAAGCATACATGGTTGGCAGTCGGGCATCCAGTTAGTATATAAACATCCATGCTTACAAAGGATAATATAGGTTATGTATATATAGTATATAATAACAGGTATTTGTACCTGTTATTTTTTGGAACGGTATTTTCATACCTATTATTTTAAAATAACAGTTTAGCCCACCTCTAACCCGCACTACATTTTCGACGTTTTTAATATGCGATTGCATCGATATACTACGATGTGAAGAAGTGTACTAATTGTAAATTGTCCTATACTTAATGCAAAGCGAAAATACGTGTCGTTTCATTTGTGAGGTTGGATAATAATGATTTTTGGTTTTTAGCTTAAAGAAATAAAAGCCATGGTTAGCAAATATATCATTTAATGCGGCTACACAATGCTTGAAAGAGAGAAACATTAAAAACAAAGAACATAACGTATTTTTAACAAAAACAAAACAGAAAATATAAAGTGAAAAATACAATTATTTCTGAATAGAAAGATTAAAACAAAAAAAGAACGTATTAACAAATGAAAACAAGAGTTGTTATTCGTTTGGTGGTCAATATTCTCTTGTTATTCAGTAAAATCTCGAAAACACTAGAAGTAAATGTTGTGCAGAACAATGCCGAGTACAGTATTAGCGAGAAAATGAGTATTAGTGGAGTTCTGCCACAAAAAGGGCGACATGTATAGTAATAGGCAACTTGGAGTTGGTTACTTTTTATGTAATTGCACAAAAACCGAATATTATTGAAAAAACGAGTATTGTTGGAAAATAAGATGTCACAAAAAAGAGAAATGTATAGTAACACCCAAGAAATGGCCCTTGGGCCACCCCGCCTTACTTCGAGTTGTTTTTTTACGTGGGTTTCACAAAAAGCCAGTACTATTTTATAGGCATATTGGTTTCAATGTATAGGCCTAATTTTAGTGAGCATGTTAACCCAACAACGCCAACTTTTGGCGTTACAGGCACACGTCGGAGTTATATTATTGCTAGAAAATTTTTCGTAAAAAATATGACTATGAAACACGTTTGCAATCGTCAACAAACTATTTTATAACACACAAATAAATTTTCATAATTTCTATTTACTAACTATTAAAGTATACGAGATATTCACTACATGTCGATCCCAATAATCGCGTAATCGAAATAACGAACATGAGTGCGGGTACGGGTATTGGGCCTGTACCACAATTTATACGCTACAAAAGGTAGGCCTACAGTCCGCTGTTACTCTATGTCCGAATTCCTATTATTATTAATTGAACTACATAATAACTATTTGAATTCAATATTTTCTATTTTATTTAGTTTATGTTACTATATATGTTTTTATTGTGTTTAACGGGCAGTAGTTTTAAAAAGTGCCACAATGTTAAGTTAATTAGAAGATAATTTTGTTCCGTTAGTTAACAATCCGACAGTCGCAAAATAATAATAAGTGTTTTAAAAAAGAATTGAATAATAACAGAATTAAAATTACCTACCATTACCTTACCTGTCTTTCTTAGCAAACTGATACACACGAAACCGAAAGTTCTCAACAATGCAGCCTCTGCGCTCTGCGCCTTCAATACGCAACAACCAAAGTAATATACACTAGCGTCTACGTGTGCGTTTTCTTAACTGATGAGAAGCAGCACAATGGTGGGGGAAGACAACACCGCAACTGTATCTGCTGACGCTAGCGCCGTTTTGGCGTGCCTTGATGTAAATTAACTATTAGTCTATTACTAATGTCTAGTTAAGTAGTAAATATAAATACATAAACAGTTATAACTTGGTTTAATAAATTCTATAAAAGACGAATAGCCTGTTTCTATAGAGAACTGGTTGCTGCTCATATAACTTGATTATAAAAAAATCTGTATCGGCCAACCCGAAAATGAAATTAAGACATTTTTCACAGATGATAAATGACAATTTTAAATAAGCCATATCTCTTTCGGTGGTGATGGCAGAAATGGTAACCGTGTGTACAATATATCTTAATTCCAGTTTATAATATTTATATTTGATTTATGACAATTAAATTGTGTTCCTTTACAACTCACAATTACTGTATGTATCCTACTGATGGAAGCACTATGAAAAGCTATGCTGGGTACCAAATAACTGTAATGCAATGATTTGCACATTAATGAAAAATTATTACTGATACTAATAATATCAGGGTAACTGATCCAAGAAGACGAATAAAAAACGAGTACTTCTAATAAACACTTTGGTTATTTATCATTGTTTTTATAGTTCAGTCAAGTTTTCCGTCAAAAGCAGAATCGATTCCGTCAAAGCAAAATTTCATTTTGTAACAATTATTTCGAATTGCTGTTATGGATGATGCTGGGGCTCACAAAATTCCTAAGATAATTGAGAATGGTGTTACTCAGTCTTTTACGATTATATAACATATTATAATCATAATCTTAAATTGTTAATAAAAACGAGAGGACACTCGTAGGAACACCGCACACCGCTAAACAAACCAGAAATATGTTACGGGTTATAGGTTAAGTTTACAAAAATATCCTTACTATTGACGTCTCGTCGATAGAGCGGCAGTGTTGTCACCTGGTGTCTCCCCCCACCATTGTGCTGCTTCTTATCAGTTAGGAAAACGCACACATAGACGCTAGTGTAAAACATCCAGAGTAACGTCGGCCAGTGTAGCCAACTCGGTTATGTAAAAGTCGCTAGATGCCACCGAAAAAGACTCCATTTTCAAGGATAAATCCCGTAAATTTAAAATTCGTTATTTAATGTTTTGAACTGATTTTTTTACTATTACTTATTATATTTTTCAAGATCTCTGGATTTCAAGGTTTCAAGATCAGAATATATGGCGCATATTATAAAATATTAACTTTTCAAAATCCACAACTTATGATTTGGTATATTATGAACGTCAACATATAAACGCGTGCCATGTGATAGATATTTTCCTTGTATGATATTTTGTCCCTTGTATATTAAGTCAGTGACACAGTTTCATAGAGGCAATGCCTACCCCGTACCCCCAAAAATCCTGTAGAGTTTAAATTATAAATAAACCTTAAAGAAGATTATTTACCATTATTGTGATTATGAATACAGTACTGGTGACACTCGACATACGTATAAAGTGAATGAGGCAAAACTGATTTTCCTCTCAACGTTTTCTTTTTATAGTGTTAAGGCTGTACATGTGTGTGTGTGTGTGTGTGTGTGTGTGTGTGTGTGTGTGTGTGTGTGTGTGTGTGTGTGTGTGTGTGTGTGTGTGTGTGTGTGTGTGTGTGTGTGTGTGTGTGTGTGTGTGTGTGTGTTGACTATAAGTGTCCCAGCCAATTACTCTGAACTGACAGGCAATCAAGACTGTTATTGCCATAAAATAACAAAAAATTAGTAAAAATCCCTATTATGAAATTTGGGTGTTCAATTAGTTATCGTCTCTGGTAAATACAATAAATTATTACCCGAGTGAGTGTCTTCCCAAATTAGTGAACCCGGTCCTTTTAAGGCCTTATCAAGTCTTTTGAAATTATTAAAAAATAAACCGTTTTCTTGTTGGACTTCAAAGAAAAATATGACGCCAAAAACAAAAGACTTACACCTAATTTAGACAATAAACATTTTGATGCTAAAGTAACCAGAAATTTCCAATGACTGACAGGCTGTTCCGGAACCCAAACCGTTTCTTCGCGTATTTTGTTTGGCGGTGGAATAGTAAGCTATACGATTTTGCTGGTTAGTTGCTTAACATACTCCACAAAAAAAACAGTTTCATTTATTTGAGTTTTTTTTTCTGCAGAGACCTATTCATCTATAGTGATAATCTCTTTGCTGTACTACAGCAGAAAAGAATCTCTGATGTAGATACTTCTGTGCGAACTACAGTTAAGAAAACACCGTTATCCTCAGGCACGTGACCAGAAAGCACTGTACCCTTTTACACTGAAAAATGTCGCAAAAAAAAAACGCAGGGAAAGTGTAGATGATACTGATGGGACACCGCTGAAAACTTCAACCTTTTTTTTCAGGTTATTGGATATTTGTAATCTGTTTGATGTTCGACTAAGCGAACATTGAACAAATTGGCTGACAACACACATACAGGATTATGAAGAGCTGACCATTGACAGCTCTTCTTGTTTTTGTTAATAGATTAAAGAGATACACAAATTACAAAACTAAATGAGAAAAACATGTACACAAATGAACAAAAATTACTTCCACCTGCTGCTGGCATGATACAATAAGTTCAAATGTTAAACACTGGGCCTATAAGGCACATATACTGGTTGACATTAACACTTAATGTTGACACGAATACAAAACATACAGAACAGAACAGAACATATATCACAGACATTACAATACAGAGAATACATTATTAATTAAACCTGAACGGTAAGTCTAACAGTTTGTGCCTTTTTAGTCTATAAATATCTTCACCGTTATCTAATAAATTAATTGCCAGGTGGTGTGGATGCTTTTCTAATTTGGAGATGCGAGTCTTGCAGAGGCGCATGATTTCTTCTCTCACGGTTGGAACTTGAAGGTCGCGGTGTATAGAGTTGTTGGAGACAAACCATGGAGCGTCGACTATTGATCTTAAAGTTTTGGACTGAAAGTGCTGGATAATCTCAATATTACTCGTACTAGCAGTACCCAAAAAGTTGAATACCATAAGTCCATACCGGTTTAAGAAATCTTTTATAGATTAACAGTTTGTTGACGAGACTTAACCGTGATTTTCTGCCTATCAGCCAGTAGATATTTCTGACCTTAACTTCAACCTGTGAAGTTTTTATGTCTAATTCGCGTAAGGAAACAAGCATGAAAAATCGCCGTGTGGAACTAGTCTACAAAAAAATATAACTGAAGATTCGGTCTTTAACGGATAGCTTTGTCACTGCAAACCACAGAATTAGAGTTATGAAACTTACATTTGAATCATGTTCGTATTACAACTATTACATAGGCCTATTACAAAATATTGAAACATAAAAGCTAATAGTTTATAATGCCTAATTTCAAAAAAAAAAAAAATTTAAATAAAATAAAAAATATAAATATATACAGAATAAAATAAATTTTCTTTTAGTTAAGTTAAATGTCATTTGGACGTTGTGGCAAGTGATGTATGAGTTAGTTGTAGGGGTGGCGAACAAAAAAAAAGGTGAAGGCATCCGCTGTCGCCTACGCAAGCCTAATTGACACGCCATAAATCTAGTGTAACGAGTGGCCACATGTTAGATGGACAAGGTTATTGTGATGGGTATCTCTGGAAATGACGCTAGTGGTTAATAGTTTACAATCCGATGAAAGGCACGAGGGAGTGAATAAACTCATCAAATGAGAAATGTTTCGTCCGGACAAAGGATGGAAGGTTACACGACACGACAACAACAGACAGAAGACAATTAAGGGTGTTCCTTGACTGAGACGCGTAAACAGAGGATACGCCTAAACAATACTCAAATACCAGGAAAGAAATCGTACCCGAGGAACGAAGGAACTAAAAGGATGGGTTTTGTTGAGAACCAGACAAAAAAAGGAAATACTTACGGAGAGAGTTGGCAATACAATAAAAGATAATACCATAGGCGCAACTAATTGGACAGGCAGATGTTGGAAGAGAAATCGAAGGGTTGTCCTTTGTGAAGAATAAGAAATACGACAACTAGATTTATTACTAGAGTATTCGGAAATGCCGTTGACCGAAGGGTAAAGTATCCAGGAGAGGAGTTTGGGGGAAAGCGGTAGGCCTATCAGAACTTACTCTGGAAAATGTAGGTGGTGTCTGGGGTAGGTTGTACAGAAAGGAACCAATTAGGAAACGGCATTGCCGAAAACCAGAAGTCTAGTGGGGAAAATCCTCATGTTTGATATAGGCAAGCGACAGAGACGCGAAAAGGGGGAGTCTTTATTAAATTTTCGAGAGTATCGGAAGTAAGAGACGGAACGAAAGTGTTACGGAGTTCGTAAAACGACTTAGAAAAATATCGCTATGATATGAACTGTATGACATTTGCGAACCTAGCGTTCGAGTTTGCGATCATATAATAGTAAACGGTAGTGATACGTGATATAACGGCGGTACTCAAATGCTAAGAATGTTGTACAATAATTAGTCATGAACAAATATCAGTAATTTACCGACAAGTGTATCGGTTAACAACATAAACCGAGTGTAATATACGTCTTTAACAATATCACGAGTAGATTTAATGACACCGTTACAAAATGTCAGTGAATAACTGAAGCTATCGCAATAATAATGTAGACTCGAAATAAAGCCGATCCGAACACGCGTTGTGAAAAGTGCTATATACGCGTATATGTGAAGTGCAACTGTGAAGTTTAAGCATGCCACTCGAGATCCATCAGATGACTTATCTTCAAAAAACTCCAGTGCTGATTAAGGAGCATCGCTTTCTACACTGGTGACCTCTACAAGAATTGGATAATCGAACCTCAAGTAAATTTTATATGTACTAATTAAATGTTACACCCACTGTCTGTTCACTAAAAGAACTCACGAAAGAAATTAATTTAAAGTAATAATTTAGAGACTTGATCTTAAGTTAGGTCATATTGAACCATTAGAGAAATCGTAGAAAATCTAATATTCATAAAATATCTATATCAGATTTCACAATCGTTTGATTTAAATGAATCCGTTTATATATAAATTTTGTACTAAACTTAAGTTGATCAATTACAAACTAATAAAAAAACAATGAATTATAGTAATAAGTAAATTCGTAAAGATTGAAGAAGTATTAACTTTGTTAAATGTGCTAATTGTTAATTGTATCTATTTATTAATATTTATAGCAAGAATTAAGTGTACTAGGAAATATGATATAATGATGTTTAGTTAATAAATTAACTAATAGAGAGTAATGAAGAATACATTTTATTGAATTTTACCCTAAGATATATCAAAACAGTAGTTGTATTATTATATAAGACGCACACGACGTCGGGCAATCTAAGTTAAAGTTATTTGACACTGCAACTTTTGTGGTATAATTCAAATCGTTATATTTGGCACCACAAAACATGCGAGACATAAATAATTAAAATAAATGCAAATAAATTAAAATATGTAAATCAACTCATGCTAATAAAATAAGCAGCATAAAATATCTTTATATTTGGCGCTCCAGAACGCTAAGCGTAGTATATTATTATATTTGGCGTTCATAAACTCGTTGAGTATTATATTTGGCGTCCACACACGGGACATTAAATAGAAAATATAACAGTAATTATAAAAAATAGTATTATAAGTTGAAGGGATAATAAAATTATTTTATTATTTATTTCGCACACGTATCATTGGTGGTGGTGGTGGTGGTGGTGGTGGTGGTGGTGGTGTGTGTGTGTGTGTGTGTGTGTGTGTGTGTGTGTGTGTGTGTGTGTGTGTGTGAGGAGCAATTGCCCGTGCAATCTCTCTTCTCATCGCATGCAATACTAATTAAGTAGGTGTTAACTAACGTGTTGCGTTAGTTTTGTTTGCAAAAGCTCAGTGTATAAAAATGATCGTCAGGTTTGTAAACTAGTAGTAGGGCGTATTTCCGGGGGGGGGGGAACGGGGACGGAGCCCCCTCCGAGGGTCGAAAAAAGGTTTTTACTTTTGTTAATCTCTTAATTTTTAGGCTATTTTTTTCCAGCTATAAACGCTAATATGCACTTTGTAACTCAGTGTTTAAATATACAAACAGACTTATTACGCAAATTTGCGTATCCGTTTGAAATATGACATAGCTACAGAAAATCAGTTCAGTCACGAACTCAAGCGACAAGTAAGGCATTTCGCACGGGATGTTAGATGAGTGGGGAAAGAACTTATTTACACTCCTTATTTACGTTTCGTTCGCACGTTCAGCAGACTCGGTGGGGAAAGAACGTGCTGTCCGCGGTAAATAAATACTCTTCACAGATCTGCAATTCTAGCAACGGATTCCACAGTATTATCGACGTTCTCGGAGTGTAAGCCTACACGTAAATAACAATCTGGTGTGCAGTGTGGTGCGTTGAAGTTATTGTCAAGTCAGTGTTTTGTCTTTCGCCTACGCTTCTGCGCTTGCTTGTTTCTTGCCTTGGCGGATTCTCGTTGTTGGACAAAAGACGTCTTAAATAGTATATTGTGCGGTATTGTTCAACGCAAGTTCTTAAGAGTTTTAAATACAAATATCCTCGTTTTATCATGGCACCGACCGCATCATCTTTGTCATCTAAGTTAAAATCATGGGTACAGATTGACAGTGCTTTTACAACTGACGGTGAAGCTGTATTTTGCCAAGTTTGTGATAAAAATATTGGCTGTTCCATGAAGTCTCAACTGGAACAACATTTGCGAAGTAATTTACATACTAGAAATAAAGAACGATCTTCTTCATCGAAACAGGTACTACTTACAAAGATGCAGCAGCAATCTTCATCATCTAATAGTGAGTTTATAAAGACATGGCTTTAGCAATGATTGCTACTAATGTGCCTTGGTATAAACTTCAAGTGCCTCAATTTAAGTCTTTCTTAGAGAAATACTTCAAACGTAATATTCCGGACGAATCTACACTCAGAAAAAATTACTTGAACGTTTGCTATATTGAGACTTTGGAAGAAATCAGAGCCGACATCGGTGATTCTTATATATGGATAGTTGTTGACGAGACAACAGACGCTGTAGGTCGTTACATCGCAAATCTTATTGTGGGTAAGTTAGATTCCGAGAATCCAGCCAAGCCCTACGTGATTTACTGTAAGCCCCTGGAGCAAACAAGTCACTCAACAGTAGTTCGATTTATTAATAATGGACTGAAAGTGTTATGGCCAAATGGTGTTAAAGAAGAGAAGGTACTGCTGTTGTATACAGATGCAGCAGCATACATGTTGAAAGCAGGTAATTCTCTAAATGTGTTTTACCCCAACCTACTACATGTTACATGCCTGGTTCATGGATTGCATCGAGTAGCTGAAACTGTCAAGAGACCTTTTCCCCGAAGTAAATACATTAATATCAGCAACAAAAAAGGTGTTCCTGAAAGCTCCTTACCGTATCCAGTGCTACAAACAAAGGCTACCTGACACACCTCTGTCTCCAGAACCTGTAATTACAAGATGGGGAACCTGGATCGAAGCCGTAAATTTCTACAGTGACAACTTTGAAGTCTGTGGTGGAAACATTATCTCCCGATTCTGCAGTGTCAGTGAGCGAATCCTTGTCTGCATTCAACAACTCTAAGGTGATATGTTCAGTTTCGTACATCAAAACGCATTTCGGTTGGCTTCCCGATAGTATCAAGAAACTGGAGACTGCAGGTCTGACTCTCCAAGAAGCCATAGGAATAGTTGAAGAGGCAGTTAACAAGTTAAATGCTGTGCAGAGTGAAGTCGGTGACAAAGTTTCCACTAAATTAAATGCTGTGCTGAATAGAAACCCTGGTACTCAACTTTACATACCATTTATCGCATATGTAACGGCGAAACTGTAGAATCGATTGAGAATATTCTTCCAAGTTCGATTCCTCTGTATAAATATGCGCCGGTGACGAGATGTGATGTCGAGAGATCCTTTTCTATATATAAAAACATACTCTCAGACCGAAGACAGTCCATGTCAACAGACAATATAGAAAAGTATTTAATAATTAATTGTGAAACTAAAGAGTGGTAAAAAAAACTTACGTGGACACTTTATTCTTATGCAGAGTTATAGTAGAGGTATATATATATATATATATATATATATATATATATATATGTATATATGTATATATATATATACAATATAGATTTTCAAGTCAAAATTCTACCTTTAATTTTATAGTAATTTCAACTCTCCTAGTAAAATACTTTGTTAAATAGTTAATAATTAATTCTCAATTTTTTACTTTATACTCGTGTCCTATACTACAGAAATCCATAGGTAAAATATTTTGTTGTTGTTAATTTTATAATATCAAGATTTCTTTTTTAATTCTGTTTTCTAAAATATGTTTTCATAAATTTTCTAAAGTACAATAAACAATTGAAAAGTAATTCATTTCTTATGCATGCTGTCTTATTGTAAACTCTTCAACAAAGAGTTGTGTATTCTGAGGGTTAACATAATTTCTGTAACAGAAGTGGTAATCTAACTGGTGATTAGTGTCAGCCCCGAACTTGATTAGTATTTTATGGATTACATTGACTTTGCTCAAAATATATTTCACAATGAGAATGATCACAGTTGCACACCACTATATAAAAATTATCCCGATTAGCGCTTTCAAGCCTCACGGCTTGAAAGCGCTAATCGGGATAATTTTTATACAGTGGTGTGCAACTGTGATCATTCTGATTGTGATTTCAACCACTAACACAAATTTCTTCATTAATCAAAATATATTTGCATGTTTTGAAAGTGATTTTAAAAAGTTTAAAATGAAGCACCTATTATTTTCAAACCCTTTCAAAGAGGGCACTGTTATGTTCTCGTAAAAATGTAAATTACATTGTTGACGTGTAAGTATTTTAATACTGTACTACATATTTCTTAAATATTACATATTTTCCTTATTTTTCCTACATATTTTGCCATTTTTTGCTACATAAAAATCCGGGGCCTAGTAATAACTCCCCCCCCCCCCCCCAACCATATTAAAGACAAAAAATTCGTCACACCTAACTTCGGAAAACCTTAAATTAAAGAAAAAACAAACAAACATGGTTCATATTCGTAAGTGTTTTTTACAGCCTTATTGAATCCAATTAAGTTAGTAATGGGAAAATGATTAAACTACGCAATCATATTTACTTACGCTTTTTACAAACATTAAACGTTTGTACTTATGTTTTAATATATGGACAGCGAGGTTTTTTGTGGAGGGGGTGGTTACCTCCTAGAGGGATAAAGAGAAAGGGAGATGTAAAAATGTTTTTTAATATGTCGGTAGATAAAAATGTACTCGCATACAAACACTCGCTATACGTGGAATTAAATAATTAGTTTAATAAGTACGAACATTTTTAATAGCGGTACAGTATAGCAGTGTTGCCAGTAAGAAATCGCTTATTGTAAACATTGCTGGTGTCTGGCGGTTGACGGTTGGTTCAGATTTTTGTCTTAGTTGCTGAAGTTATATCCTCTTACCGAATAGGAGAGTGGGTAGTCTCCGAATGTTTATTCAGCCCACAACCGACTTCATTGTATATACAGCCGGGCTTTACTATGTTTATAATGCAGCAGTGGAGCGTCGACAAAGTGTGCGGCGCATACAGGCGCTAGGCGTTAAAAATGTCAGGCAAGAAGGAAATATTTAAAAAAAATTACTTTTTATTAAGTTACTTGTATTAACGTTTTCGATGGTCTTGACGGGAGCATTGGTACAAGCAGACTTTTAAATCTTGCCATTATATCAATAGTCAGATATTTTGGATCCACTTGATAGGCCTATACACGATATTATTTTAGAATTTCTATTAATGAAAGCGAGAATAGTTCAATTCACTAAATGATTCTTCTTTCTGTTTAAATATTTACTTACCTATTTCTTTACCATAATGTTTGTAATATGTTGCTTATTTTATATGCTTGTAAGTTTATATGTTTCTTAGTTATATGATATCTACACAAAGTACAAACTTCAAAGTGATTTTCTTGCCAAATAAAATATAGTAAGTTTAATTATGTACCACAAAATATTTAATATTTTTGTTTTTATGTAACTGTAAGTTTTTCTGTTAATTTACGTAAAACTACATAAGGTTCAACTGGCAAATGACTTTCTTGACAAATAAGATAAATTACCTTATATTCTTTCAAATTGTTTTTGATGTTTTTGTACCCTCCTTGTATGTTTATTGTGTTTTATTCATTTTTTGTACTCCATGGATTCTTATTCAATAAACTAATAACGAATATGTTTCGTATTTCATTTGTACTCACTCATACGTTCTATTAAAGTGATTTTCTACTGTGGCGGTATAGGCGTGCCGCGCCACTGTACTGCAATAATTTATTCTACAGCAACTTTAAAAGTTCTACATTAAAAGAGCTTTCGCTTGCTATTCGAAACTTATACAGATGTGTCTGTTGTTATATACGGGTTTTCAATTCGTATTGAATAACATTTTCGTGTTTTTTCTATTTACTGCTTTTTTACTATTCTGAAAACAAATTAACAATATTAAAGTCTTTCAACGTGGCCGTCACTCAGTATACTTACGTTGGCCTCAGATCTATAATAACCTTGTTCAGTTAACCTTGGAAGCTGTCCTTTCTTCCCTCCTTGCACGCCGACCACGCTTCTGCTTGCTGCTGTTACCCCTGTCACCGGCACAGAGATCCTCTGCCTCGCGGAGCACAACCACCTTAACACTTTGGTTTGCCTTTGTTAGGCTATGCGGTTTGTCTTTAACCAGAACGGACGTGGGAAAAAGACATTTTCGAAAATGTCTTCTTTCAAATAAACCAGCTTGTTTTTAACGATAATTATGCTAATTTATACAAAATTTAATTATTCAATTAAATTATAAAATGTGACTAGTTAATCTTATTATGCAAATATTATTAATCAATTTAATCACTGAATGTATCCATTACTAATTAGCATAAATAATGAGACACTATATTTCGTTGTTATTAAAACAATATAAGAAAATTTATCAAACAAATCAATTGACGTTAATGTCTTTTGATGTTAAGGTTTGGAACAATAATGAACGCATAAAACATATATATAACAAATAGAATGCTTGTTTATTACACATTACTCAAGTTAACTCCGAAACACATATATAAATCATTACCTGAAAATACAGTACATTCAGAAACATATAAAACATAAATCACAATATAAATCTGTCTTCGTTGATGGCTGAAAACATAACATACACAAAACATAGGCAAATCAAATATTATTCACCCTAAACTAATGCGTACATTAATGTGTCTCAGATGAGTAGCTTTTATATTCATAATATATTTTAACATTATCTTTACTAAATGATTATACAATTTCTCAAAGGTGTTGGTTCTTGGAAAAGAGACAGAGCAGCAGTATTATTATAATATTAAAATCATGAAGACTTAACTTGACATTTTAGAATATCCAATAATCCATCGGTGAAATTTCCTGCTTACTGGTGACTCCATGTGTGCTCGCTCCGTTGATTGGATGTTTTCACTATCACTTTGAAACTTGCAATGAGAATTCACTCGCAGCGTACGTGGTGTGGTGTTGATGTAACCCGTCTTTACTAACAGTTTATAGAGTTCTGTGTAGTGTAGATACAACCATCATTAGTGGGTTGTGTTCAAATAAAATGTCTATTACAAAGATGCTTCATCTAACTGTTCGTGTTCTACTTAGCTTGGTCGTGAATGTGCGTTATGTTATACACTTGTGTTTATGAATATTGAGTTCTCTTATCGTTCATGAGTCTGCACAACTAGAATAATTAAGTCTGAATCAAGTTAAGTTTATGATACGAATCACAATGTCCGAGGTTGATACACAAAAGTTCTATTATTGAGATGTACCTTCACTTGTTAAAAGTTTCTAAGTTCCATAATGTCGAATAATGAATAATACTTTAAAGTTTATAGTACTGAACTCAAAAGTATAACGATACTTAGATAACTTCGCACGTTCAAAAGTTAAAGTAACTAAGTAAATAAACTGCGCAATACTGAGATAAAATTTTATAAGACTGAGGTAAAATTGTGTAGAACTGAGTTAATAAAACTGAGCACAAAATTTTATGAGACTGAGAGCCCCGTGTACTCTGCAAACGGTTTTCATCAAACGTTTTCTACCACAATGCAATCTTCTGCCTTCCACGCCTTCGGTTGATCCCGATAGGTTCCAGACTTACCCTCTCCTGGGTCACATGTTCCTTCCACTTTGATGATCTTTGGTTTTGGACTCTCTGATTTGCTACCCTGGTTGTCACCATGACAACAGTCCTCTCCACTTACTTCTTCGGAAGATGCTAACCTCTGGTTGGCTGTTGAACATCCCCTGAAGTACACAGCTAAGGACATCGCACTCTTTCTAAGAATATAAAGTAATTGTTCGCCTGTCTGTCAAACCTTTGTTTCGTGAGTTTCCCAAGGTTTGTTGTTACACCCTCGCTAAGAATCCGTTGCGTCCTGTTCATTTTTCAACTTCCACCCCGTTTTTTCTGCCAATTAATAACTTCTCGCTCACTGTCACTCTGAGTTGCCTCCACGATTTCTCGTCGTAAATATAAGTTGTCACTCTGGCGTTGTTTTCATGCTGTGCGACATGGTCGTATGTATTCACTGGGTATTCGCTGTATTGTCTCTGTACTATCGAGACTTTCTAAATCCTTTGTCAGTGAGTATCCAGTATCCCTTTTCTTACGTTCACACGTGTTGGCTTAACCCTACAGCGTCCCCTCGTTACAATTTCTGCGTACTTGTGTCACTGGACTCTGCTCTTTGTTCGGTTTGTTATGATGTCGTAAATTTGAGTTGAGTTTGGTCTGTCAAAGTCGATCCCAATTTCCTTTGTTGCGTTAAGTCAAACGTTGTCTTATTGTCTCGTAGCTGGCGTCGGGTTGACGTGTTCTTAATTGCCTTTATTTATTGCTCTGGTTTGGGTTGGTGACCTGACTGTGTGAGAATACACTGCTCGATCAGAAAATTTATAAATTTGAAAATGTTTGATCGCTATGTGTTTCGTTTAAATACTGCTCTTAAACATTTAAAAAATAAACTTAAAATTGCCAAAAAAAGTAAATAATATTCCCTCGATAAGATTAAGGAATTTTTTGTTGTTGAGATTTTGGGCATCGGACTTATGAACAAATATAACTGACGCTGGTATTCATCATACTGAAGCAGTCAGAGATAATTACCAAACTGGGTCTTTTACAGTCAATCTACGCATTTTGTTCGTCTTTCATTGAACTATATATATATTATAATAAGTACACACATTTTATTATTTTCAAGTACCTTGTAAGGGGCCACCGGCTGTAAGTATGCTGTGTTTTTGTTTTGACTATTGTAGCTTTAACATCTACCTTTACTCATTCACTCTCTCTCACTCTCACTCTCTCTCCTCTTCTTAATTGAATGTTAGAAAGTCTGAACAAAACAGGTTCTTAAGTATAAAAACATATCACACGATTTACAACGTGCAGAATTCTACAGGTCAGTTATGCTCATGCTCAATGTTGCCAGATAACCCAGAGCTTCCAAATTTTATTAACATTCCAGAAAATACAAATTTGGTGGAAATCTTCCAGATTTTGTCTAAGCTTAGTTGTTTAGATGCTATATCGCGTTTCAAGGTTTTTGCTTTAGCTTGTTAGGCGTAAAATCCGGTGTTTCCGTCTAAACCGTGATTAAAACTACTTTCTATAAAAGTTTCTAGTTTCTTCCTTCTGCTCATAACAAACAATTATGAATATCATGCAAACTCAATCGTATAATAGACATTTTGAAAGATGTTTATTCAATTAAAAACTTTCTTTAGACTATGAGTCACAATAAATTCGAAAAATGTTTTTGTTTGAATGCATAATATTAATGCACTACGTGCATGTAAAAATAAAATATAAACTTTGAAATATTAATACAATACAAATACATCATATTTAAGTTATGATTATCGATAAATAAAAACAGTCACTACTGATTCGAGTGTACAGTCCACCAATTTTATTTAACTGCACGGTACATTCCCTCTTCTCTGGTTTCGCAGGATTATATTCATAAAGCGACATATAAGCGTGTTTGCTTTCATGCGCCCCATTTTTTATAGGATAAGAACAGGCTGAGGATATATAAGACAACGTTGGTAAGTGAGTTATTTTTTCTAGTATTTATATATACGACTTGTCCATTTAAGTTTACTTCCATATTTTTGTGATTTCTCAAAACTTCCGAAATTTTCAGTGGACTTACGAAATTTTCAAGTCCTACATTCCGAAATAATTTTTTCAGACCTGGAACACTGGTTCTGATTCAAGTATTGCAGTGTTACAACGTTGTTGTTAACGTTAATTCGTTATTAACACTGTTGGCGTTGAATTTCTGCGAAATAAGCATATTCTGCATGGCGACAGTGCAGTCGCGGTCATCCAGTGACGGTTATGTTTGAGCGAAAATCTTGCAGATGCGGTGTAACAAAAACAAATTATCGCACGGATATTTCATTGCGCAAGATACTTTGTTTTATGAATTATAAAATATTCTCTTTTATAAGGTTACACTCTGTAAAACATAACATATCTTTGCTATTCAGCACACATTAATAACATACAGTCATAAATATCTGAACATACATGATGAACAAATTATAAAATTCGTTTATATTGTTTTTTATTGATTTTAATATCAAAGAAACATCTAAATTACCGTTTGATATTATTCTATATAATTTACTTACGCTTTGGTTAAAGAGTATACAACCACAATGGTTTGCGCTGAAAGTTAGTTATGGCTTCGTGTACCTACTGTTGCAGACTGACTGGATTACACTAAAAACTCGTTTATCCGAATTTGATGGGACCCCGCCCGTTTCGGATAAACCGAAACTTCTATTTAAATAATAATACATATGCAAGTACAGTAACTTTATTTAATAATAATAATTTAAAAGTTACAGTGAATATGACACAAAAAATATAAAACGGCAGCAAACTGTAAATTATAGTTTCTACAGTACTGGAACAGTCCTATTGCTTGTTCGTACAGTAATCAAACATAGTTTTATGTTTCATTGTTAGAAGTTCTGCAGGGGAAGTTTTGTCTTGTCGCTCCAAATACGACAGTAGCTCTTCAAACACCTCTGTATGGTTGACTCCCGTTTTCTCTTTCACATTACTTCGTGTTTATAGTATATGAAAATAATACTTTATGTTCGAAAATACGAACAAGTCGATAATTCGGAGTAACCCTTATCCCAATTAGTTCTGATTATTGACTCTGTACAGTATATCATGTGGAACTGCTTGTCTGTGCTATTAACTATATGTTATAGCGACACGAAAATGCTTTTGTGTATTTTTAAAATATACTAAAAATTGTTTCAGATAAACCGGATTTTCGGATAAATGAGATTCGGATAAACGAGTTTTTAGTGTAGTTACATGCGGAAGTTTGCGCCAGCTCTGTGCTCTGTAATCCCGTAGTAACAGGAAGACCATGAAAAACTGTCTAAATAGACGAGTCGTGTTTTCCCGTAGAAAATTCGAAGTCGGCCGTAAACACAGCAGCGGGTGTTTGGCGGCGGTATCTGCCGCTAAGATAAAGAATGTTTTTTTTTTTTTAATTTGTTGATAGATTCACTGAAACTCTGCTTGACGCAATTAAAGCCTGGCACTACTATAATTTCTAATTTGTGGAGAGCGTACAATGGAGTACCCAAATTATAGGGGATGGATTTTTGCCTCTTGACGGTCAACCACAGTCACAATTATGTAGATTGTGTAAATAGGACACACGCAGTCGATCGTCGTTAACAAGTTATCATACGTATAACAAACCCTGTCTGTCCGTAATACCCCAAAACGTTTCATACGCTACTGAATTCTGGTGCTTAATTAAAACACATTAACAAATAAACGTAAAAGTATTTTCTAAAGGTTGGAATGTTTACTATACTAGCATTTTGAACACCCCCTTAAAAAAGTCGTTCGCTAAAACAATATAATTACACAAAAGTTCTGAGATGTTAAACTTCACTGTGTTTAGAAGCACTGCAAACCTGGTCATTACTTTTGATTTTAAAAAGAATTAATTTTTTGTAACGTTTTGTCCTTAGTGTGTACATATATTCTGCGTTCCCCACACACACATACAAAATAGAGCAATTCAACCCCTACATACAGTAATGCCAGAAAAACCAATGAATGAGCAGTAGTTACAGTTACCCACGAATTTGTATTATCATTACAACGATAACGATGACACCTATGCGCGGTACCGGATTAAAGGGGGGGGGGCTTGCGAGCTAAATCGCCGGGCCCTGCTTGCCGGGGGTCCCCATGCCCTACCATTTAAAAATTCTCATTTTCGAACGAATAAATAAAATTTTATATTTAATCAGTAGGCCTATAAAATAAAAAAATATGTGAGTAAAAATACGGTGTAAGAACAATATTTTGTTTATTATATTTATTAAAAGATCGTTTTAATAAAGTTGTGCAAAACGTGAAAATTTCATACATGGGCCCTGCTCTTAAATAGCCCCGAGCCCCCCATAGCCTTAATCCGGCCATGCCTGTGCGTGTGCGTGTGCGTGTGTGTGCACGCGCACGTATGAGCGGACTCGTAATTTTAGAAAATAACAAATAAACTGAATGAGACTGTCTAGCGAAAACCTAATCAAAAGTCAGTGTTTTGGCTCAAACGATTGCCCTACTTGCCCTATTTCTCGGTTTTGTCAACCAAATCTTGTTAAAAAATGAATCCCGTTAAAAAGATCCCCGTTGAACGGAATCTTAACAAAGTACACTCACCTCGCTGTATAGTGATCTCAACAAACAAAAACAGGTCAGGATTTGGTAAACTGTAGACCAATTTAATTGCTATTGTCTCTACACATAGCAAGATCCTAAGTGAACACAGCTAATAGAAACTTATCAGTCGGCTCGACTGATAAACAACAACAACAACAACAACAACAACAGTATAATAGACAAAGAAGGTGGCTTAAATTCCGTAGTATCTTATCGTTAGGAATTGCTTACCATTTCTGCAGACGGCCGCACTTGTCACTCCCAAGTAGGCTCGACAGATATTTTAAAATATGCTAATTAAATTTTAAAATTTAAAATTAAATTAAATTTCAAAATTCCACTCAGGAACCACTGGCCCGTAATGCCACGAAAAATACGCAGACCCCATTTGTCGCCGCGACACCACGTCATTAACGGATGCTCCACGTCCTAGCCACAAATGCGACAGTTGCCGTTCTGTTTGGTCGTGAACATTGTATCCTTCCTGACTCTGGGCCTGTGAGCATGTTTGCAATGGAGGGAAGAGACCAGTTAGTGGCCGACAATTTTGTGTTAGGTTTAGAGTCATAAAAATGAGCAACAGAATTCTCATACACAGAAAATTTATAAACCAAATAGAAAAATGGGAACGCATTTCTAGAAGAATAAGCATATAAATTAAAGTGAAATACAAACGCTTGAATGTCATAAAGAGTTTATGTTCCAGAAAGCAATAAAAGTTAGGATGTTATAGAATAGTTCACGAACAGCCTTTAAGAATAATTGATCAATATTCGCTGAAGAACCAACATTTCATATAACTGGTTAGACACCAATGCTAATGAAGGTAACACCTTCATTACATTCACGTCATAACAAATATTAAACAAAGACACAATGAAAATGTACAGAATTCTAATGTTGATTGTTGGGAACAGTATAAACATAGCCTACATTTGAAAAGACACGAGACAACGATCTACAGATGTGTTGACCAGTACAGGAATTCAACCATCCCATATCTTACACGCGAGATGCTTCTTAGATTCCACATCAGTTCAATTTGGTGCCATGAAAAACCGGAACGAAACGAAAACTGTATGTTAGCAAATCTCGAGCTTACGTACGTGACGAGGGTTCAAGTCGAAATGTTGTAAAAACTGACTGTACACAGTATTTACATCAAAGCATAATTCTTAAGTAAATCAGACAGAACGAAGTAAGAGAAATACAGAATAGAAGAAGGGCGGGAGAAAATACGAATGAATTAGGAAAAGCTGCAAAAATCCCTTGGCGAGAGAAAAGTAAACAAAAGAAAATGATCTTCATGAAAGACATCGTGGTTCTGCCGAGATAACGACAAAGCACGCGTTGAGAATAAATCACAGTGGACACAAAAACATGCCAACAGCAGACTATTGAGAAGAAAACTCATTAGTCGTAACACAAAAATAAAAGTATATAAGATACTTATCAGACCAGTTGTTACTTATGGAGGCGAGACATGGACGCTGATAAAAAAGGAACAAAAAACACAAGGTAGAGAAAAATCGTTAAGACGGGTTTATGTTCCGGTTAAAGAAGATGACGAATGGGGAATCAGAAATAACCAGGAGATAGATGAGCGATTGAATAACGAAGAAATTGTAAGGTTCATAAAGGCTCAACGGATACAATGGTTAGGTCACCTAGAGCGGATGGAAGATTAGCGTAAGCCAAAGAAAGTTCTGAGTGTGCAGGTCTATAAAAGCAGAAAGAGGGGCCGACCTAGAATAAGATGGTTGGATGATGTGCTTGAAGATCTCAGAAGAATTGATGTCAGGAGTTACACTGAGATGGCAATGGACAGGAGACTTTAGAGAAGATTAGCGTTGTAAGCCAGGGCTCACGTTGCGTTGTAGAGGAGGAGGAGGAGGAGGAGGAGGAGGAGGAGGAGAAGAAGAAGAAGGACGCAAAAACAAAATCCTATAGCACTTTTAAGAAATTGAGGAATGACAGACACGCAAGTTCATCAAAATAGTAAAGATCGATTAATTGAGGCGGTTTTTAAAACAGGTCAAGCACGACATTATAGTCTTCAGAAAGAAAATCTACCGTGTATACAAGAACGATGAGCATAAATGAAAGACTTGTCAAAGGTTCAACGCACAGAATAAATCTGGGTACAAACCGTTTAGCCCAAAAGAGAAAGAAATTGCCTGTCTACTTCAGAAACACCGGACACAATCTCGAATGAAGAAACTATGGTAGCGAGGGACGAAGTAGGGATGAGACGTACAGACTTATACAGCGGGTAAAGAGGGCATCATAAATGACTGTATGAAGTATGGAGGATGTGTGCTCGTTTCTGTGCAACTTACCAATAAAATGATAACGCCACAAAAACCCCGTGAATAGAAAACAAGAGTAATTAGAAGCGCTCTGTGTTCACACAAAAATTAAATATGAATGAGAGAGAGAGAGAGAGAGAGAGAGAGAGAGAGAGAGAGAGAGAGAGAATAGGCCTACTTAGCGAGATGACGAATTTATTCTTTTATTACTGTATTATTATTTCCTAATAATAGATTACTAAGATTACTGTATTATAATCTTGTTTCCTAAACTCAATTTTTTTAAAAATAATTTTAACCAAATATTGTTAGAAAATTACAACGTTTTGACTAGCAAAACACAAGTGCTCATGTCCTTTTTTCACCGTGTACCCCACAAAACTCAAACAAATTACAAGATTACCGAGAGGCCAACCGGCATTTGCGAGGCGTGAAACACATTACGTCATTCTGTTCGACTTGCATTGAAAGAGGAACATAAAACTGTTGATACTTGATTGATTATAAACAACTTCAGCGATAGTTTTGTTTCGTTATCAACACTGTCAATAATGGTCGACATAAGTTATGAACATAGACATAACAAACATAGACGTAAACGATAACCAACAACAGAGCATTCGTTATTAACCCGTATTGCGTACCAAGCGAGAGAAACACCCCTATGTAATTACAGTAGTTATGATAACGAAGTTTTTTTTATGAAAACAAAACAATGAGTTTTCCTACAACCGTTAACGTTAGCAATAAAAGAAACTGTTATCAGTCATAATTTTGTTGTTGTTTAATCTCCACCAATGTACAGTAGTTATGTTGACATGTTTCTGCATGTTCCTTATTGACGCAGACTGACGAATCGAGGGTGATAACCCTCCTGTTGACGAATACGAACTGTGCAACCAATCCAATCCAATCGTGGGCCAGCTGAACTGGACATGCCCTAGTGGTTGCAGTGGCCGGGCAAACCCGATGACTGCCCGATGCTATAGTGAACCTGAGTAGCCATGTGCATGTTTCACGAATGAGTCCTCTTACTTTGGAGGAATGGAGGCTGTTGTTAAGGTTGGTCTGAACCGCAGAGCGAATCGCAACTGCTTTTTTTTTTAACGGATGAAGAGGGAAGGGACCGGCTGTGAAGTATTTCATTTGTTTTTGTCTCATTGCATCACATAATAGACGAATATTTTTGCACTTTTAATTATCGGGAGAAGAAAGAGGATGGGTGGCGGTGATGGGCAGAAGAGTGCTTATGGGGGATCATCGAACAGGGTTCGGGTCGTTTATGTCTTCGTGGAGATGGGCCTTCGACTGTACTAAGGCGGCGGATGTGAGGATAGGACGAGGTAGTTGAAAGAATTATAGTCAATTTGACACCATGTAAAAGTATTACAATGTTACAAAAGACATACGCGTATAATTATTACAGTTGAACGAATGTACTCTATTATAGTAGAAAGATGGAAGAAGCTAATAATGTTCACTTCAAATTTCATACCCTCCAGAACACCCACTCCGGTAGTTGGGGGTCCACACCACATATTCAGCCTAGGGGCCTACTAACACTGCACACTGGTAACATTAACTAGCTGAACGCTTTGCACAAGAACTTATAGGCCTATAATAAAAGAAGTAGTCAGAAGAAACGGATACAGAATAACAAACGTTTTTGATAAGACTCACGAACATGGGGAAACTACAAAGGGTAATAATAAACACAGCAAACGCTCAGGACAATGACGTACGCAGGGGGAGCTTAGGGGCTCAAGACCCCCAACCACAAAAATGTAATATGCACTTCGTTAATTTACTTGAGCTCTCGTTTAAAATTACAAAATTGCATATTTTGACCGATTCGGATGGGGATATAAAGATTAACAAAATAAGTAGTTTATAATAACAATAAAATTATTACTTCAGATATAATTTATAGTTCATTGAGCGGTGTATTACGCTGAGTGTGACATTCAGTGAGCTACCTGTTTTCTCTCTCTCTCGCTTTCATTCACGCCACACCGGCCACCGGCCACTACTACCAGTGAGCCCTTAGAATTTTTACCTAAATATTAAATAATATTTTTATGAAACTTAAATAAGTACATAAACCTTTTTCATAAACTTTATTCCCAGTGTTACTGGCAGTAATGTATAAAATATTATAGTCTAATTGTAGTAAAATGAATCTGTTGTTGAATATTACAAATGAACATAAAAAATCAATTAAAAAATATTTAGTTTTTGAAAGAAAAAAGTAATTTTTTTTAACTGATTGATTAAAAAATAGAATGAGACATAAGTCCCCCAATCATGAATAATACATTTTTAATAAAGAAAATGTGAAACTTATTCAGGGCCGGATTAAGGTATCTTGGCGCCCTAGGCTAATTATATTTTAGCGCCCCCCTCACCTCCCATAGGCTACTCTTACGTTTATTTCCAAGGGGCTGAATGAAGCTTTAAACACCCTACAATATATTTCTAGTTAGTAATATTTCAAATACCTTACTGTTTTTGGAAATAGTCTCAAGAATTGAAAACTGAGGCTATTTTTCAGAGATTGTTTTAGAGTTATACCTTCAACCATTTGTAGTTTGCATGGCTTGAAAGTTTACACCGACGCGCCCTCCAGCGGGTAATAAATAAAACATTTGAGGACTTCATAAGCGACCCTCCCCCCACCACGAGAGTTTCCAGACCTGTATATACGACCGTGACTACGACATAACGACATCGACATAACCATAACCAAAATGTTTGTTTTGAATGAGCAAATATGAGCGATACCGAACTTGTCTGCAATGAAAAGGGATGGATGTGAAGGTGAAGGGGGTGGAGGTGGATGGAATAGATAACGTGATCGGCAATTCCACGAAAGTCGGGCGGCGGCATAGTTCTATGTGCGCCGGCCGCCGATGACTCATAACCGGAGAAAACAGTTTGGAAAGCACTTCTATTATTGATGTACAGTTTTACCATAATTTCTCGCAAACGGGAACCTGTGTTCAAAATGAACTCAAATTTTATCCTTGTAATTTATTACCAATTTTACATTTAGCTGTAAAATTTTATAATTTTTTAGCTAAATTTTTGCGCCCACCAAAGTGCCCCACCCTAGGCTACAGCCTAGTCAGCCTAATGGTTTATCCGCCCCTGAACTCATTGAAAATAATACGCCTATTAATAAATTTTAACAATTAACTGGTATATGTACAATATCTTATACTATAAGTTGTAGAAGAGTAGGCTAATATATGAACTGCTAAGGTTCAACCCCCCCCCCCCAGATTGATTTCTGCGTACGCCACTGGCTCAGGAACATAAAGATCTAGAATAGAAACAAGATGCCAGGGTACTTGGAAAACTTGTCAGTAACGGAACTGTTGTTAGAGATATGAAACATGTGGCCACAAAATAGCCTTTGTTACCAACTCATATAGTACAATCATGTTTCAGCAAGACTAGGGTCACAGTTAGGATTGCCAGACGTCCACCAGCTTTAGCCAGACATGTTTGGCTTTTTACAGTTTAGTCCGGCTAAAATTATGCACGTCCGGCCTGTCCGGATTTTGTTAGGCTTTTTGTCTTACAAATTTGCACGTAGTATGATAAAAGCATAGGTGTAACTTGGGAGGGGCAAGGGGGGCACTCGCTCCCCCAATGTTCCAAGCATTATGAAATTTTGTTTCCAGTTGTTATAAATAAAAACTAACAAATAGTCAAAGAGGAGACAATTTCTTTGCTTGCGAGCACAGTAAGCACTATTTATCAACGTCTGTACTGTTATCAGACGACTAGTTGCCATTAATTTATTATTCTTATTTCTTTCGGAGAAACTTGTAAGGGGAATGTTTGACAGATTTAAATGATAGCCTATACGTCAAAATAATATTTCTGTTCGAAAAAAAAAACAAACGCTAGAGACCATTTTGTGACAGTGTGCCTAAAGGAGAGGATGCGTTTACGAAAACTGGGTATAAGAATTGGAAGAACTGAAATTGTTTATGTTTATAGGCCTACATTATATTTGTTCTAGGTAAACATAACTGGAAGTACAACTTATGAAGAAAGGTTTGTTGATCATCAACATTAAAAAATGAAATTGTCCCTCGTTTACTAACTAACAATTATTACTAAACTTTCTAATTTTGTATATATTATATTTAATTTAATTTATGTGTGTCGTCTCACTACACACTTGAATTTATGAAGCTTTACCCTGGCCCCCCCCCCTATAGTTAGGCCTCAAGTTACGCCCATGGATAAAAGTATAGTACAGTATAGATTTTTATTTCCTTTCCTTTCAGTATGTTTAGGCCTTTGATGATATTACTGTTTATCATCAAAGCCGCCGCTCTCATTTATGTGAACTGGCATTGCCAAATCAAAGAGGCAGCCGTAGACTACTCAGCGGTGTCAACACTAGCCATTGTTTCGATTTCTAAAAAAACGTAAAACATCTTATTGCGTTACTATCTCTATGTCGGCGTTGTATTTGTGGTATCTAAATTTTCGACCTGTCCGATAAGAAACAAAAATAGGCCTATATGTACGCAAGCACCGGCTTTTCGGATTTATTAATCTGGCAACCCTAAACACAGGACGTAACAGAACGTTGAGTGACGGGTGCTGTGTATGTGGCGACAATCCGGCGAGCTCCTTTTCCCGCCCAGCTCGTAAAAACGCAGCTGCGAAATCCACACAAACGAAACTCACAAAGTTCGGTTATTAAACAAACGACTTCTCAATTTTCAAACCTTTTGGGTGACGAATGCCGCCACAGATTCGACAAAACACACCAAGTCGCATTCCTTCACGTCCCAACAGAACGATTGGTCTGGACTCTATGGAGGTCACAAAAATCGATAAACGTGTCACAACAAGGGCAGCGTTCTGCGTTAACGAACAGACGGAATTCACATAAAGTCATATTTCCCTCCACACCCCACAGCGTTGTATTATTGCGTCGTTATCCCCGCCGACACGTGGCACGTTCATAGCAACCAATCAAAACAGTCAGCTGTTCTGCGTAACACATTATTTAATGTTCAAACTCTAACACGATTGCTTTACATCCGTAATTCTGCCGTCAGGTTTAACGCTTGCGCGCGCACGTGTTTGTGGTGTACATATTTTCTTTTTAGCGTAGCTTACGTTAATCGTTCTTACAAAAGTGTTGTATATTTTGTTGATAACGTTGTCTTTCTTCTTCTTCGTCTCTGTACTACATGGCTTGGGCTATAACCCGTTCCGACTTCACAGTCTCTGACCATTTTTTCCAAGGTCTTCCACGATCTCTGTTGAAGTATTCGAGTAAACTAAATTTTACATGGAAGGCTTACCAGCCCCTCGCACAACCCCCAACCTGAAGGGTCAGGTGCATTGATTTCGGGGCACACAACTCCCAGACCGGCCGCCTTCTCTACGGCTGTTGAGCCCGGTCTGCCCGATGTTAATTTTGGTTCACCCCGGCTATTTTATTTCACCGGCACCCCAGTACATGCAGAGCACTCCACCTCTCCACCACCTAGGGTGGGGCCCGATGGGGGAGTAGTAAACCTCGCCTAGGAGTAGTAGGCATACCGTAGAGCAAAAGACCAACTTTGCAATACGGCTAGCCCCCACACTTCAACAGGATCCAGCCCCACACAAAAACGTTGTCTTTTGTATAAAAAATAATAACTGAAGATATCACTAAACTGTACGCCAAAAACGTTTAGGCCTCCACTTTAATTTTTGTGAGTAAATACTTGGGGGCGTGCGAGTGTATAAGTATTATTATTTATGTGCGTTAATATTTTCAAGCACCCAAAATGTTCAAATTACCACAAACAAATAACAGGCAATTTAGTACCATTATACACAATTGAGGAGTTGCATGCGATAAGGCCTAACTAACAAAATGACGTTTACAGACAATGCGTTTCAAAATGCTTAAACTTACTATACAGAAATATTATGACATGATGTACAGGGGCATTTTTGTTCAGGATTATATTTAGGTTAGATCGATAATGTAACTGAATCATTGTCAAATTCAAAGTAAAGAAAAAACAAAAAAAAAACAGTTTCGTGGTCCTTCCTTGCTTTCAATTATGTTAAAATATTTGTCAAATTTATTTTTTCAATTACCTTCATAGCTCCATACAAAAAGATAAAATAAACATAAGACAGAATAATATCAGAACAAAAACTACTTATTTAACTTATAAAAAACAGTTTCCACGCAATGTCTTTGCCGGTTCTTCCAGTTCAATTTAAACAACTTCATTATCTTTACTGTTGTCGCTTCTCTCATCATCTTCTGTGCGAATATTTTGTAAATGTGGAGCCTTTGTGAGAACATGTCATACCACTTCTTAAACGACTCGCCGAGAAAGTGAAACAAAACTTCGAATATCTTTTTATTCTTTTGCTGGTTTAATGCCAACAGCTTCGCATTATGACAATGGTAACATATAAGGAAGACATTATTTCTCTGTATATTGGAAACGATGATTAGATATTTCGGAAGTTGTGTACGTTAATCCGGGATATAACTGAATTTTGAAAGTAAAGGGTTTGACCGAGGTTTCAGCTTACCAAAAACTATACGAAGGGAGTCACATTGTTGTCTGGTGATGGAATATTGACATCAAACTTCGTAGGCACGCTAACAAAGGAATGGAGTAAAAATTTTTACTTACTTTACTTTTTGTTGTAATAGAACAATTGTGTGAGGCAGAGACTTAAAGCATAACACCAAAAATTTGCTAACTACTGCACTGGTTTTTTGGTTAAATTTATAAGCATAATGCCTAAATGACAAATGATCTGGCCCCAACTCTTTAGGTTTATGTATGATTCCATAGATATTTATAGCGACACCTATATGTAATATTATGAGCAACTGAAGAGAGAGGCACTGGATAGAACACCATGGAGAGCATGGTTCAGCTGAAACCTGTCTTCGGACACGATGGTACAAATTACTTTTCCGAAATTTGCATAGCGGTAATAGTTGCTAGTGACCACCTGAGCTCTGGCAGCCACAAAACTTGCAAAAACAGCATTTTTTGTGCGTCTACGTAAATTCAGACCAAAACTAGATGCGAACGTGGAAAATCCGCACAAATTTTTTGTTTCGAAAAATGTGCAAAAAACAATTATGTGATCCAAATAATGTAAAACGCGGTTTTTTCATTTTCGGCGTGGAATCCAAAATCTAATTTAGTTGCGTACACGGTAAATAAGGTAGTTTCTTGACGTAAATAAAGTAAAATTGCTGTTATGTTAACATGCAAACTAACTATTAACCTTTCTTGCTTTGTGTAAAATCCACGTAAAGAGAACAACTCGAGGTAAGGCAGGATGGCCCTTGCTTGTTACGATACATGTCTCCCTCTTTTGTCACACAACTCGTTTTCCGCTAGTAGCCTACTCGTTTTTACACTAACACTCGGTTTTTGTTCAGACCACTGGAAAAGCAACCAACTCAAAGCGGCACTGTGTTCAATGCCATACCGTTATAAGTAATTATGCATTTTTTCGCAAATTGCAGATAAAAAGTGCGAATTTTTCGCGTCCCCACCTAGTTTTGACCTGTAGATTTTGTAGAAACAAAAAATGTGGTTTTTGCAAGTTTTTGTGGCTGCCATAGCTCAGGTTGTCACTCGGAAGTATTACACTTTTTACAAGTCTCTTAAAATTTTGAGTTCCGTTTTTGGTCCATGGTGTTATTAAATTAAAAAAAAATCCACAGTAAATGCCACATTTGGATTTGGATTAAAATTCTCTTTTCACTAACTGCATTTTTACAATTAAAAAAAAAAATTGATCACTTTTTGCCTTCGTCTCCTAAAATTTTGAAATTTCAAAAAATGAACACTATATTCAGCTTTTGGTTAATATTCTCTTTAACTGGATTCTCCACGTGGGTTTTTGCTTTTTTTTTACTGTTTTGACCGCTACACATTTTTACCTTCCGCTCCTATTTTTTTGTTTCGTTTTGTTTGTTTGGGGGGGGGGCGATCAATCTTAAAAACAACAGGGCTCTGTAGAGTCCTTAGACGGACACGTCTACTAAGTTCTATGAAAATCGGATTAGCATTCGAAAGTTCGGAAACACGCTCCAAAGAGACAGATACAGAAAATGCCAAATGCCAAACGATCGAGTTAAAAACGACAACGGGCTTCGGATCGTTCAATTAAGATTTTACACTTACTTTCGGTCTGAGTTTTTCGGTGGTGGTCCACACGATTGTCAAGAATGTTTGACGGACCGCCAAGGGGAAAATCTGAGAAACAACGATACAGAACGTTAATCGATTTACTTAATTCAAGCTTTTTTTGTACGTATGTTAATGTAGGATGTTGAATACTGCCGAAACAATTGTAGCGTTCTAAATTTGGTATGCGACAAAATCTCGTGTAGCTTATTTAAAATATATTTATCTTTTTTCTATTAACTTCATTATAATCCAGATGTTTCTAACAGTATTCAGTTTTTTCAAGGAGGATTCGCTTGCTATGAGCCATAACTTCAGAAAAGGAACGTGAGTGAAGTTATCCTTTACACAGGAGTGAACACGGTTTCAAGTTTATATTAGCAGTAATTTTCCTGGAATCCTTAATTTTCAACGGAAACAGGTCGCGAAAAGTGACAATTCTGAATAGCGTTTCAAATAAATTCATCTCGCTTCAACTTTGAACCAAACTATTAAACGTTATCACTTTCTACTTGAATGAGAATAATCTGGCGGTCAACGAAATGTGGTCCTTATTTACTAAATTAATTCACATCTTAGAAATTATATTCCTTCAGCGTACAAAATTAAAAGTCTCTCAAAACATTACGATAGTTTTAAGAGGTGCGCTCAGTTGCGTAGTACCTAGAATTTTGCTTTGGGGAGGGGGTCCGGGGTCCGGTCGAGTCGATTTCACACAAAAGAGAAAACAAGTTAAGACTTACTAAAAATACTACCTTTAAAATGACTGAAAAACGAGTGATAACATCCTGAAATCAATCCCATTAAAGTAAACGGCAATAACAGAATAATAATATGGATTACTGAAATATTGTTTAGAACAGCAGTCGGCAACCCTGCGCCCGTCGATAAGGTTTGACGCGTCCGCGAACCAATTTGTAATTTTCTTTTCTTTTCAACGAAGGAACACACCCGCATTGTACCTGCTTGAAGTATTGTATTATAAAATAGTACCAGCCATTTACCGAACCTCGTCTTCCTCCAATACGATTGTCGACCTTTCGCCCAGAGTCTGTAAACACCTTTCTCCCCAAAGTGATTTTTTTTAAGTTTTACATTTCTGTGCATTTTATGAAAATAAATAGTGTAATTGTGGTAAGTTCTTTAATTTATTTTTATTAAAACGTTTTCCTGTTTAACCATTTTTTCGTTTAAAGTTTTGTTAGTTTTAACGTGCGTGTTCAGTGTTCATGATGACAAATTGTTGATGACCTACACCTAATGTGAAAACTTTTCACAACACAAATTTATAAGAAAAATACTGGAAAGCTTTTTTTCATTCGGTGTTCCACGTCGCTAAATATAAGCTCAAGGGTATTATAAAGCGACAGTTAATGTTTGTAACGTCCGGCACCTTTCTATTTTCAATTGCTGGAGTGGGGAGGGGTGCATCCATCAAACTGTTCCTCAGTTATATATGCGCCCCCATAAATTCAAAGATTACCTAGGACTGGTTTAGAAGATAGGCCTACTTACTAAGTGAACTGATTTTCCTATATTTAATATTTAATTCTTGGATTTCGTTGTCCATGACGTGTCCGTTACTTAACTCAATATCACTATAGTATTGACGACTCGGAACACTCATTTTTTTATAAGTAAAAACGTAAAGTTTTACCTTACAGCCTAAACCGGCTTTCACCTTTAGAAGGCTTCATCAGAGGCTCCGAGTCGTCAATACTATAGTGATATTTAGTTAATATTTAAAACGTAGACGCAAATGCTTTGTAATAAACCAGTTTGTATACCGGTATTTGAAAAAATAGTTACTAGCTGAAAAACACAGCTGAAAAAAAAGAGCCTACAAATTAAGAGATTAACAAAGTTCAACTTTTTTCGATCCTCCGGTGGGGTGTGGAGTCCAGTCCCGTTCCCCCGTAAATACACCCGTGGGTACGCTAAGTAATTGTAACGTTTAATGTGCTGCGTTTTGCGGGAGTAATTTCCAAAAAAAGTACACAGTAACGCAGGTGCTGGTAATGTGCACCCATGTAAAATCAATTTCTTACGATTAGTCCTACCTGTACTTGTGACGCCGAATCCGATAACCTCTGACCGCCGGCCGCTACGATAACGTCGGAACACAACTGAGCTCGTAGACCCACACTAACACTAACTACAGCTGCATACAACACAGCTCCCCACTGCTAACTTGACGCGTTCTCCTTCTTCAAATCTGCTTTTACCGGAGAATAGTTGGTTTTCACTGGCGTGTCTCGTCCAAGTCATCCTGACCAAACGTACGAACCATCAGTTACTCTCTATTGTCTCCATTAATGGAATTGGTTTCATTTCTTCTCAAATATACTTCTGTTTCTGATAGTATTTTATAGTCTAGACGATTATCAGGCCCTTAGCCGAGAGGGGGATGTCGTCTGCCCTAGTATAAACTACTTCCCCCAACAATTTTTTCTTATATACATATAGTTAAGAGTTTCTTTGAAATGCTGATATAACTTAACAAGTTACTTAATCCAGCTGCGACTCTTGATTTAAAATTTTTAAACACGCATTTAGTATCCATCCATATGGCCTACGACGTTTCGTTTGTCGTTTGGTTTCAATTTATAATCTTTAATCTTTTATTAAATTAAAAAATATGTATTGTAGCATGTAGCATATAGCACTGTAGTAGCGGGGCGTCTTTGTACCCGGTGCATGACTGCAGCATCTGGGTCGAGCCCAATGGCTGCCTGAGGATAAACTTAGAGCTGGTACATTCGACAGGTGTCTAGAACTGGAATGGACAACCGCCAATCAGTTAACTGAGAAGGCGAGGGAGAAAGGTTTCATATTTATTTATTTTTAAAAATTTTGTGCAATCGGTGGGCACTGCCGCATTGACGGGTTCAGATGACAGATGTCACCCGTTCCCAGCCTGCGTGCAGACGCCGTGAGGCGTCGGTCGCTCCCCGCGAGGTGGAGAGCCTCCGTGCCAGTGATAGCGCGTAGCAGCGACATTCAGCGCGGTCGGCATACTAGGAAGGGAGGAAAGAGACAACTTTACGGGTAAATTCTGGGGCATGGTCAGATGTTAAAGATTCAGGTTGTTTTGTAAATTATTTACATTTAAGGCGGGTCATCGAGAATCGCCCGAGGGCGTTTGACCCGGACAGGGGAAGGTGGTTGCGTGGTGCTGATGGTTCTCAGGTAGGGAAAGGATGAGGTCTCAGCTGCGGCAAAGAGAGTCGCAGCTAACGACCAGACAAAGGCAGAGAGAGTAGACACTCGAAGACCTCCTCGAATTACACTGTTTCTAACAAACCAAGGAGATCCCGACAAGGAATGGAGGGTTCTGGATTGGAAACTTTCCAGCCTACGCCTGTTGGTGGCGGAGATAAGTGACCACCAAACAGGTGCCGCATAGGACAATACAGACCGGAGAAACAATAGATAGAGGGTAACTTTCGTGCGCGGCGCCAGGGGGCTGCGGCACGCGAGGTATGGGTAAAGTTTGGCTCGGACGCCGCGAGCCTTGGAGAGGGTATCAGTCACGTGGGCGTTGAAGTAAAGACGCCGGTCGAGCCGAACGCCTAGATACTTCACCGACTCTTTGTAGGCGATAGGCCTCCCTTCCAGGGAGAGGGGCTGGCATCGGGAGATGGATTTACGAGTGAAACAGATCGCTTCGGATTTCTCCGTATTGATCGTCACCCGCCATTTCCGTAGCCAGTCCGGAAGCTGGTCCAACTGACGCTGCAGTTGTGAACTCGCAAAACGCGGGGACACAGAGCTGTAATGATACATTGCATCGTCAGCGAACAAAGACAACGTGACTCCGGGCAAGACAGGCAGGTCGTTCGTGTACACAAGGTACAGAACGGGGCCGAGAACAGATCCTTGAGGTACGCCGGCGGCGACGGGACGAACTGTAGAGCAGGTTCCGTCGACGCTCACCCTGAAGTTTCGGTCGCTGAGATACGATCGGAGGAAAAACACTATGAACGATGGTATGGGGGAATTAGCAAGTTTGAAGAGAAGACCTTCGTGCCAGACTTTATCGAAGGCCTTGTGCTCACGTCCAGCAGCGCGACGGCCGTAGCCGCTCGCCTGTTGGTGGCGTCAGAGAGTTGCGTTACCACGCGGACTAGTTGAAGAGTGGTCGAGTGCTCGGCGGGGAAAGTACTGTAGCCGGAGACAAGAGTTGAACAGCTCGAGCACGAGGTCAACGCCTGAGGCCGGGAGATATTGTAATGCAGCGGCCCCGATCCGGTCAGGACCGGGGGCGCGACGGCGGTTTAGTCGGCAGACAGACGAAACGAGTTCGTCTCTGTCGAACGGGAGGTCTGGGCCAACGGGAGGGTGAGAAAAATAACCAGATAGGAAGTCCCGGACTTCTGCCGAGTGGGCAGGGTCCGAGACGCCTCGATGAACGGTAAATTACGACTCCATGCAGTCAGCGAAGACCTCAGCCTTGCCTTCTGATGAAGACACAATCCCGTTCGGGGTTTCCAGCGGGTTGCGAGTTCTCTTCTCGCGGGTCAGTCTACTCACCGCTCTCCAGACGGAGGCGTGTTCGACTTCAAGAGACTCAAGATATGAGTCCCATCGATCAGATTTACGTCCCGCAGTAGCTGCTGGACGTAAAGGGACTGTTGTTGAAATAGTCGTTTAACAACTGGGTCAAGGGTTCTTTGCCATCTGCGGCGGAGCTTGCGCCGTAGCCAGATGGCGTGGAGTACTTCCGGATGTAAGGCCGAATTACGATGATTCACCTCGAGTACGTAGGTGTGTCGATCCATGATACTTTGGACCAATTCCTGAAGATTTGTGGCGCGGAGATCCAGATCGTCACGAGTGACGTTAGGGTCCGCCGGGAGAGATGGTAACCGTCGAGAGAGCTCGTCATGATAGGAGCGCCAGTTGACTCTCCTAACAATCTGAGCGGGAAGTCAGGGTGACGCCGACAGCTCTCGAACAGTTATAACAAGGGGATTGTGATCGGACGAAAGATCCGACACAGACGAGACCTCGATGTGACTGGCAACGTTCTTGACAACTACTATGTCAAGAACGTCCGGCCGATGGCCGTGAAAGGGGAAGTAGGTAGGGTCTTCAGGGCCGATGACATTAAGTGCCGGGTCGCCAGAGACGAACCGAACAGAGAATTTCCATAGGCGTTGGCAACGCGGCTGTTCCATGATGGGTGTTTGGCGTTTAAGTCGCCGGCTACAATGGTTGAGAGGGGGTGGACGAGGAGGGCGTCCCACTCCTCTGGCTGTGGCAGAGTTCGCCGGCCAGGCCGGAGGTACGCAGAAACAACGGGCAATTCCGATCCGCCGGCGTCCACCGCCACCGCGCAGCCTTCAATAATAGATGTATCTAGAGGAGGCAAGAGCCTGTGGGATATCCGCCTGTGGACTAAGACAGCTGTACCCCCCGAGGGGGGACAGCGAGGCCGTAGGGGACGATCCTGACGATAACAGACATAGCAGGAAGGGAATGAGAGTGGTAATGAGCCAGATGAGTCTCGGAAAGAAGTATGACATCAACATCATACTCCGTTACGAAAGTCAACAGTTCACATCGTCTGGGGAGCAACCCAAAGGCGTTCCACGCAACGATCCTCAGGCTATTAGCCATTCAGGGGCAGTAGGGGAAAGAGGGTAGCTAAAGACTGGAAGATCAAGGTAAGCACTGTGGTCGTGTCGCGAGCAGTCCTTATAGATGCAACAAGATTATCTGCCCAGGCAGTCAGGGGATCCGCCGACGCCCGAGAAGATTCTCGGGACACCGGAGGACAAGCCTGACTGGCTTCGACAGGGGTAGCAGATGGCGCTGGGCTGACGGACTGAGTAGTAGACTGCTCGCTGGGAGGTTGAGGTTGATGACTGGGGGCGAGTCGAGCCCACGGAGTTGGCACAGGTAGTACCTGTGATGTAGGTCGGCCGGCGGAGTTCCGGCGACGACGAGAGCGCTTAGACTTACCCGGACGGGCTGGAGGTTGGACAGATTTAGCGGCCATGGCTGCGTAGGAAGGTGCGGGCGCTCCCGCAGGCGCCGGGGTTGAGGCCGCTACAGGCGGCGCCGAAGCGACGACTGCAGGCAGGACAGCGGCACCGGAAGCAACCGGAATTGCTGCCGGGACCTTGGCAGATGAACTAGTGAGAGGTGGGAATTCCTCTCGTCGGTTAGGGCCAGGACCAGCTACACGGCCAGCATGTGCGCCAGGGCGCACAGGAGGTCGCTGCGGTTTCATGGCGGCGATAAAGTTTGGGCAGCCTCGGTTATTAGCCGGGTGGGCTCCGTCGCAGTTGCAGCATTTAACTGTATACCCCGTCTTTGGCTTATCACAGCCACGATGAGGCTCAGCACAACGCACGCAACGCGGTGGCTGATGACAAAAAAGACTGCTGTGGCCGAACCTCTGGCAGTTAAAACACTGCGAGGGGCCAGGCCGCGGGTCAAATGTTCGGACTTGCACCCGTAGGTGCAGAAGATTCTGGAGAGTGTAAATCTCCTCGAAAGGGCCTACTTTCAGTAATTTTACAAGAAATCTGTTTACAGGTCTGCGATCTTTACCCTTGCCAACATGCAGGACGCTTACCGCAGTCGGCGCATAGCCGAGCGCAACACGTTCCTGCCTGATGGCATCAGGCTCAGTAAAGGAAGGTATTCCCGACAGAACGACCTTTATTTCGCGTTCTGACGGGAGGGCAAAAGTATGAAAAGAAATGTTGCGCCCTGTCAGGAATGCCTGAACAGAGCGGAAGTCGGGAATCGTAGCAGTCGCCAGCTTCAGCGAGGCACCTTGGCACCTCGCCTCGACCTTGACCGAAGGGAGAGCCAGGGAAAGGGAACGAAGCAGTTGTGTGTAATTCCTATTGTCAGGAATTACAATAGGAGGAATGCGTGGGGAAGACACAATTTCAGGTGTATCATACTCACGCTGAGTGCCGCTGTTACCATGAGTCGAATGCTGCTGTGCAGCTGAAGCTGGCGGCGGAGTTTGCGCCAGTTTTCGCTTGCGCTTGGCACATTTGCCTTGCACAAGCGAGAACGTCCCCCGACCCAACACTACACATTGACACAGCACTTTGAACACTTTCACAATCACTGTCACCACTATCGTGGGGAAGAGGCGTAGAACGGAACCCGATTGAACATGTCTCCATTAAGGAGGCAAGCGGCGCCGGCAGACGACTGGGGGTTGCGCGGCCCGCCCGAAGCGCGGGTCGCTAGTAGTGCAGTGTCCCGAGTCTCAGAAAGGACTCCTGCCACTGGGTCTGTTTGAGTTAGTTATATATGTTTTACCTAATTATGGGAGGGTCTGAAGCGACCTGGGATTGGTGGATTATACCACCGGGACTAATAAACGAGGTCGCTTCCAGGACTCACCTGGTCGGGGGGTGTATTTACCAAGTCCGGCAATGAGGGAATTGTGGGTCACTCTGTCGGAACAAACATAGAATCTACGCGCCAGGCGTTTCACAGTGTCATCAAAAGAGCGGACACCGAGTCCTCTCCTCAAAAGACGAGAAGAGTACCTCCGGGGGAGGTAACGCGCAAGCTTCAGTCCCGGTCGAGTACGCGCTGGAGCGCTGTTCTATGACCACGAGCCAGGTATCCCCAAACAGGACAGGCACACGGGCAATCATAGGTAATCACGGGCAACACGTACGAGTTGACTATGAGCTTACCTAGCCGGGGGGCATTGCCGGATTAGATAGCACGGGCCAGAGTCTACTGAGTTGCGCCGAAGCGCGTTGTCGGATATACTGTGTATGGGTTCGCCAGGTGAGTCGGGAGTCCACGAGGAGCCCAAGGTACTTGACGCTATTGGTCCAGGGTACCTCGACGGGGCCTACTTTAAGCGGCCGAGGCCGCTTGCGTTTACGCGAGATATTACCGCGGCACTCTTGGAGGCGTTAACGGCAACTCTCGAGTCGTCGGTCCACCCGACATACGCGTCGAGTTGGCGCTGGAGCTTGATTGCCGCATAACTTGCGTTCGGCTCTGAGGCAAAAGCCGCAGTGTCGTCCGCGAACAGCGACAATTTTACTCCAGGAATTCGGGGCTGGTCGTTGACAAACAGCGAGAACAGGAGAGGCCCAAGTACACTTCCCTGAGGGACACCAGCGGTAATACGCCTCTCCGAAAAGAGAGCGTAGTCTATTCTCACTCGGAAGCTACGGTCTCGCAGAAAGCTGCCGATCAAGTGAACGTAGCAATCTGGGAGAAGGACTTCCGTTAGTTTGTAAAGGACACAATCGTGCCACACGCGGTCAAAGGCTTTCTCTACGTCTAGGAAGATCGCAGTCGTCTGTTTGCCCTGGCAGCCAGCCTCGGTAATGCATTCCACTAGACTCATCAGCTGATGAGTCGAGGAGTGCAGCTCACGAAAGCCGAACTGTTCGGGGATCAGCACGTCCAGTCTTTCTAGGTGGTCGCGGATCCTACGCTGGATCAATCGCTCGAAAACCTTGGACATCGCGGACAAGAGGCTGATGGGTCTGAGGTTTTCCACGCGAGAAGAATTCTTTCCCGGCTTGGGTATCACTATAACTGTAGCCGTTTTCCATTTCACCGGAAAGTAGGCCAGTCTGAGACATATATTGAACAGATCAGAGAGGAACTCTATTCCTCGCTTCGGAAGGCAATGGAGTGCGGAATTCATGACTCCGTCTGGGCCAGGCGCCTTCCGAAAATTCAGCTGAACAATCCTCTCAGAGACCTCCTCCGGGGAGATGGGCTCCGGCTGGACTGTGATACCGGCCGATAGAAAGCGCTCTACCTCGCGGCAGATTTGCTCAGTGAAGGCCGGGTTCTTGGATGGGTTGGGAGCGAATTGTCGCTCTAAACTGTCAGCCAAGAACTCTGCCTTCTCGAGGGGGCGTCCAAGGGGTTGACCGCCGGGTCCGACCAATGCGGGGAGAGGCGCGCGTTTACGCTTTCCCGTTAGGGTACTGGGAATCTGCCAGACATTACGGTTCTCGGCAGGGCCATCCATCTGTGTTATACCTAGCTCCCAGTTACGTCTACGGAACACCAGCATGTCACGACGCAACTTGCCGGACGCTCTGTTAAACGCAGCCTTGTCAGCCGGGTCACGAGTCCTCTTCCAGCGTCTCCGGAGGCGATTCCTCTCGCAAGCGAGCTGAGACACCTCTTCGGGGATCCGCTGATAGTCGGGGGTGAGCCCCGGCTTCATCCGTGTGGACACGTCTACCGCCGAGACAACGGCTGTGTCGAATAAGGCAACTGCCTCGTCGACATGCTGGGTAGTGTCGAGTGGTATATGCTCAGGTAGGCGGTGACTGAACGCCAGGCCAAAGCGTTCCCACTCGATTACCTGCCGCTCGTCGCGGACGGTAAAGTTCTGGGTAGCTATATGCACACTGATGGGGCAATGGTACGAGGACAGTTCCGAAATGACGGAGACGTGGACCGGGCAATAAACGCCCCTGACCGCGGCAATGTCCAGTACATCAGGGCGGGATTTAGCCCTCGAGGGATAGTATGTAGGCCCGGTAGGACTCATGACTGTGACCCGAGCCGCATCAGCATACCTGCGTAAGCGGGCCCCATTTAGGTTCACCAAGCGGCTTTTCCAATCAGGGTGCTTACAGTTCAGGTCGCCCACGAGGATTATCCTTCTGTGTGGGCCAAAGACGGCCTCCAGATCGTTCGACAGGAGCTCCGATTGTGGAGGCTTGTATGCGGAAACCACGAGTAGACCGCCGAGAGCACCATGGTGCTCAACCGCGGTGGACTCGAGGTTCCGCCGCTGGGGTAGGACAACGCGGTGATGGCGAAGACTCGCCTTCACCGCGATGGCGGTGCCCGCTCCTGCGCGATCCGACCGGTCGTCCCGGTAGCACACGTAGTTGGGTAGTCGGAATCAACGATGCGGGGTCAGGTGCGTCTCACCAAGAAGAAGCACATCGGGCTTGTGACGGGCGACGAACTCTAAGAGCTCAGAATGCCGGGAGACGAGACCGTTGGCGTTCCACGCCACGAGCTCGAGGTCTCGCTTGAGGGATTGCCGTGGTTGTCCGTTGTTCATAACAGACCAATAACACGGCAGGCTTCCACCAAGAGGAGAAATTTATCTTGGGGCGAGGCTGATGCCAAGCGTTCGTTGATTTTGCGGAAAGTTTGGGCTACTTCGGAGACGACGGCGATATAATCGGTAGATGAATGGGGAGAACGCTTGGCGGCAGCTGCATAGCTGCGGCGGGGCGAGTCGGTGGAAGCGTTGGGGGCAGGCTCTGGAGCGGGTGGTCGCTCTGGCTTTTGGTGGACAGGCTTGGGTCCAGTGGCAGGTATTGGCTGGCCCGTGTTCTTGGCCTGAGGTCTACTTTTCTTTTTGCCTGATCTGGGGTAGCGAGGCTTGGGTGGCGGCGGCAGTGGAGGATCAAGTTCCTCATCATCGTGCGGCAACGGGACTTTTGCATACGCGGGTATCTCGCGTTCCGGTTCCGAGGGCGCGACTTCAGGTGTGGCCTGTTTAGCTTTGCTCGGGCTCACTGCACTAGGTGGTTTCGAAACCGGAGCAGACCTTGGGGCTGGTTTCTGTACCACAGGCTCAGAGGCTTTGGCCGATTTTACTGGCTGCACAGCATGTCTAGGCTTAGGCTGGACCGGCTTTACAAGTTTGTCCAGCTGCTCTTTGTAAATAGGACAGCGCCTGTTATTTGCAGCATGGGTGCCGCCTCCACAGTTAATGCAGTACCTGTGGTTGTCAGGAACAGCGCAGGCCTGCGTTAGGTGATCGAGTCCGCATCGAACGCAGGTCGGCGCGTTCCGACAACCAAAGCTGTTGTGGCCGTACCTCTGACACCTGTGGCATTGGGAAATTTTCCCGGTCTGACGGCAGGGCTCTACGCTAACGCAGAGCCCGAACAGCTGTTTCAACTCTAAAAGGGCCTGGGTGGGTTCGACCTTCTCCACCTGGAGTCTGATTAGAGGCAGGGGTCGACGCGAGCCGTAGGTTGTATACAACCGAGAGGCTGCCACAACTTTGTAGCTCGCGTCGCACAGTTCGTCAAGGACGACCTGCGGATCGGCCTGTATGTCTAGCCCCCGAAGAACGAGGGCTACAGGCTTGATGCGGTTTAGGGAATATGTGTGGAACTGGAACGATTCTTGTTCCAGCCACTGGATCACTCCCAAGTGTTCCGATGCGCTGCGGCAGGTAACGCGTACAGTCTCACTCGCTAGGAGCTTGACAGAAGCGTTATCTGCCAGCGCAACGACCTTGCGGAGTCGGCGACTAAAGCCGATAATATCCTTCACGTTCGTGACGAACACCGGCGGGATCCTTCCTTCGGAGGTGCGGCTAGGCGCAACCTCAGCGGAGGCTTGGAATGCCGCCGAGTCCGTAGCCGAACTCAGGGAAGCCAGGGACGGAGACTTCCTCGGCTTGCCACCGTGCCCTACTACCACCCAGTCGGTGGAAGCCGAGGTCTCCATGTCGGGGGAGTCAGACTCCGGTAGAGGATTGGGGCTGCCTGGCCTACTAGCGGCCGTGCAACTGGAAGGTCCGACCTTTAAGGGGTTTGTCGGCCCTAACAAGGATCGATTGTTGTCACGAACTTGCGCAGGTTGAGCAGGGCTTCCCGCGCCGCGTCGTAAAGGTTCCCGACTGGCCCAAGTGGCCGGCGCTGCCACACAGTGCTTCAGGGACACTATCAGCTGGTCCAATGCTGACTAACTCAGCTCTTTGCCCAGCGGGTATCCGGGGGCCGAACTGTGACACCGTCACAGTGGCGGCGCAACCCGCATCTCTATTAGTGAGTCCTAGTCTCGGACTCCCCGGATTCCGCTGGGTAGCGCTACGTAACCGACTTACCGGCACTGTGCGGCAGGTCCCAGTCGTGTTTGTTGAGTTGTCTTCATCTTGGCAAGGCGGCTGGTCTACTTCCATCGCAGCTTGATGGTGGCGTTGGCGATGAGGTGATCGCTGGTCCGGCGGATTCTTCTTAACTGCAGTAGCTTGTTGTGATGGCCTCTTCATGGCAGTAGTGTAGAGGTCGAGGCGATCCTCTTCAGCGTTGTTCAGATGACGTCTAATTTCTTCCAATGCTGAGCGCAGAATCTCTCTGTCACGTACACTCACGAGCGAATGTCGTCCGCTCCGCCCTTAGTGCCTAAAAAACGACGCCGGCAGAGGATTCGGAGGCGTATTTGACGCCATTTCGGACAAGCCGAAATGAAACGTCTACACTACGGTAAGGATTGAGGGACCACCAGACACTCAACTATTCACAGGCAGCAATTGAGCACAACACAGACCGCACAGCACACGGAAACAAAACACTCCCGCACAGGTTAAATAAAAACTGTTTTGCACTGTAGATGTGTTGAATCTGATGTAGTTGATGATGCTGATTACGATGATGATGATTATGATGTTGAGAATACAATATTTCCACACAAATAGACAACATTTTGCAGAGCAAGTACTGACACAGCCTACCCGGGCAAATGCTCTAGGTAGACCCCCGGCAAAAAAATATGTACTTTAAAACGAGTCTGATTTTGAGCTTACTTGGTCTTTCCAGGTTATGGGAACAGTGGCATATCTAGAATGTGGGCTTGGGGTGGGTCCGGTCGTGTCAGCTTTTTACCAAAGATAAAACAAGTCAAGACCAATCAATAAAACTAGGAAGACACTAAGCTTATGTTTTATAAGACTATGGCTGTACCAGTGGTGCTGTATGGGAGTGAGACATGGGTACTTTCACAGAGAGGCAGAGGCGCGGTTACATCACCAGAAATGAAATTTCTCAGGTTGGTCAACTGATGCACGTTACGAGACAGAATAAGTAATGCACAGATAAGGCGAGAATTACAATTTTTAAATTACAGAATAGAATTACGGAATACAAGGCCAACTGGTGTAAGCATTTGGGAAGAATGCAGCAAGATCGCTTTCCCAAACTTGCCTTGAATTATAAACCCACAGGGTATTATAGTGTGGGGCGTCCGAGGACGAGATGGTTTCCTGAAAACACAGTGCAGCCTAATCTGTGAAGTGGAAATGACGATGACGATGACTAATTAATACTACAGTCTTCAAAGTGGTTGGGAAAACAGGTGATAAAATTCTGAAATTAAAGTAAACGCTAATAAAACAATAAAAATACGTGTTATTGAAACACTGTTTACAAGACATTTATTGACATTTGACATTTAAAATATGATAACTACATTTTCAACTAAAAAAGATAACCAAAGAAAATTTTATACATCATAAGAGAGCCACTTTGATGTCTTAGAGTTTAATGTCTATGTATTCGCCTTGATTTTTCAGTCATTTCATTAAGAACTTCTTCCAGCGTCTCTGAATTGATTTTCCTATATTTCATACTTCAAATGTAATACTCAAGTGCTGGGTTATAAACCTGTTTATAGACTAGAAAAAGAGTTATTACTGTATCAGCATACACAACTCAAAAATTAATAAAACAGCTAAAAAATTAAGACATTTATAAAATTCCTCATCATCATTTTCGACCCTCTGGGGGGGAGTGTCCAGTCCCCCCCTTAAATACGCCCCTGTGTGCGAAAATGGGAAAGTATAAAATAACTGTGTGCCATGCCTGAAAAATATTTTGCCTCGTTTTATAGTTACAGTATTTCCAGGTGTGTGGTTGCCCACTATGCTTCATAAAATATTTCATTTCAGTTACTGTAAACGTTGACCTATGTTCATCCAGTATCCAGTATTAGCCAAGGCTGTGATGTACATTGGAGACACGGTGTAATATCTTGTCGGTCCCAGTGTACTGTCTAAATGGTACACTCTATTTGCCATGTTTGCTGAGTAGCTAAAGAGTGGGAAAAATGTACATTACAGAAAGCAACACATCGCAGGACAACGGATAACCGATTTTCAAATAACGTAGTATTCGATGGGTATTTTGGAAGTTAGCTTCAGGCGGCAGGTATAATCAGTTTGCGTGTTTATTACGGTCACATATTATTAGACTCACTTTACTAAAACTCTCTACTTACTGATGCTTAATGCTTAGGCATTGACATTGGTGTCTTATGTTAGTGACGAACCCACATAAACAGTTGGTTCCTGAATACAAATTTGTGTAAACTCGTGGGACACTCTAAGGAGATTCAATTAACTAAGAATGAGTGTGTGTGTGTGTGTGTGTGTGTGTACACAATACATGGACAAATGTAAGTCAAGACAGCGCTAGTATCACTTCGGGTACCATACACGCAGAGACATTGTTTGTCTGCCCAGGACAAAGATCCAAGACCTTTAAGGGTTAAAATAACGCCTGCTATAAGGCATGGGTTAACATAATATTGATAATTTAGACCCGATAAGTCAGTTCTCCTTGGACAGAGTTTTTAACCCATTAATGGATATCTGGGATAAATGTGATGGAAACAAACAGAGCATATCTAAAATTTATGGACAGGGCTGTTCAGTGAATGGTCATCATCAAAGGAGGTATGACCGTATGAATGATGAAACGATTTACATATGAAACAATTATTACCGTGGACTTCAGGGCACTAGATTTATTGTTATAATGACATTGAATCCAATTGTAATATTTAATCACCTTACATTACTGCAGTGTAAGACAACTTGATTGAATCAGTTTTCTGATGGCCAAGTAGGGAGTTCGAACCTTCCAAACTTCTTCAGTATACACAGCTTGTTGCATAGTCTGAATATTACCTGGGTTATAACATACCATATCTAAATTAAAATTAAGAATCGTTGTACCGTGATACAGATTTATGGAATGTTTCTTTTGTGTATAGTTTAATGAAAGATGAATTGGTTTCTACAAATATTTCATACAAATTCTATATCAAACTGTTACACGTGACTCTCAGTTCACTGTAAATGTTTGCTTTCCATCTTGATACGAGGGGCTGCTGATAAGTAATGTATAGTTGCATGTAACTCACAAATGAAAAGGGGTAGTCAAATGAAACAAATATGGAATAAAAGTACATTTTATTTGCTACAAAAACTTACATGTATTTTCCACATAGTCACCATTTACAGCTACACATTTCTCCCAATGGTGAACCACTTGTCTCATCCCGTCAACGAAGAATGTCAGTGGTCTTTCCTTGATTCATGACCTCACTGGATCTTTCAGTTCAGCATCTGTGGTGAAATAAATACCTTAATATCCCTCTTTAAATGCGGAAAAAAGTGAAAATCATAGGGCACCAAATCTGGTGAGTATGGAGAGTGTGGAATGGGTTCATTTCACAGTTTGCATGGCACCCACCGCGAACAAATTTTACGGTAGCCCAGTTCTGCAATAATGTGTCCTACTCGTTCTTTTGATATGCCTATCCAGGTGGCAGTGTGTTGTTGTGTGATACAGCAGTCATTTTGAATCAATTCATCCACCTCCATTTGGTGCTTCTCATCAGTCACAGAAACTGGCCGACCACTGCAAGGTTCATCCTCAGTATTCACTTTACCAGCTTCCGATACATGAAATTTTATTGGCCAGTTACTCACGGTACTTCGATCAACAGTTTCATTACCATAAACAGCTTTTAGATGACGATGTTTGTTTTAGACGCATTGACATAATAGCTGGCATACTCGACTCCATAACAATGGCGACTGACAGAAAACAAGAAGGAGTTGGTCCACGAGATTTGGGACATTTGTAATACAAGAATGTTGCTATAAGATGGTAACACACGTCATTCTGTACATTGTTTTGTTTTCCCGTTATATGAGACTGTGCATTACTTATCAGCTGCCCCTCGTATCATGTCACTGTCTCAGTAATCCTTAGTGACAACTTTTCATTTGTATGTAATCTTAATTTAAAATTTTATTTTCTAGATAGCTAATTATATTAGGCCTCTATTTCAATGTGTCAGTTTGTATCAAACATTATTCCACAACAATATTTATTGTAACCTCACAATACCTCTAGCTCAGTAACTTGAAAATCAATACACATAAAAGTTATGAAAAGAACAAAAATTGAAATTTATGTACAGACTAACCCAGGGGTAGTGACATGGACTCACAGGATCCGTAACTGCGGAGGGTGCACAGTTTTCAGGGGCACAATCTTAATGACATGGTAATGAATAAGGATGGGAAATGCCTGATTGCTTTTCAACAAATTAATCATGAAATATAAATTTCATGATTTATATGAGATCATGAAACTTTGACTTTGACTTTGACTTCTATGAAATCATCTGACTTTTAAACTTTTAAAAGTCAGGTTAAGATACATAAAGAAGGAAAACCAATTAAACCGATTGTTTCTTTTATTAATGCACCTATTTATAAATTATCAAAGGAAGTTAGCAGAGTACTGAAAGAGAAATATGAATTTGGGACAAAATACAATATAGAGAATACTGTAAAATTGATAGAAAAATTAGAAAATATTAGAATTAATGTAAATACAAAATTGATATCACTGGATGTTAAGGACATGTTTACCAATATCACAGTAAATAAAGTTATTAAGTTAATAAACGATAATAATATGGGAGAATACAGGTATAACAGGTATAAAAAGCAGTTGATTAAAGTAATTAAATAATGTGTAAATCAGAACTATTTTAGGTTTACTAACAAGTTTTATATACAGAAAAAAGGTTTACCTATGGGGTCTTCATTATCACCTATTCTTGCTGAAATATACATGAATGATTTTGAAAAGCAATTAATAAGTTCCACTAAGTATAAAGACAATATAAAATTATGGTCTAGATACGTTGATGATGTATTAGTAATTTGGGAAGGAAGCATAGAAGAAGTGCATGAGTTTATAAATGAGGTAATTAATAAGGATAAAAACTTACAATTTAAAGAAGAGATAGGAGGTAAGAAAATAAATTACTTAGATTTAAACATAGAAATTAAAGATAATGAGAAACTACAGTTTGGGATATTTAGGAAAGAGTCGTATTCTGATATAATTATACCAAGAGAGTCTTACCACCCTTATAGATATAAAATGGCAGCAATCAATTCATTTTGTTACAGAGCTCAGAAGTGTTTAAAAGAGACCGAACCAAAAGATAGGGAGTTAAAAACGATAAAGGGAATTGTAAGGAATAATAATTATAACACCAACATAGTGGATAAAGTTATGAAAAGGGTTAACATACAAAAAGCTAAAATAGAACCAGAACAAAAGTATTATGCAGGGTCATTGACATACATAGGTTCACATACTAGAAAAATTATAAAATGTTTTAATAAATGCAGAGTAGATATAGCTATTAAAAAATGTGAAACGGTATTTGATAAGATAAGGAATAAGAATATAGAAAAAATTCCAGTATTACAGAAAAGCGGAATTTATAAATTAAAATGTAAAGACTGCAACAAAGTGTACCTAGGTGAGACAGGACGAAAATTCGTATGCAGGTTGTCTGACCACAAACGTGGAGAAGGTAATAGAACAACCAATTCATTATATGCAAGACATTTCATAGAAGACAACCATAAGTTTGTTAATCCTTTGGAAGAATACGAAATTCTAAAAGTAGTAAATAACACAGTTGAAAGGAAGCTTAGAGAGGAGTTAGAAATATTGAAAGAAAGAGAAAAAGGGTTAGACAATTTAATTAATAGTAAAATTAAATTTGATAATGAAGAAATATTTTATAACATAATTAAGAAGTAAATGATAGAGGACAGATAGATAAGATTAAGAATTATATTGCATAGTACTAATTGGATGGTTTAAAATAAGGGTGTGTGACTGACGCACGTGTGTGGAGAGGAAGAGGGTAAGTTTAAAAGGATGCACACACACACACACACACACACACACACACACACACACACACACACACACACACACACACACACACACACACACACACACACACACACACACACACACACACACACACACACACACACACACACACACACACACAACACTGAAACACAAGGAATTTGCTAGAAAAATATGTAACTGTACAGATGGTGGGACAGGGTTTAGGGGGTGGGGAAGGGACATTAATTTATAGCTTGTTGTGTGTAAGCAGGGTGGGGTGAGAGGGGTGAAGGGTTTGTTTTCACATAATTTCTATCTATTCCGATCTGACAATGAGCTGGGAAGCTTGAAAGCCCTAATCGGGATAATTTTTATATAGTGGTGTGCAACAGTGATCATTCTGCTTGTGATTTCAACCACTAACACAAATTTCTTCATTAAATGAAATATAAATGACAGAATTTTAAATGCGGCTTTGCCAGATATTCCTTTATATAAGATTTTGCCGAATATTACTGTTGCAAACTAACAACTTAAAAGGGTTAATGTCAGAAATCTGGGGGAGCAAAAAGCATAACCTCCAAACATCAGAAATGTGGAGGAGTAAAATAAGTTTCTGAATTAGCTGATTTTTTTTATGTAGGGCAAACGTGCCTAATTTCGCAGTAATTTCACATATATGACTAAAACTGTGTGTATATGAGTTAATAAAAACAGGTTTTCTTAACAAAATATTTACTGCTACAAAAGCAAAACATATATTATAACAAAAATACAGAACACCATGGAGGTAATTATAAAAAAATTTTAAACTAAAGCTACTACACTATTCCTAATTTCGCAGCAAGTGTTCATTATTTCGCAATAGGTGTTCCTTATTTCGCACTAATGTTCCTTATTTCGCACTATAATTTCTATATTTAATAATACATATATTTTGTAACATAATATTGTTTAAAACGTATTATAAATAATACAAATAATAAAAAGTTATATTCTTCTAATAAAATATATTTTTTTATTTTTTAACAATTTTTAAAATAATTACACAAATGTAATTACAAAGCTAACATTAAAATTACAGAATTAATGGAAATTATTAAAACTAAAACGAAATAGATTATAGACTATTTAATAATACTGTATAATTAATTTGATTATAAAACTTACTAAAAATTATACTTTAATCCATAGTCAAATTAAAAGTGATGAAAGTTTTAGATTTTTTATTTATTTTGTCTTTAGTCCAAGCCATTCTCAGTAGTACAAATTTTACACTTAAAATTTGGTTCATATTTTTTAAAATTTTGGCACTTATAATGAAACAGCAAAGACATTGTAGGCACTGAATCTAGTTCCCTCCTTTTGTGTCCCCTTTGTACGCCACACCACAAAAAGAACAAATGTCATCTCTAGGTTTCGGCATCTTTGACGACGGCTTTTCCACAACTTGGACGCCTCAAGTTGAAGGTTGATTATCAGTAGACCTACTGTTTTCAAAAAGTCGTGCAACTGCTGCATTACTTTTGCGTTTTTGCAATTTATCAATTGGCTTTGAAAGCGGCAATAGAGGACTTAGTAGTATTTTCTTTGGGCTCACTTTCTTCATCTCATTATCTTCGTTAGTATTGTCATGAGCAAGCGTAGAAGAAACAAGAGGTTCTGAAATTTTCAGGTTCTCATCTGAAATTGCGTCTTTATTATAGGAATATATTCCAGTCTTCCTGAAACCACTGCAGATGTTTGCTATTGTAACGGAATTGAGGAAAACGTGTCCATGAAATCTTTCCTGGAAGGTTTGTAACCACAGTTTTGCAGTAACTTATTTACTTCCTTCTTCCACAGAGATTTCATTGTGCCGAAAACTGCTATGTCTAGAGGCTGAAGTAAGTTGGTTGTGTGGGATGGAAACATGCTTGGAAAACACTGTTGTGGCTTGAATACTAGGTAACAGTAGAACAGCTGATTCACTGTGACCACCCAATTTGAGCCTCTGTAACTAATATTTCAATGACCGGAGATAGATAAGAAACACCTTCAAAAAATTTTTTTATTATATATTGATATCTTTCGAAAGCTTAGTCTTTTGTGAATTTAATGAATATATAGTTTTTTCTAAATAAGTAATTAGGAGGATACAGCAAATAAAAACAACTTACTTTGCAAAATTGGAAGAAAATCACAGAAAACAGGTGCAGACGTCTTCTCGATACAAAAGCCTAGACTCACCTGTCGACGAACAGTGGTTGGTAATGGTTCCAGATTATAAAGCAAGTGCTGCGATCTCCAGTAATTATTTAAAATGACACATATTACCATTCCTAACTTCACAGTACATCCAAATCCAAAATGCTGCGAAATTAGGAATACTGCGAAATTAAGCAAGTCTGCCCTAGTGGACTGTATTTTTCAGTTTTTTGACATGAGTGTTAGGAGGTAGTCAGAGCTTCTAAATATTGACATACCTTCTCAAAATCTTAAAAGGTTGTGTCCAGCCAGGCAGACTTCAAGAGACATTGACAGCTCTCAGATTCAGGTTTATAGATGTGATTACAGCACTTTGGAAGAAAATTTAAGATCAAAAAATTGCGAAGATAGAGCTGAAGCAAAAGGACTCAAAATGAAGCTTGATGATTTTTCATTCATTTTCCTCACTGTAATTTGTTCACAAATATTTTCTTTTGTAACCCCACTTAAAAGTTACCTCCAGTCAAAATCAATCGACATGAAGCAAGCTAAAACTCTCTCACAAAGTGCTTATGATAATATCAGAGTTATGAGAAACAATTTTATGGAGTTAGAAAAAGAATCTCTTGAACTGGGATGAACGTGTGGAATAGAGTTAAAATTAAAAACAAGAAAGGCTTTATCGTGTAAAGAAACATTTTGATGAACTGAGCAAAGATGGAAGATTTGAAAACAATTTAAAAAAATTCAAGTTAAAATTTATAACCAGTTATTGGACATTTTAATTACGTGATTAGGTGAGCATTTTAAAGCATTCAGTTCATTGAAAAATTAAATGTACTGAGCCTTCCAGTAACAAATAAAATAACGACAAACTTTATTCATTATCTGTGCATCTTAAAGATTAGTACAAGACAGATTTATCAGACTCCTTTCCTGCAGCAGATGATATGTTTCTGATCAACTATGAAAGTAGTAATTAAAAACAAAATGGCAATCTTGGAGCTAGCTAAGACAGTATGTGAACACGCACCTCTTTCCTCCAATTTTCCAGAAGTTTGTACTGCCTACAGTCTTTCCATGACTCTGCCTGTGACAACAGTAACAGCTGAAAGATCATTTTCTAAACTAAAAATCATCAAATCATATTTGAGATGCACAGTGTCACAAGAACAACTCTCTGGACTGTCTCTTGAAGAATAAATGAGACGACATTGAATACAGACTTACATTTTCTGATTGATTCCTTTGCTGCATCAAAATCCGGATAAGGCAGTTTTAAAATTGCAATTTGCTCTTGTACCATTTTGTAAATACTATATTTATTTTATTAAAGCCACATCTTGCATTTTTTAAAGTTGGTATGTTTAGAATTAAAAAAAAAAAATTTCTGTGTAATACAATAGATTTCCTGAATGTTTTGTGTGGTACGTCTTCATAGTTTTGTACGTTATAAACTGTATTGTGATCATTGTGTTATATTTTGTCTATTGTAACTAGTTAAACTTGTAATTTGATAAGTATCATTTACGTATTGTAGAAACTATATTTAGTTAATATAAAACTTAATTTTAATTCTGTAATGGTTAAAATATTGTATCCTCTTCGATCACTGATTCACTTTGAGGGAATTTTTGTGCTAGCATTTATTGAAATAAAATATTTTTCTATTTATTACTTGCTGGTGGTTTTATTAGGACAGATGATGGTCAGTCCAATAAACAGAAAAAATTATAAACCCGATTATTATAACTTGTTTTCTTATTCTTTATTTAAAAATGGTCTGCAAAAAAATTACGCAGACCCTTATTATTTATGTGATTCAGTTATCAAAATATCAATTCCAATATTAAATTATGATGGGGATAACCAAACAATTTTATGTGGGGGCGCTATCTCCTAAATTGTGGTGGGGGGTGCGCTGTTTACATAAGCACCACTGCTGACTAACCACTATGGATATTCACCATAGTCTAGGTATTTAATGTAGTAGAGAGAAATGTTCACAATAAGATTAATATATTGTATTTTAATTACTCACTACTAACATACACTAAAAATAAGTAAGAACGAAGCAACTGACCATTACATTGATTGTAAACTGAATATAATATTTTATGTACTGTTTGTTCACTTGAAGAGTACTGCTGACATCTTAAATAACAATTCAGGTACAAAAACGTGCTCGTCTAGTTGCCTATTGCACTGCTGTGACTGTACAGAGTGGCTGTATTAAATTTTTAATAAATATCACAAAAATATCTACTTAAAAAATGAAATGTTTAAAAATAGGAATGGACTAAAAGGACCTTATAAATAAATGTCACATAGTTATATATAGCAAAGGTGTCACGGAATAACTTAGGTACAGCATTGAGAGATGCTAGTCAGGGCCCTGCATTGCCATGTTGCTTTTGGTCTCGATAGTCACTGTTGACAACTAAGGTAAAATACAACTGAATACCTGAAACAATACAAATAAGTAAATCATTATAGACCTAGTGTTACTAACATCATTAAGTCATAAAATAAATTACCACCATTGTAGGCTTTTTCTGACTGCAATAAATGAAGTAGGTTCAGTTACTATTTATTTCATGCATTCAGGGGTCCACATCTTGTGGATATGGGTTTGGCAATCCCGATGTGCCCTAGCAGGATTTCTCACTTTGCTTCAACTTGTCTTGGGTGAGATCCCTTCCTTTAATCTTTCCTGTCTAGTCTCTCTTGACTGAATCTTGTTCTTTCTGACCCTGATGCTATTAGAGTAGGCTAATCTAGGACTAGAGGATCTTTCTTTTTCCATTCTAATTTCTTAATTCAGAATGGGCAGACCGGGCTCATCAGCTGTAGAGAATGCTGGGGGTTGTGTGCCCCAAAATCAATGCACCTGGTTGTCCAGGTTGGGGGTTGTGTGAGGGGATGGTAACCCTTCCTTGTAAAATTTAGTTTACTCGAATACTTCAACAGAGACTTTCAAAAATCCACTTGTTGGAGAGATGGAAGAAAGATATTTTTAAAAAAGATAAATATATTGATGAGATTTACAAAGTACACTGCTACAGGAAGATAGTTGCAGGACACTGTATCAATCACGCCTTTCAAACTACTTAAATCCTCTCTATCTGGAGATGGAGCAGACAGAATCTGTGTGGTAAATGATACGGACAGCCATAAAGAAGGCAGCAGATGAAGCATTAAGGAAAAAGAGGAAAGTTTGCAGGAGGAAAGGTTTACAGCTTTGGGATGAGGAGATAGTGGCAGCAATAAGGGAAAAGAAGGAAGCATATTATATAATATAGAATATAGAACTTTCACTTGTAAAACTTACTTGTTTTTTCTTCCCGTACGTGTTTCGGTGTGATGTGCGCCTTCGCCAGCAGTTTGAGACAGACTGGCCAGTAACTCGTAACGGTTTTTATTTGGAAGGTTTAGTGGGGGTGGTGTGTGGTGGAAGGGGATTGGCGCGGGGATCCAAATTATTGTTAGTTTTATGTATAATTGTGTCAAAAAGTGTGTGTGATTTATAGTTTAATTGGTTGTTAAGTATGTTGTTTGGTTGTGTTTTGTAGTGTTTGTATATTTCATATTGTTCTGCTGTGTTAAGTTTTCGACTTTTGGGTAAGTAGTGTAATATCTCAAGATTAGTATCTATGTTGGTGTAGCTGTGGTTTTTTGTGTGTATGTGTGTGTACTAATCTTGCCAGTCTGGAATCTGACATTCTTTCTAAGTGTTCTTTCAACTGTTGTTTATAATCTTTTAATTTTTTATTCAAGTTAGAAACTTGTAACTCATCTCTGATGCCCTCATTTGTTATATGGTCCAGTTAGAACACTTTGTAACTCCTCTTAAGAATGCCATTTCCAAGGATTGTATTTAACTGTCTTGTTTTTTGGTTGTTGTCCATAATTGACACCCATAGGACAGAACAGGGACTGCCATAAGTTTTTAAAACTTTAATTTTGTATTTCGATGTACCTTGTTTCTAAAAATACGGTTGATTGTTCCACAGATCGTCTGGAACTTACCTAACTTAACATCAATGTCATAATTTCTATCAACAAATAATTAAAATGACTCATCTGTTCTAGAATTCAATCACTAATAATTATTTTTGTTCTTATTCCCATACCTTGAAATGTCATTACCTTTGTTTTTATAGTGGATATTTTCATATTGTATTGTTTGCAAATCTGATAAAGCTTAAAAACACAGATTTTTGCAAATCAGATTCTGTATTTTGAAGTAAAAGCAAGTTGTCAGAAAACAACAATATATTCAGATATCTGTCTCGTGATAACTTAATACCAGGGTTCACTAGATGTTTCGATTTCCTTATTAGATCGTCAATATAAATGTTAAAAAGAGTAGGCGATATACTGTGCCCTTGTCTAACACCTTGATTGGTGGATATTTATTGAGACAGCCTACAATTATTTTTGACAGCTATTCTTGTTACATTATATAGACTTTGCATAGTTCTTTTAAGTCATTGAGGGTATCCCCATTCTTCTAATATTTGCTACAACAAATTTCTAACTTCCCTAATTTGCCTTCTCAAAATCAAAGTATATGCCTTTCTTAACTGAACTTCATCCAAAATATTTACACTTATTAAAAAGTAAAGTTTATATAATACTGTTATTGGTATGATCTGATGTAGGTAGCTCAGAATACTGGAAGTGACTCAATCTTATAAGAGGAACATATCTGCTTACTGCAGAGACCCGACATGATTTTCAAATTTCAAAGTTAGGCTGCATCCAGTTTTCACTCAACTGTCTTTTAACATCAAGACAACAGGAAAGTAGTTGTTTCTAACTCAGAAAATCTACTCTGACTAACTATTATAATTATTAAATTATAAATAATATATGCATTCATTTGAAAACTTTTTTATTAATACTAATGTATATGTGGTACCTGCCACAATTTCCTTAACCGTTTCTGTGGCAAGATGTATAATTTTTTTATTACTAAAGTCAGGTTTGTTAAAAAATTAAAATTCTTGATAACAGCCTGAACTCAAACCCACAAATGCAAGAGACACAGTCAAATGAGATTCATTGAAGTCAAGTAAGACTGAAATCATTATGTACCATTATTGAAAATACTTACATGTGCCAATGAGTATTCCAATAAACTGAACATCAAATCGTTGCAGTATGCACATTGCGATTACAAACAAGACACCAACCACTATATCCACTAAACTGTATATTATCCACGGCAAATAGAGACTTAGTCTTTCCTGTTAAAGCAGAAGAAACAGCAATTAGTTTTTGTGTGTTTATGTCACAAATATAAGGTTATTAATAAGAGTATGCTATTTCATCCAAGAGTAATATTAAGAACTGTTTTGTTCAAACACTGGTTTATCGGGTAACCTATCATTTCACGTCAAATAAAAAGTGGCTATTTTTACTTCCATATTCCTTAAGGAATGGAAGTATGGTGATGGCAAAAAAAATCGTGTTCGAGATTATTGCAGATTCTGATTCTACTACACTCAAAACATGAAAAAAAGTCGTTTTCCGAAAAGTGTCTGTGTGTCTGTCTGTCTGTCTGTCTGTCTGTGTGTCTGCTTGTCTGTAGATTTTTTTTCTATGGCAAACGATAACTACCGCAAATTCAAACAGAATCAAATAATTTTTTGCATGCAGCCCTGATTTGCAGAGTACTCGCGACCTATTGTTTTTGGTGAAGATCGGTTGAGGGAAAGGGGTAGTTTACCTACAACGGTTTTTTTTTAGCAAGGGTAATTTTGTTTGTTTGGCAAACGATAACAGCCGCAAATTCAAACAGAATCAAATAATGTTTCGCATACAGCCCTGAATTGTAGAGTTCTCAAGATCTGTTGATTTTGGTTAAGATCGGTTAACGGAAAGGGGTAGTTTACCAGTAACGTTTTATGTTTTAACAAGGGTATTTCCTATGGCAAACGATAACAGCCGCAAATTCAGACAGAATCAAAAGATTATTTGCATACAGCCCTAAATTGTAGAGTTCTCAAGGTCTATTGTTTTTGGTGAAGTTCGGTTGAGGGAAAGGGGTAGTTTACCGGCAACGTTTTTTTAACAAGGGTATTTCCTATGGCAAATGATAACAGCCGCAAATTCAAACAGAATCAAATAATGTTTTGCATACAGCCCTGATTTGTAGAGTACTCAAGACCTATTGTTTTTGGTGAAGATCGGTTAAGGGAAAGGGGTAGTTTACCTGTAACGTTTTATGTTTTAACAAGGGTATTTCCTATGGCAAACGATAACAGCCGCAAATTCAAACAGAATCAAAAGATTATTTGCATACAGCCCTAAATTGTAGAGTTCTCAAGACCTATTGTTTTTGGTGAAGATTGGTTGAGGGAAAGGGGTAGTTTACCTGCAACGTTTTTTTAACAAGGGTATTTTCTATGGCAAACGATAACAGCCGCAAATTCAAACAGAATCAAATAATGTTTTGCATACAGCCCTGATTTGTAGAGTACTCAAGACCTATTGTTTTTGGTGAAGATCGGTTAAGGGGAAGGGGTAGTTTACCAGCAACGTTTTTTTATCAAGCGTATTTTTACTTCCATATTACTTCCATATTCCTTAAGGAATGGAAGTATGGTGATGGCAAAAAAAATCGTGTTCGAGATTATTGCAGATTCTGATTCTACTACACTCAAAACATGAAAAAAAGTCGTTTTCCGAAAAGTGTCTGTGTGTGTGTCTGTCTGTCTGTCTGTCTGTCTGTCTGTCTGTGTGTCTCTCTGTCTATAGATTTTTTTTTCTATGGCAAACGATAACTGCCGCAAATTCAAACAGAATCAAATAATTTTTTGCATGCAGCCCTGATTTGTAGAGTTCTCAAGATCTGTTGATTTTGGTGAAGATCGGTTAAGGGAAAGGGGTAGTTTACCTGTAACGTTTTATGTTTTAACAAGGGTATTTCCTATGGCAAACGATAACAGCCGCAAATTCAAACAGAATCAAAAGATTATTTGCATACAGCTCTAAATTGTAGAGTTCTCAAGACCTATTGTTTTTGGTGAAGTTCGGTTGAGGGGAAGGGGTAGTTTACCTGCAACGGTTTTTTTTAGCAAGGGTAATTTTGTTTGTTTGGCAAACGATAACAGCCGCAAATTAAAACAGAATCATATAATGTTTCGCATACAGCCCTGAATTGTAGAGTTCTCAAGATCTGTTGATTTTGGTGAAGATCGGTTAAGGGAACGGGGTAGTTTACCTGTAACGTTTTATGTTTTAACAAGGGTATTTCCTATGGCAAACGATAACAGCCGCAAATTCAAACAGAATCAAAAGATTATTTGCATACAGCCCTAAATTGTAGAGTTCTCAAGACCTATTGTTTTTGGTGAATTTCGGTTGAGGGAAAGGGGTAGTTTACCTGCAACGTTTTTTTAACAAGGGTATTTTCTATGGCAAACGATAACAGCCGCAAATTCAAACAGAATCAAATAATGTTTTGCATACAGCCCTGATTTGTAGAGTACTCAAGACCTATTGTTTTTGGTGAAGATCGGTTAAGGGAAAGGGGTAGTTTACCTGTAACCTTTTATGTTTTAACAAGGGTATTTCCTATGGCAAACGATAACAGCCGCAAATTCAAACAGAATCAAAAGATTATTTGCATACAGCTCTAAATTGTAGAGTTCTCAAGACCTATTGTTTTTGGTGAAGTTCGGTTGAGGGGAAGGGGTAGTTTACCTGCAACGGTTTTTTTTAGCAAGGGTAATTTTGTTTGTTTGGCAAACGATAACAGCCGCAAATTAAAACAGAATCATATAATGTTTCGCATACAGCCCTGAATTGTAGAGTTCTCAAGATCTGTTGATTTTGGTGAAGATCGGTTAAGGGAACGGGGTAGTTTACCTGTAACGTTTTATGTTTTAACAAGGGTATTTCCTATGGCAAACGATAACAGCCGCAAATTCAAACAGAATCAAAAGATTATTTGCATACAGCCCTAAATTGTAGAGTTCTCAAGACCTATTGTTTTTGGTGAATTTCGGTTGAGGGAAAGGGGTAGTTTACCTGCAACGTTTTTTTAACAAGGGTATTTTCTATGGCAAACGATAACAGCCGCAAATTCAAACAGAATCAAATAATGTTTTGCATACAGCCCTGATTTGTAGAGTACTCAAGACCTATTGTTTTTGGTGAAGATCGGTTAAGGGAAAGGGGTAGTTTACCTGTAACCTTTTATGTTTTAACAAGGGTATTTCCTATGGCAAACGATAACAGCCGCAAATTCAAACAGAATCAAAAGATTATTTGCATACAGCTCTAAATTGTAGAGTTCTCAAGACCTATTGTTTTTGGTGAAGTTCGGTTGAGGGGAAGGGGTAGTTTACCTGCAACGGTTTTTTTTAGCAAGGGTAATTTTGTTTGTTTGGCAAACGATAACAGCCGCAAATTAAAACAGAATCATATAATGTTTCGCATACAGCCCTGAATTGTAGAGTTCTCAAGATCTGTTGATTTTGGTGAAGATCGGTTAAGGGAACGGGGTAGTTTACCTGTAACGTTTTATGTTTTAACAAGGGTATTTCCTATGGCAAACGATAACAGCCGCAAATTCAAACAGAATCAAAAGATTATTTGCATACAGCCCTAAATTGTTGAGTTCTCAAGACCTATTGTTTTTGGTGAAGATCGGTTGAGGGAAAGGGGTAGTTTACCTGCAACGTTTTTTTAACAAGGGTATTTTCTATGGCAAACGATAACAGCCGCAAATTTAAACAGAATCAAATAATGTTTTGCATACAGCCCTGATTTGTAGAGTACTCAAGACCTATTGTTTTTGGTGAAGATCGGTTAAGGGGAAGGGGTAGTTTACCTGCAACGTTTTTTTATCAAGCGTATTTTCTATGGCAAACGATAACAGCCGCAAATTCAAACAGAATCAAATAATTTTTTGCATACATCCCTGAATTGTAGAGGTCTCAACGACTTTCGATTTTGGTGAAGATCGGTTAAGGGGAAGGGGTAGTTTACCTGCAACCTTTTACGTTTTAACAAGAGTAAAGTACTTGAAAAATTATTTAAACTTTTTGAAACAATGGTAATTGTTAAAAATAAAATAATTTTGTTGCCAGGCAATAAAATTATAATTTTTTCATTTTAATGTAATATAATATTTTTCATTTAATACAGCAATAAAAAGGCAGGTAAGACACAGCCTGGCTGTTTGGCTGAAAATGATTTTAAATATAAATCTTAGAATATGGAAGTCATGTATGTATGTAGTCATGTATGGTTCTCCATACCGATATTTACTTCTAGCATATATTATAATGGTAATTCCCATTCTATGTTTCAATTATAGTCTAATAAATTATATTTGCAACTCATAGAAGAATCATAAATTAATGGCTTTAAGTTTAACATAAGAGGTGCTAGATTTATGAATCCGCTGTTTCATTGCTTTGTATTAAGATGATACAATACATTAAGATTGCTTTACATTAAGATTGCTTTGTATTAAGGTTGCTTTACATTACATGATACAACTGTGTGTCTACAATCACAATCTATACTCACAGACTATTTCAAAGAATAAATCAGCTTCATTGTGTCATCAGAGACTTTCCAAATGTATTCAGCTTCAATATCAACACATTTAAATTTTCTAAGATGGTCCAGATTCATACCGCCAGGGGCGGGTTAACCATTAGGCTGACTAGGCTGTAGCTTAGGGCACAGCACTTTGGGGGCACAAAATTGTAGCTAAAAAGTAATACAATTTTACAGCTAAATGTAAAATTGGTAATAATTACAAGGATAAAAATTTGAGTTCATTTTTAACACAGGCACCTGTTTGGGAGGAATTATGGTAAAACTGTACATCTTTCCAAACTGTTTTCTCTGGTTATGAGTCATCGGCGGCCGGTGCTCATAGAATTATGCTGCCACCCGACTTTCGTGGAATTGCCGACCACGTTATCTATTCCATACACCTCCGCCCCACCCCTTCACCTTCCCCTCCATCCCTTTTCATTGCAGACATGTTCAATATCGCTGATATTTGCGCATTAAAAACAAACATTTTGGTTATGGTTACATCGATGTCGTTATGTCGTAGTCACGGTCGTAAACGTTCTGCAAGGACTTGATTTCAGTGAGGTGATTAAAACTTTTGCTCAATCTAAAGCGAGAAAAAAGAATCTAGCTTTAACTTTACATGAGTCTTAACAAATCCACTACAACTATTAGGGGGTGTAATTAATTAAATGGGTGTAATTAATTAAATGGGTGTAATTGATGTTTGTAGTGCCCCTCGTTCTTTGGGAGCCAAATGCAATTTTGTTTGAGTATGCAAATTAAGTTTGCATAATTAATTATGTAATTATACTAATTTTTAGAATGTGATCATGTAATCACCCAATTAGGCTAGTTATACCAAACTGTTTGAAGCTACGTGATACATTAGTTATTTGATGTTAGCATGATTACTGCACTGAGACTCTATTGTATAAATTAATAAAATCTACTATAAATCATTCAAGTGACGTTAATATCTGTTCTGAGGTAACTTTGACAATAATGAACGCATATATTCTGAGTAAAATAAACACTTATTTATTAACATCATTCAAGTAAAGAAACTTCAATATATATAAATATAAATGATTCCCTGTAAATACATTCATAAAAAACACATGTATATATATCAAATGACAATACGAATCCAGTACGTTGTTTGCTGAAAAACATACACATACATATATAATACACTCAACATATAAAAACATAAATAGTCAACATATAAATCTTATACTAATGCGTTCATTTCTTGCCTCAGATGAATAGCGTTATTTAAATTTACCATGTTTAATCTAAATTCTCAAGGGTGTTTTCTTGAAAAGAGACAGGACAGTAGAGTTCTTATGACAAGAATAACATAAAGATTACTTGTAAAGTGGATTATCCAATATTTCCATCGGCGTAACTCCTTCCCGCTGGTGGTCCATATGTACGAAGTTGCGTAGCCATGATGTCACTAACACTCAACACACGCGGATCAGATTCACTCGCGCTGTGTGTGTTTTCTGTTGATGTCGACCGTAACTGTTAGAGTCTATGAAATCATGTGTCGTGTGAGTAAGTTCATCGTTAACTAGTGTGTATATATCTGACTGTCTATTATTGAACTTCTTCTTATGTACATTAATGTATCGTGTCTTTGATAACGTGGTGTATTGTTCCAATTGGTATTGTATCGCTTCGCACTGTACAACGCTACGATTTTGTTGTTCGATAAAGTATTAACACAAGTTCGGCGAGTCTGTTATTGACGAAACTGCGATTGATTAGTTTAATTTTTAATAAGCGGTAGCTGAGTAAGATAAAGTACTTGAGAGTTATTAATCACTGGCTGTAGATACACTATTACCGAATAACTCGCCAATATCGAAATGTTTAAGTCAACTGATTAAAATACCGCGTAACAGAGTTTCAAAGTCCAACGGCTATACGTATGTTAACTGAACTGAATTAAGACTGAGAAAAATTAAGATTTAAGTTCCGTGAAGACTGTTTAAAGAATAAGTTTGAAAATTTGATGAAGACTACTCTCTCGCGTGCTCTGTAAACAGTTTTTATTAAGCATCGTTTACCACAATGCAATCTCCTAGCAAACACGCCTCTGGTCAACCATGATAGGTCAGATGAACTCCTACCCTTATGCAAGACTATGGTTCTCCACTTCTCATTCGTTGTTCGCGTTGCTATGATGACGACGGTCCTCTCCACCTGTACTCTGGGTAGATGCTGGATTCTGGTTGGGTATCTTGTCTCCCTCCAAGTTCGCGTCGAATGCCTCCGTAAGCTTTTCCTGGAACAAGAGCAATTCCTCGGCTGTCGATCAAGTCTTTGTCTAAGTGTGCTCCGGAACTCTGCTGCTGTTCTCACGCGAACAATGTGTCGTATTTTGTTATTGTCTGACTATCCATGACCCTTTTCTGTTAGCTATCCGGACACAGCGTGTCGTCGTTTCCAAGACGGCACTCCTTCTCCCTGTCGTAAATATCAGTTGTCGCCAGTAAGATGTCCTCCCGCTGTGCGTAGCCTCGATCCTATTCATTAGATATCGTTGTCTGTTCTCGTACAGGGTAAGTACCATTGTGCAACTACACCCTTTTTTACTGCTGGCACACTTCAAATTAACCTTGCAGTGTGTGCTCGTTACAATTTCTCCGTAAAGTGCTACTGTCCTAGTTTCCCTTTGTCTGGCTTGTTGTCGGCTGTAAATCTCGGTTGAGTCAAGTCTGTCACACGCCAACCTTACTGCCTATTGTAAAGTTATGTGAAGCGTACTCGTATTGTTCCAAGCAAACGTTCAGTTGACACTTCGTTAAATTGTTTCCTTATTTATCGCTTCTGGCTCATGTTGGGGTGTCTTGGCTAGTTGTAACATATTTTCGATCAAAATTTAAAAAAATTAAAATTCTTGGTCATTACACCACAAGATATTTAACAACTGATTGTCTTCTTTGTATAAATGATGTTAAATGTACCCTTAATAAAACTGTTATAATTCTGTAACTACTTAGTTAATTTTTTCCTTATAAAAGCCATGCAAACTACAAATGGTTGACGGTGTAACTCTAAAACAATCTCGGAAAAATACCCTGTTTTCAATTCTTGAGACTATTTCCAAAAAAAGTAAGATATTTGAAATATTCCTAACTAAGAAATATATTGTAGGGTGTTTAAAGCTTCATTCAGCCCCTTGGAAATAAACGTAAGAGTAGCCTATGGTGGTGAGGGGGCGCTAAAATATAATTAGCCTAGGGCACCAAGAAACCCTAATCTGGCCCTGCATACCGCATAGTGTACATTAGATAATTAGATGAAATAGTTTACACTTGTCTGATTACTTCAAGTTAACTAATATTGCAATAATTTAAACATATGGGTAACTACAATAAACACTGAAATAACATTTAATACTTGTTTTTACTTCCATGTTCCATAAGGAAATGGTGATAAGGAAAGTATGGTGATCACAAAAAAAATCGCGTCCGAGATAGGGGCTGATTCTGACTGTACTACTTTCAGTCATTTTCCTAAAAGTGTCTGTGTGTAGAAAATTTTTCTATGGTGAACAATAACTGCCACAAATTCAAACAGAATCACATAACTTTTGCATATGTGCCCAAGTTGTAGAGGACTCAAAGCCTCTTGATTTTGGTGAAGACCGGTTAAGGTGAAGGGGTAGTTTACCTGGAATATTTTACATTTTAATAAGTGTAAAGTACTTAATTTTGATAGATAAAGTATCCTGAAAAGAAGGTCATAATAATCTACTGTAGTAAGGTAGATGAAATAGGTATCTATAAATGAAAAGGGTAGTTGAAAGGGGAAGGGATAATTTTTTATATGTGTACTATGTTATCGGCAACAAAGAAGTAGTTTGATGTTGAAATTCCTTCCTGGGCTGTTTGGCCAGGGTCCAATGTTTTCTAAATAACCAGATGTTTCTGCAATGCTATTGACTGCCATCATCAGTGAAAATCAAGTGTGGTTAACATGAGGTGGTATAAATTAGTGACCACAGTACTGTGGTTAAGGCTGAAGAAAGAAGTAGTTTCTATGGAAATATTTCATTTTGAAAATGATTTTAAATATAAATCTTAGAACATGGAAGTCATGTATAGTTCTCCATACCGATATTTTTCCTTAGTAATTTCATTATGTTTCTTCCATATTTCTGTTTTGGTCCTTAAAAGAGTTGGTAGAGATATTTTGTGCCTTAGAAGGAGATATATATATACATATATATATATATATATATATATATACGAAGGTTATATATATTATAACGATACAACTGCATAAGTAAATATAATATAAATTTGTGATGCCCCACGTTGGAAGCGATATTTCTTATGCAACGATACGATATACATAAAAATAGGTGTGACTGGCCTCACGTTCAAGAGCGACAAATTATGTAACAATATAACGTTTAATTTGGGTTTCAGGTGTATCTGTAATAAGAACTCTATGTAACTTGTAACGGTATTTCAAATTTATTTGATATTAATAAAATTGTGCACATGGCACTTACTCGACTTAAAACATTCGTTATTATTTCGTTATTATGCCGTAAGGCTTATGCTATATACATCCTTACTGACTAAATATTCTATTCTACTAATTATTGTATTAACGAAAAATCTCATTTCCAGACTACTCAGTCAATTAGTGTGTTTCAAAATATCAATATTTAAATATTTTCTTATATATTGGAATGTAACTCAAAAATATCAATAGTTACTGAATTTATCTTTTGTTTCTCAGTACTGATTTATATTTAACGCTAATTTTTATTTAAATGCTTTGTATTCTTTTCATTTCAATACTAATTAGAGCTCTTGTTTACGTTAATCTTATTTCAATAACATCTATGATTTTAATTCAATTTTTACAATAAACATTGACTCTTACTTTTAAATAGAACAAGAATGTCCTTAATTGTCTTTACGTTAATTGTTCGATTAAGAGATAAATAAGTTGTTTATCACCTTATCGTCGTCAATCATACTCAATCATTGGATCCCTCTGTAATCGTCCTCGTCTCGAACTTCAGCATCACTTGCTTTTGAAGAAACCTTGTTGTACCTTCTTGTTTTCATGTGTAGAACTTCCTAAATGATGTTGCGTGGAATTTACCAATTTCTTTCTTCTGTATCTCATCATATACGATGAAAGTGTGTTGTCCTACTCGCTGTCTTAACGTATACGGTCCATTATAAAGTCTGAAGAATTTCTTCGCCGTATTATCACTCCGTTTTCCCACTGGATTAGCTTTGAGTAGTACACTTTCTCCCACGTTGAATTGTTGTAGCTTGTGAGTTAGATTAAATCTTTCTACTCTCTTGTTACCTCTTTCTCTTATCCGTTGCTTTGCATATTCAATTTTCACACTTATTGGTACAGGTACATTTTGGTTATTAGGTTTGTTTATATACTTAGTCCAAAATCTGTTTGGCTTCTTATCTTCTTCTAATTCCATTGGAGTATATCCTGTTGCTTCACTATAATTTTCGTTGATGGCTTTTTCAAGAAATGGTACATATTCTGCCCATTTATTGTGTTGATCATGGCAGTATATTCGTAAATATTTACCTAATTCTTTGTTAACTCTCTCAGCAAGGTTTCCTTGAGGATGTCTTATGGATGTGAGTACTGGTTGTATTCCATTTTCCCTTAACGTCCTCTCCCATTTTTCACTCTGGAATTGTACACCTTGATCACTGAGTACCTTCTTCATTTTTCCATATGACGGAATATATTTCTGCAGTAGTATCTTTAGAACAACTTTGGTTGTGGGTCGCATAATTGGGTACAGTCGGACTGCCTTGGAAAACACATCGATGCATACCAATATGTGCTTCACACCTTGACTTGATCGTGGTAGTGGTCCCAGAAAATCCACTGCAATTAGCTCTCCCTTGTTCCCCATTTAGATGCTCTGCATTTCTACGTATGTGTGTAAATTCGGTCCTTTCGCCGTTTGACACTCACAACACTTCTTTACCTCCTTCTTTATCTTTCGATACATATTATTAATCGTAAAATCTTCTCGTAGACTCAGATAACATTTCAGAGCGGCAGCATGTGCTAAACTCTCATGTGCTGGTTGAATTAATTTTTGTAACATGTCATTCGTTAGTACTATCTTCCAGTCTTGTCTTACTAACCTGAAAAGAATTCCATTAAGTACCTTATAATGATTTGGTAGCTCTTCTTGGTCCTTCATCTCCCTTATTGTCACGTCCAAATCTTGTTGTTGTGCTACATTTTTTAGCATTTGTTTTACTTCATCATTCTCTTTGAATTTAATTGATAACAATCGTACTTCTTTCTTTTCGCTCTCATAAACTTCTTCACATTTTTCTTTGATGTATCAGCTTAGTGTATCAGCTATAATATTGTCTTTACCTTTACAGTATTTAATGGTGAATGAGTATTCATTAATGGCTAAAATCCATCTTAATAATCGGGCATTTGTTATTTTGCATTTCAATAGAAATGATAATGCTTGGTGGTCAGTATGTATCTCAAAATGAGTACCATAAACATAATATCTGAATTGCTTAAGAGTGTATACTATAGCAAGTATTTCTTTTTCTGATGTGGAGTAGTGTTTTTCAGCTCCTTTGAAGACTCTACTGGCATAGGCAATAACTCGGTGCTCTCCCATAGTATCTTGTTGATACAGTACACTTCCTACTGCGTAGTCACTAGCATCGGAGTATATTACAAATTTTCCTTCTCGTTGAGGATGATGTAACATAATATTTTCGATGAACAACTCTTTCACTTGGTTAAAGGCATCTTGATGTTTCTTCTCCCACTTCCATTTTTTTTCTTTCTTCGTCAGCTCTAGAAGCGGTTGCGTATACCTTGCATATAATGGTGAGAATCTTCTGTAGTATCCTGTTAGTCCTAAGAATGCTCTTAACTCTTTGAGATTTCCGGGTATAGGGAAATTTGTTATGCTGGAAATTTTGATAGGATCGGGTTGAATACCAGAGGATGAAATAATGTGACCTAGGAATTGGATAGAGGATTTGATAAATGCACATTTGTCTCGGTTAAGGGATATGTTCGCTTGCCTAAACTTGTGGAATATCGTGCTCAGGTGTTTTATATGTTCGTCTAACGTTTTAGATACAACTAAGATATCATCTACAAATATCATGGTGTAGGGTTCCACTTCAGGTCCTAGGGCTCTTTCTAGACACTTTACGATGGCTGCTAAACTCATGCTTAATCCGAAGGGTACTACCCTGTGTTGGTAGCATTTATTTTTATACAGGAAAGCAGAGTACTTTCTATTCTCTTCACGAATTGGAATCTGCCAGAAACTTGAGCGTAAATCTAACTTCGTCATATACCTTGCTCCGTCACACTTAGTAAATAATTCATCCGCAGTTGGTGCACAGTCATACTCCTTTAATACAATGCTGTTCAGCTCCCTCATGTCAAGGCATAGACGTATTTCACCATTTTTCTTCTTCACTACCACTAGAGGATTCAGGAAGTTGCTGTTCGATCGCTCTATGACTCCACTTTCGATCATACGCCGAATTTCCAGTTCAACCTCTTCCTCATATCGCATTGGGATAGGGTATGTCTTCCTAATGACTTTCGTAGGGTCTGACACAACTATAGAGTGTTCGTATACTGTCGTCTGCGTTGGTACTTCACTAAATACATCACTGTATTCTTCTATTAATTTGTGCAGTTTCTCTTCTTCCTGTGTCGTCATCCCTTCATCTACCACATCCACATGTCGAGTTGGACCATACTGTATCTGTGGCTTGTACAAAGTAATAGGTGTTTCACTTACCTTGCACTCTTCTTCTTTGCTGTTCATAATTAATTCATATTGAACATTTTTATAATTATACACAATTGATTATCATTAACATTAATCTTAGCATTTATTGCATTTAGTATATCGATACCTAAAATTCCATCATAAATCAACTTATGCATAATTATCATGAATTGTTCTAATTCTAGATTTTTATATGTTAGAGTTACATATGCTTGTTGTTTAACTCTTTCTTTTTTATTGGTAGCTGTTGTAATATTTAAATTATTTACGGACAAAATTGCAGTATTTTTAAAATATTTCTTATTGCGTTGGACCCATGCAGCGTTAAGAACTTATAGTTGGCTGCCAGTGTCAATTAGCAGCCGTATTTTACACCTGTTTATACTCACTGTTACAATAGGGCATTGTGTTTGCTGCGCGTCTCGCTTTATATCCTGTTCCTCCCTAATATCGCAGGGGTATATGTTGTTTATTTTATACTTTTGCTTCCGTTTATTCAGTCATTGTGACGCCTTTGATGTAGATGGTCGGCTGTGGAATGTTACTGTCTCCATCTCATTCATTTCTCGTCCATTTCTCTTCAATTTTTTCTCATCGTACCCTCATACTGCGGCAACGCGTTTGTCAGCTGGTTTTGAAAACTGTTTACGATTGGACGACCATACAACGTCTCCTTGTCGTTTAGCTGTATTATTTTGTTCAGTCTCTTTAGCTGTGCGTGTTGTACATTGGTGGCGAATAATTTATTTTATAATTATCACGGTGCGGTGTAGTGTTTTGTATTGCTTTCTTGTCATCTCTGTGATAATTATGGTGGTGATTTGCGTGTTTTTGTTCCCAGTATTGTGTGTTCTTACATTTATTGATATTCTCTGACTGTGTTACAAGGATTAAAAATTCTTCTATGGTTTTAATTCCTTGCGTATAAACTGCTAACTGGATATCTCGCTGAAAATGGTAAGATAATTTTGAAACAATTTCGTATTCTGAGAATTTAGGTTTAAGATGCTTTACACGTTCTATTTGCGTAATTGTGTATTGTTCAATACTCTGCTGTCCTTGTGCATTGAACTTTCCATATTCGAGTTGATCCCGTACTTGTCGTTGGGTATGTAGATTCCAGTATCGGTTCTCGAATGCCTCACAAAACTGCTGATATGTACTGACGTTATCTCTAATAATAGAGTACCATTGGCTGGCTGAATCTCTAAGATATCGCGTGACGAAATCTATCTTCTCGTCGTCATTTATTGCACTCCCAATTTTTTCTATTTCCTTCTCTACTCTAGCTAGGAATTCCATACTGTTCTCCCCTTTACCACCTGAGAACTTAAGTCTGCTCCTTTCTTCCGTTGGTGTAGGAAATATCGTCATTTGGTTCTGTCGTCTTCTTAACTCACTTCGTAGCTGGTTCATTTCCTCTTGAATTTCTTCTTTCATATGCGATACGTCTCCCGAACGGTCCTTCGTAGTTTCTTCAATTTTATTCTCAATAACTACAGTACGTGTTTCTATTTCTCTAAGTTTACTGGTATTTGTTTGCGATAAATTATTAATAGTTTGAATTTTATCATCATGTTCTCGTGTTATAGTAATTAAAGTATCATTTATTTGTTTATGTGTTTCTTTTAAATCTTTTCTCCACTCGAGACGTAATTCTTTTTGTTTATTTTCAATCTGTACAACTTGCTCATGTAAGGCTTGTTTAAAATTATTCTCTAAAGTATCAATACGTATGTTGGTGTCACCAATTTTTTCGGTTAATTGTGCATTACTGTCAATTATACTTTGTTTTATTTCAAGGTTATCAATTTTTAACTCTTCTAGACTTTCTGAAATTTTTATGGTGTCTTGTTTAAAATTTTCAGTTTGTTCTTCTAATTGTTTCTTATTAGATTCTTTTAATTCGTCTATTCTAGCATTTAAATTTTCTGTCTGTTTATTTAAATTTTCTGTCTGTTTTGTGCTTAATTCATCGACCCAGGCACGCATCATCGTCTGGAATGCTTCTACGTCTAAATTTCCTGGAGTTGTCATGTTGAAGTATTATTAAAATATTTATTTAGTAGTAATTGTTTAACAATTATTATTGATAACCGTTCCCTACTTATTTATTTATTTCTTTATTTTTATTAGTAGTTATTATTAATACTCACTACAGTTACACCTGTTACATAGACAAACAATATTATTTGTGGGCGCCAGCTGTGTGATTACACAACAATTAACATTACATTCAGTTACTGTTTAATATAAATAATTATTACATATTATACATTTTTCATTTAACACACTCTTTATATTTTAGAGCAACCATTTATCTACATAAAAAATTTTAATAGTTAAATGGTGGGGATCGGGCCATACGTTCATGGGCTACAATTTATGTAACAAATTTTTGTACACAAATTTAGGCATGTCGTGCCCCACGTCCAGGGCGACAAATTTATGTAACGATACAACTGCATAAGTAAATATAATATAAATCTGTGATGCCCCACGTTGGAAGCGATATTTCTTATGCAACGATACGACATACATAAAAATAGGCGTGACTGGCCTCACGTTCAAGAGCGACAAATTATGTAACAATATAACGTTTAATTTGGGTTTCAGGTGTATCTGTAATAAGAACTCTATGTAACTTGTAAACGTATTTCAAATTTATTTGATATTAATAAAATTGTGCACATGGCACTTACTCGACTTAAAACATTCGTTATTATTTCGTTATTATGCCGTAAGGCTTATGCTATATACATCCTTACTGACTAAATATTCTATTCTACTAATTATTGTATTAACAAAAAATCTCATTTCCAGACTACTCAGTCAATTAGTGTGTTTCAAAATATCAATATTTAAATATTTTCTTATATATTGGAATGTAACTCAAAAATATCAATAGTTACTGAATTTATCTTTTGTTTCTCAGTACTGATTTATATTTAACGCTAATTTTTACTTAAATGCTTTGTATTCTTTTCATTTCAATACTAATTTGAGCTCTTGTTTACGTTAATCTTATTTCAATAACATCTATGATTTTAATTCAATTTTTACAATAAACATTGACTCTTACTTTTAAATAGAACAAGAATGTCCTTAATTGTCTTTACGTTAATTGTTCGATTAAGAGATAAATAAGTTGTTTATCACCTTATCGTCGTCAATCATACTCAATCATTGGATCCCTCTGTAATTGTCCTCATGTCGAACTTCAGCATCACTCGCTCTTCTCCTCTTGTCCAGCGTCGACTTCCTCTCTTGTCCAGCATCGATTTCCTCTCTCTGTCCAGCGTCGACTCTCTCTCTGTCTGTCCAGCATCGCCTTTCTCTTCTCCTCTTGTCCAGCATCGACTCTCTCTCTGTCCAGCATCGTATCGCTCTCTGGAACTTCTCCTCGTGCTGTTTCGGACGTCAGTTGATCTTCTGATGTGGATCTTCTTACGTAATTTTGTTACTACTTAAATATTGTTTGTTTTAAAATCCAGTTACATAACTGTATGTAACTGGAAGGATGAAACTATTTACAAAAATTTTAATATTCTGTGCGGACGGGCAGAAGCTCCCACTGCACCGTGGATGATTTAAGAAAGAGAACCACTGTAGCTTGTGTGTCCTATTTATACCCATGTCTTGGTCAGCACCTGCAGTGGTACGAAATCGACATGTTTGAAATTGTTTCTGGGTTCAGTTCCCCCACTCCTTGTCAATTTCACTATTTCTTATATTTCTGCGAATTGCAGAGTCCTATAAGTATACTCTTATACTTATCTTATAGCTATTTTTACAACACATGTTCACTGTAATTTTGGACATTGCAACTTAACCCTTTCGATTTGTACACAGTTATTTCACTATTACACTCGTACGGTGTGGCACTTTCACATGGTTTTCGTACACAGTATTTAGTAAATTTTCTTACATTTTATTGTGTTTTTGGATTTTACTTCTTAATTATAGTTTATGAATAATTACGGAAAACAGTAATTATGCAATTATTCATCTTGGGGTGGTAAACTCGCCTGCATAGACCTGGGTTCACACACACTAGCAAAATACTGGTGTACACACTTTCAGTTACATTTGTGTGTGTGTGCACGTCGATTCAGGTCGAAACACCTGTTCATATTTTTGTCTGAGCCAAGCTTGCAATCCCTGACATGCTTATTTCTAATGCATTATTAATTATTTACAGTTTATTAGGTATATTTAAATTTTTATATTCAATGCTCAGTACATCACTTATTTGTACTGTCACAATATATATATATATATATATATATATATATATATATATATATAATTTGTGATGTTTTCAATTTGTTTCTTCTGCAAGTAGTATAATTTCGTATATTCTTTTTAACACCTGACGCATGTTTCACTGAAAAATATCAGTATCGTCAGAGGTTTCTAAGTAAATTAATAACAATCGAAATAATTCTATTAATATAAAATTAACGAATAATCGAATTTGTATCAATTTTAATGTAAAATAAAATAACTGATAATCGATTTAGGTCCATTAGTTAACGATTGTTTTAATGTTTATTTTCTTCAGCAGCTGTTTTCTCGGTTATATTTGATATTTTGTTGTTTATATTTTATTCATTTTTATTTTTTAGTAAACTTATAATTTTAAATAGATCATCTTGTTTTGTTTTTATTTGGGTTTGTTCTTTAATTAATAAATTTTTGTTATTGTGTTTGTAAATGTTAAGATTTTATGATTGTACATTATTTTGTTTGTAATCATATCACTGATAGCTGTACTGCTATCATAGCATACACAATCATTTTGAGGACTCATATAATAATAAGGGCAAACATTATTGTGTCAGTCCTTGTTAGGGGCAAAATCAAGCATAATAGTCCAATTAAGACTCAAGGATGGTAACTCTACTGATCTTGGATGGGACTGAAAGAAAAGTAATTAAAATCAACTCAAGAGAAACATATTTTACTTGAGAAGATATCTAAAGAAATTGTGTGTGTGTGTGTGTGTGTGTGTGTGTTTTAACATAAATTTATATCAATATCTGATTTGCATAATGGTATGATATTCATTTAATATTAAAACTTGTTTTGAATTTACAAATTGTTGAAAAAAATTGTTGAACCATAGGCTACTGCAGTAGAGCATTGGTAGTCTATCTGAACTAACTGGCATCAAGGGTAGTTTAGATATACAACATCTAGATATTCAAATACACAATAAATTCATAATACAATATGTAACAGTTTGCAGTTTGGAGTTTTTACTATTAGTTTACATATACAGTAGAGTTGCGATTATCCAGACTTGATGGGACCAGAGCCAGTCTGGATTACTAATAATCTGGATTAACAAGAAATAGTACAAAAATCTATCTACCTACACTGTCATATATGTTACTTGCTATATTAAAAATGTGTGTGTGTGTGTGTGTGTGTGTGTGTGCGCGCGCGCGAGAGAGAGAGAGAGAGAGAGAGAGAGAGAGAGAGAGAGAGAGAGAGGGGGACTAAAACTTCAGCATTTGAAATCCTCAAATTTATAATCCTCAGCATTTACAGAGCCTTGAAAATAAAAAAAGAATTGTGCAAAAAATAGAGAATAACCTTACTAAATATAAAAATAATTTATTTTAAACTTTACTCTTCAAAATGTAATATAAACCAGTTTTCTCATTAATAGTCAAATCTTACAACTTTTTTACACAGTAAAGTTGAAAAGAAAAACAAAAATATCTTACACTAATCTGTTAGAGCAAAAAATTGATTTACTGTCAAATGTCTACCTTGGTATAAAACATAATGAAGTGTTTCCCTACTCAAAGAGATGATCTGCACTGATTCTATTCTAACTTACACCAAAATGTCTTTGTAAAATACAAATACAACAAATGAATTGTAGTGTCATTGTAGTAATGTACACAGTAATGTTTGACTGTACCGAAATGATAATGTATAACAGAAAAATATCAGAAATAACTAAGTCAGAGTGTGTCCCAAGTTGATCAGTACACTGTTATTGATTTAATTATATGGAATTTAACTAAGATGGAATTTTATTAAAGTGTACAACATTTTGTGCTGTGGGTCTAATAGACTCCACTTTTCTTTGCTGTCTGTTGACTGTAGACCACCATTCTTGTTCCAGCCTCTTTTTTCTTATTCATCCTGTTTATTGATCTTCTTTATTTTTATATTTTTATGTGCACCTCTTCTCTCAATTCTCCAACATTTATGTAGTTCATTTCAATTCTACACTGACACAATGGCTAACAATTTAACCTGTGTATTTGTACAAGTACAGACTTATAGGTTCATATTATGGAAAGGTCAGAAAAAAAGGAAAATGCACAATATTGTCACTACAAAATAAGCCTTGAACTGTATAGCAATAATTTTACATGAATACACTGTTTTTAATATTTTATGCTTAATTTTCCAACATGACATGCACGGTATTTGACCATAAAAAGTAAAATATACTCACGTTGTATTCTAATGAGGGCAAGCACGAAGAATCAGGGATTTTCATCATGATAAGAAGTAGACCTATTTAAACAACAGTTTTGAATGCTATTCTCTTTTTACATACACAGGAAATCAAAACACTCATTGTACTATATTTCTCTCCTCTGGAGTTTGTTGAAGATTTCCTTTCCATTACATAGACTGATACTGTTAGGCAATCCTGAGTCATCAAGTTTTTTAACAAGTCTTAATTGTTTCATACAGGAGAAACATCTTTCCAAAAAAGTTGCTGGCATCTTCTTCCAAACCTTTTGTGACTGGGATTGTTGTCATAAACAAAATCATTCGTTGGGCTCTGAAAGAATTTCACTAAGCTCATTTTGAATTGTTTGCTTTATTAGGCTAGTCAAATTCAAATCATGAAACGTTTCCTTATTCAGTGAGAGAAATACTGTTTCAAGTTCAGTTCATAACTTACATTTGTTAAAAAAAAACTACAATACTATCCATGAGTGAATCCAAAACTTCCAAAGGATATGTGTGACCATATTTTAAAAACTGGGTGATGGTAGCCAACTTAAAAAAATGTGAGTTTTTCTTATCTTGAAAATCTTTCTACCAATTAGGTTTAATGTTACAGTAGTAGTTTAATGAAGTACTTTATAATACAGTTTCTTGAACTGTGTTAGAAATGCCAAGTTATTGTTTTCCTAAAATTGTGGTATGTTTCATGACACAGAACATACTTTTTGGCAACAGAAAGCTCACTGTATGTACATTTTTTAAGCTCTTAAAGAATGGAAAGAGTTCAGAGACATCAGCAATTCAAAACTGAATATCATTCACTTCTTTCTGAATTTAAACATACCGTACTTTGGTGTTTTTGAAATACTTGAAAATCTGAGAGCAGAAATACAAAATTAAAATCAAGAAGATTCATTTTTATAGTCTAATGGTTCTGTAGCCTGTTATATAATTTGATTCTGGGCAGTCCATTAGTTACACGAAAACTTGTATTAATTTCACTCTTTTAACACACTTTGACTCTAATTAACCTTGGTATGCCCCGCGGTCATTGGGAGCCATTTAATTTAATGTTATAAATGGGAGTGGCAATTAATTAAGTAATTAGGGTTGCCGTACCATTTATGTTTGAGCGAAATTATGCTAATTGTAAGTATTATTGGATTATCCAAATGTGAATTAGTAAATTGTATCTCATTAACTTCGTGTATTAATTAAGAGTTATGATGGACGTTAACTTGAATACATATATAAAAGTAGTTCATACTCGTCAGATTAGACTCAACACAGTTGTTAAATACATATAATTTATGAGTCTGTTAATCGGACGTTTCAATGGTCGAGTTTGTTGTGTCCATTGATACTTAGCATAACTTTTGAGACTCTTTGTGAAATGCTTAGAATGAAATAAATTAATAATAAAGGTTAAATTTCAATAATGAACACAAGATTAAATATAAATTAATTACTTATTTATTATACTTGTTATTTAAGTAAGTTACTATATCCCGCAAATACATACATAATAACACACATAATAACAAAATACAATTTGTACATTGTTTCCTGACAACACAAATATATGTTACATTCAAATGCAGCAAATAATATACATATACAAAACATATACGAACAATAAACAATCAACAAATATATTTTATTCCTACCTAAATGCGTTAATTATTCTCAGATGATGAATTACGTTAATATTGCTTTATAAAATTTATGATTCATATGATTTATCTATAATCTCTTGGGGTTTGTTCTTTGAAAAGACGAAACAGTGCAGTAGTATATATATTACTAAGATTTAATAGACATAAAAGCTTATCTTGTGAGAGTGTTTATCCAATATTCCGCCGGTGTGATATGACGTTTGCTGGAGGACTCGTCGTGCATCTTACTCACTGTTATGAAAAGCACTAATCACTTCACTTCACTAAATCTTCACTCCCATTATGTGTACGGTGTTGTTGTACCCCGCTGATATCGGGTGTTTGGAGTTCAAATATAGAGATGTTAATATTGTCATTAAGCTGAATTGCTCTGAGAGTTTGCCGTGTTCGTGTACATGATTAACTGTTCCGTCTATCTGGATGTAGTGTATACTGTGTGCTTAATTGTTCGATATAGTTCATTCAGTTAATTGTTCAACGTAGTGACTCATTGTAATGTGAGAGTGTTTGAAATGTCACTCACTGTTATACTTTGGAATGTTAATTACTTGTGTTATTATGTTCACGTCGGTTGTAGTTTCAAGTCCCGTGCGCACTATAGTTCATCAGAATATATACGTTTGTCGCACAGACTTGTGTGTAAGTGAGACTATATCGTATGTCTAAGTTCACTTATGAATTCACCAAGTTGTAAGTTCGGTAGGTCGCGTAAACTGTTTCTATCACTGAATGTATTACCGTTCCGATTATAACCAACCGTCTGACTGTCGTACGTACTGACTTATTAACTTATGACCGATTGACTTGTAGACTGTAGACTGTAGACTCCTGTTCCGCGTCTTCGCAAAACAGTTTTATTGAAACATCTTACCCATAAGTCTAAATTCTTGATTTCTACGCCCTCTCGGATCCGTGATTGGGTCTACAAATTCCTACTCCTCTGCAGATCTCATCCTCTGTTTCACGATTCGTCGTCCGAACCCTTCTTACTCTCTCCACGAGCTCTTTTAGAAGATGCTTGACGCTGGTTGGTCGTCGTCATCCCCGGAGTATTCCATGTGACGAACGTGGTACGGATTCTGAGAAACTAGAGTAATTTCCCGGCTGTCTGTCAACCTTTGTTTAGACTTTGTCAAGGTTCTGACCGATCTTTTGTTAACAGACTGCAGAGTCCTGGTTAATTGTTCAAGTTATTCGTTGTTCATTCCGCCGATTATCAACCCTTCGCTGGAGTCGTCTCTCGACGATTCCACGCTTTCCAGTCGTAAATCTCAGTAAACTGTCAAAGGTTTGTTTTCACGCTGTGCAGGGTGTACTGGCAGTATTCACTGAGTCTACGTTCTATTGTTTATCTGTTCGTTGAGATTGCTCTGTACTCCTTTGTAGCAGAGTGAAGCCTTTCATATTTGTGCTTGTTACACTTCACCTCCACAGCAGGCGTTCCGTTTCGTTTCCGCGTAACTCGGCAGCTGGACGAAGTCTTTGTTTTCGATTGCTGGGTGCTGTAAATTGTAACAAACTGCGAGCTGTCAACGACGCCCTCAAATTCTTATTGTGTGCTGTACACAGACGTTTTTTCTTTGTCTTCGCACTGGCGTCGGGTTTGACGTGTCCCTAATTCGTCATTATTTACGACCTGGGCTTGTGTCCGTCGACTCGAGTGTGGGAACGTGCCACTTGATCGAGGAATTAAAATTTTTTAAAATTTCGATCACTATACTCTTTAGTATGCACAGAAGAAATTAGTTTAGCATTCTGACTTCGCTTTGGTACCTTGCAGTATATTGAGATTATCAATGGATGAATGCTATTATGCCTTTAAAAATGTAAAATTATTTTTTCTGATAGCATTTTTGATGAAACTTTCTGAAGAACTAAATTCAAATGTTGTGCAAAGCAGTGAGTAAAAATTGAGTGAGGAACAAACTCATACACTTCTGCCTAGGCGTAGCTAGGCTCTTCAAGGCCCTGAGCAAAACCCTAAAATATGGCTCCCATCAAATACTTACCTTTCTCCCTCCCCTAATGTAGGGGAGCTTTTAGGTTCTTTAGGTCCGACCTTTTACATTTCTTTGAATCCTTAAATTCTTTTCTTCTTATTAAATTTGCATTATATTTCAGACAGCAGACCAAGTTTATAATTGACCTGTTATGAATTTCATATGAAAGAATAAAAAGCACAATATTACCGTACTTAATTTCAAATAAAATAATTTATTTATGATAATCATTAATAATTTAATACTTTACAATGACTAAGTTTTTCCTTGGCCTACTAAGTGTTTTCTAGGCCAACTTTTATGGACTTAATTAATTTTTTAATTAAAAATTTTAAAAATCAATATGATTCTATTTCCAAAAAAAAGTCGACATCAGGTTGAGCTTTATACACTACCCCTGTCGGCAATTTCATGTTAAAAAAATGTATAATACAAACTTTGAATTCACTATTTTTTTTTTTTTTTGCCGTTTGGGGGTTTTTTGTCCAGGCCCTATTCTAGCTATGCCACTGACATAAAATTTTTTAATAACTGTGTAACAAAGTGCTTATACCTGAAGCCAGGTGGCTACCTCATATAGAATCAGTAAAAAAATTACCCTATTTTTTAAAATAGTGTTCTTGCAAAAAACCAAAATTTTATATTATGTGAAAAAATTATCTATACAAGCTAACCATGAATCTAAGACAGAATTAAATTTTTTCATGCAAACTTTATAAGACTATTTCAGTTGCTTTTGGAAAGCCTTAATAGTAAATTTTATGGCTCAGAAATGTCAGAGGACACAAACCTGCTTTGCTTCCTCTGAAAAACTGCCCCTGATTTATGCACTATAGGCTTTCTAACTGTAGTGTTTAGTATAAATTAGATATGTATAAGTGGATTGCCAGACAGACATCCCAGGAGTGCCAAGACTGAAAACAAATATGGATGCAATATTGAACAACAACTCATATTGGACAGCTGCGGAGAACATCTAAAGGAGACATTGTGTCATCAGAGAACAATTCGAAAATACGTACTAACAATAATAATAATAATAATAATAATAATAATAATAATAATAATAATAAGAAGAAGAAGAAGAAGAAGAAGAAGAAGAAGATAAGTATAAACTTAACTAGATGAAGTTTATGAGGAGTACTCTGGGCTATACCATCTCAATAGAAAGAAGAACACTAAATGCACTACCGAAATTACACAAACCAAATATTCCCATCAGGCCACTTATAAACAACACACAAGCACCTGCACACAAAATAGCTAGACACTTAGATAAATTAATCAGAAATAGCATAAATTTAACAAACAACACCACCGTCAAAAATAATCTAGATCTAGTGAATAAAACTCAACATGTCCACATTCCACACAATTCCACACTAGCTTCATTCGACATAACAAACCTATACACCAATGTTCCCATAAAAGAAACTATAACTACATTAGAGCAATTACCAAAAATAAATAACACACCTGAAACACACATAAAAGAGATCATCCACCTAACAAAAATGATCACTGATCAAAATTATTTCGCACACAATAACATGTTTTACCAAATATATTGGAACTTACCGTCTGCGGCTTTTAGAAACAGCGTCTTTACAAAATTGACATGTTTCGGGACACTTGTCCCATCATCAGAATTTAAAACAATTGCGTATCATTTAAAGTTGATACACTTGTCAATCACTTAAAACATTAAAATCCAATATAAAACAAATAACTTAAAATAATATGATACTAAAATATTTACAGCGAGTGCGAAGGTTTACCGATGTACATCGTATGGAGACCGACCGCGCACTAATTTACGTCTCGCTCCCACCACGACAATAGCGTAAGGCAGTGTTGTACAATACATTTGACTTGAAAACCAATTTATCATTTAAAACATGCGGCTTGGTATCAGTATTGTTGTATGCTTTATAAATTTCATACTCTTCAAGAGCGTTCAAATATCGCCCTTTCTTACATATGTGAAGGGGTATCAAATTAGTTTTAAAATTAGTGTAGTTATGATTATCGGAAATGAGGTGTTCTGCAAATTTTGACTTGATATTGTCCAAACTGTGAAAGTGTGTAGGCGGCCTATGTTCTGTAAATCTTTTTAAAAAACCACGTCCTGTCTGGCCCACATAAAAGGCGTCACAATCGTCACATATCAATTTGTAAACACCAGTTTTGTGTTCAAGGCTGGTAGTTCTGCGGACACGAAGATTATTCAAATACTATTAGTGGTCTTATTAGTGACCTTGATATTACTGGTTTTACTAAAAATTGACCCAAAAATCTGAGGCATAAGGTATGTGTACGGTGTTGCAATGTATTTGCGTGTTGTATTTTCACGTGTTTTATGTCTTTTAATGTTACTATGCCCCTTCTTATGTTTTCGAAGGATGTTGTTCACCATATTGACATCATAACCATTAGCAACTGCAATGTGTTTAATGGTGTCTAATTCCTCACGGCATTCTTTATCAACGAGGGGGAAAGATAAAAGTCTATAAATCATACTGTGGAAGGCAGCTAATTTCTGTGATAAAGGATGAAAAGACTTAGCATGTATTACAATATCAGTCGTTGTGGGTTTTCTATAGATGTCAAAACCATTTTTAGTAAAACCAGTAATATCAAGGTCACTTATAAGACCACTAATAGTATTATGAATAATCTTCTGTCCGCAGAACTACCAGCCTTGAACACAAAACTGGTGTTTACAAATTGATATGTGACGATTGTGACGCCTTTTATGTGGGCCAGACAGGACGTGGTTTTTTTAAAAAGATTTACAGAACATAGGCCGCCTACACACTTTCACAGTTTGGACAATATCAAGTCAAAATTTGCAGGACACCTCATTTCCGAGAATCATAACTACACTAATTTTAAAACTAATTTGATACCCCTTCACATATGTAAGAAAGGGCGATATTTGAACGCTCTTGAAGAGTATGAAATTTATAAAGCATACAACAATACTGATACCAAGCCGCATGTTTTAAATGATAAATTGGTTTTCAAGTCAAATGTATTGTACAACACTGCCTTACGCTATTGTCGTGGTGGGAGCGAGACGTAAATTAGTGCGCGGTCGGTCTCCATACGATGTACATCGGTAAACCTTCGCACTCGCTGTAAATATTTTAGTATCATATTATTTTAAGTTATTTGTTTTATATTGGATTTTAATGTTTTAAGTGATTGACAAGTGTATCAACTTTAAATGATACGCAATTGTTTTAAATTCTGATGATGGGACAAGTGTCCCGAAACATGTCAATTTTGTAAAGACGCTGTTTCTAAAAGCCACAGACGGTAAGTTCCAATATATTTGATTGAACAACACGTGGCTTGGTACTAAACATTTGGAATTTATTCCTTTTAAACATGTTTTACACTCAAACAGATGGACTACCCATGGGCTCCCCTATATCAGGTATACTAGCCGAAATATTTATACACACCATAGAGCAGGAACACATACTGAACAATAACAAATACACCGATAAAATAATATATTGGCACAGGTATGTTTATGACATTTTACTCCTCTACAACGGCAACAAAAGACAAATAGAAAATTTCCACAAATACATTAACACTATACACCATGAATTAAAATTCACGCTTGAAATAGAACTAAATAATAGCATAAACTTCTTAGACCTCACAATCACCAAAAGAAACAACACACACACATACAAAATATACAGGAAACCCACCACATCAGACATGGTCATACATAACTCATCCAACCACCCAACCCAACACAAACATGCAGCTTTCAACTACATGCTCCATAGGCTCACTTCAATACCCCTAAACACACATGACTACCAAGAAGAATTAAACACAATCAAATATATAGCAGTCAAAAATGGATACAACCCCGATTTAATAAATAAACTACACAAACGCATCCTAAACACAAAAAGTAAAACACATCAGACCAACAGCACACAACATAGTAAATACATAACACTTACATACTACAATTCCAATACGCACAAAATTGCAAACACAGTTAGAAAACATAATTATAAAGTAGCCTACAGAACCAACAACACCATTAGGAAACACATAAATAATACTAACAAAGACACAGACACATACAGCAAAACAGGGGTATATAAATTAAATTGTAATGATTGTCACCAATCTACATCGGCCAGACGGGAAGATCTGTTTCCTCCAGATTTTCAGAACATTTAAAAGCCCTCACCACAAACTACATACATTCCACATTTGCCACACATTTACAAAACGAAAACCACAGTTACACAAACATAGAACACAACATGGAAATATTACACTACTTACCTAAAAGTAGAAAACTAAACACAGCTGAACAATTTGAAATATACAGATATCATGCAGTACAACCAAACAACATATTAAATGAACAATTACATTATAGATCACATACACTATTCGATACATTGATCCAAACACACAATTTGAACCTCAGCGCCAATTCCCTCCCACCATCAACCCCCAATACACACACCTAGTCCATAACCGTTATTTCTGTAAATATGACTTTCAGTATTTACTCCCACTGAGGAAGAGGAACATCACCTCGAAACGTATGGGGAAGTGATAAAGAAAGTAAGTTCATATTGTGAAAGTTTATATATATAATAATATTTTATAAAGTGAATGAAGAGGATGAATCAACAAGATAATTAGAAAGAAGAATGTGGATATAAGGACGGAACTGGGGGTCGAACCATTGTTGGAACGGCTAAGGACCATCAAAAGGAGGTGGTGTGAACATTTGGGAAGAATGGCAGGTGACAGGATTTCAGTGCTAGCAATGGAATATAGACTGGTGGGGATGAGAGATGTAGGATGGCCGAGAGCAAAGTGGGTCCCAGAACAAGTTCAGGATGAGTCTAATCCTTGAGGTTGATGATAAATTTAACTCGTATAATATAACTTACAGATTAAAAATTAACACTAATAAAATACCTAGCTATTTCATTTGTCGTTTCATCATTTGAAGGCGAGAAATATGAAGACTATAAAAAAACCACAAACAGATAATTTATACTAATAATATTTAACATAATGTGTACAGTTTGAATATTAAATTTTCATCTTGATTTGTCAGTTTCTGTGGATTATCCTACATCTTAATATTACATTGTGTCCCAATGTTATTTATTCTTTAAATCACAATTTGATTTCTTCATAAATGATAACCACTCAACTTATTCATCTTATGGACATTATATGCTATTAATCAGTTCTACTGTAGAACATGAGAGTTGTAACGTGACGAATTTTGAGGGATTTTTTATTTTATTTTTGGGGACTTATTATAAAATATTCATAAATTCATTGTCCATCTATGTGGTCATCCACGTGTTAGAATGAAAACATTGCGCTAACAAAGGAACAGTACGCAGTATCAGTTGTGTAACCTTTACAAAGAATGTACCAAGCGTCATTTCTTAGAACTTTGCGGGTGTGTGGCAGTTACGTCCGAACGCACCACAGAAGCATGTGCGCAGACCAACGCGGAATTGTTGAACGCAAAATGGCTTAGAGAAGAATCTCTGTTCGCTTCCTTGACCATGCTGGAGGATGTGAGTCTAAGCTCAACCTCTTTTGTGACGTCAACCAGTGCTGACCAAATGTCATCCACGTCAAACACACAAAAAACTACGTGTGTTGAATGTGCCACAGCAATGACGATTAAATAGCAGGCATTGCTTGCCGCCTTGTGAGACCGCAATCTAGTTGATAGGGAACGTAGAGACGCTTTTGCCAGTTCGTCTACAGACAGTGCCTAGCCAGGTACTTGCCCCAAGGGGCTCTTTCCAAATTTGTAAGTTTCAAGTAAAAAAGTGAGTTTAAATTAGCAGCAATGTGACAGTGGGAATAGTTGCAACGAAAGAGTGACATAAATATTTTTTTTCTCATAGACGAACTTTATAAAACGAGGTAACACGAGCTCGGGGAGACGCCAAGTGGACGACAAGGATGTATATGTAACCATTCTAATTAAAAATGGGGCGTTTATATAAAAAGGGGGTTTTAGTGTGAATGCGTGAATGTTGGCAGGCTGGGCTGTCTGTATATTAAATTAAGGTAAGATGTTAGCGTAAGGTAAAAGTAGTAATTGTAGTCATGGAGTGAATAACAAAACAAGAAATTATTATGCTGTTATTTCATTTTCTAAATTTTGAGTAAAAAATCTGACAAAGTTTTTAAAAGTTAAAAAATAAAATTCATTAATCCTCTTCAAATAATGAGTAGCGTAAGTTATTCCAATAACCCGTAAACCACGTTTGCATCTTACGTTCGTGCGACCGAATCTTGGACCCAGAAAGCTTTTAACATGTAGGTGGAAATAATAAATTATGTATTTATATTTGTAAGTGATTAATTAACATAACAGAGTTACCTGGTAAACTCCAATCAAAAGAAGAATAGCAAACAATAACCTCACTGCAACCAATATGACCACAAAGATCCATGTTATTTTTGCATCTGGAATAATGATAATACATGTTAGTAGCCCTTAAATAATCTATTAACTAGGGTAAGGATAAAAGTGATTGTAGTCATGTTAAAAAAAAAAAAAACAAAAAAAAAATAGTTAATAATGTTGTTACCCCTAACAGCACTTTTGTGTAATCCTGGCTTTAATCTACTACACAATTAGATACCAATAGCTGGTTGTTACCAGTTATAACTGGATATCTCAAATGATTACATTTAACAGCAAAAATAATTTGTCTTATCTTCAGAGGCATTTATTTTGATCAGAGTTTAAGAACCAACTACATGTCTTTCAACGTCTTTTATATTTGGACCTGAAGTTTCTAAGGATCCTATACATAGAAGCTTCCCCAAGGTCCTTATTCACGTTTTTTGAAGATGACCCCCCCCCCCATTGAAACAAAACAAAAGTGGAGGATGGTGAAAACATTGTATGGGTCACTCGCAGTTGCTAGCTCCTGACTATTATTTATCGACTTGTCATTATTAAGAAACTTCACTTTGATGCTACCTAACCAATCAGTAGACAGTGAATTAAGACAGACATTATCTACTAGATAAAATCTATGTCAAGAAGAAATTAGTTAAGATCTGCAGAACGGACATGAAGACAGCATTCATTTATACTATTTTGAATGTTCATCACCACTTTGTTCACAGCACTTTATAATTATTACTATTGATGGTACTTTCTCTTGTGAACTTACTTTGTTGTATTCTCTCATACGATGTTTCGGAGTGTTGTTCTTCTTCAGTGAGGTTTGTATACTAAATGTGCCAAATTGTCGGTAATTTGTAACGGTTTTTAGTTAACAGGATGTGTGTGGGGTGGATTTGGAAAGGGATTGGCGCGGGATTTTGAATTGTTGTATGTGTTGTTTATTACTGTGTCGAATAGTGTGTTTGATTTAAATTGTAAATGGTCATTGAGTATGTTGTTTGGTTGTGTTTGTATATTTCGAATTGTTCTGTGGTGTTAAGTTTGCGACTTTTGGGTAGGTAGTGTAAAATTTCAAGGTTGTTTTTTATGTTTGTGTAACTGTGGTTTTCTGTCTGGATGTGTGTGGCGAAATTGGATTGTATGTTATTATTGGTTAGTACTTTGGTGTGTTCAGAAAATCTGGAGGAAAGTGATCTTCCTGTCTGGCCTATGTAGAACTTAGTGCAATCATTGCATTTTAATTTATATACGCCTGATTTGTTTTATATGTCAATGTCTTTGTTTGTGTTGTTGACGTGCCTTTTGGTGGTGTTGTTGGTTCTGTATGCTATTTTGTAGTTGTATTTTCTGAATGTGTTGGCAATTTTGTGTGTGTTTGAGTTGTAGTATGTGAGTGTGATGTATTTATATTGTTGTGTGTTGTTTTTATTTTGCGGTTTGTTGTTTTTGTTTTGGATTTGTATATGTAATTTGTTTATTAAATCCGGGTTGCACCTGTTTTTTAGTCCTATGTATTTTATGGTGTTAAGTTCTACTTTATAATCTTGTTTATTTAGTGGTATTTTAGTGAGTCTTTGTAGATATGGTTGAAGGCTGCGTGTTTATGTTGTGTTGGGTGATTAGATGTGTTGTGGATGACCATGTCAGTAGTGGTTGGCTTTCTGTATATTTTATATGTGTGCGTATTGTTAGCCCTCCGAAGGTAAGGTCAGGGTCGGATCTGACCCAGGCGTCAAGATTTTCTGTACTACGCATGTGCTATCAGTGCGGTTCACTCCAAGGGCCAGGTACCCTATGAGCCAGTTGTTGGCTAGACGCCAGATAGGACGGACAGACTTAGGTAAGTGAGTATGTTGTTTTATTCCTGAATGTGTGTGTTGCGTCCAGAACCGGGGTCGCATCCGATCCAACCTTACCTCATATGTTTTGGATTTTTTATTAACAACTTTTTTCATTTGTTGCTGTTTTTTTGTTCTAGATATTTGAGATGGATCGTAAGTGGATTTTTACAACTCCAGAAGAAGTTCTTGAGGAACTGAGGTGCCAAGAAGAGGAGTCAGAGTCTGAACAAGAATTTGAAGAAAATGTTTCAGAGCCTGATGATGAAATCCTCCAGCCTGAAAATGTTTTGACTGAAGATTTATTTGACGCTGAAGAGTGCGCGGACGATGATAGTCTAACTGTGAGTCATTCTACTTTTTGTGAGGATGTTAACTTTTTACTTGGCAAAGATAATGAAACAATTTGGGCTGATAATCCCATAAATTCAAAATTTTGTAGAACCCGTAACACCAATATTATTACCCATCTCCCTGGTCCAAAAGGTGAGGCTAGAAGTGTAACTGATGAAAATAAACGTTTTTCCCTTTGTATAAATGACATTATCTTAGAAAAAATTGTGCTTCATACAAATTCTGAAATAGAAAGAGTACAGCCAAATTATTCTCCAAAACAATGGTTTATTTCCCAGACATCATTAGTCGAAATGAAAGCATTAATCGGTTTGCTATTTTTTAGTGCTGTTTCGAAAGATGCCAATTTGAATACTAAAGACATGTTTTCTCAAATTTTTGGTCCTCCAATTTTTCGCTCTACCATGACAGAAAAAAGATTTCATTTTCTTCTGTGCAATCTTCAATTTAATGATAAACAGACCAGAGAAACAAAGCACACTACCGATAAATTTGCACCATTCCGAGAAGTATGGACCATTTTTGAAGCTAATTGTTCTAAATTTTATTCGGCATCAGAGTATGTAGCCATTGATGAGATGCTTCTTGGGTTCCAGGGGAAGTGTCCATTTAAAACCTATATTCCAAGTAAGCCGGACAAATATGGGCTCAAAATTATTTCTGCATGTGATGCACAAACATTTTATTTTATGGGAGGGATACCATACACAGGAAAAACCAATCAACAGAGAAGAGGAGAAGTCTTTTTGCCTACTCAGTATGTCTTGGAACTTTCAAAATCTATTCGAGAACTAAGAGGAATATCACAGTTGATCAGGGGCGTATATTCTAGGCTAGCTAGGCTAGCTGCGAAGCCCAAAGATTAAAGCACAAAAAAATCTATTAGGAATTTCCATAAAATTGTTCATTTTATCGAAGTCAGACGTGTTTCCTTCACGTGTTTACCTCTGTTTGGTAGTAGCGTAATTACTAATTACAGACAATACAACTTTGCATATAACGGCGCCTGAATCGCTGCAACTTGCTTTACTCAGGCTTCGCAAGTAACTTGCGAAGCCTTTCCTCGTCACGATTCAATGGTGTTGCTATGACAACGGTGAGGGACTTGGTGGGGCAATGACGTTTATCGTAGGCTAGGCTTCGCTCCTTGGAGAGCTAGCCAACAGTGTGAGAATGTTGGCCGTGTGGCACGCAAAGCAGTGGTTCATGTATTTAACTTTCGTTGTTTTCCTCATATTTCTATATCATATTTTGTTTTCATAAGCTCACTATGTTTCTAATGGAAGTATTCTATGCGCCCTATGTGCTATATTATTATGTATTACATATTCATATCTTTCTTTTACACCTATCTATACAATGTATACTCTGTCATTACCAATAGGAACTATTTAATTGATGGTTTAAACTAACCGATAAGTCAAACTTTCTTCAGTATAATTATATATTATTTCCTCATGATGTAATGATATAGTTCTTGCTTTTTGTAATCTTTTATTTGTAATCTTTTATTTGTTTCACTACCGCCGTCCGGCCCTAGTGGCTTCGGCGGAACAAATGTATGCTATAAATAAATAAATAAATAAATAAATAAATGAAGTATTGAAGTTCTTTGCTTGCTTTTGTCTTTCTAATGATGCCATTTCATAATGATTGTTGAAGTATCAGTCATTATTATATAAGTTAGAATGCATTGGCATGGTGACACAAAATCACATCACTTCAAAAAGCTTGAAATGTGAACGAGAGGGGCCCCCTCCGGTGCATTTTCTTCAATTCTAAGGTGAGCTAGCCCAGGTCTCGAACTCAGCATACGCCACTGCAGTTGATAACTGGTTTTGTTCTTATGAGCTAGTTGAAGAGCTAGGAAAGAAAGAGTTGACATTGGTGGGAACTCTAAGGAAAAATAAACCTCAAGTACCTCTTCCCATGTTTGAAAATACTCCAGTTATGTCTTCCAAATTTCTTTATCAGGATGACAAGACACTTCTATCTTACATTGCAAAAAAGAATAAAAAAGTGCTTTTACTCTCATCAATGCATTTTTCATGAGATGTGAATGAACATTCAAAGGTGCCAGAAATGATAGAATTTTATAACTTGACTAAAGGTGGAGTTGATGTATTAGACAAACTTTGCCACAACAAAACCACTAAGAGATCGACCAATAGATGGCCTATGAGGTACTTTTTCGGAATCCTGGACATAAGTGCCGTGAATGCATTTATTATATGGAAATGGAACTGCAATGAGCCTTCTTATTCAAACTCTGCAAGGACGGGATTCCTGAAAAAGTTAGCTTTCACTCTCACAGAACCTATGATGAAGCAACGAGCTCAAAATCAACTTTACTAAAAATGAACTTTATCTTGTGAAAAACTTACTTTTTTCGTCGGACGCGTTTCGGCTTAAGTATCCGCCTTCTTCAGCTTTTAGTCAGACTGCCATCATTTCGTAACGGTTTTTGTGTGGAAGGTGTAGTGGGGGTGGTGTGTGGAGGAAGGGGATTGGTGCAGGGATTCAACTTGATGTTTGTTTTTTGTAAAATTGTGTCAAAAAGTGTATGTGACTTATATTGTAATTGATCGTTGAGTATGTTGTTTGGTTGTGTTGTGTGGTGTTTATATATTTCGTATTGTTCAGTTGTGTTGAGTTTTCGGCCTTTAGGTAAGTAATGTAAAATTTCGAGATTGGTGTCTATGTTGGTGTAACTGTGGTTTTCTGTGTGTATGTGTGTGGCAAATGCGGAGTGTATATTGTTGTTGGTTAGAGCTTTTAAATGTTCAGAATAACGGGATGAAAAAGATCTTCCTGTCTGGCCGATGTAGAAACTATTGCAGTCATTACATTTTAATTTGTAAACACCTGTTTTGTTATATTTGTCTATGTCTGTGTTTGTATTATTGATGTGTTTTGTAATGGTATTGGTTGTTCTGTATGCTATTTTGTATTTGTGTTTTCTGAATGTGTTGGCGATTTTGTGTGTGTAGGAGTTGTGGTATGTGAGTGTGATGTATTTATTGTGTTGTGTGCTGATGGTATTTTGTGTTTTGTTGTTTTTGTTTTTGATGCGTTTGTGTAGTGTGTTTATTAAATTAGGGTTGTAACCGTTTTTGATTGCTATGTATTTTATTGTGTTGAGTTCGTCGGTGTAATCAACCACAACTCCTACACACACAAAATCGCCAACACATTCAGAAAACACAAATACAAAATAGCATACAGAACAACCAATACCATTACAAAACACATCAATAATACAAACACAGACATAGACAAATATAACAAAACAGGTGTTTACAAATTAAAATGTAATGACTGCAATAGTTTCTACATCGGCCAGACAGGAAGATCTTTTTCATCCCGTTATTCTGAACATTTAAAAGCTCTAACCAACAACAATATACACTCCGCATTTGTCATACACATACACACAGAAAACCACAGTTACACCAACATAGACACCAATCTCGAAATTTTACATTACTTACCTAAAGGCCGAAAACTCAACACAACTGAACAATACGAAATATATAAACACCACACAACACAACCAAACAACATACTCAACGATCAATTACAATATAAGTCACATACACTTTTTGACACAATTTTACAAAAAACAAACATCAAGTTGAATCCCTGCACCAATCCCCTTCCTCCACACACCACCCCCACTACACCTTCCACACAAAAACCGTTACGAAATGATGGCAGTCTGACTAAAAGCTGAAGAAAGCGGATACTTAAGCCGAAACGCGTCCGACGAAAAAAGTAAGTTTTTCACAAGATAAAGTTCATTTTTAGTAAAGTGATAGTGCTGTGAAAGAAGAGATGAACAATCAAGACAACTCAAAATCAACACCTTCCAATGGAGTTGCGATCAATAATAAGCTGCGTTCTGGAAGAAGAAGTCAAGGAGATTCCACCATCTGCTTCTACTTCTCAAAAACGAAAGAGGTGTGGCTTCTGCGTTGGAAAAGACAGGAAAGGTAACGCGTTTTGCTCCAAATGTAATTTATGCTTATGTGGTGAACATAAAACAGTGGTTTGCAGTTCTTGTTTAAGCACTTAAAAAAATGTATTATTACTTATTACTATTATGTTTATAATTATTATTGTAATTTTGTAAATATAAAATTTATTATATGTTTCATTCGTAAAACCAATACGAGTTTTTTTGTTTTTTTTTTTATTTTTGTTAATTAAAAGTCATTCAGTATTTTAAAAATTCTTCTTTTTATTTGTAAAAATCTATAATTTGTTGTTTCTGATATTTTGTGTACTTGATTAAACCCCTAATCATTTCTAAAACAATTTAAAATCTTCTGGGTCGGATCCGTCCCAACCTTACCTTTTCTGCTACAGAAATTCACCTTACCTCCGGAGGGTTAGTTTTGGTGATTGTTAGGTGTAGAAAGTTTATACAATTTTTTTTTTATATTTCTATGGTAAATTTGAGTTTGGGGTGTATCGTGTTAATGTATTTGTGGAAATTTTCTATTTGTCTTTTATTGCCTCTGTATAATAATAATATGTCGTCTACGTATCTATGCCAATCATACGTAGATGACATATTATTATTATACAGAGGCAATAAAAGCCAAGTAGAAAATTTCCACAAATACATTAACATGATACACCCCAAACTCAAATTTACCATAGAAATAGAAAAAAACAATTGTATAAACTTTCTACACCTAACAATCACCAAAACTAACAATACACACATATATAAAATATACAGAAAGCCAACCACTACTGACATGGTCATCCACAACACATCTAATCACCCAACACAACATAAACACGCAGCCTTCAAGCATATGCTACAAAGACTCACTAAAATACCACTGAATAAACAAGATTATAAAGAAGAACTTAACACCATAAAATACATAGGAATAAAAAACGGGCGCAACCCGGATTTAATAAACAAATTACATACACAAATCCAAAACAAAAACAACAAACCGCAAAATAAAAACAACACACAACAATATAAATACATCACACTCACATACTACAACTCAAACACACACAAAATTGCCAACACATTCAGAAAATACAACTACAAAATAGCATACAGAACCAACAACACCATCAAAAGGCACACCAACGACACAAACAAAGACATTGACATATACAACAAAACAGGCATATATAAATTAAAATGCAACGATTGCACTAAGTTCTACATAGGCCAGACAGGAAGATCACTTTCCTCCAGATTTTCTGAACACACCAAAGTACTAACCAATAATAACATACAATCCAATTTCGCCATACACATCCAGACAGAAAACCACAGTTACACAAACATAAAAAACAACCTTGAAATTCTACACTACCTACCCAAAAGTCGCAAACTTAACACCACAGAACAATTCGAAATATACAAACACAACAAAACACAACCAAACAACATACTCAATGACCATTTACAATTTAAATCAAACACACTATTCGACACAGTAATAAACAACACATACAACAATTCAAAATCCCGCACCAATCCCTTTCCAAATCCACCCCCACACACATCCTGTTAACTAAAAACTGTTACAAATTACCGACAACTTGGCACATTCAGTATACAAACCTCACTGATGAAGGAGAACAACACTCCGAAACGTCGTATGAGAGAATACAACAAAGTAAGTTCACAAGAGAAAGTACCATCAAGAGCATTCATTATTTTCATTATGGAAATTAATTTTTGTTTATTTTAAATAAAATTGTAAATCTTTACATATATATCATAACTGGTGATGATTCTTGGATTCACAGTTATGATCCTGAGACTAAACAACAGTTGTGGTAGTGGAAATCATCAAATTCACAGCAGCATCAAAAAGTGTCCCAAGTTCACAGGCATGTCAACTTCATTTCATGTTGATCGCTTTTTCACCAGTCTCAGGATTTTCCACAAGCAATTCTTACCCCCCTCCCCCACAGTTAAACCATCAGCGGCAAGTTTTACGGTGAGGTTTAGAAGAGGCTGAAAGAGGCCATTCAGTCGAAATGTCCACAGAAGTTGAAGAACAATTGGACAATGCTCATGCTCACAAATGAATTGTTTGATAATTCTTGACTTCCTAAACATTACAATGATTCCACTCTTTATTTGCCTGACCCCATGTAATTTTTCCTATTTCTTAAGGTAAAATTATGGGTGAGAGGAGATTGTTTTAAAACGATTGAGGGGATCCAGGCAGAAATGTCAGAGACACTCAAATAACTCACATTTGAGAACTTCAAGAGATGAATGGAATCATGTGAAAAACACTGTGATTCCTGTATACATGCTCAAGAGGACTACTTCAAACGAGACAGTGTGAACTAGAATTTATGGTAACTACTATTTTTTTATGAGCAAATACCCTGAACTTTTGGGTAGGACCTCGTACACTGCCTAGTGTACCAATGTCACAGCACTGATACATGTACAGTTACAGGTACAGATTACAAAGCACTGAGTGCAGCCTTTGTTACTTCTGTCAGTGCAGATAAACTCCTATTAAATTAGTAAACTTCATAGTTAATACATTATCTTCTGTACCAAATGTATTTAGAACAACAGCAACTCAAACTTTAAAAACTATGGAAGGCTTTCAGATATTCCTGGATTTTGTTGTCCATGGAATTATTTTGTTAGTCATTTAACTAATTATAAATATAGCACTGCTAACTCGGATCACTAATTTTGTATTGGTAAAAATGTTAAACATTTTAATTAAACATTAAACATTTTTACCAATAAAAAGTTAGTGATCCGAGTCAGTAGTGATATATTTACAATTAGCTTTCAGATATGTTGGGAACGTATCTACTTTTCTTACCAGTATTTATGGGAATTTCATTTTACTTGTGTTTCTTTAATTTACTATGATTTTTTTGAAGTCATTAACACCTACATATCTATCCAGTATCAATTGTTTTTGCAGTCAAACATACATAACAAAAATAAACACAAAAATTAACTTTACAACTGCATAAAAAGTCAACAGCATCGTGCATCACCTTATCGAAATTTCTAGAAAAACTACTTTTGTGTTTACATTCTTTTTGCTTTTGAGTTGTTTTGAGTTCTGGTTTTGGTGGCTCTAGCTCTTTCAATTTGAACTTGATTAAAGCATATATTATTTATTGTTAATAATAATAATTACTACAAGAATAATTGTGAAAAAATGTAAATGTAATTTTTAAAGTTGCACGAATGTGGCCATACACAAATAATAATACTCACCCTCCCACTGTTCAGGTGTCAGGACTGTATCAGTTTTGTCTTTATCACCAAAGAGGACAGTTGCAGCACACAGGTAAATGGTAAGCAAAATAATTCCAAGTATCTGTTAACAAAAATATATAACAATACATAAAAATCCTGTATTTTAATAAATATTAAAAGGAAACAACATGATCACTGAAGGGATTTGGTTGAATACTAATATTTTGAGACAATACCACCTACAGGCCTACTGAGAATATCTTGGTTTAGTCTTAATGTTCAAAAGTTTGAAAAGAATGTAGGTGAGGAAATGCAAACACACTGCAACACTTACTGAGAAACAAAAATAGATTAGGTCATATGAATGTCTGGGTAAAATAGAAATGAGCACTAATGACTTGAGGCAAGATATTATTGATCAAATAATTTTATAGAAATCAGTTTTTGTAAGATGAGATATGTCAAGGATTACAAACTGCCTTTAACTTTCAAAAATGAAAAGTTCTATAAATGTATGCCATATGCAAATACTCATAGCAACATGGGCAATAAAGTCCAGAATGATCAAAAGGGGACTTCTCATAGAAGTCCACAAAGTTATGTAATTCAACTACAATATATATCATTTACTGAACTATGAGAATAAAATGGAGCAAAAGAGGAACAGAACAGATGGTAAAGAAAGTTGGACATGACAGACCACGTTGATGATCCGTTTACAGGACAATTAAGATGATGTGATTGAGTTCTGTGAAACAATCAAGTCAAAAAGATTTGCTATTGAGATAAGTGTGTTGACAGGTCACAAACAATCAGACAGGCACTGCTGCTACTGTTGTTGTGATGGTATTTATGGTGAATAAGAAATTTATGTATTAGGCCTATTAAATAGTTTCAAATGAGGACAGACACACTTAAAAACCACACAGTACAATAGAACAGGGTATATTGTGTGTCAATGTCAGATTTGCAGAGTATAGATTAGAGTGGATGGACCCTACATACACAATGAAGGAGGAGAGACTCGCTAAGAAAATTTTACATTTTAAGCCTGTAGGGAAAAGAGAAATAAGAAGACTTTGCAAAATATGGCTTGTAGATGGAGACTGGAACAGATGACAATGCCTAATCCAGAATTGAAGAAGTTGATGATGAAATAGTCTTCTTCATCTATGACTTCTACAGTTCCATATTTTATGTTTTTGTCCTATTCTTTTCCTTTTCAGGTATTTGTAAATTTTCCTTTCGCTAATCACCAAACCAAACAGTACCAAAAGTTGCAAGGCTGTGGCACACATGCAGAGGCGTAGCTAGGGGGGCGGCAAGGGGACAGCCGCCCCAGGCGGCAAAGTGAGCACAGACTTGAAAAAAATTGTTCTCCCGTTTGTCTTCTTCACCAATCCGTCAGTTCGTGCTCTGAGAGATTCCGTATGCTGGAGACGTCTTCCTTCTTCGCACGTCTTGTCACCGGACAAAAGGCTTGCCGCATGACAAATGACGCCAATCGTACAACTCTGTTATTTTGGTAACCCTAAAAAGGGCCGTGTGGCGAGAACGCTGATGTTGGTTGTTCCGCCCGAGCCGCGCTGAGGTGTTTGGCGGCTGCGCCCTCTGTTCGGGGCGTACTGCAGTCCTCCTCTTCTTTCGGCATCGGTTGCGTCGAGTCCGCTGCCGGCCCGGCGACGTCCATCGCTGGCGCGGAACTGGAGTACGAAGACGCAAGAACGGCGGTTCTATTCTTCGGCTGTTCCTTCCGGCTGACTCCGCGTCGATGTCATCCGAGAGAGGAGAGGAGATGAAGTGCGTCCGATGGCGTGGCGATGAAGTGCTGGGGCGAAGTGCTGGTGGCAAAGTGCGCCGAAAATCCAATCCGATCCAATTGTCCAATCGTAGGGCAGCTGCTGGATGTGCCCCAGTGGTTGCAGTGTCCGGGTGAACCCGATGACTGCCTGATGCGTAAATACTTGGTAGCCTTGCGCTAGAATAAGGATAGAGTCCTCCTTCTAGGAGGGATGGAAGCTGGTAATGTATTGCAAAACTGCGGAGCGATTCGCAATGGCTGGAAAGGTTTTTTTTACTTAGAGAGGAAGGATTGTTGACGAGAGGCCGTTTCACTTGTTAGGTGGGGACGAGAAGGAGTGTCACTTACGTGATTAGGATGGTGAAGAGTTGTTGAGAGTCAGGCGCCGTAAGGGTGGGGGCGAGGGGCAGATGTTTGATATGTCTATGGGGGGTCGTCGAGCAGAGCTCGAGGGCGTCTAAGTTTTCTAGGAGGTGGGCCGTCGTCTGCACTAAGGCGGCGGAGGTGAGGATAAGAAGAGGTAGAGGCACGAGTGAAGAGTTTGAGCGCAAGCGCAAGAGATCGTACAAACTCATCCACAGAAGGAACCTTCAACCTTCGTCTGATAACATCATTCCTGACATACCAGGGAGCGTTGGAGATTTACCGGAGGGTGTGAGATTGGAAAGCTTCCAAGCGCGCAACAATGTAGGGTCGTAACAGGGACCAATATGAGGTCGCTGCGCACGTAAGGATTGCTCTAAGAAAGAGCAAGTAGATGGTGAGTTTAGCCGCAAAGGCACTGAACTCCGATGTGAGATAAAAGGAAATAGTTTGACTTTGACACCACGGGCTTTCTGGAGACACTGAGAGACATGGGGAGTGAAGTTAAGGTGCCGGTCAAGAGTGGCGCCCAGGTACTTCACGGACCGTTTCCATTCGATAGGGATCCCGTTAAGGGAGAGGGGCTGGCATCGGGAAGTGAATTGACGGGAGAAAGCAATCGCTTCGGATTTCTCCGCATTGACTGCCACCCGCCATTTCCTTAGCCAGTCCGGAAGAATTGCGAGCTGACGTTGCACCACTTAGCGGCATGACCAAGATTGGCCGAGCTAGAGTGATATATGGCGTCATCCGCATATAGCGAGGGAGTGACTCCAGAGTGAACAGGCAGATCGTTCGTGTACACTAGATACAGAACAGAGCCAAGGACAGATCCTTTGGGGAACGCCTGCGGTGATCGGTCGGACGGATGAGTACGACCCATCGACGCATGCCCTAAAGAAGCGATCGCATAAATACGACCACAGAAGATGAACGAAGGAGGCAGGTAGAGGGGTTTGGGCCGGTTTATAGAGAAGGCCTTCGTGCCAGACTCGATCAAAGGCCTTACTCACGTCGAGCATTACTGCTACAGTGGACAGATTTTGGTTGACGGCGTCCGTCAGTTGGGTGATGACCCTGACGAGCTGAAGAGTGGTCGAGTGCTCTCTGCGGAAGCCGAACTGTTACTGCCGAATGGAGTTGACGATGAGCAATACGCCTGTGGACCAAGATGGCAGTACCGCCACTAAGGCGACGAGGTCGTTTTGGTAAGGGCGATATGTGCGATACGTTACATAAGCAGGAAGCTGGAAGGATACTCTAGGAGTGAGAAAGGTTTTGGAGGAGTATGACATCAAGATCATACTCAGTGACGAAGGCGGCCAATTCGGCACGATGAATCAGAGCACCTCGGGCGTTCCAGGTCAGCAACCTGAGTGGCTTAGCCATCGGAGACTGGAAGGAGTGTCATGATTGAAGACAGAACGACGACCATAAGAGTCTGTATGTCCTTGGCAGCCAAGATCTGAGGGACAAGAGTTTCTACCCAGGTACGCAGGCGTTCGGAAAAGGTCGGATCCGCAGACCCTTCCGCCGCCGAGATCGCCTGTGGCGTGGGCGGTGGTTAGCGAAACATTACGCCGTTGTCGGGTTTTGGCCTGGGTGCGGGCTGCCGAGGTTCCTGAGGCTGAGGAATTGATGCTGGCTTAAATGCAGCGGGCCTCTGCTGCTTGGAAACTGGTTTGATGGTTTTTTTGCTTTCTTCGGTGCAACAGCCTTACGCTGCTGGGCCGATTGGGAGCCAGGGGACGATGAGGAGGCCATAGCCGCATAGCTGGGTGCTCCGGAGGACGCCGAGAAGGGAAGGAGGACTGGAGCGGCTGCCGGGGCAGGCGCAGCACCCGAGGTTGTGGCTACCGGGGTGGCAGATGTTACGCGTCGAAAATTTCTACCGGCACTGTTTTTATGCCCTGACTGGGATCGCTGATTTACTCGCTCCGAGCAGGTCAGGTGTCACGTCTCGGCTGCTGATCCCTGATTGGCTCGCTGTGTGTTCGTCAGGTGTCACGCGCCGTGCCGCTGGTGCCGGAGAGCGGATGCTCGCCTCCGTGCCGACTTCACGTTTTTCGTACGTGTCGGCCTAGAGGTGACTTTTCGTACACACTCACTCCAGTACAGACGTCAGACTGAAAGGACCTACTTCTCTTCAGCTCTGCTCTGCTCTGGGCGCTAATTCAGCTTCTGCTGCTTTCGTCTGCCTCTCCGCCAGGACGAGGAATCCATCTTTCTTCAGGAAAGAAGACCCAGGAGCCAGCTGCTGCCGGTGAATTGAGTAGCTGGTAGAAGAAGCAGCTGGCAGAAGTTGCCCTTATTAGGACCACCTGTCGCCAGCAACCATCTCACCGGCCAGGAAAGAAGAGGACTGCTCTGGGCTCATTGGTGAGTGCCGTATCAGTGCTTTCTCCCTAACCTGCCCACGGCTGTAAGGTAGCGCTGCCCCGTACGATCCTTGCGAGCCCCCACCAGTGGTAAGCGAGCTTGGATATCGCCGGGGTAAAGGGACCAGTGGACACCAGTCTAGGGAAGGACTGGTATCTAACGAAGCTGGTCGTTAGCCCAGCTCCTCCCGTATCGCCGTGATCAGGGAAGTCGTGTGGGTTACCCGGCTTCGGCCGGACCAAGATCCCTGGCGTCTGGCAGGGACTCCCTAGCAGTCTCTGTCCGGCGGCCACACTCGGCCAACATGCCCACTACGGGCGACGGCACGAGTGTCGAGTCGCTCGGCTCTGCCTTGCCCCACGCGGGCGACTCGCCTGATTCGCCTCGAGCGATGGAGACGGACGAGCTTCTTAACCCGTTACCTCCTCTCCCGGTGGACGAGCCGGACGACTTCGTGACCGTTGGTCAGCGTAGACGCTCGGCTAAGAAACCGAAGAGGAACCATTCCACCGAGTGCGCTTCCTCTCGGTCCTCGGCCATGGACATCGGTCCTTCTCAGAGCCAACAGGCTGCGGTACCGACTACTTCGGGGGAAGCTCCGGCTGCTTCCGCTGTTGGTCGCGCGCTGCCCCTGTTCGTCCACGGGGTGTCCAATGTCGCCGCCTTATACAGGCGGCTGATCGCGGCCCACGGCCTGTCGGCCGACAAACTTGACCTTAAGCTGCTTGGCGGTGACACGGTCAAGGTTGTCGTCCGTTGGATCGGGGACCACCGCTTGGTCGAGGCCTTTCTGCAGGCTAATAACCTGCAATATCATACCTTTTTCCCCAGACGAGTCAAGCCCTTGTCTGTAATTCTGCGTGGGCTTGACGCGCACACTGATCCCCAGGAGATCCTTTTGGAACTCCGAGATCTCGGTTACCCGGTGCAGGCAATTTTCCGCCTGTTCACCAACTCTGAGAACAGAGTCCCTCTCCCGATCATCCGTCTCCACCTCGAGAAGGGTGAGGCTGCAGACAAGATATTCCAACTGACGCGGCTGTTTGGCTTCCGCGTCAAGGTTGAATCCAGTCGCCCGCCGGGCAAACTAGCGCAGTGCCACCGGTGCGAGAGGTTCGGCCACCATACTGACGTCTGTCGCAGTGCCCCGGCCTGTTTACGTTGTTCCATGGGACATTCCACACAGGCCTGCACTGTGGCAGACAAGTCCCACTATCGCTGCATCAATTGTGGCGAAGGCCATGCAGCCAATTACAGTAACTGCCCGGTATACAGGGCGGAGCTCCTGCGGAAACAAAAGCCGCAGGGGCCCCTCCCGAAGCCGAGACAGCCAGTATTGCAGCCCCAAACACAGAAGCAGCCTAAAGTACAGACTAAGCCGCCACCAAAGGCACCACCGGCACGGCGCGAGCCCTTTCCGGCACCACCTCCAGCCCCTACCAAGGCACAAAAACGATCCACGTCGTCTTCCGCAGCAGAGACACGCCCTGTAGCCAATATCTCGGTATTGGTGCCGAAGAATCAACCCTCCACTTCCGCGGAACCACCAACAACTCCCGCCTCTGAACCAGAGGTAGCCTCGCCACCACAACCACCTCCGCGATATCCGCGAGCAGGCAAAACAAAACCTACAACTAAAGGGATAACCACACCGGATGCTCCGCCCCGAGCTCCTGCCTGCCCACAGCCCTAGAAAAGTCCTGCTTCCCGGTGTAAGTCCGACGAAGCGCAGCAGCGTACTTTTCCTGTCGCAAATTCAAACTCGACTGCCCCTGGTCCTGTAGCTTCCACCAACACGACCCGATCTGCTGTTAAGCCTGGTCTCCCTTACGCGGCCTCAGTTTCCAGGCAAACCGCCCAGCCCGTCACTTCCGATGACGCACAGTTCGTCCGCGACTTTCTGTCCGGCTACGACCTCAAGAAAGTCGCATCTACCTTCAGGTCCTTCCGAGACCGCCTGGAAACTGCTGACCCAACTGAGGGGTTTATGATCTTGGTGAAAGCTTGCAATGTCATAGGTCTTCTATGAACCGAGCCCTTAGACGGTCATCGTGACCTCTCGCTCGTAGCCTTGAATGCTAACTCCATCGGTTCCAAGCATTCCGACCTTCTAGAATTCCTGGCTCGGTTCAAACCCGACGTACTTCTCCTCCCGGCGAACCGGTTTCGATTACCGAATTACGTGGTCTATCCGGATGACCGAGTTGGCCGACACGGCGATCGCGGTGAGGACCTCTATAGGTCATCATCGTGTCATTTTGCCGCAGCGCACTAACCTAGAAGCCACCGCCATTGAGGTCCACGGAGCTCTTGGCGACGTCCTCGTGGTTTCAGCATTCAAGCCCCCACGCGCTGAAATCCTTGTCGGCGACCTGGACGTCATCTTCGATTTCCACCGAAGGGTAATTTTGGCCTGCGATCTGAATTGCAAGCATCGCGTTTGGAATAATCGCTTGACTACTCCGAACGGGAAGGGCCTGCTCAGATATGTTGAATCGCGCCTGGCGATGGTGATTGGTCCAGCGGAACACACGTTATTTCCGACGCTACCTAACGTGGCTCCTGATGTTTTGGAAATTGCGGTAACTCAAGGAATTGTCTGTCCGGTCGAGGTATTCTCGCTTACGGAGCTGACATCCGACCACAACTCCATCTTGGTCCACGTCGCTACCCAGCACGCCTATGCACGGGACGAGAAGAAGGTAATCGATTGGGACCGCTACGGCCCGGCTCTGTGCCGTAGATTGCCGCCAGCGGGCCCACTCGATTCCGTTCGCCTCCTAGACGAAGCAGTTGCGGGAATCGAAGAGGCAACCATCTCGGCTATAGGCGTGTCTTCACGTATGCGAGCCGGTTTCACGCCTGACTACCAACGCATCCCTGAGGAAGTCTCTCTTCTCGCTCGCGAGAGGAATTACTTCCGGAAACGTTGGCAGAGGACCCGTGATCCGGCCGATAAGGCAGCATACAATCGGCTCACCGGACGTCTGCGGGCAGTCTGAAGGCGTTCCGACGTAGCTGTTGGAAACTCGCTGTGACCCGAACGGGGAATGCGGACCCGCAAAGTCACCCGTACAGAATACCTTCCGCGTTGACGGGACCGAGGCGACGACCTCCTCTCCCCGCCATCGTTGGGCCGTTCTGACAACTCTTGGGTCGCCCGGAGGAGAAGGCCGAGTACTTGGGCGTGTGTTTAGAGCGCCAGTTCGCTCCCAACCCGCCCATGGATTGGGACTTCGACGAACAAGTCGAGATGGCTGTCGAAGACTTTCTGTCTCTTCCGATCACGGCGGAGCCCGAACCCATCTCTTTGGAAGAGGTCTCAGATCGGCTTGCTGAACTTCAGCCAAGAAAAGCTCCAGGCCCGGACGGTGTCACGAACACCGCTCTACGACTTCTCCCGGAGGCTGGAGTTCAATTCTTGACTGACGTGTTCAACGCGTGTCTCAGACAGGCCTACTTTCCCAAGAAATGGCGAAAGGCGACGGTCATCGTGATCCCGAAGCAGGGAAAGGATGCTTCCCGCCCCGACAACCTCCGGCCCATCAGCCTACTCTCCGCTACGTCCAAGGTTTTTGAGCGACTCGTGCAGCGTCGTGTGCGAGAACATCCCCTTTGACGTGCTGGTCCCCGAACAGTTCCGCTTCCGTGTGGGGCATTCGACCACTCATCAACTGATGAGAATGGTGGAATACATCACGGACGCCGGGTGTCGGAGAGGACGGACCGTTGGCTGTTTCTTAGATGTTGAAAAAGCCTTCGACAGCGTATGGCATGATGGCGTACTATTCAATCTTAGGGAAGTCCAGCTCCCGGACTGCTACCTTCAACTTATTGCTAGCTTTCTGACGGAGAGGACCTTCTGCGTGAGAGTTGGCGATTCAGTCTCTTCCGAGAGACGACTCGCAGCCGGCGTCCCTCAAGGTAGTGTTCTTGGTCCCCTTCTGTTCTCACTCTACGTCAACGACGTGCCGAGACAGCCTGGTGTCCAGGTCCACGGCCGTATTCACGGCCGACCGTCATGCAGAAAGAGCCGTCTTACGACTGCAGCGCCAGCTCGACACGCTCGGGTACTGGAATGAAAATTGGAGAGTGTAACTCAACGCTACCAAGAGTGTAGCCGTCGAATTCTCAAAACGACGAAAGCACCCTGTTAGGCAGTTACGTATCGGCAGAACGTATTTGCGCTGGTCCAACGAGGTTAAGTACCTCGGATTACACCTCGACCGTCAGCTCACCTGGCGTACCCACGGTCAGACAGTTCTTAAGCGAGCATCCGCTCGTCTGAGCTTACTGTTTCCACTCCTGATCAGCTCAGCCATGACCAGGAAATTGGGCAAGATGATCGTCGGCGCGTATTTGCTGCCGGTCATTACCTACGCTTGCCCGGTTTGGGGTTACCTCGCCGCAATTAATAAAAAGAAGTTGCAGAGCGTCCTCGACAGGGGTCTTCGGCTAGCGGCCAAAGTCCCCCGTCGCTTCTCATCACGCCTTCTAAGGAGAGGACTTGGCGTCCACTCCTTAGACGAAACATTCAGGCGGCTTGCACTCAAATTTTATGCACGTGCGGCGAGGTTCCCAGACAATCCTCTTGTGGCTGGGCTGGGCAGGTACCGTATACGTCCAGGTGATTCGTGGAAACGCCCTCGGTATATACTGCGCTAGTGTAGGCTAGCACAACAGCCGAGAATCGGCCTGCTACAGAGCACACGCCCTACTTGGGCAGGGCCACCAGGCAGGAGCTCCAGAAGGTACCTCGGAACTCAGTTACCGAGCGGTTCGTCTCTGCGACGCACTACCGCACAGCCCAGAGCGTCGTCGTCGCCTCCGCGCCGTCAGAGTCTATTTGTTTCAGCAAGTATTCATTCCGTTAATGATCTCCTAGATTTTCAGAATATAGTGTAAAGTACATTAAATGATATAATCCACGAGTTTATATTTAATGACTTCACTAAAATATCCACTGGCCGACGTACAATCTGTTGATATGAAAATCAGCTAAACCGTCTGTGCTTCTAAAAATATAGACGGTTGAGTTGCTGTTGCTCAACCCGAAACACGGTATGCCATGATGAGGTTATCACGTAGTCATATACAATTCCTGCCGCCTGGATATCTCTTCTCCCTTTAGCCTATACTAAATTCACGTATCACGATTAACAAAATTTGTTTTATATATTTTTTATGAAGAAATCTTCTAAAGTGCCAAGTATTTCTTTAAATATTTTATCCAAAGCACTTGTTGTTTGCATGTACACTTTTATTATATGACAACTTTCTCTTTTATTCCAAGTTAAATCGTCATTACTTCAAAAATCTTCATAAAATTGGATATTTCAATGGCCACTATAGTGTCACTATTTCGGTCAGCTTTGTCTGCTTTGAAATTGAACAGAGTTATTTAAATATTCTGAGGCGTCCGTTATCCATTGTATCTTTACTTTGTCTTCTATTATGTGCAGTATTCCGGTTTGCATAATTCCGTCTTCCCATTCTGCACAAGTTTGTTACTTTTTTTTTGCTATTCAGGCTTCAGCTAATATTCTTTTAATTACACAGCGCAAATTCGGGTGTAAGACATTAGTGAATGCAAATATATAAATTTGCTTACATCTTCACGTATCCTGTTTGACTGATATTGGCTGAACCTGATTTCTTGGCTGAATTATAAGTGCGATGATCGGTTATCATGACTTGTGTCTTAAGGTGATTCAAGTTCAAAACCTGTAATGTCTACCATAGTTGTCTGATCTTAACATTATTTCTACTCTTTTTTTTTTTAATTTCAGAGCTGTCAGACCTCAGATTACACCCTACATTGTTAATTATCCTCTTTCCAACCTAAATCCACGTTCGCAATCATTAATAACATTTTTCGTTACATACTCCCTATCTGCTGGATGGATTTTTGCGTTCCTAAAAATATAAATAAATTGACAACAGTAGGTCTACTGTGAATTTTGTGTATTTTTTGTTTTTGAACTTCTAATTAAGACAACAAATAAATAAAAATAATGGTGTTGTTTTATTGATTCTTCCACAGATTGTTCATAGTTTTGTCAAAGTCTGATTGCGCCAGTATTCTCATAGCCTGAAACACAATAAAACGGCATTTAATAAAATAATATTTAGGAGAAACATTCAATGGAAAATTCAGAGTTATTCCACGAGTACAAAGAATTAATATTTTGATAACACACCCTTCAGTTTATTCAAGTAGGTTATAGTTTGATAGTATAGTATTGTACTGTTTAAAGTATTAAACTTACTATTGATAGGTGAAATACAAGTCCGGTGCTGTTATTTTTCGTCACATCCGGAAACCGAAGTGGTGAAGTGTAATGTCAAGGCCGGTGGTGTAATCCCCTCCCGTACGTCGTACATCGCTGGATTTCGGGGAGGGGATTGCCGTCCAGGAGCCCTTCGTAGGCGCCCAGGGTCCTCCGTCTTCGCGACTCTGCAGAGGCCACCAGACGTCTCTACTAGAATCCTCTGGAGGCCCCTGGGGTCCAACGTCCCTCCTCCGGTCGGTATTCGTCGCAGCCGGGGGTTCCTGTGTTGTCACAGCCGGCGATGTGGTGGTTACGTAGTGTCAAGGTCGGTATCGTTACAGTCGATGATGTGGTAAACTGGTAAAGAAACTGAATAATTTCGGTAAACTACAAATTTCGTGCCCCCGTGCTCGAAATATTAAAAAAAATTGATTATTATTTCCGTGGTTACGGCCAATTTATATTCGTAGTTATTGTTGTTCAGCTGTTTTTTATTTAGCGGTTTATGTATATTTGTATTTATTTGGCATTGCGTATTGAGACTCAAGGTAACGCGGTACGGGACTCTTGAATCAGTAATAAAATAGGGGTTGATATACGTGGGGAGGGGAATCCAACACGTAGGGAATTCTCCTTTCCCCGTTACGATTTTATAAAACCTTATTATGTAGACCTATTGAGAGAAAATCATATTATTGTTTTTTGTTTTCTCTCTCAAGCTTAATTTTTTTCTGTATAATCAAAGACGGCGTTTTAAAGAGTTCTGAACTGTATTTTACATTTTTTGTGTAAGATTTTTTTTTAATCTACGAACTTTTTATTATTAGATTGTAGACTTTTATATAGATCTGCACGACTCCACTTGTCGCCTTTGACGAGTCTGATCTCTCTCGGTAAGCGCTTTTGAATAATTCAGCTCATCACGTGGTTTGGTTTTCAATTCGATATAATGATTTTGATGATGATTATTAATTAAATTGTTCAAAAGCGCTTAACTGGAGTCACTGGACTAGTAGAGAGAATTAGTTGTGCAAAAAAAAAGAAAAGAAATTTAAAACAGTAAATGTTTGCTTATCCTTACATTAATTATATACACAACATCCGCTAGGCGTTCGTGTTCCTACGTGCAATCTTTAATTTGTCACCCCATGGCTGTCTCCTGTCTCAATGTTTCCAAGCCTTAGTCGATCTTAAATAGCATTTTAAGTGTGATCTTTTGCCAACTGCAGCTGACATCGTTAATACAAATGATGTTCTTAACACTATTGCGGTATTTGGGAATGTCGTCGTCGTCGTCACCCTTTACGGCTTAGGCTAGTAGCCTGTTCCAGCCTCAATGGAAGTCATCCAACCATCGCTAATGGGGTCTCACCACACTTCTCTTCTCCCTTCCATAATATTCAAGGGCTTTTCTTGCAAATCTAGTTGGATCCATTCTCTCTACGTGTAACCGCCACTCCGTGTTATAGCTGGAGATTTTCTCATTTAAGCTTTCAGCTATGCCTAGCTTCATTCTTATATGATCATTTCTGATAAGGTCTCCCATAGTACAACTCTATACAGTCCTCAAAAACCTCATTTCCGCTCCTTGTATTCTAGATATATCTTTGGCCTTTCTAATCCAAGTCTCACTACCATACAGTAGTTGAGGTACGGCCAATGCATTATAATATTTCAATAGCGTCTCTTTCCTTGTTTTCTTATTTAAATGTTTAATGATACAGCCACAAAGCGACTGGAAGAGACTAATTTTGCTTTCAATCTCGGAATCATCTTGATATATGTGATGCTGCACCCTAGATAGGCTACTTGAAATATGGCACCTGTTCTATTGGCGACTCCTGTATGACAGTCTTTGTTCTAATATGATTTGCGCCAGAAAAAGCCATAACTTTTATTTTGGATAAGGAAATGGTTTGATTGTAATCTGTCAAAATGTCAGTAAGATAAAACAACGACCTTTTGGGAATTTTGAAAACAAATTATTTTAAAAAAGGTACTGAAAATGCTATACGGCTCATCCAGCGGATTCTATAGAGCGCGTGTGTGTCATACCCTAATGTCCGTTTCTGCTTATTTCTCAAGTCATTTTCTTCCATTGCCGGTTCTCCATCATTTTTTCATACTTTTGACACTAATCGCTTTCATCCTCACCAAAAGTTTCAGCGATTCTCTTTATGTTTTGTTACAAAACGAAAAGAAAAATAGTACAAATTTACTAAAAAAAAATGTTTCCGAATGTTTCCAAAAAGTATTGAACAACGTGAGAACATGGGAACGTCTTTCAGAAACTTGAGGAATCCCAAGCAACTGGGACAGCAGACATTATACGAGTCACCATCTATCAATTGCAAGTCTTCTAAATCTACTGTATTCCCTCATATACTGCACACCAGAGGGTCTGTTGTACCAACTACCACTTTGCAAGTCTCATTTCCCCCCTCGCATCCGTTCTCCTCTAAGTCCTCTTTCCATGATCTATTGGGTCTACCCCGTTTCAGTCGTCACGATGGAATCCAGTTTAGCAACATTTTGGTCCAACGTGAGACATCCGTTCCACACGCGGCCATACCGTACGAGACGCTTTGTATTTACGATGTCTAAAATTGTCTTCTCAACATCACTTTGCCTACTGATATCATCTTTTCTAATGCACTGGAGCCTGGACACCCCACAAGACCTACTTCCACAAGTCCATTTCCACCGCTTGCATCCTTGGGGAGATTCTTTGATTTGTCTTCAAAGTTTCAGAACCATGGATGATAACTATAGTTGCTGAGCAAATCATCTTTTGTGGTTTGTCCTTTATTTTCCAACTTCAAAGCGCAGAATTCACCTGCTCTATCACGATTTTCCCTTGTTTTATTTTGTTCATGGTATTTTCATCACTTCTACCAACTTTTGATAATGTGACTCCAACATACCAAAAAAAACACTACATTTTATAATGTGCGAACCTGGTGTCATGTTGGTTCCTTCAACTTCAATAAAATATGCCGAAGTTTGGTTTATCCAAAATTTATATGGAGGTCCCAGGATCTGTATCTTCTTCTTCTTCTTCTTCTTCTTCTTCTTCTTCTTCTTCTTCTTCTTCTTCTTCTTCTTCTTCTTCTTCTTCTTCTTCTTCTTCTTCTTCTTCTTCTTCTTCTTCTTCTTCTTCTTCTTCTTCTTCTTCTTCTTCTCCTTCTCCTTCTCCTTCTCCTTCTCCTTCTCCTCCTCCTCCTCCTCCTCCTCCTCCTCCTCCTCCTCCTCCTCCTCCTCCTCCTCCTCCTCCTCCTCCTCAAGGATTAGGTTATATAAACCGGTTCCGGCACCCATTTCATCCTTGGACGACCCATGTCTCTTCTACCAATGGTCACTTCTCTGAATTTAGTTCAGTGCAGCTTTCGGCAATCGATCCTCTGTCATCCTTTGGAGATGATCCCACCATTGTCTTCTGTAAATTGAAATAATTTCATTTATGTCCTTTACTTAGAGTTCTGCTTTGATATTCTCATAACTTATAACTTATTCTATCTTGCAATGTATAATTTAAAGTATTATAAGAAACTGCATTTCAGCACTCTGAATCTTGCTGCATTTCTTTTTTGTCATGACCCACGCCTCACTCGCGTACAGAGGCTAGGGGAGGGCGCAAGGGGGCACCTGCCAAGAGGGCGGTAAGTGAGCATAGACTTGAAAAAAATGTTTTCAGTTTATAAAACTACAAACAACTTGTTTCTTTGACATGACTATTCCTTTCATAAAAGAAGCATAACCAGCCTGCTTCTCTGGTTGCTTGGCCAAGCAAGACATGTCAGTCCTTCTGAGATATAATGATGAATAGAGGAACATGTCAGTTGCAGAACAAGAACAGCCATTTTCCTGAAGATGAAGCTGGGCGATCCTTAAACAAGTATTGGTTTGATAAAACCTTGCAGAATGGCGAAAAGGTAAATCGCATTTGGATGTGTTTTCCTCCAACTAAAAAATCTCTATTTTGCTTTTGTTGCACTTTATTTCCACAAAAAGAACTATCAAAGAAGCAATTTCAATAGTGACAATGGGTTATCTTCGTGGCAAAATTTAATCTCCGTATTCAGGATCATGAAAATAGTCCTGCTCATCGCTCTGCGTTTTTGGAATGGAAGGAACTGGAATGTTCTTTAAACAAAGGGGGACTTATTGATGATCTACTTCAGGAACAAATGTGTAAAGCAGCTAAGACATGGAAAGAAATCCTGGAACAGGTCATTGCCACAGTACAAACTCTTGCACAACAAAATCTGTCACTGAGAGGACATCGAGAATCAGTTACTAACAATACAAATCCTGGAAACTTTCTGGCCTTGTTAAAATACTTGGTTAAATTTGACCTTGTCATGAGATCTCATTTGGATTCAGTCTCGGTGTATATCGTATCTTTTGGCAACTATTCAAACTAAATAATAAGCCTGTTAAGAGAAAGAGTGCGTAAATATATAATTACTGCATGTAAGAAGGCTAGATAAATATAGTATAAATACTTTAGTATTATATTTGACACAACATCAAATGCTGTACATGTAGAACAAATGTCTCAGATTATAAGATTTGTTGTATTTAAATGCAATTCTGTTGATATCAAGGAAGCTTTCATAGACTTTAATCCTTTAGAAGTCAAAACAGTGGAGGGGATCACACAAGCTATTACAAGTAAACTTGAGAGAGATGGATTGAATCTTAGCGATTGCAGAGGTCAATCGTATGAACAATCAAGCAACAATGGCTGGTATTCATTCAGGAGGTCAGAAGAGAATATTAGATTTGAATCAACTAGCTCTGTTTGTTCCCTGTGACAACCATTCACTTAACTTTGTTGGAGTTTATGCAACTCATGTAAACGTTCAGGCAGTGACATGTTTTGGGACAGTAGAGCATCTATTCACCTTCTTTCCCTGTTCCACTCATAGATGGAGTGTTCTTAAAGACTTTGTAAATATTACTCTAAAAGGACATTGTGATACCAGGTGAAGTTCAAAAGCAGATTCAAAATACACTCAGTTGAATAAAGTGATCGCCCCACTGGATAAACTGAGGGATACTCTGATTGAAACAATTGATATGTCGGAAGATGTAGCATTAATAATGAATGCAATATAACACTTTAATTTTGTAACCTTGCTCTATGGAAAAAATCCAGAAAATCTTGCACACCAAAGGAGTAAGCTTTATTCAAGCATTGACACTTTTGGAGACACAAACGGACAAATTAAAAGTTTGGAGTAATGAGCTGTGTGACAATATCACTACTAAGGCAGAGCAGGTAAGTAATGAATGGGGTGTCAGTATCACTAAAAGGATAAGAAGGAAATGCACTATGCCAAGGGAGTATGCACACGATTCTGCATTAACCGTGGGTCAAGGAATGCGACCTTCTCTAATAGAAATTTTGGTCAAACTGTCAGTTAAATTTTCAAGCCGTTTCTCTAACATAAAAGAGTTAGAAAAATGCTTTGGGTTCCTCTGTAAATTTGAGGCATATATAAATGATGGGGATATACATTTTAAGGAACAAATCAATATTAAGTGCACAGTGCTTGCAAAACTGTATCCACATGGCCTAAACAGTGGATAATTGTTCAGTGATTTGAAAGACGTTGTACTTTTATTATAAAGGGCAAAAGTTAACGGAGAACAAATGGACTTTACATCTCAGGGACTGCTACAATAGATTTCTTCAATGGGATTAGAAGCCTACAAAACACTAGCAACAGCTTTACAAATTTTTTCCTACTTTACCAGTGTATGTGTCTTCTTGTGAAGGATCGTTTAGTAAACTTAAATCGTACCTACGATCAACAATATCTCAAGACAGGGTATCAAATCTAGTGATACTTTCAACTGAAAACGATATTGGATTGTCTTTAGATTACAGTGATTTAATAACCGACTTTGCAGCAATTAAGACCAGGAAAGTTACATTTTAAAATGTCTCGTTTTAAATATGTATTAAATATTAAAAATAAATATTAAGTGTTTATCAATAGAAGATGAAACCATTAACCTGTAATGGTAAGTGATTTGTTTTATTACTTTTAATATAGTTCTTTGTTTAACTTTATGTTGCATTAGGATATTGTTTTGATGATGCGCTTTAGACCTACAAGGAATTTGCATGTGTATTAGAACGTTCTTATGTTATAAATTTTGTATATTACTACATTTTTTATAGTCTAAATTTGTTATTAATAAATGTATAGAAACTGAATACCGGTAAATTTATAATATGTATTTTCTTAATTTTGACTTAATAAATATTCTTAAGACATTTGCTGGACGTGCTTTCATACAAAAATCTACATATTTGCATTTATTAAGTACTTTGTTCACTGGATGGACCTTCATTTGTGCTCTTTTGTCCCCTTTTAATTGTGAAGGCAAGGCGGCCGACGATCTCCTTGCCCCGGGCGCCAAAAAGCCTAGCTACACCACTGCACACATGTGCACCATGTGATCACTTTATTGGTTGTTGTCATGAAAACATATCAATATGTTTGTTCTAGTTTAAGCTTAGTAGAATTTATATTACTCTAACAAACCAGAAGAAAGTTTTTTATTGTTGAACGTTGTTTTTGTTTATAAGGAGTTGGATGTTTAAGTGGAATAAGCTACATCCAACGCTTAAAAACGAATATCATCCAAGTAGTTAAAAAGGAATTTCATGAACACTTCCAGCACCCATCGAGTTAACAGGGTTGTGTTATGGAAAATCTTAGAGAGAAGAGGCTATCCTCTATTAATTAGAGTGATCAACAACTTATATGATGGCACAGCTATTGTGGTATATACTGTAAGAGGGAAGACTGATCCAGTGATGGTTAATAGAGGGTGCAGTCTTTTTCACCTACATCGTTTAATATATACATGGATGATATGATCGGACAGTGGAAAGTTGAAGTCAATCCCGGGATAAACCTGCCACCACATACTCTTATTAAGAAGACTGTTATTTGCTGATGACGAAGTAATATTCCAGAAGAGTGAAGATGCTCTGCAGCAGTCAATATACCACTTGAACCATGTATGTGAGACATATAATTTTAAAATATCTCAAAGCAAGATGAAGGTTATGGCCTTTAATCGGAAATTTCCAATCCATTCCAAAATAGTTGTTGGGGATAAGATTTTAGAGCAGGTATCGCACTTTGTTTTTCTGGTTGTGACATACTTTTATGAAAATGATGATGATAAGAAAAAAAAGTAAATAAGTATCTCAGATGATAAGTGGTACAATACAACAAACACTAAGAAACAAAATAAGAACTGATACTAAAATGAAGTTCTATAAAGTAATGGTGATACCTGTTCTTACATATGCTAGTGAAACACGGACGATAACTGGGAAGGAGAAGCAGCATATACGAACTGCTGAAATGAATTTTTTAAGGCATGTGAGTGGTTATCGTCTAAGTGATCGAATGCATAATGAACATATAAGGGCCGAACTGGGAATATTCTCCATCAATGATAAGATAGAAGAACGAAAACAGCAGTGGATGGAGCACGTCTACAGAATGGACCACCAGAGGCTAGTAAAGTGCTCTGTAGACTACAAACCAGTCGGCAGAAGATCTGGGGGTAGGCCCTGGAAGAGATGGCTGCAGTGAAAACAAAACAGGCTATAAGTCTACACCGTGAAGTGATGACCACTTCCCGTAACCATCGCCCAGAAACATGGTTATCCTAGCAGTTGTCTAATATTCCTCTGTACAGGAAGCATTCTGACACAATGCTAAGGCTGCACTGCCTGTCTAATTACTGTGACAACAAATATGAATCAAGGAAAGTTACTCGATTTGGTGTTTCACTCTCCAAAGGGAAGTGTTCATGCAAACGTTTTTGAAATTGAATCTCTGTTTAAAATCTTGAGAAGAATGTCTAAACAAATTGATGTCTTCTTATGCAACAGTTCCAGAAGCATGAGGCCACTTCCACACAACAAGGAACTCGTTAAATTGCTTAATTCACTTCATGCGAATTCTTGAAAACCGCAGTTTCCTGTCAATATGGATATGATTTTATATGTCTTTCATACTCATCATATTCAATAACTTTACACCACCTAAAGCTGGTGGAGTATGTTGAAGAAACCAATTTTTTAAAAGAACCCACTGATTGGTGAATTTAAAAAAAAAATGACATGAATAAAAAGAATTAATAAAGGAATGGTTCACAGATATATTTGAGAATATACTTGAATGTTTTGAGTTCTAGAACAAGATTTTGTTCTTAGAAAACATGGCAATTAACTTCAACTTCCATGTATTGCTTTATTCATGTAATGTTAGTATTGTGTATGTCAAATAATGCTTTGTTATAAGATATACTTCCAGTACTGTTTGTTTTGACACATACCGGTACTGTAGTAGTAGTTATTCTGCCCTTATTCTTACCAAGGTATAAATAATTCCATTTGCTTCTATTCATATAAATTCTATTCTTCTTCTTATGTGGTATTGCAGCCTTTGGTAGGCTTTAGCCACCTCAACAATACTCCTCCATGTTTCTCTGTTCTCCCCCCTTCCACTCCAGCCACTGATTCCCATGCTTTGGTCTGCCTCTACGTCTAGTAGTATATAATCTTCCCTTCAGCATTCTTTCCACAGACATTCTTTCTACATATCCCAGCCAACGTAACCTCTGTGATTTGATGAATTTCACTAACTTATGTCTTTTCCATGAATGAGAGCCTGTAGTTCATTGTTATTGGGTATTCTCCAGCTTCCTTCTTCTCTTACTGGGACATGAATTTTACACAATATTTTGTGCTGAAATGATTTTAAAACAGTTTTGTCACTCTCTGTTAAAGTTCACACCTCAGATCCATATGTAATAACTGGTTGCACAAGACAATAATATACTTTAAGTTTTATACCTCTTGTAACAAGATTGTTTTTAAAGATGTTAATATTTACAAAGTAGGTTCTATTTCCTGCTTGTATTCTTTCTCTTATACTCATCGTAATGTTATTATCATTTGATACCAAGGCACCTAGATAACTAAAGCAGTACACTTTTCAAACACTTCCCATTCACATTGAAATTTCTAGGAGCCCTTCTGGTCTCTGAGTTTGACATTACCATGTATTTTGTCTTGTTTTCGTTTACCACAAGACCAATTTTCATTGCTTCTGCTTCCAATAATGCATAGGCCTACATGTCTTTGAGGCTATCAACGTTTCTTGCTACTATTGCAATGTCATCTGCATCTAAATAAATTCTGTTGCTGATTGTTAAATATTTGTAGCTTTTCCTATACGGTACTTAACACTTCACTCTTTTGTCACTCAAAATTAGAAATCAGCTTGTTTCTTGTACAGGCTTTCACTCTTCTGTGGAATTTGATATTTTGCCTTTCATCTGCTTCTTTCGCTTTATACGAGCGATAGGTCAAACATTCACTGCCTCTTTTTAGCAAAACCAGTAGTTTTGTAAAAATTTAATTTGTGTTTTTATATGATATAATTTTCAGGTGTCTCCTACATATTTATTTGATATATCGATAAAAACTGTTTACTTTTTCTTCAACAATGTCACATTATCACAACTGATTTTATAGTTATAATAGTCAATGAAGGCTACTTGTGGAATACATCTACTCTGTTTTCTTGTATTTCACATGCTGCCAGAATTAACAGCCTAATTGTGGCCTACATAAGAATCAGGAATATTTTTCTTGACTGAGTTCATATTGCTTCTGTTGTAAAATACAAATTATTATCTTAAGTGACCAAGGGGGCTAAGGAGGCAGCCGCCCCGGGCGGCATAGCCAAGAGGGCGGTAAAGTGAGCATAGACTTGAGAAAATTGTTTTCAGTTTATAAAAGTACAAACAATTTGTTTCTTTGATATCAATATTCCTTTCATAAAAGAAGCATAACTAGCCAGCTTGCAGTTGTCATACCTTGCGTAATAAACAGTATTAGTCTATTTTATACTCAAGAATCGTAATTACGGTTCATTATGACAACAAATTACGCTGTAACAGAGGCTTTTTGTCCCTCTCTGTACAATACAGTATTTCATTCTCGGATGTTTATGCGGTTTCTTATCTTTGTGTTTTTAAACAGTGCATGCTGTTTTAAATGAGTTTTGTTATCTTGCGTGTGAGTGATGTATAGTGATCAAAATTTTAAAAATTTATAATTTCATGATCAAGAGACACGCTCGCACACTCGAGTTGACAAATCCAGGCCCGAGTCGTAAATAAGAACGGTTAGAGACACGTCAGACCCGACGCCAGTGGGAAAACAATGAAAAAACGTCTGAGTACACGCTACAATAGAAAACAGGGAACGTCGTTGACAGCACGAAGTTAGCTACGATTTACAACGCCAAACAAACCAAACAAAAAAGGCATAGTCCAGTAGCCTGGTTACGCAGAAGTGAAATGGAACACATGCTGTGGGGTTAAGTTGAACGCTACACCCAATAACAAAGGGTGCAGAGAAATCTTGACAAATATGTAGACAATAGGACGGATATTCAATGAATACTAGAGATATACACAGCCCAGCAGGAAAGCACGCCCTGACGTCAAGTCAGATTTACAACTAGAAAGCGTAGGACCCGTCCAGGGACAACGCCCAACGAAGAGTTGGTAATTGGCGGAACGAGCGAAGGGTAAATGAACAATTGACTAAGACACTGCAGACTCTTAACAAAAGCTATATCAGTGTGCCTCGACAACGTGGAAACAAAAGGTTGATAGACAGGCGGGCAATTGCTCTAGTTTCTGAGAATCAGCACAACGTTCGTCGCTGGGATATTCCGGGGATGCCCGACGACCAACCAGAGTTTGGCATCTTCCAAAGGAACTGGTGGAGAGAGTATAGTGACGACTTGAACGACGAATCAGGAAACCGATGACAAAAATCTACAAGGTGGTAGGAAATTATGAACCTATCAACAACGGCCGTAGGCGTGGAGGTGAGAATATTGCATCCTGGTATATGGTGATTGATAAAAACTGTTTACGAGGACGCGGAGCGGCAGTAAGACGGCAGTAATACGGCAGTAATACAGTAGTAATAGTAGCGGCAGTAATATAGTAGTAATTGCTCAGTAGTCAGTGAAATTGTAACCAAGTCTCGGTCTTAATCGAACTTAGACATTCAACTCAATCGCAATTCTACAAAACGTATGTCCGATAGTCTATATGAGTTACCGAACTTACCGTAGTAATCAACAGTGCGAATAGACATAACTATCGTTAAATACCAGTGTATACGTGACTCTAGACTACGACCGACACGCAACATAATGCAATACGAGTGAGTAACAATCCGATAGTAAAACAGTGGGTGACGATTTCAGACACTATTCAACCATAATGATTCTCAATTTTGGGCATATGAATTAAGTGAATTAACACGAACACTAATACGCACATTGCATACATTACGTCCAAGGTAGACAAAATAGTTAGCTACGTGAACACGCACACAGCAACCTATAAAGCAAACCACTTCAATGTCGATGATTGCATCTTAACACATGAAGCCGCAAAACACTTAACGCCAGCGGAGAAAGTCCAACACCGCACTATACATAACGCGAGTGGAATTATCACAAGTGAAAAGTGAAGTGTTCTTCGATCAATAGTGATTACCATGTACAAGGAACCCACCAACGGATGTAATCTTACACCGATGGAATTTGTGGATAAGCCTTTTGCAAGATAAGTCCTTATGTTTCTTAAATGCTAGTTGATACATACTACTGCACTGTCTCTTCTTTTCAAAGAGCTACTCCCAAGAGATCTATATAAATCTATATAAATCATAAATTTAATAATGTTAATATTAAAGTCATTCATCTGGGGCATTAATGAACGCATTTAGCTAGGAATAAAATATATTTGATTGCTTATTGTTTGTATATATATATTATCGTGTTGTATTTGATAATATTTTATGTCTTGTTTTCAGGAAACAACGAACGAATATTATTGTGATTTATGTTATTATGTGTTTTGTTATGTATTTACAGAACATAATTTCATTTGTGGTTCAGTAATTTACTTAATCAATGATATAATAAATAAGTAATTATTACATATATACATATATCTTGCGTTCATTATTGGAATTAACCTTAACAACAAATTTATCACGTTCCAAGTGATTTTATCTTGTTACTTACAAAGAGTCTCAAGAGTTATGCTAATTATCAATGGATACACCCAAATCGCCCATTGAAATGTCAGATTAACATGCTCATGTAAATCATATTGATTTGATAACTATATTGAGTCAAATCCGACAAACATAATTTACTTTTCCATTTGTATATTAAATATAAATGACACCCAAGGAAAGTGGGGGCATACAAATTTAATTAGACCCCAATTCATTAATATATAATTGGATAATTTAATACTTCATAATAATTAGCATAATTGCACTAAAGATGAGTAGACGTTTAGTCAATACGGTTTTTTATTAGTATTCATGCTCTTTGTATTCACTTGCTGTCTCCAATATTTTTTGCGACTTTATAATGAGTTGTTGTGCCGCAAAGGAAAACTGATAATCATACAGTATTAGTTTTGTATGGATATTCTTAATTGTTATTCATATACAGACGAATATATTATTTATAAACGTATAAAAAACGTTATGTGGGCTACACACGTGCAGGTCTTCCCTGTTCGATGCAGCAAACGTGTTGATTATCAGTTGTTTATGAGTATCTTGAGCGTGCGGTTTGTTTTTGGTTTGTGCGTCTTGTGGGTACATCTAGGCCTATAATACTTCACGTGTATGTCAGCATACTAATACTATTATTGAAAATAAATTTTTTGGAATTTTATTTGAAGCTGATATGAAACGAAGTAAACTCAGTGGCGCCCAGTTTCGGAAGAGGAGGGAAGAAAGAGCTACAACAATTTCCAAAGAGTTTATGAAGTCTTTTATTAAAGGAAAATCGAACCATTAGTATCAAAATATTACAATTAACAAGGAATCAACGTGCGATCATAAAATGGATGTTGTTAGCGATGAGGCTGTTGATAAATACAATAAAGTTGTTAACGATGTGAATACTCCAAACTGTGAAAGTGTCAAAGTACAGTTACAAGATTCAGTTGATTCTAGTACCATGGTTGATGTTGCATCGTGCAGTCTTAAAATTACAGGCGATGAAGGACAGATTATTACTAGCAACAATGTAGACTATGTTCTCGGTGCTGCTCTACAAGATATGGGAGTCTGGCCAAGCGAGATATCTCAATCCTTCCGAGATATAATGGTGAATAGAGGAACATGTCAGTTGCAGAACAAGGACAGATATTTTCCTGAAATGAAGATTGACGATCCTTAAACAAGTGCAAAATGGCAAAAAGGTAAATCGCACTTGAATGTGTTTTTCTCCAACTAAAAAATCTCTATTTTGTTTTCGTTGCACTTTATTTCCACAAAAAAAACTATCAAAGAAGGCACTTCAATGGTGAAAATGGGTTTCCGTCGTGGCGGAAGTTAAATCCCCGTATTCAGGATCATGAAAATTGTCCTGTTCATCGGTCTGCGTTTTTGGAATGGAAGGAATTGGAACGTTCTTTAAACAGAGGGGGACTTATTGATGGTGGGGCGTCAGTATCACAAAAAGGATAAGAAGGAAGCGCACGATGCCAGGGGAGTATGCAGACGACTCTGCATTAATAGTTTAGCAAGAAATGCGACTTTCCCTAATAGAAATTTTGGACAAACTGTCAATTGAAATTTTAAGCCGTTCCTCTAACATAAAGAGTTAGAAAAACGCTTTCGATCCCTCTGTAAATTTGAGGCGTACGTAAATGATGGGGACATACATTTTAAGGAACAGCTTTCCCAAATCAATATTAAGTACACAGTGCTTGCAAAACTGTATTCACATGACCTAAACAGTGAAAAACTGTTCAATGACTTGAAAGACGTCGTACCATTACTAAAAAGTGCAAACGTTAATAAATAACAAATGGACTTTACACCTCAGGACTGCTACAGTACATTTCTTCAATGGGATTAGAAGCCTACAAAACACTAGCAACAGCTTTAAAATTTTTCTTACTTTACCAGTGTCTGAGTCTTCTTGTGAAAGATCGTTTAGTAAAGTTAAATTGATTAAATCGTACCTACGATCAACAATATCTCAGGACAGGGTATCAAATCTAGCGATACTCTCAATTGAAAACGACACTGCTTCGTCTTTAGATTATACGATTTAATAACCGACTTTATTAAATATTAAAAATAAATATTAAGTTTTTATTAATAGAAGATGGAACCATTAACGAAAGTAATAGTAAGTAATTTATTCTATTACTTTTAATGTATTTCTTTGTTTAACTTTATGTTGCTTTAGGATATTCTTTGACGATGCGCTTTAGACCTACAAGGAATTTGCATATTTATTATAACATTTTTATGTTATAAATTTGTTATATTACTACATTTTTGTAGTCTACATGTATTACTAATAAATGTATACAAACTGAATACCGGTAGGCCTAATATCAAACTTATAATATGTAATTTCTTAATTTTGACTTAAATATTCTTAAGACGTTTTCTGGACGTACTTTCATATAAAAATCTACATATTTGCATTTATTAAGTACTTTGTTCACTGGATGGGTCTTCATTTTTGCACTTTGTCCCCTTTTAATTGTGAAGGCGAGGCGGCCGACGATCTTCTTGCCCCGGGCGCCAAAAAGCCTAGCTTCGCCACTGTAAGTGACTGTATTACTGTGTTCTTGTTCAAGTGACAACAAACCCAAAAGTTAAATAAAGTGATCTGCAACATTTATGGAGCCGACAAGCTACTGTGGAGGACATTAATAGACTATGTGCTATAGTAACAGAAAAAATTTGTAAATAGTGTTTTCTCCATTTATTTGCTGTAAAGTGTTAACCATATATAGTGGTCATTTAGAATCCTATTTTTATCAGAGCATTAAGTCGTTACAGGAACCGTTAAATCGTTTACTCATACTTAACTTATATTAAGATGTAATTTACATAATCTACATTACATATAATAATTTATATAATTACAAAAATGTATAATTCATATTGTCCCACAGTTTACAGAAGCAAAAAGAAAGCAGCAAAGTAAATCCGAATTCCCCCCCCTCAGAATCATGAAAAATATTTCCATGTTTAATTTAGGGAAACTATTTCATTTTTTCCACCAATTTTAATTTCTTAAATATTCAAAAATTCCAATTTTGTTATCAAAAATACAATCGAGAATAATCAAAAAATGATCGGTTTTGAAACAAGAGACGCGTTTTTCTGATTTAATTGGAAAAAAGACGCGTTTTTTTGATTTTCCCGACTCGAAGTCACTCCTCGACGTTCCTGGTGTAAACACAAGCAACCGCATAGTTCGAGCGAGACTCTGATTTGTCCGAGAGTTGCTTGAATTCAGACAAAGGAAAGATTGCCGTAGCGCTTACTCGTCCCGGTAAATAAAGTTCGTCCGGGGGCATTCACTCCGCCCGTGTGAAACTGACCTTAGGTGTAAGGAAAGTGACCGCATTCAGTTAGCAACTGTTTTGCTCTATTGATTTAGGGGGCAGTTGACCCTTATGGTGGTCACTATTATCATGATAAACACTTGTGGCTAATATCACGCCAAGTTGTTTAGTGTTGGTTTCGTCACACTGAGTTTGTAAGGCATCGTCAACAAAAGTAATACTAAATAATGGACGAATGCAGTTCACTCGAGTCCGATAAGCTTCTTTCGTGCACAACAAGAGTAATTACACCTCGACTGTAAATTATGAGACCCGATTTCTTTTATTGTGCTTTACAAATGTAGTACGGTCATTGACAGTGGCGTATCTAGAATTTGGTCTTTGAGGAGGAGGTTCGGAGTCTGGTCGGATTGATACAAAAGAAAAAGCAAGTTAAGACTAATCAACATTACTGATCTTTAAAGTGGCTGAAATCAGTCCCAGTAAACTACAAGTTAATAAAACAATAAAAATACGTGTTATTGAAACATTGTTTACAAGATATTTATTGACTGAATTGATTTTCCTATATCTTTCGTATTTCAAACGCTAAAAGGTTGCTACTGTATTAGCGTACACAGCTGAAAAAATAATAAAACAGCCTACAAATTAAGAGATTAACATAATTTGACAACTTTTTCGACCCTCTAGGGGGAGGTCCGGACCCGTTAGTCCCCCTCGCGTATACGCCCCTGGTCATTGAAAGTAATATTTTCTTTTAAATTTAAAGTAATTTTAATACTACGTCTTTTACTCTTTACGTGCGTCAATCCAGAAATTTTACGTATTGTAGTGATTAGTTTGTGTCAGCAAACCCGCTGTGAACGGGGCTAAGTGTTAAGGTGTATTCTACTAAGTCAGATTTATTTTCTTTTAGACGGCTCTATCATGAAGGATACTTAGACCACTAATGGCTGATTATTTATGTCGATACTTGGGAAGTGTCAGCAAACCAGTATTGGATATTCTGAAAATTAGTCCGGTTGCTACCGTGCGGAAAACTACATTACTGACTTCAATAGTTAGAAAAAAAAAACAACTAACTTAAGTTTTTCCCACAAGCGAATCTGTTGACGCGCAAACGGCTAAAGATAGTCTATTTAATATTAGGCCTGGCCGCGTTTGATGAGTTTTTTTTTTGGCGCCGCAGAAAAGAATACTCTCCCACCCTATATACCTGAAGGATGGTTCCCTGAGTATCCGATGAAGAGTCGTTCCATTATCAGGACTGCCGGCCGGCTAAACGAAGACCGGTAACACCAAAATCGAATACCTTGTTTGAAATTATCAAGGTATATAACGGAACAAGGATAGCTGTTAAAAATATCTGTACGATATCTCTACAAATATCTGCCAATCAAGGTGTTACACAAGGGTGCATTATATCACTTGGTCTTTCTAATATTTATGTTGACGATCTGGTAAAGAAATGGAAGCATCTCGTGAACCCTGGTATTAAGTTATTACGGAACAGATATTTGAAAGTGCTGTTGTTTGCTGACGGCTTGCTTGTACTTAAAAATACAGAATCTCATTTGCAAAAATCTGTTTTTAAGCTTCATCAGATCTGCAAACAGTACAATATGAAAATCTCCATTATAAAAACAAAGGTAATGGCATTTCTAGGCAAGGAGCAATAAGAACGAAAATAACGATTAGTGATCGAATTCTAGAACAGGTGAGACACTTTAAGTATCTGGGAAATGATATTGGCTATGATAGGAATTATATATATATATATATATATATATATATATATATATATATATATATATATATATATGAATGATACTGATGTTAAGTCGGGTAAGTTCCAGTTGATCTGTGGGAAAATTACCCGTATTTTTAGAAAAAAGATACGTCGAGGTACAAAATTGAAGTTCTACAAAGTTATGACAGTCTCTGTACGGTCATATCGGTGTGAATTATGGACAACAACCAAGAAACTAGACAGTAAAATACAGGCCTCGGAAATGGCGTTCTTAACAGGAGTTAAAAGATGTTCTAAACTTGACCGCATAAAGATTGAGGCCATAAGAAAAGAGTTACAAGTTTTTAACTCGAATGAAAAAACTTAAAAGATTACAAACAACTGTGGAAAGAACACTTAGAAAGAATGTCAGATTCCAGACTGGCCAAATAAGTCTGGAAATACAAACGTATAGTACACAGGTGTGTGGGTAGACCCAGGAAGAGATGGCTGGAGGCAGAGCAGGCAGCTCCTCGCCTATGCCGTGTTGTGAAGATGATGGTGATAAACAGTTACGTGGATGATGCTCTTACATAGCGATGTCCACGTTCCCACTCGGTCTGGTAAAGATATGTTATATATATATTCACGCGCCAGTTAATATAGAAATGGCAAATTTCTTCAAGCAAATGGACGCGTTCTCGTACACTATTTTAAGGGAATCGATCAAAAAGTCGATGGAACAAATATTATGCTCACACACCTGACAACAATATTTCGTTAAACACACAGAATCAATTATTGTTGTTTAATATAAGTAATATTTAGGCATATCTGGATAAATATCGGTATGGAGAACCATACATGAGTTCCATGTTCTAAGATTTATATTTAAAATCATTTACTTGAATTCGGTTCGATAATTTCTAAAAAAATATTCCCCTCAAACTCTTTTCACTATTTATAGATATTTTTGTAATTACGCGGTAGTCGTTTAATATAATGTTATTCTCGAGTCACTTTATCTATAAACATTCTGGGTACTTTATCCTTATAAAGAATCTGAACTTCGCAGATAATCATCTCTCCTCCTCAACCGATCCCCACCATTAATATATTTACACTTACATTGAGTAATAGTTTTATAATATGTAATTGCTAAGGTATCTTCTCATTCACTCGCATTTTACTTGATTCAGAAAAGAAATTTTCAAATAAGTCACCCCTCCCCTTTCAACTACCCTCTTCATTTACAGATACATCATTTACCATTTTACAGCGGATTAATATGACTTCATTTTCGGGGCGCTTATTTATCAAAATTAAGTACTTTACTCTTATTAAAACACAAAACAATGCAGGTAAACTACCCCTCCCATTAACCGAAAAACCCCCTTTTTTGATATTTACACTTTTGTTGAGTAATAGTTTCATTATATGTAATTATTAATTATCTTATACGTCAAAATGAAGTAGTTTATTCGATATGAAAAAGGTAGTTTCCAAAAAATTACCCCCTACCCTTCAACTACCCTTTTATTTATAGATATTTCATTTACCTTTCTACAGTGGATCATTATGACCTTCTTTTCAGGGTACGTTATTTATAAAAATTAAGTACTTTACTCTTGTTAAAACGTGAAACGTTGCAGGTAAACTACCCCTCTCCCTTAATCGATCTTCACCAAAATAAATAGGACTTGCAAAACATTATTTGATTTTGTTGGAATTTACGGCAGTTATCGTTCATCATAGAAAATAATTCTACATTCACACACACACACATAGACAGATAGACAGACAAACACACAGACACTTGTCGGAAAATGAGGATTTTTCTTCATGTTTTGAGGATAGTCCAATCGGAATCAGCCTTTATCTTGAACACGATTTTTTTCGCGACCAACATTCTTCCATTTCCTTACGGAACATGGAAGTAAAAAGAAACCTCCAAGTGACAGAATTGTACGTATGTATGCTCGACAACATTGCGCGCGCAAGAGCTGCTATCCTACGCTATCCTATGCTAAACATTCTGCCTGACGCCATACAGTTTCACGTGGCTCGTCGGATACTACTATTCGAAAAATTCTTCATAGTGATTTAAACATGCACCCGTACAAAATTCAAATATTGTAAACCTTAAGTGACAGTGATAAAGTAAACCTTGAGACTTTTTGCCGCCAGTTCTCGCATGTCATAAATAACAAAGTAGACGTTATTCACAATACGCTACTGAGTAATGAAACGCGTTTCCGTCTGACCGGATATGTAAATAAACAAACCTTTCGGTATTGAGAGCCAAATATCCGTCGAGAAATGCTTAGAGAGAACCATTCCACACTAAAATTACTGTATGGTGTGCAATAGCTTTCTTTGGAATAATCAGTACTCAATTCTTTGAGGATGAGAATGGGAATGCCATTACTATCACATCAGAGCAATATGTCCAAATGATTAACGAATATTTGTCTCCCCAAGTTGCAGAAAAGTCTGAAATTACACCAAACAGTATGGGTAGCAATCAGCCTAGTAATGGCTAGGCGATCAATGGACGCAGTTTAACGAGTTACCTTCAGGAGTGACAACATTCCGTGGCCCGCGAGATTACCAGCGTGCCATTTATTCTACTGGGGATATTTTGAGAGCAAGGTGTACAATGATCCACACCCATGAAACATCGAAACACTCAAAGTTGGTGTAATTTCTGTTCACGTGATAGACCGTGTAATGGAAAACGTAAAAACTCGACTTCAAAAGTATGTGCGTTGAAATTGTCGTCACATTCGGGGCGTAGTGTTCAAAAACTTGTAGTTTCTGCGTCTAGTTAAATGCTATTAAAGTCATCCGTATCATTGACTGATCCAGTTTTTTACGAATTATTTTTACAAATGTTTAAAGGAATTAAATCGTAGTGGACATCGTAGTATGTTGTATTTCCTAAAAACCCAAATTACAGCACTTAATTCTCACTATTTGTATAATAGTAAAGCATTTAGAAAAAAAATAAAAATTTTTCATTGTTTTAATTGTTAATAACAATAAGTTGTTTGTTTATAAGCAATTGATAGAAATTAAATTAAATTATTTAGTTTAATTCAAACTGGCAACGATAACAGATGTGTACTGACGATGTCTCTGCAGATAAATTCAGCTTGTGGCTTCTTTACCAACTGTGAAATACTCCAGGTAATGGAATTTTTGCTACTCTGAGTGACAGGATTAGGATACGGGCATCACACTCACACACACCCGTTTGACGGACACATGTCCTGCGTTGCAGTCTGCGTGTTGGTAGTCTGCGCAAGCGCGCGCCTTGCATTGACTTCAACACGCACTCTGGTAAGCGCGCGAATGTGTTGCCCGCGCGTACAGACTCACACCGCACCGCTGAGCCGACACATGGCCTGCGATGCAGTCTGCGTGTTGGGGGTCAGTGCAAGCGCGCGCCTTGCATTGACTCCAACACGCACTCTGGTACGTCGCACGCATGTGCTCTCGCGGTGTACACACATGCTTCGTTGTTTTAATCGTGCCAATCATAGTAGTAAAATTTTTCAACTGGAGTATGTTCGCAATGAGCAAATTCAGCCAGGGTTGAATTTATTGTAGAGACAACATACAAAACACCAAAACAAGTTACATTTTCTGGACTACGATTCGACCAAATAAATATAGGCTATACATTTTGGTGGATGAACACGTACACAATGTTGGACATATAATGAATATGTTAACAGAAACTACAAATTTGAGTTTTCTTGTTCTTCATTTAATGTATTTCTGTAATTAACAGTTTCCATATTCTTTAAGAAATTTGTAAAAATTCATGAATATAGGCCTATATTTGTTTAGTTTCCTGTTGTTGGTGTTGTTGTTATCGTCGAAGGCGGTGTCGTACAATGTAGGTTTATCGCGCCGCACTACGATACCCTGTGGGTTTATAATTCACGGCAAGTTTGGGAAGGCGATCTTGCTGCATTCTTGCCAAATGCTTACATCAGTTAACCTTGTATTCCGTAATTCTATCCTGTAAATTAAAAATTTGTAATTCTAGCCTAACCTGTGCATTACTTATACTGTCTCGTAACGTGCACCTTTTGACCAACCTGAGAAATTTTATTTCTGCTGACCTAACCTTCCCTCTGTCTCTCTGTGAAAGTACCCGTGTCTCACTTCCATACAGCGCCACCGGTGCAGCCGTTGTCTTATAAAACGTAAGCTTAGTGTCTTTCCGAGTTTTGTATTTTAAGGTTCTATGAATTGTCCCACATATACTATGTTTATATTTATTAAGTTTATTTTCGACATCACAATCAACTGCGGCAGATATTTCGCATCCAAGATAATTAAAACTGGATACTTGCACCAAGAAGTTTCCATTTACCTTTGTCCTTACTGGATACTTCCCTCTAAAAGCAATTACTTTTGTTTTATGTAGAGATTCCTCTGCTAAATTCCTCAAGACGAATAGTCACTCTGCAAGTCATTTCTATCTGTTGTATAACAACAATATCGTCTGCATATAAAATAATACTAAGTGTACATTGCGGAGAAAGTTTAATTCCACATCCAAAATCCATTTTGAAGGGTGACATAATGAAAATAGAAAATTATAATATATGAATTCTGTATTATCACATTAACTTCCATTACGCAGGAGGAGAACCCGTATGTCTGTTAGTAGCAGAGGTTTCTGTGCAAGGATATTGTTATACAGCCTGTAATGTGACCGGATTTTTGCGTCTGAAAATCAAGTCGTTTCACACCTGTAGATTCATTGTTATCATTGTTGAAAATAAAACCCTTAAATTAACAATGGCCGTCAATCAATAAATGTTTAGCGACGGAAGGTTTGCGAGGATCGGTTAATAAGCATAGACACAATTTTTACTCAATTTGTATCGACGTTTCGACAATATTTATTGTCGTCATAAGGCAAATTGTAATTGTCCAAACAACGCCATAGACACCAAACAATTTCGACACAAATAATGTAAATATCGGTATGGAGAACCATACATGACTTCCTTCCATGTTCTAAGATTTATATTTTAAATATCGAAATGAAATATTTCAATAGAAACTATTTCTTTCTTCAGCGTTAACCACAGTACTGTGGTCACTAACGTATACCACTTCATGTTAGCGCACTCGATTTTCACTGATGATGGCAGTCGATGGCACTTCCGAAACGTCTGGTATTGCAGAAACATTGGACCACGCCCAAAGACCCCGGGAAGGAATTTTAACAACAAACTACTTCTTTGATGCCGATAACGTGGTACACATATAAAAAATTATCCCCTCCCCCTTCAACTATCATTTTCATATATAGAAAATTAACCCCTCCCCTTAAACTACCCTTTTCATTTATAGCTATTTCATCTACCTTTCTACAGTGGATTATTACGACCTTCTTTTCAGGACACTTTATCAAAATTAAGTACTTTTTTTACTCTTGTTAAAACATAAAACATTGCAGGTAAACTACCTCTTCCCCTTAACCGATCTTCACCAAAATCAACAGGCCTTGAGTACTCTACAATTCGGGCACATATGCAAAATATCGGTATGGAGAACCATACATGACTTCCATGTTCTAAGATTTATATTTAAAATCATTTTCGAAATGAAATATTACCATAGAAACTACTTCTTTCTACTTACTGCTTCAGCCTTAACCACAGTACTGTGGTCACTAACGTATACCACCTCACGTTATCGTACAAGATTTTCACTGATGATGGAAGTCGATGGCATTGCCGAAACGTCTGGTTTTGTAGAAAACATTGGACTACGGCCAAACATCCCGGGAAGAAATTTTAACAAAAACTACTTCTTTGTTGCCGGTAACGTTGTACACATATATATAAAATATGCATAAAATTAATGGCTTGTATAAGTTATTGTTTGATCTCCATTAAGTAGTGCTCAAGTTTCCAAAGTTTTAATATTATGATGTCCGTAATTAAAACATCAGAGCAGGTTTAGTGTGTATGAGGGTACACCGTGGACAAAAATTTTCAGCATTTCCTATTGAGCGTTGCTTAGAGTAAAGCTGCGAATCTACAGTGTACGTTTCACAGAACAAACACGCGGAAAAGAAGGAGCGCTCCGAAGTCACTCATGGACCCTCAGCATCTTGCAGAGGGTTCATTCCCTAAAGACGAAAATTCTGTCTATGAATCGTTCCTCTGTAAACACGTGCAGTTACACTGCCCAGCGATCCACAGGAAGCAAATCGCTATCCACGCTGGACAATTTTTCGGCTTGCACGCGTTATGTTGGTGTGGGTTTCGGCACTTTCCATTTAAAAAGCGTGTAAATGTAAGAAAATAAACATGAATGAGGCCAGAAATAACGCGAATTTTGTGTGTGTGTGTGTGTGTGTGTGTGTGTGTGTGTGTGTGTCTTTTTATTGCGGTAGTCATAATAATAAAATGGAAACGTAAACATTACATAACTGAGATATGCTTGCCTGCCACGAACGATATATTTTCTCTCATACATGATTTACATTAAAATGAAAAAATTATAATTTTATTGCCTGGCAACAAAATTATTTTATTTTTAACAATTACCATTGTTTGAAAAAGTTTAAATGAATTTTCAAGAACTTCACTGTTGTTAAAACGTAAAAGGTTGCAGGAAAACTACCCCTTGCCCTTAACCGATCTTAACCAAAAACAATAGGTCTTGAGAACACCATAATTCAGGGCTGTATGCGAAACATTATTTGATTCTGTTTGAATTTGCGGCTGTTATCGTTTGCCAAAAAAAAAAATTACCCTTGTAAAAAAAAACCGTTGCAGGTAAACTACCCCCTTCCCTCAACCGATCTTCACCAAAAACAATAGGTCGTGAGTACTCTACAAATCAGGGCTGTATGCAACAATTATTTGATTATGTTTGAATTTTCGGCTGTTATCGTTTGCCATAGAAAAAAAAATCTACAGACAGACACAGACAGACAGACAGATAGACAGACAGACAGACAGACACACAGACACTTTTCGAAAAACGACTATTTTTCATGTTTTGAGTGTAGTACAATCAGAATCTGCAACAATCTCGAACACGATTTTTTTTGCCATCACCATACTTCCATTTCCTTAAGGAATATGGAAGTAAAATTACCCTTGATAAAAAAACGTTTCCGGTAAACTACCCCTTCCCCTTAACAGATCTTCACCAAAACCAACAGATCTTGAGAACTCTCCAATTCAGGGCTGTATCCAAAACATTATTTGATTCTGTTTGAATTTGCGGCTGTTATCGTTTGCCATAGAAAATACCCTTTTAAAACATAAAACGTTGCAGGTAAACTACCCCTTTCCATTAACCGATCTTCACCAAAAACAATAGGTCTTGAGTACTCCACAAATCAGGACTGTGTGCAAACAATTATTTGATTTTGTTTGAATTTGGGGCTGTTATCGTTTGCCATAGAAAATACCATTTTAAAACATAAAACGTTGCCGGTAAACTACCCCTTTCCCTTAATCGAACTTCACCAAAAACAATAGGTTTTGAGTAGTCTACAAATAAGGGCTGTATGCAAAAAATTATTTGATTCTGTCTGAATTTGCGGCTCTTATCGTTTGCCATAGAAAATACCCTTTTAAAACATAAAACGTTGTAGGAAAACTACCCCTTTCCCTCAACCGATCTTCACCAAAACAATAGGTCTTGAGAATTCTATAATTCAGGGCTGTATGCGAAACATTATTTGATTCTGTTTGAATTTGCGGCTGTTATCGTTTGCCATAGAAAAAATATCGGTATGGAGAACCATACACGACTTCCATGTTCTAAGATTTATATTTAAAATCATATTCGAAATGAAATATTTCCATAGAAACTACGTCTTTCTACTTATTGCTTCAGCATTAACCACAGTACTGTGGTCACTAACGTATACCACCTCACGTTTTCGCACTCGATTTTCACCGATGATGGCAGTCGATGGCACTGCCGAAAAGTTTGGTTTTGCAGAAAACATTGGACTACGGCTAAAGAGCCCGGGAAGCAATTTTAACAAAAAACTACTTCTTTGTTGCCGATAATGTAGTACACATATAAAAAATTCCCTCCTCCATCTTCAACTATAATTTTTAATAATAAAAAATTACCCCCACCCCGTTCACCTAACCTCTTCATTTATAGATATTTCATCTACGTTTCTACAGTGGATTACCATGAGCTTCTTATCAGGATACTTTATTTATAAAAATTAAGTACTTTACTCTTGTTAATCATAAAATGTTTCAGGTAAACTACCCTTTTCTCTTAACCGATCTTCTCCAAAATCAATAGACCTTCCGTCCTCAACAAATTCAGGGATGCATGCGAAAAAATATTTGAGTCTGTTTGAATGTGCGGCAGTTATCGTTCGTCATGGAAACATTTCTCTTGTTACAACATAAAATGTTGCAGGTAAACTACCCCTTTCCCTTAATCGATCTTCACCAAAATCAGTAGACCTTGAGCTCTCTGCAAATCAGGAAACCGTACAAAAAATTATTTGATTCTCTTTGAATTTTCAGCAGTTATCGTTCGTCATAAAAAATTACCCTTTTTAAAACATAAAACGTTGCTGATAAACTACCCCTTCCCTTAACCGATCTTCAACAAAGTCAACAGACCTTGAGTTCTCTTCAGTTCAAAAAGGTATGCAAAAACCTAGTTGATTCTGTTTGAATTTACGGCAGTTATCGTTCGTCATATAAAAAATTACCCTTGTTAAAACATAAAATGTTGCTGGTAAACTACCCCTTTCCCTTAACCGATCTTCACCAACACCAATAGGTATTGAGAACTCTACAATACAGGGCTGTATGCAAAACATCATTTGATTCTGTTTGAATTTGCGGCTTTTATCGTTTACTATAGAAAAAAATTACCCTTGATAAAAAACCGTTGCAGGTAAACTACCCCTTTCCCTTAACCGATCTTCACCAGAAACGACAGGTCTTGGGTACGCTACAATTCAGGCCTGTATGCAAACTATTATTTGATTCTGTTTGAATTTGCGGCTGTTATCGTTTGCCATAGAAAACACCCTTGATAAAACATAAAACGTTGCTGGTAAACTACCCTATTCCATTAACCAATCTTCACCAAAAACAATAGGTCTTGAGAACTCTACAATTCAGGGCTGTATGCAAAACATTAGTATATTCTGTTTTAATGTACGGCAGTTGTCGTTCGTCATAGAAAAAATACCCTTGTTAAAACATACAACGTTGCAGGTAAACTACCCCTTTCCCTTAACTGATCTTCAATAAAATCAACAGACCTTGAGTTCTGTATAATTCAAAAAGGTATGCAGACGAGTAGTTGATTCTGTTTTAATGTATGGCAGTTATCGTTCGTCAAAAAAAAAATTACCCTTGATAAAACATAAAATGTTGCTGGTAAACAACCCTATTCCCTTAACCGATCTTCACCAAAACCAACAGGTCTTGAGAACTCTACATTTCAGGGCTGTATGCAAAATATTATATGATTCTGTTTGAATTTGCGGCTGTTATCGTTTGCCATATAAAATACCCTTGATAAAACAAAAAACGTGTCTGGTAAACTACTCCTTTCCCTTAACCGATCTTCACCAAAAACAATAGGTTTTGAGTACTCAACAAAACAGGGCTGTATGCAAAAACGTATTTTATTCTGTTTGAATTTGCGGCTCTTATCGTTTGCCATAGAAAATACCCTTTTAAAACATAAAACGTTGCCGGTAAACTATACCTTTCCCTTAACCGATCTTCACCAACACCAACAGGTATTGAGAACTCTACAATACAGGGCTGTATGCAAAACATCATTTGATTCTGTTTCAATTTGCGGCTGTTATCGTTGCCAAAAAAAAAAATTACCCTTGTAAAAAAATAACCGTTGCTGGTAAACTACCCCCTTCCCTCAACCGATCTTCACCAAAAACAATAGGTCATGAGTACTCTACAAATCAGAGCTGTATGCAACAATTATTTGATTATGTTTGAATTTTCGGCTGTTATCGTTTGCCATAGAAAAAAAAATCTACAGACAGACACAGACAGACAGACAGATAGAAGACAGACAGACAGACACACAGACACTTTTCGAAAAACGACTTTTTTTCATGTTTGTGTGTAGTACAATCAGAATCTCCAACAATCTCGAACACGATTTTTTTTGCCATCACCATACTTCCATTTACTTAAGGAATATGGAGGTAAAATTACCCTTGATAAAAAAACGTTTCCGGTAAACTACCCCTTCCCCTTAACAGATCTTGACCAAAAACTATTGGTCTTGAGAACACTACAATTCAGGGTTGTATGCAAAAAATTATTTGTTTCTGTTTGAATTTGGGGCTGTTATCGTTTGCCATAGAAAGTACCCTCGTTAAAACATAAAACGTTGTTGGTAAACTACCCCTTTTCCTTAACCGATCTTTACCAAAAACTATAGGTCTTGAGAACACTACAATTCAGGGCTGTATGCAAAAAATTATTTGATTCTGTTTGAATTTGGGGCTGTTATCGTTTGCCATAGAAAATACCCGTGTTAAAACAAAACGTTGCTAGTAAACTACCCCTTTCCCTTAACCGATCTTCACCTAAACCAACAGATCTTGAGAACTCTCCAATTCAGGGCTGTATCCAAAAAATTATTTGATTCTGTCTGAATTTGCGGCTCTTATCGTTTGCCATAGAAAATACCCTTTTAAAACATAAAACGTTGTAGGAAAACTACCCCTTTCCCTCAACCGATCTTCACCAAAACAATAGGTCTTGAGAACTCTATAATTCAGGGCTGTATGCGAAACATTATTTGATTCTGTTTGAATTTGCGGCTGTTAACGTTTGCCATAGAAAAAATATCGGTATGGAGAACCATACACGACTTCCATGTTCTAAGATTTATATTTAAAATCATATTCGAAATGAAATATTTCCATAGAAACTACGTCTTTCTACTTATTGCTTCAGCATTAACCACAGTACTGTGGTCACTAACGTATACCACCTCACGTTTTCGCACTCGATTTTCACCGATGATGGCAGTCGATGGCACTGCCGAAAAGTTTGGTTTTGCAGAAAACATTGGACTACGGCTAAAGAGCCCGGGAAGCAATTTTAACAAAAAACTACTTCTTTGTTGCCGATAATGTAGTACACATATAAAAAATTCCCTCCTCCATCTTCAACTATAATTTTTAATAATAAAAAATTACCCCCACCCCGTTCACCTAACCTCTTCATTTATAGATATTTCATCTACGTTTCTACAGTGGATTACCATGAGCTTCTTATCAGGATACTTTATTTATAAAAATTAAGTACTTTACTCTTGTTAATCATAAAATGTTTCAGGTAAACTACCCTTTTCTCTTAACCGATCTTCTCCAAAATCAACAGACCTTCCGTCCTCAACAAATTCAGGGATGCATGCGAAAAAATATTTGATTCTGTTTGAATGTGCGGCAGTTATCGTTCGTCATGGAAACATTTCTCTTGTTACAACATAAAATGTTGCAGGTAAACTACCCCTTTCCCTTAATCGATCTTCACCAAAATCAGTAGACCTTGAGCTCTCTGCAAATCAGGAAACGGTACAAAAAATTATTTGATTCTCTTTGAATTTTCGGCAGTTATCGTTCGTCATATAAAATTACCCTTTTTAAAACATTAAACGTTGCTGATAAACTACCCCTTCCCTTAACCGATCTTCAACAAAATCAACAGACCTTGAGTTCTCTTCAGTTCAAACAGGTATGCAAAAACCTAGTTGATTCTGTTTGAATTTACGGCAGTTATCGTTCGTCATATAAAAAATTACCCTTGTTAAAACATGAAATGTTGCTGGTAAACTACCCCTTTCCCTTAACCGATCTTCACCAACACCAATAGGTATTGAGAACTCTACAATACAGGGCTGTATGCAAAACATCATTTGATTCTGTTTGAATTTGCGGCTTTTATCGTTTACTATAGAAAAAAATTACCCTTGATAAAAAACCGTTGCAGGTAAACTACCCCTTTCCCTTAACCGATCTTCACCAAAAACGACAGGTCTTGGGTACGCTAAAATTCATGCCTGTATGCAAACTATTTTTTGATTCTGTTTGAATTTGCGGCTGTTATCGTTTGCCATAGAAAACACCCTTGATAAAACATAAAACGTTGCTGGTAAACTACCCTATTCCATTAACCAATCTTCACCAAAAACAATAGGTCTTGAGAACTCTACAATTCAGGGCTGTATGCAAAACATTAGTATATTCTGTTTTAATGTACGGCAGTTGTCGTTCGTCATAGAAAAAATACCCTTGTTAAAACATACAACGTTGCAGGTAAACTACCCCTTTCCCTTAACTGATCTTCAATAAAATCAACAGACCTTGAGTTCTGTATAATTCAAAAAGGTATGCAGACGAGTAGTTGATTCTGTTTTAATGTATGGCAGTTATCGTTCGTCAAAAAAAAATTACCCTTGATAAAACATAAAATGTTGCTGGTAAACAACCCTATTCCCTTAACCGATCTTCACCAAAACCAACAGGTCTTGAGAACTCTACATTTCAGGGCTGTATGCAAAATATTATATGATTCTGTTTGAATTTGCGGCTGTTATCGTTTGCCATATAAAATACCCTTGATAAAACAAAAAACGTGTCTGGTAAACTACTCCTTTCCCTTAACCGATCTTCACCAAAAACAATAGGTTTTGAGTACTCAACAAAACAGGGCTGTATGCAAAAAAGTATTTTATTCTGTTTGAATTTGCGGCTCTTATCGTTTGCCATAGAAAATACCCTTTTAAAACATAAAACGTTGCAGGTAAACTATACCTTTCCCTTAACCGATCTTCACCAACACCAACAGGTATTGAGAACTCTACAATACAGGGCTGTATGCAAAACATCATTTGATTCTGTTTCAATTTGCCGCTGTTATCGTTTACCATAGAAGTATATCGGTATGGAGAACCATACACGACTTCCATGTTCTAAGATTTATATTTAAAATCATATTCGAAATGAAATATTTCCATAGAAACTACGTCTTTCTACTTATTGCTTCAGCATTAACCACAGTACTGTGGTCACTAACGTATACCACCTCACGTTTTCGCACTCGATTTTCACCGATGATGGCAGTCGATGGCACTGCCGAAAAGTTTGGTTTTGCAGAAAACATTGGACTACGGCTAAAGAGCCCGGGAAGCAATTTTAACAAAAAACTACTTCTTTGTTGCCGATAATGTAGTACACATATAAAAAATTCCCTCCTCCATCTTCAACTATAATTTTTAATAATAAAAAATTACCCCCACCCCGTTCACCTAACCTCTTCATTTATAGATATTTCATCTACGTTTCTACAGTGGATTACCATGAGCTTCTTATCAGGATACTTTATTTATAAAAATTAAGTACTTTACTCTTGTTAATCATAAAATGTTTCAGGTAAACTACCCTTTTCTCTTAACCGATCTTCTCCAAAATCAACAGACCTTCCGTCCTCAACAAATTCAGGGATGCATGCGAAAAAATATTTGATTCTGTTTGAATGTGCGGCAGTTATCGTTCGTCATGGAAACATTTCTCTTGTTACAACATAAAATGTTGCAGGTAAACTACCCCTTTCCCTTAATCGATCTTCACCAAAATCAGTAGACCTTGAGCTCTCTGCAAATCAGGAAACGGTACAAAAAATTATTTGATTCTCTTTGAATTTTCGGCAGTTATCGTTCGTCATAAAAAATTACCCTTTTTAAAACATTAAACGTTGCTGATAAACTACCCCTTCCCTTAACCGATCTTCAACAAAATCAACAGACCTTGAGTTCTCTTCAGTTCAAACAGGTATGCAAAAACCTAGTTGATTCTGTTTGAATTTACGGCAGTTATCGTTCGTCATATAAAAAATTACCCTTGTTAAAACATGAAATGTTGCTGGTAAACTACCCCTTTCCCTTAACCGATCTTCACCAACACCAATAGGTATTGAGAACTCTACAATACAGGGCTGTATGCAAAACATCATTTGATTCTGTTTGAATTTGCGGCTTTTATCGTTTACTATAGAAAAAAATTACCCTTGATAAAAAACCGTTGCAGGTAAACTACCCCTTTCCCTTAACCGATCTTCACCAAAAACGACAGGTCTTGGGTACGCTAAAATTCAGGCCTGTATGCAAACTATTTTTTGATTCTGTTTGAATTTGCGGCTGTTATCGTTTGCCATAGAAAACACCCTTGATAAAACATAAAACGTTGCTGGTAAACTACCCTATTCCATTAACCAATCTTCACCAAAAACAATAGGTCTTGAGAACTCTACAATTCAGGGCTGTATGCAAAACATTAGTATATTCTGTTTTAATGTACGGCAGTTGTCGTTCGTCATAGAAAAAGTACCCTTGTTAAAACATACAACGTTGCAGGTAAACTACCCCTTTCCCTTAACTGATCTTCAATAAAATCAACAGACCTTGAGTTCTGTATAATTCAAAAAGGTATGCAGACGAGTAGTTGATTCTGTTTTAATGTATGGCAGTTATCGTTCGTCAAAAAAAAAATTACCCTTGATAAAACATAAAATGTTGCTGGTAAACAACCCTATTCCCTTAACCGATCTTCACCAAAACCAACAGGTCTTGAGAACTCTACATTTCAGGGCTGTATGCAAAATATTATATGATTCTGTTTGAATTTGCGGCTGTTATCGTTTGCCATATAAAATACCCTTGATAAAACAAAAAACGTGTCTGGTAAACTACTCCTTTCCCTTAACCGATCTTCACCAAAAACAATAGGTTTTGAGTACTCAACAAAACAGGGCTGTATGCAAAAACGTATTTTATTCTGTTTGAATTTGCGGCTCTTATCGTTTGCCATAGAAAATACCCTTTTAAAACATAAAACGTTGCCGGTAAACTATACCTTTCCCTTAACCGATCTTCACCAACACCAACAGGTATTGAGAACTCTACAATACAGGGCTGTATGCAAAACATCATTTGATTCTGCTTCAATTTGCGGCTGTTATCGTTTACCATAGAAGAAAATTACCCTTGATAAAAAACCGTTGCAGGTAAACTACCCCTTTCCCTTAACCGACCTTCACCAAAAACAATAGGTCTTGAGAACTCCATAATTCAGGGCTGTATGCGAAACATTATTTGATTCTGTTTGAATTTGCGGCTGTTATCGTTTGCCAAAAAAAAAAATTACCCTTGTAAAAAAAATAACCGTTGCTGGTAAACTACCCCCTTCCCTCAACCGATCTTCACCAAAAACAATAGGTCATGAGTACTCTACAAATCAGGGCTGTATGCAACAATTATTTGATTATGTTTGAATTTTCGGCTGTTATCGTTTGCCATAGAAAAAAAATCTACAGACAGACACAGACAGACAGACAGATAGACAGACAGACAGACAGACACACAGACACTTTTCGAAAAACGACTTTTTTTCATGTTTGTGTGTAGTACAATCAGAATCTCCAACAATCTCGAACACGATTTTTTTTGCCATCACCATACTTCCATTTACTTAAGGAATATGGAGGTAAAATTACCCTTGATAAAAAAACGTTTCCGGTAAACTACCCCTTCCCCTTAACAGATCTTGACCAAAAACTATTGGTCTTGAGAACACTACAATTCAGGGTTGTATGCAAAAAATTATTTGTTTCTGTTTGAATTTGGGGCTGTTATCGTTTGCCATAGAAAGTACCCTCGTTAAAACATAAAACGTTGTTGGTAAACTACCCCTTTTCCTTAACCGATCTTTACCAAAAACTATAGGTCTTGACAACACTACAATTCAGGGCTGTATGCAAAAAATTATTTGATTCTGTTTGAATTTGGGGCTGTTATCGTTTGCCATAGAAAATACCCATGTTAAAACAAAACGTTGCTAGTAAACTAGCCCTTTCCCTTAACCGATCTTCACCTAAACCAACAGATCTTGAGAACTCTCCAATTCAGGGCTGTATCCAAAAAATTATTTGATTCTGTCTGAATTTGCGGCTCTTATCGTTTGCCATAGAAAATACCCTTTTAAAACATAAAACGTTGTAGGAAAACTACCCCTTTCCCTCAACCGATCTTCACCAAAACAATAGGTCTTGAGAACTCTATAATTCAGGGCTGTATGCGAAACATTATTTGATTCTGTTTGAATTTGCGGCTGTTAACGTTTGCCATAGAAAAAATATCGGTATGGAGAACCATACACGACTTCCATGTTCTAAGATTTATATTTAAAATCATATTCGAAATGAAATATTTCCATAGAAACTACGTCTTTCTACTTATTGCTTCAGCATTAACCACAGTACTGTGGTCACTAACGTATACCACCTCACGTTTTCGCACTCGATTTTCACCGATGATGGCAGTCGATGGCACTGCCGAAAAGTTTGGTTTTGCAGAAAACATTGGACTACGGCTAAAGAGCCCGGGAAGCAATTTTAACAAAAAACTACTTCTTTGTTGCCGATAATGTAGTACACATATAAAAAATTCCCTCCTCCATCTTCAACTATAATTTTTAATAATAAAAAATTACCCCCACCCCGTTCACCTAACCTCTTCATTTATAGATATTTCATCTACGTTTCTACAGTGGATTACCATGAGCTTCTTATCAGGATACTTTATTTATAAAAATTAAGTACTTTACTCTTGTTAATCATAAAATGTTTCAGGTAAACTACCCTTTTCTCTTAACCGATCTTCTCCAAAATCAACAGACCTTCCGTCCTCAACAAATTCAGGGATGCATGCGAAAAAATATTTGATTCTGTTTGAATGTGCGGCAGTTATCGTTCGTCATGGAAACATTTCTCTTGTTACAACATAAAATGTTGCAGGTAAACTACCCCTTTCCCTTAATCGATCTTCACCAAAATCAGTAGACCTTGAGCTCTCTGCAAATCAGGAAACGGTACAAAAAATTATTTGATTCTCTTTGAATTTTCGGCAGTTATCGTTCGTCATATAAAATTACCCTTTTTAAAACATTAAACGTTGCTGATAAACTACCCCTTCCCTTAACCGATCTTCAACAAAATCAACAGACCTTGAGTTCTCTTCAGTTCAAACAGGTATGCAAAAACCTAGTTGATTCTGTTTGAATTTACGGCAGTTATCGTTCGTCATATAAAAAATTACCCTTGTTAAAACATGAAATGTTGCTGGTAAACTACCCCTTTCCCTTAACCGATCTTCACCAACACCAATAGGTATTGAGAACTCTACAATACAGGGCTGTATGCAAAACATCATTTGATTCTGTTTGAATTTGCGGCTGTTATCGTTTAATATAGAAAAAATTACCCTTAATAAAAAACCGTTGCAGGTAAACTACCCCTTTCCCTTAACCGATCTTCACCAAAACGACAGGTCTTGGGTACGCTACAATTCAGGCCTGTATGCAAACTATTATTTGATTCTGTTTGAATTTGCGGCTGTTATCGTTTGCCATAGAAAACACCCTTGATAAAACATAAAACGTTGCTGGTAAACTACCCTATTTCATTAACCAATCTTCACCAAAAACAATAGGTCTTGAGAACTCTACAATTCAGGGCTGTATGCAAAACATTAGTATATTCTGTTTTAATGTACGGCAGTTATCGTTCGTCATAGAAAAAATACCCTTGTTAAAACATACAACGTTGCAGGTAAACTACCCCTTTCCCTTAACTGATCTTCAATAAAATCAACAGACCTTGAGTTCTGTATAATTCAAAAAGGTATGCAGACGAGTAGTTGATTCTGTTTTAATGTATGGCAGTTATCGTTCGTCAAAAAAAAATTACCCTTGATAAAACATAAAATGTTGCTGGTAAACAACCCTATTCCCTTAACCGATCTTCACCAAAACCAACAGGTCTTGAGAACTCTACATTTCAGGGCTGTATGCAAAATATTATATGATTCTGTTTGAATTTGCGGCTGTTATCGTTTGCCATATAAAATACCCTTGATAAAACAAAAAACGTGTCTAGTAAACTACTCCTTTCCCTTAACCGATCTTCACCAAAAACAATAGGTTTTGAGTACTCAACAAAACAGGGCTGTATGCAAAAACGTATTTGATTCTGTTTGAATTTGCGGCTCTTATCGTTTGCCATAGAAAATACCCTTTTAAAACATAAAACGTTGCAGGTAAACTATACCTTTCCCTTAACCGATCTTCACCAACACCAACAGGTATTGAGAACTCTACAATACAGGGCTGTATGCAAAACATCATTTGATTCTGTTTCAATTTGCCGCTGTTATCGTTTACCATAGAAGTATATCGGTATGGAGAACCATACATGACTTCCATATTCTAAGATTTATATTTAAAATCATTTTCAGCCAAACAGCCAGGCTGTGTCTTACCTGCCTTTTTATTGCTGTATTAAATGAAAAATATTATATTACATTAAAATGAAAAAATTATAATTTTATTGCCTGGCAACAAAATTATTTTATTTTTAACAATTACCATTGTTTCAAAAAGTTTAAATAAATTTTCAAGTACTTTACTCTTGTTAAAACGTAAAAGGTTGCCGGTAAACTACCCCTTCCCCTTAACCGATCGTCACCAAAATCGAAAGTCTTTGAGACCTCTACAATTCAGGGACGTATGCAAAAAATTATTTGATTCTGTTTGAATTTGCGGCTGTTATCGTTTGCCATAGAAAATACGCTTGTTAAAAAACGTTGCTGGTAAACTACCCCTTCCCCTTAACCAATCTTCACCAAAAACAATAGGTCTTGAGTACTCTACAAATCAGGGCTGTATACAAAACATTATTTGATTCTGTTTAAATTTGCGGCTGTTATCGTTTGCCATAGAAAATACCCTTGTTAAAAAAACGTTGCAGGGAAACTACCCCTTTCCCTCAACCGAACTTCACCAAAAACAATAGGTCTTGAGAACTCTACAATTTAGGGCTGTATGCAAATAATCGTTTGATTCTGTTTGAATTTGCGGCTGTTATCGTTTGCCATAGGAAATACCCTTGTTAAAACATAAAACGTTACTGGTAAACTACCCCTTTACCTTAAGCGATCTTCACCAAAATCAACAGATCTTGAGAACTCTACAGTTGAGGGCTGTATGCGAAACATTATTTGATTCTGTTTGAATTTGCGGCTGTTATCGTTTGCCATATAAAATACCCTTGTTAAAAAAACGTTGCAGGTAAACTACCCCTTTCCCTCAACCGAACTTCACCAAAAACAATAGGTCTTGAGAATTCTACAATTTAGGGCTGTATGCAAATAATCTTTTGATTCTGTTTGAATTTGCGGCTGTTATCGTTTGCCATAGGAAATACCCTTGTTAAAACATAAAACGTTACTGGTAAACTACCCCTTTCCCTTAACCGATCTTCACCAAAATCAACAGATCTTGAAAACTCTACAATTCAGGGCTGTATGCGAAACATTATATGATTCTGTTTGAATTTGCGGCTGTTATCGTTTGCCAAACAAACAAAATTACCCTTGCTAAAAAAAAACCGTTGCCGGTAAACTCCCCCTTTCCCTCAACCGATCTTCACCAAAAACAATAGGTCGCGAGTACTCTGCAAATCAGGGCTGCATGGAAAAAATTATTTGATTCTGTTTGAATTTGCGGCAGTTATCGTTTGCCATAGAAAAAAATCTACAGACACAGACACACAGACACACAGACACACAGACAGACAGACAGACAGACACACACACAGACACTTTTCGGAAAACGACTTTTTTTCATGTTTTGAGTGTAGTAAAATCAGAATCTTCAATAATCTCGAACACGATTTTTTTTGCCATCACCATACTTCCATTCCTTAAGGAATATGGAAGTAAATATCGGTATGGAGAACCATACATGACTTCCATATTCTAAGATTTATATTTAAAATCATTTTCAGCCAAACAGCCAGGCTGTGTCTTACCTGCCTTTTTATTGCTGTATTAAATGAAAAATATTATATTACATTAAAATGAAAAAATTATAATTTTATTGCCTGGCAACAAAATTATTTTATTTTTAACAATTACCATTGTTTCAAAAAGTTTAAATAAATTTTCAAGTACTTTACTCTTGTTAAAACGTAAAAGGTTGCAGGTAAACTACCCCTTCCCCTTAACCGATCTTCACCAAAATCGAAAGTCATTGAGACCTCTACAATTCAGGGACGTATGCAAAAAATTATTTGATTCTGTTTGAATTTGCGGCTGTTATCGTTTGCCATAGAAAATACGCTTGATAAAAAAACGTTGCAGGTAAACTACCCCTTCCCCTTAACCGATCTTCACCAAAAACAATAGGTCTTGAGTACTCTACAAATCAGGGCTGTATGCAAAACATTATTTGATTCTGTTTGAATTTGCGGCTGTTATCGTTTGCCATAGAAAATAAAACGTAAAAGGTTGCAGGTAAACTACCCCTTCCCCTTAACCGATCTTCACCAAAAACAATAGGTCTTGAGTACTCTACAAATCAGGACTGTATGCAAAACATTATTTGATTCTGTTTGAATTTGCGGCTGTTATCGTTTGCCATATAAAATACCCTTGTTAAAAAAACGTTGCAGGTAAACTACCCCTTTCCCTCAACCGATCTTCACCAAAAACAATAGGTCTTGAGAAATCTACAATTCAGGGCTGTATGCGAAACATTATTTGATTCTGTTTGAATTTGCGGCTGTTATCGTTTGCCAAAAAAAAAAAAAATTTCCCTTGATAAAAAAAACCGTTGCAGGTAAACTACCCCTTCCCCTCAACCGATCTTCACCAAAAACAATAGGTCGCGAGTACTCTACTAATCAGGGCTGTGTGCAAAAAATTGTTTGATTCTGTTTGGATTTGCGGCAGTTGTCGTTTGCCATAGAAAATACGCATGATAAAAAACGTTGCTGGTAAACTACCCCTTCCCCTCAACCGATCTTCACCAAAAACAATAGGTCTTGAGTACTCTACAAATCAGGGCTGTATGCAGAAAATTATTTGATTCTGTTTGAATTTGCGGCTGTTATCGTTTGCCATAGAAAATACCCTTGTTAAAAAAACGTTGTAGGTAAACTACCCCTTTCCCTTAACCGATCTTCACCAAAAACAAAAGGTATTGAGAACTCTACAATTTAGGGCTGTATGCAAATAATCTTTTCATTCTGTTTGAATTTGCGGCTGTTATCGTTTGCCATAGGAAATACCCTTGTTAAAACATAAAACGTTACAGGTAAACTACCCCTTTCCCTTAACCGATCTTCACCAAAAACAATAGGTCTTGAGAACTCTACAATTTAGGGCTGTATGCGAAACATTATTTGATTCTGTTTGAATTTGCGGCTGTTATCGTTTGCCAAACAAACAAAATTTCCCTTGCTAAAAAAAAACCGTTGCAGGTAAACTACCCCTTTCCCTCAACCGATCTTCACCAAAAACAATAGGTCGCGAGAACTCTACAAAACCGGGCTGTATGCAAAAAATTATTTGATTCTGTTTGAATTTGCGGCAGTTATCGTTTGCCATAGAAAAAAAATCTACAGACAGATAGACAGACAGACACACAGACACACAGACAGACACACAGACACTTTTCGGAAAACGACTTTTTTTCATGTTTTGAGTGTAGTAGAATCAGAATCTGCAATAATCTCGAACACGATTTTTTTTGCCATCACCATACTTCCATTCCTTAAGGAATATGGAAGTAAAATTACCCTTGATAAAAAACCGTTGCTGGTAAACTACCCCTTTCCCTTAACCGATCTTCACCAAAAACGACAGGTCTTGAGAACTCTACAATTTAGGGCTGTATGCAAAATATTGTATGATTTTGTTTGAATTTGCAGCTGTTATCGTTTGCCATACAAAATACCCTTGATAATACAAAAAACGTGGCTGGTAAACTACTCCTTTCCCTTAAACGATCTTCACCAAAAACAAAAGGTCTTGAGAACTCTACAATTCAGGGCAGTATGCAAAAAATTATTTGATTATGTTTGAATTTGCGGCTGTTATCGTTTGCCATATAAAATACCCTTGTTAAAACATAAAACGTTGCAGGTAAACTACCCCTTTCCCTTAACCGATCTTTATCAAAATCAACAAATCTTGAGAACTCTACAATTCAGAGCTGTATGCGAAACATTATTTGATTCTGTTTGAATTTACGGCTGTTATCGTTTGCCAAACAAACAAAATTACCCTTGATAAAAAAATCCCGTTGCAGGTAAACTACCCCTTTCCCTCAACCGATCTTCACCAAAAACAATAGGTCGCGAGTACTCTACAAATCAGATCTGTACGCAAAAAATTGTTTGATTCTGTATGAATGTGCGGCTGTTACCGTTTGCCAAAAAAAAAAATCTACAGACACACAGATAGACAGACTGACACACACACACACACACACACACACACACACACACACACACACACACACACACACACACACACACACACACACACACACACACACACACACACACACACACACACACACACTTTTCAAAAAATTACTTTTTTTCATGTTTTGAGTGTAGTACAATCAGAATCTGCAATAATCTCGAACACGGTTTTTTTTGCCATCACCATACTTCCATTTCCTTAAGGAATATGGAAGTAAAAATTATTACTTCCATGTTTGATTCTGTTTGAATTGCGGCAGTTGTAGTTCGTCATAGAAACAATTCTACACACAGACATACACAGACACTTTTCGGAAAATGACTTTTCTTTTTGTTTTGAGGGTAGTACAATCAGAATCAGCCCTTATATCGAACTCGATTTCCTTGTTCAGTACAGACAAACATAAAATTAAAAGATTGTCATGCCTGATCCAAAAGTATACTTACGACGCAGCCCCATCCGACAAACTTGGTGCCCGTGCGAAGCCGGCATCCACAACAGCAGTCGTCGAGCTGAGGTACAACGTTCGAAACAGCCATTAAAAATTCCTTCTGTAACACACCGGTGAAAACATTTTTGATCCGCTTGATCAGAACTAGTAATAAAGTTACATTTAAAGGTTATTAATTATTTAGAGAAATGTATTATTACAGAAATTTACTTTACTTTTCATTATACCTGTGTGTGTGAGTGTGTATGCATATAATAATCGCATAGAATAATTAGTCGAGATATATATAGCCTATATATTGCAATAGTACAATTATGTTGAGTACTGTGCATTGCATTGAGTATTTTAAATAAGCAATTAGAAGATATAAATAACGCATTTGAATAATAATCATTCAGACTGCAATATAAATTTGTAATGGAAACACCTGACTTGCGTGTTAGGACTGGGAGCAAAGCAGCTGCTCACTGCATGTGTGTACACAAGTAAGTGTTTGTGTGTGTGACGACCGGTTCATTCATGAAAGGCGCCACCCTTTCGATAACGATATAAATTAACTGTATTTAATTAATTTATTAGGCTTGTGTGCAAAGTAGCGAAAAACTGAAGACACCAAAATGTGCGTTAAAATAACACAAACAGATAAAAATAGTGCGAAACGAACACAAAGTGAAATGATAAGAAGTTAAAATTTAATAGTAATTAGAGTAATTAAGACAAAGAAAAACGGTTTTGTGCATGATGAACGCCTGAAAAATTACCGATCCAAGGAATATCGTATAATATGTCAAAGACTTCGCAATTCGCGAAGACGAGCAGCTAATGCAGCAGAGTACGAGCAGCTAACGCACCAGAGTACGAGCAGCCAATGCAGCAGAGTACGAGCAGATAATGCAGCAGAGCCAGAGCAGCTAATGCAGCAGAGTACGAGAATCCAGTGATCCAGAGTACGAGCAACCAATGAACCAGAATACGAGAATCCAGTGACGAGGGACTACAAGACTCCAAGACTACCCAACTCCAGGACTTCCACGACAATAAGGGTCATTCGTATCCAGGATGAAGAGGACACGCTTCAGATGCACCACACAAATAACAAGGTGACAAATAACCATGTATTCATAAGAAAATCAAAAGACTTTAAATATCAAAGAAAAGAGAAAAAGAATAGACAAATAGATTCTAAGATGATTCGAATAACTGTATAATTGTAAATGTGTTGTGTTTGTACATTAAGTACCATAATATGAGAAGACTGTTAAACAATAAAAGTTAGCAGTAACTGTAAATTCAAAATCTGTAATTATTAATAATAAATGTCAACCTCGTTAGAGGAAATAACAGTAAATAACGCAGATGCAGTTATGAAGAGAATTTAGTAGTTATAAAGAAAAAAAAGAATTAGATAATTAAAAGATTAAATTGAATATACGAACACACCATTGCTGTAACTGACCCAACAAAGTTTGTCAGGAGGACATACCCGATTCCAATGCGCTATGAGGAAGAAGTAGAAACGGAAATACGTCACATGTTGAATAATAACGTAATAGAACGGTCCAACAGCAACTTCTTAAATTGAGCTAGCTGAGAGCAGTCGAAAAATTGATAATAATGTATTAGATTGAAACATTATATATTATGTTTGTTTGTAAGGTAGTATTAAGAATTATGCGTAATAAGCACATAACAATTATGATAATTTGGAATCGTAAGATAGATAAGAGAGATATTTGTAATATACAAGTGCAAATTGCACGTAATAAGCAAGTAAAAATAATAATGAGTTTAAAACCAAAAACCAAATAAGAAATTTTAGTACGTAGGCTTTCACGGCCGGTGTCATTATAATTATTTAAAACGTCCGGGCTGAAAGGCCGTGGTTGAATGCTTGATGTTCTGCAGCTAGACGTTTCGGACACACCACCGGTGGCCATCTTCAGTAGCAAAAATTGTTCGAAATAGGGTGGTATGCCGAACAAGTCGCCCAATAGTGAGAGAAGGCTACGTTGTTTCTATTTATAACTTTTTGGCCGCTTAAGGTGTATAACGCGAACCAATCAGAAGCCAGCTCATCATTCTCCACTCTGATTGGCCATGGAAAATTTTGGAGAAAACCATGCCAGACACTATTTAAGGCGATGCTTTCACCTCGGCGGTTTTGTAGTCTACCTAGAGCTGTTGCCAGGGTAGGCTGCGTCACTTTGTACGGCAATTTTGCCTGTGAATTTTACCGTTGTTTGTAATTCTATCAAAGTGATTTCTTCACCATATCTTCTTCTGTGTTCATCTTTATCATTGTGCATCATTTTATCAGTGTATTGTGTCGTGCGCGTGTGTTTTTGTGACTCGTGTGCAGTGCGCGTCTGGTGTTCGTGTTCTTTGTCTGTCAGTGTAGTGATTCAGTGCTGGTGAAAGTCACTCTTTCCTAGCCCTTTTCTGCGTCTTCGACGTTCATTTCGGCTCATCCCGAGATGGCGTCGAACGCAACTCCCGTTCCTTTGCCGGCACCGCTGGTAACCTTAATGGAAACCTGCGGTACTGGTCCTCATTCTACCCCGCTGCCGTCCCATACAATCAGTGATAGTGAAAGTGAAAGTGATTGTGCGTCGATGTGTAGTGTGGGGACGGGGGAAGGTGAATTTTCGCTTGTGGAGGGCAAGTCTGCCAAACGCAAGCGAAAATTGGTCGCCAGCCCGCCACCGGCCGCTGCTACGCATCGGGTATCTAGTCCCGGTAACAGCGCCAACCATCCGACTCAGTCTCCCTCTCAATCTGTGCCCAAGCCTAAAATTCCTCCGATTGTCATTCCCGACAATCGCAATTATAGGGAAATTCTTCGTTCCCTCCAGAATCTGCTTCCTTCGGCCAAACTCGAGGCCAGGTGCCAAGGCTCCTCGCTTCGAATTGCGGCCACAACAGTCCCGGACTTCCGATCGGTCCAACAGTTTCTTACCGATCGGAAGATCTCCTTCCATACTTTCGCGCTTCCTTCAGAGCGCGAAATTAAAGTTGTTCTTTCTGGACTTCCTTCCTGGACCGCCCCCGATACCATCAGGCAGGAGCTTGTCGCCTTAGGCTATTCGCCGACGGCGGTAAGTGTACTGCATGCTGGCAAGGGGGAAGATCGCCGTCCTGTGAATAGTTTCCTAGTGAAACTACTCAAAGTAGGCCAGTTCGAGGAGGTCTATGGCCTCCAAAACTTCCTGCACCTTCGGGTGCAAGTTCGTACTTTTGACCCGCGGCCAGGCCCCTCGCAGTGTTTTAACTGTCAGAGGTTTGGCCACTCCAGCTTATTCTGTAATCACCCTCCGCGTTGCGTGCGATGTACTGAGCCTCATCGTGGGTGTGATAAGCCCAAGACGGGGTTCACGGCCATTTGCTGCAACTGCGGCGGGGACCATCCGGCTAGTTATAGAGGATGTAGGGACTTTATATCAGCCATGAAGCTGCAGCGGACTCCTGCTCGCCCTGGCGCGCAGGCCGGCCGTGTTGCAGGTCCCCTCCCTAACCGCAGAGAGGCCTTCCCACCTCTCTCCGGAGCATCATCTCAGGCCCCGGCAGCAGTTCCGGCTGCTCCCAGGGCCCCAGTTCCGACTGCAGTCGACGTTTCGGCGCCGCCTGCAGTCCCTTCTGTCCCGGCGCCTGCCGGAGCGCCCGGTCCTTCATACGCGGCTGTGGCCGCTACATCAGTCCCGCCTTCCGCTCCTCGGAGCCACAAACCAAAGCGCACTCGTCGCCGTCAGCGACAAGTTCCACAGGCCTTGCCTGTAAAACCTCAGCGGGCCCCGCCCGCCCCCAGCCATCAACCTAAGCTCCCAATTGAGCAGACCCCACGTCCGTCCCCGAGCCCTGCGCCATCTGTAACACCGGCCGAGGCCAGCCAGGTCCGTCTTCCGGAATCTCGGGAATCTTCCCGGGCCCCGGTGGACCCCCTGACTGCCTGGGCTGAAACTTTGGTAAACAACATCAGGTCTGCTCCAGATACAACCACGGTTCTCGCCCTGGTGTTTCAATCCCTGTCTACCCTCTTTCCTCTTCTTCCTTTGAATGGCTAGGAGTCTTAGGATCGTTGCGTGGAATGCCCATGGGGTAGTCCCTCGACGATCTGAACTGATGACTTTCGTAACGGAGTACGACGCTGATGTCGTCCTCCTTTGCGAGACTCATCTGGCTCGCTACCATACCTTCAACCTGCCATCTTACATCTGTTTTCGTCAGGATCGTCCCCAACGGCCTGGCTGTCGCCCCTCGGGGGGGACAGCCGTCTTAGTCCACAGGCGGATATCCCACAGGCCACTACCCCCTTTAGATACATCTCTTGTTGAAGGTTGTGCGGTGGCGATAGACGCTGGCGGATCGGAGTTGCGCGTTGTTGCGGCGTATCTCCGGCCCGGCCTGCGGCTACCTCCACCGCCCGAGGAGTGGGACGCTCTCCTCGATCATCCCCTCCCAACCATCGTAGCCGGCGACTTAAATGCCAAGCATCCCTCCTGGAACAGCAGAGTAGCCAACGCCTACGGAAAATCTCTGTATCGGTTCGTCTCCGACGACCCGGTACTTCAAGTTATCGGCCCAGAAGACCCTACTCACTTCCCCTTTTCCGGTCATCGACCGGACGTCCTTGACATTGTCATAGCCAAGGACGTGACCCATCACATCCAGGTCTCGTCAGTGTCGGATCTCTCATCCGATCACAATCCCCTTTTTATAACTGCCCGTGAGCTGTCGGCCTCACCCCGACCTCCCGCTCAGACTGTTAGGAGAGTCAACTGGCGCTCCTACCATGATGAGCTCTCACGGCGGTTACCATCACTCCCCGCGGACCCGGTCGTCACTTGTGACGATTTGGATCTCCGAGCCACTCATCTTCAGGAGTTGGTCCAAGGTGTCATGGATCGACACACATATACTCTCGAGGTGAATCATCGTAAATCGGCCTTACCTGCGGAAGTACTCCACGCCATCTGGCTACGGCGCAATCTCCGCCGCAGATGGCAAAGAACCCGTGATCCCGGCGTCAAAAGGCGCTTTCAGGCCCAGTCTCTTTACGTCCAGCAGCTACTGCGGGACGTAAACTCTGATCGATGGGACTCATACCTTGAGTCTCTTGAAGTCGACCACGCCTCCGTCTGGAGAGCGGCGAGTAGACTGACCCGCGAGAAGAGAACTCGCAACCCACTTGAAACTCCGAACGGGGTTGTATCTTCATCAGAAGGCAAGGCAGAGGTCTTCGCCGACTGCATGGAGGTGCAATTTACTGTTCACCAAGGCGTCTCGGACCCTGCCCACTCGGCAGAAGTCCGTGACTTCCTATCTGGACATTTTTCACGCCCTCCCGAAATCCCAGCCCTCCCGTTCGACAGGGATGAACTAGTTTCATCTATCTGCCGACTAAATCGCCGTCGCGCCCCCGGTCCTGACCGGATCGGGGCCGCTGCTCTACAAAATCTCCCGGCCTCAGGCGTTGACCTCGTTCTTGAGCTGTTTAACTCCTGTCTCCGGCTACAGTACTTTCCCCGCCTGTGGAAATCTGCCAACATCGTAATGATTCCGAAGCCTCGCAAGCCGCGCATGCTTCCTGAAAGCTATCGTCCAATCTCTCTCTTGCCAGTCATCTCGAAGGTGTTCGAGCGTCTCCTGCTGGCTCGCATCTCGCCGCTGCTAGATGGTTTCATCCGCAGCGAACAGTTCGGGTTTCGCAGAGAGCACTCGACCACGCTTCAATTGGTCCGCGTTGTTACGCACTTGTCAGACGCCACCAACAGGCGAGCGGCTACGGCCGCCGTACTGTTGGACGTGAGCAAGGCCTTCGATAAAGTCTGGCACGAAGGTCTTCTCTTCAAACTTGCCAATTCCCCTCTACCATCGACCATAGTGTTTTTCCTCCGGTCGTATCTCAGCGACCGAACCTTCAGGGTGAGCGTCGACGGGTCCTGTTCTACAGTTCGACCCGTCGCCGCCGGCGTACCACAGGGATCTGTCCTCGGCCCCGTTCTGTACCTTGTGTACACGAACGACCTGCCTGTCTTGCCCGGAGTCACGTTGTCTTTGTTCGCTGACGATGCTATGTATCACTGCAGCTCCCTGTCCCCGCGATTTGCGAGTACAAAGCTGCAGCGTCAGTTGAACCAGCTTCCGGACTGGCTACGGAAATGGCGGGTGACGATCAACACGGAGAAATCCGAGGCGATCTGTTTCACCCGTAAGTCCATCTCCCGATGCCAGCCCCTCTCCCTAGCAGGGAGACCCATCGCCTACAAAGAATCGGTGAAGTATTTAGGCGTTCGACTAGATCGTCGCCTTTGCTTCAACGCCCACGTGACGGAAACCCTTGCCAAGGCTCGCGGCGTCCGAGCCAAATTATCTCCTTTCCTCTCGTGTCGCAGCCGCCTGGCCATGCGCACGAAACTTACCATCTATCTACTATTTCTCAGGTCTGTATTGACCTATGCGGCACCCGCCTGGTGGTCTCTTTTATCCACCACCAACAGATGTAGGCTGGAAGCTTTCCAGTCCCGAACACTCCGATCCTTGACGGGGTCCCCTTGGTTTGTAAGGAACGACGTGATTCGAAGGGGTCTCCGTGTTCCTACCTTGACTTCCTTTGTCCGGTCGCTGGCTCTAACTCTCTTTGCTAAAGCCTCGACCTCCACCTTCCCGTACCTACGAACCATCAGTGCATCAGAACCACCACCGCCCATTCGGGTCAAGCGCCCTCGGGCGCTTCTTGATGACCCGCCATAACGCCATCCTCTTTAAATTAAATACAAACAAGTAATCATCAGTCCTAGACCAGAGTATTTCACCAAACTGTCCTTCTCTCCTTCCTGTCCACCTCCTAGCACGCTGAGCCGGCTGCTTGTCGCTGTCATCATTCACTGGCACGGAGGCTCTCCGCCTCGCGGGGAGCGACCGACGCCCTCAAGGCGTCTGCTGACTGGACTTGAAACGGGCAACATCTGTTGCTCGAATCGGTACCAGCGGCAGTGCATTAAACAAATAACAGTTATACTCCCCCGCCTTCTCAGTTAACTGGTTGGCGGTTTCCTTTTCCAGTCTTAGGTAACCAGTCGACATGTACCAGCACTATGTTTACTTCTGGCAGCCATTGGACACGACCCAGATGCTGCAATCAAGCCACGGGTGCAAAGACACCCCGCATCCATAATGCAATGCAATGCAATCGGCGGTTTTTTTTTTTTTTTTTTTTTCAAGACCAGATTCTTCGTCTGACTGTGGACCACTACACATCGAGGCTCAGGAGCTCTTCCAGGCTAAGATTGCAGTATCAAGTGGACTCTTTCGTGGAACGTTGTTGGCGGTTGGAACTCCCGCCCTAGCTTGCGCCGGCAGTAAGGTCGTCGTCGACTGAAGGTGTAGAAAACTACAGGATCACCTGCAGTGCCGGTCCAGTAACGACAAGAGCGAAGCCAAGCTAGCTGCGGCCACGCATTAGTGGGTCGTGCGACCGCCTTCAGCGTCCCTTGTTAGGGCCGCGTGGCAGCAGACGACTCGACTAGTCCGGTTAAATCGGTTGCTTTGACTTGTGTACGCGGTAGTGTTCGTGTGCGCGTGTGCGAGTCTCTTGACGGCAATAGTCGTTCGCGGTCTGGTGTCGGCTGGTGTGTACCGGGTGTAGTGTGCCTCCCGGTGCCAAAAGGCGGCAAAGTGCAGTGGACCAGTGTCAGTGCTGTGTGGTGTTTGTGGCTTTCGCGAAGCTCCGGACCAGTGGACCTGTTGGGATTACTTCGAGGGATCGCTTCAGGTAAGCCCTATTTACTGTTTTTCCCGCGGCTTTTGGTGGCATCGCCCGCTTAGCTAGGCGTAGGCTAAGTTAGGTCCCTGCCGGTAGCGGTCGGTCGCTTCGCTTAGTCGTGGTGCGGCTTCCAATAACGGCGCTAAGCGGGTTAACAATCCCAGTAGGAGGGCTTCGGCCCGAATACCTTTGCCAAAACGCGATGGGCGACCGTCGCGTTGCAGCCGGGCAGCGAAATGGTCCTGCTAAGGGCCAATCCAATGCTTCAGCAGTAGGCCCCGGCCCTGTCCCTGACTCGGTCGGATCGTGCAGTGGTCCTTCTCAGGGCCGCCAATCGGTCTCGGCCGTGTCCACCGTTGTCTCTGGGGGTACTCCTGCCCCGACGTGTACTACGTCCCAGCCCACGCCTGGGTCGTCCTTTACCGTAGTTACCTCAAAGAAAAAGCGGAAAGCGGAGGAAACTCCGCTCCCCGATGAACCGGAGCTAGATTTAGATGCTCCTTCCCGCAGAAGCCGCCCTCCGCCCGTGTTCGTCAACGGCGTCAAGAACGTAGTTGACTTTTCCAGACGCCTCCGGCTCGGCGTTCGTCTCTCGGCGGACGTGCAGATGTCTCTTCGTGGAAGGGACAGTCTGCGCGTTAGCTGCGCGACGGACGAAGAGTGCCGTACCGTCTATTTGTTCTTACAGGCAAATGGCCTACAATTTCACACTTTCTCCTACGAGAAGGCGGCTCATGTCCGGCTGATAATTCGCGGCCTGGACGAGGACACCGATCCAGACGAGGTGGCGGACGAGCTCCGCCAACTCGGTTTCCCGATCAAGGAGAGCATTAGGCTCTACACCACTTACGGACCCAGGCGTAAGTTACCCCTCCTCCGGGTGATCATCCTGAAGGGGGAACAGGCAGACAGACTGCTGGGCCTGACCAGTCTTTGCGGGCTGAAAATAAAAGTCGAAAGGAGCCGCGAAGCTGGCCACGTCCCGCAGTGCCATCGTTGCCAACGGTTCGGGCACGGCTCGGACAGCTGCCACAACGCAGAGGTCTGCGTCAGATGCGGAAAGCCGCATCCGACCAAGGCCTGTCAATTGCCGGCTGCGGGGCGCCGCTTTTGTATTAATTGCGGCGAACCTCACTCGGAAAATTACCGAGGATGCTGGGTTTTCCAGCAGCATCTGAGGCAGGCCGCGGACAGGAACAACCCTCCTGCCCGCCAGCAGCTTCCAGTCGTCCCGGATCGTGCTACCTTTCCCCGTCTCCCGGAGAAGGTCAGCTCATCAGTGCCACACCCTCCCGCCCGACCTCGCCCACGTGCTCAGCCACGTGCATCGTCCCAACCTCCTCGGGAAGAGCATGCTACGCCAGCATCGGCCCTAGATCAGCCCGTTCCAATGGACGAGGAACCTGCCCGGAAGTAGTCGAGCCAGTCCCAGAGAGGTCTGAATCTCCCCAACCCGCGGCTCGCTACAAACCCAAGTCTAGGAAGAAGAAGCAGCAGAAGAAACAGAAAAACGCTGCTCCCGCTCCCCCTGCCCAGAAACCGCAAACCAGACCAAATCCAGACCAGCTGCTCCGGCGCTGGGGTTGCTCGGCAGTCTAGAGTAGAGCCCCGTCCTGCAGCTGAAAGGACCGAGCGCCCACCCAGGAACACATCTCGGGTGAATTCAGCCCGCAGCTATGCCGCCGACGCCCGCAGCGACCCTGCCCCATCTGCTTCATCGTCGTCCACATCCCCCTCAGCTCTAGCCGAGGTAAAATCTTTCTTCGAGGAATATGACCTCGAAGAAGTGGCCCGTCTGTATCGATCCATTCGGGAGCGTCTTCGCACGGCGACCCCGACTGAGAAGTTCCTCCTCCTCGCGGAAGCTGGAGCCGCCATAGGTCTTCTGTAATGCTCCACGCTAACAGAATTACCTCCATTAAGCGCGACCTTTCCATTATAGCGTGGAACGCCAACAGCCTTCTGCCCAAACTCGAGGAACTTAGAGAGTTCCTAGCCCGTCGCAAGCCCGACGTGCTTCTCCTCTCTGAGACCTGGCTTAGGGCCAATAACAACGTGAGATTGCCTAACTATGCGTTTTACAGGGACGATAGACCTGGGCGGAACGCGGGGGGTGGTACGGCCATAGCGGTGAAACGTTGCATTGCACATCACCGCGTGGTCTTGCCTCCTCGCCAAAATATCGAGGCCACAGCCGTTGAACTCTCCGGAGTTCTCGGAGGTGTCCTCCTGGTTTCGGCTTACAAACCGCCGACCAAACCAGTTCTAGACGCCGACCTGTCCGCAATTTTCAGTGCGCATAGGAAGGTAATTCTTGCAGGTGACCTGAACTGCAAACACCCCGACTGGGGTAGTCTCCTGACTACGCCATCCGGGAGGGCGCTTAGCAGGTACCTTCACGACCACCGACTACGAGCCTACGGACCTGGACTACCGACGCACTATCCCCTCCGACCTGGAGCCCGACCTGACATACTAGACATTGCAGTTGTCAAGGGAGTTGTCAACCAGATTGAGGTATCCGTGTTAACGGAACTGTCCTCTGACCATTGTCCCATCGAGGTGCACGTACCTACCCGTCACACGATTGGGAGAGCAGCGCGACGAGTGGTCGAGTGGGACCGCTTCGGGCCTGCCTTTTGTCGCAGGCTTCCCGAGGAGGTTCCGCTTGATACCACTCAGCACATCGACGAGGCGGTCGCCTTGTTCGATGATGCCGTGGTCTCTTCCGTCGGCGTGTGCTCACGGATGAAGCCTAATCTCACGCCCGATTATCACCGGATCCCAGAAGAAGTCCGTCTTCTCGCTTTAGAGAAGAACAGACTTCGGAGACGGTGGCAGCGGACGCGAGATCCGGACGACAAGGCCAGCTTCAATCGGGCGGCCGGCAAGTTACGTCGTTACTTGCAGGCCTTCCGCCGAAGCTGCTGGGAATTTACGGTCGCCAAAATGGCAGATGATGCACCGGAGGGGGACTCCTCCGTTTACAGGATACCGACCGCGATGACCGGGAAGAGGCGCCGTCCTCCACTCCCGGCCATCAACGGGCCTGGTGGACATCCCCTCGCCAAGCCGGACGAGAAATCAGAGTTCCTGGCCGGGTACCTGGAGCTTCAATTTACTCCTAACCCGTCCGGGGACCCAGACTCCGACGAGGAGATAGAAGCCGAAGTTGAGGCTTCTCTCGGCAGCCCGATCACATCCGAACCTGAACCCACTTCGGTGGAAGAGGTAACGGACAGGCTTTTAGTGCTTCGGCCCCGGAAGAGCCCTGGACCGGACGGTATTACTAACACCGCCCTACAGAGACTTCCGGACCGGGGAGTTCGCTTCCTGGTCGATTTGTTCAATGCCTGCTTCCGATTCGCCTACTTTCCTAAGAAATGGCGTTCGGCTACGGTCACGATGATCCCGAAGCCGGGAAAAGACCACAAGTTCGCCGAGAACCTCCGGCCTATCAGCCTGCTGTCGTCCACTTCGAAAGTCTTCGAACGACTAGTCCAGCGGCGGCTAACGGATCACCATCAACGGTTCGATATTCTGGTCCCCGAGCAATTCGGTTTTCGTGCTGGGCACTCCTCGACGCATCAATTGATGCGTTTCGTGAAGACCGTGGCCGAGGCCGGTTGCTCGCGGGAGCAGAGCGTCGCCGTTTTCCTTGATGTTGAGAAGGCTTTCGATCGTGTTTGGCATCCAGGCCTACTTTACAAACTCACGGAGATTCTGCTTCCGGATTGCTACCTTCATCTGATTGCTAGCTTTCTTCGGAACAGAACCTTTCGCGTGCGAGTTTATAACACCCTTTCTTCGGAAAGGGCTATTACTGCTGGTATCCCTCAGGGAAGCGTCCTGGGCCCCCTGCATTTCTCTGTGTACGTCAACGACGTGCCCAAGTTGCCTGGCACCAGGTTGGCCATGTTCGCCGACGACACGGCGGTGTATGCTGTCGATCGTCGCGCTGAGACGGCCGTTATCTGGCTCCAGGAACAATTGGACGAATACGTTGAGTGGGCAGAGAAATGGAGAGTTGCCATCAACGCAGCCAAGAGCACAGCAGTAGTCTTCTCCCGACGCTTTAGGCTCCCCGACAGACTCTACGTCGGCGATACACTTCTGCCCTGCTCTCGAGAGGTCAGGTACCTCGGGGTTCACCTCGACCGACGTCTCACCTGGCGGACACACTCTGCGCAAGTAGCCCGAAAGACCGCCCATCGTCTTTATCAACTCCGCCCCATACTATGTAGCAACGCCATGACCCGCCGCCTAGGGAAGCTTATCGTCTCCACTTATGTGGCGCCGATGGTTACCTACGCGATGCCCGTTTGGGGCTACTTGGCCAAGACCCATAAGCGAAAGCTTCAGTCTCTCCTCGACCGAGGATTGCGCTGGGCATGCAAAGCCCATTATCTGACATCTAACAAAACCATCCGTGAATCCATGCGTGTCCGTTCCCTGGACGCCACTATACGGACACTGTCCCGAAAATTCTATCGTCGCTCCGCCCGATTCCAGGGCAACCATCTCATTAGCGCCCTCGGTAGCGACCAATCTGTGCCAGGAGAATCTTGGACCCGGCCTCGGCGAACACTCACCCTCAATTAAATAATTACTTGAAAACCCACGGCCGGTAGCAGGCCACACCCTAAACCCAGAGATCAGTAGTCCCTACGGCAGGAGCTCTTCTGAAGCTCGGAACGTAGTGCACGAGCGGGCGACGGGCAAGCCCTTCGTCCCGCACAGCCATTGAACTTGTTGTGGCGGTTCGGATAACAGCCCTGCGATTCGAAGGATCAACACCTCTTAGGAGCTCCTCTTCATGGGACATTCTTGTTTTACAGTGAGTTACCAGTCTCCGGTTAAACCGTGACAGTGCGTTCAGTGCAATTTTTCAAGTTTATTTGTGCAAGTCTTTTACCATCTACTCAAGAAATAGTGCAGTGCAGCGTGTTCAGTGCAGTGTTGTGTTTCTTGTGACGTGTAGTGTTTCGTGTTTGTTCCGCTGCTGCCTGGAGCTTGTTAGTAAGTGAGCTACTTTTGTATTTTGCTTATCCGTAGTGCTTGGTGGTAGACCTTTATTCCGTTCCGCCTAAGGCGTAGGCTTCGCCTCGCCGATGGCTGCCCGCAACCCACCTTCCGTCTGCCCTTCTAAGGGCCAACCTGCCTCCGTCGGTCCTTCTCAGGACCTCTTAGTCCCTGCCAGCGCTCTCGCGCAACCTCTCCCGGATGGCCCTTCTCAGGACCACCCAACACCTACCTCTTCGCGGGAAACTCATGACGCGGACTCGGCCATGGACACTGATGGTGCATGGCAATCTGTCAGCCGGAAACGGCGCGTCAGTGCCACCTCCACGGACTCTGGTCGAACTTCGCGTCGTGGCTCAACCGCGGGGCAATCCACTTCGGCCTCCCAGCAACAACCCGACCAGCCCCGGCCTATCCCGCCTCTGATTTTCGCCCGGCCTTCGGAATGGGCTAATTTCATGCGGCGTTTACACCGGTGCACTCCCTCTGGCACCTTGACTGCTTCGGCCCAAGGTGACAGCTCCATCCGCCTCAACCCCACGACCGTGGAGAGCATCCGTATTGCACAGAAGTTCCTCACGGACGCGGGTATCCCTTACCACACCTTTGCCTTGCCGGAGGAGAAGGAATTAAAGGTGCAAATTATTGGTATCCCTGCGGATACCACGCCTGAGTTCATTTCTAATGAACTTGTTAATCTAGGCTTTCGAGTCCACAGTGTAACGCCTCTCTTCTCCCCCGGCAAGAAACTAGCGCGCAATGCGTTCCTGGTTAAGATCCGAAAGGTAGGTGATTACCAGTCCATATACGATATCAATATGTTGTTCTTCCTGAAGGTTAGGGTAGAAGCCTTCAAAGCCCAAGCCGGACCGAAGCAGTGTTACAACTGCCAGCGGTACGGCCACTCATCGGCATTTTGCCACCATCCCACCCGCTGTTTGCGCTGTGGCGATAGCCATCGTAAGGACACTTGTCCTCTCGATCGTGCTGCCGCCACTTGCGCCAACTGCGGGGAACCTCACCCGGCATCATCAAAGTCGTGCAGGTTCTATGCTGCGGCTTTAAAGAAGATTTCAAAGTCTTCGCAGCAGCACGTTCCTGCGCCTCCAGCTAGGCCCCGAGCATCAAGCCCTGCCGCCTCGGCGGCACCTACCCCTGCTGCGGCACCGGCACTTGCGCCTGCCCCAGCTCGTCCGGCGTCTACCGGGGCGCCCAGCTATGCGGCTGCAGCTGCTTCTCAGCCTGCCACACAGCCCGCGGCCCAGCAGCCAAAACCTGCCGCGCCGTCCAAGAAAAAACGTCCGTCCCACACGCCCGCTGCACCTCAGCCACCATCTACTCCAGATGTCCAAGATCCAAGGCAGCCGAAACAAAAGGCCCCCGCCCAGAATGGCATCATGTTTAAACACCCGGCGCCCAAGCCTCAGGCGGCACCGGCGTCTGCCGCGTCCTCGGACGTGACTTTCGCCGACCGCGTGCGCGCTTGGATCAACGCCTTGATCCCACAAATTCTTGCTGCCAAGGATGTCCAGTCCTTGTTAGTTATCGTCCTTACCTCCGTGACCTCACTTATCCCTCTCGATGGCTAGGCCCTTTCGGCTGGTGGCTTGGAACGCATGTGGCGTTCTATCTCGCCGTGCCGAATTGGCCGCCTTCGTCACCGAATATGACATAGACGTCATACTCCTTAACGAAACTCACTTAATTCCTGCCCACTCGTTTCAGCTTCCGGCGTACACTACGTATCGCACAGACCGGCCTGGCCAGAACCGGCTGTACGCATCTGGCGGCACAGCCATTCTGGTTCACAGGCGCATCTCCCACCGCCCCCTGCCGCCTCCGGCGACTTGTCGCTTGGAGGCGACGGCGGTTGCTCTCTGCATCGGGGATCGGGAGGTTCGACTGGTTTCAGTCTACCTCCCCCCCCGAGGTGGACCACCGCCCGACGAGGATGAATGGGACGCTCTATTAGAAGACCCTCTAACAACCATCGCAGCCGGAGACTTTAATAGTAAGCATCCCCTGTGGAACAGCCGTGTCTCAAACCCATACGGCCGCTCTCTGTACCAATACGTTCAACGTCATCCTCATGTGAACGCTCTTGGTCCTAGATCACCGACCTATATCCCCAATCGAGGGGGACTACCAGACGTCCTTGACATTACTGTTGTCAAAGACGTGGCCTATCCTATCGCTATCGAAGCCGTGCCACACCTCTCGTGTGATCACGACCCGGTAATACTCACTGTTCGGCCCACGCTGGACACACCTCTCCAGCCTCCCCATCGTGTAACGAGAGTCAACTGGCGATCGTTCCACGATGAACTGGGTCGAACATACCATCTGACCCCCAGGTCGACATCTCCAGCCCGGATGATGTAGACCGCTTGGCCGACTATCTTCAAGAATTCGTCACGTCCGCCATGGACAAACACACCTATAACGTCCCTGCGCCCAACAGATGGTCGCAGTTACCTGAAGAGGTTATTGTAGCCATCCGCAAACGGCGCCAGCACCGCCGGCGATGGCAACAAACCCGGGACCCTGCCGTAAAACGCAGGCTGAACGCCCAATCAGACCTTGTCAAGCAGCTTCTGCTTGATGCCACTGCTCATCGATGGGACTCATATCTTGAGTCTCTGGAAGTCACGCCCCAGTCCGTTTTTCGGGCTGCGAGCCGACTCACTGGCGAGAAAAGGACCTGCTACCCCCTACGATCACCGAACGGGATTGTGTACTCCGCGGCCGACAAAGCAGAAGTCTTTGCCGATACCATGGAGGAACAATTTACTGTTCACAGAGGCGTCTGTGACCCCGGCCACTCGGCAGCGGTCGCCGACTTCCTATCTGGATATTTTTCCCGCCCTCCCGCAGACCCAATCGACCCGTTCGACGAGGCTGAAGTGGAAACGGCCATTAGTCGACTGCGCCCCAAGCGGGCGCCCGGCGAGGACCGTATTGGTGCAGCGGCCCTACTTAACGCCCCAGCAAGTCTCGTTTCACTCATCCACGTGCTGTTCAATGGATGTCTCCGGCTCCATTACTATCCCAGCCCTTGGAAACGAGCCAAAGTCATCATGTTGCCGAAGGCTCGCAAGCTGCGTACACTCCCGGAGAATCATCGACCAATCTCTCTTTTGCCAGTCTTATCGAAGGTGTTCGAGCGCCTCCTGCACCACCGAATTACTCCCCTGCTGGATAATTTCATCCGGCAGGAACAGTTCGGCTTCCGCAGGCAGCATTCGACCACTCTTCAAATTGTCCGGGTTGTCACGCAACTCACTGACGCCATCAACAGGAATCATCAAACTGTCGCCGTCCTTCTGGACGTGAGCAAGGCCTTCGACAAAGTCTGGCACGAAGGCCTTCTCTATAAACTAGCCACCTCCCCTCTCCCTGCCTCATTTGTACATCTGATGCGGTCGTATCTCTGCGACCGCAAATTTAGGATCTGCGTCGACGGGACGTACTCTTCTGTCCGCCCCGTCGCCGCTGGCGTTCCTCAAGGATCTGTCCTCGGCCCCGTTCTGTACCTAGTGTACACGAACGACCTGCCAGTATTGCCTGGAGTCACGCTCTCTCTCTATGCGGACGATGCGATGTACCACACCAGTTCTGCAAACCTTCGTTTTGCGACTGACGTGGTGCAGCGCCAGCTCGCATTACTTCCGGCCTGGCTAAGGAAATGGCGGGTGGCGATCAATACGGAGAAATCCGAGGCGATTGCCTTCTCCCGTCAGCTCACTTCCCGATGCCAGACTCTCTCCCTTGAAGGGAGCCCAATCGCTTGGCAACGTACTGTGAAGTACTTGGGCGTCACTCTTGATCGACGCCTAAGCTTCAGAGCTCACGTGTCCACAGTGCTCCAGCGCGCCCGAGGCGTCAAAGCCAAACTATACCCATTCTTATCGCCTCGAGGGCCACTGCCATTGCGCACGAAGCTCTCGATTTATCTGCTCTTTTTACGAGCCGTCCTTATGTACGCAGCGCCTGCATTTTGGACCCAACTCGCCCCCGACGTCGTTAAACGCATGGAAGCCTTCCAATCCATTACCCTTCGCCTTATCTCCGGCTCTCCCTGCTATGTAAAAAATGATTCTATCAGGCGAGGGCTGAAGATTCCGTCGCTCGCTGGATTTGCGCGAACTCTGACGTTCAACCTCTTCCATCGAGCATCCATTTCAGACTTTCCCCACCTCCAACACCTCGATAACGACGATGGACCACCACCAGTCAAACGCCGCCGCCCTCGAGCTCTGCTCGACGACCCACCATAATTTTAAAATAAAAAATTGCCCACTCACCATCTGTCCACGCACCGACCAATCGTATCTGACCACCTTCCTACCAGTCAAATCTCCGGTCCGTTGCAGGCCGACAGATGGATCGGGCGTTGTGCCGGCTTCAGTCGGCAACTTCCCCCCTCCAATCTCTCGCCTGCCTCGGTATCGCCATAAGGCAGTCTACCGGACTCTTACCGGGCTGGCGGAAGTGTATCGACCCGTTGTGGGCGAACAAATCCCGCCAATCCGTGCTAAGCTTTCGCGTAGACTTCCCTCTCAGGCCATTGATGGATCGCGTCAGCGGTTCAGCCAATCACAGCCCGTCTCCTTCACCTCCGCCAAAATAAAAAAAAGGGGGTTCCTATCCGTTTCAGCGACACGTTTCGCACCAAGCACTCGACGAGCATCAGGCAGTCATCGGGCTTGCCCGGACGCTGCCGTCACTGGGGGCACGCACTGTGCTGTGCCCTGCACATCTTGGCATCGGCGGTTCGGTCTACCTAGAGCTGTTGCCCGGGTAGGCTATGTTACTCATATTCGCATTTGCGATTGTGGTTTTTAACCGTTAATAATATCTTTTTCAATCTGTTTTCTTCATCATCATCATCATCGTTCTTCAACATCATCAGTGTGCTACAATTTTAGAAGTGTATTGTGTCGTGCGCGAGTGTTTTTGTGATTCGTGGCAGTGCGCGTCTGGTGTTCGTGTTCTTTGTCTGTCAGTGTAGTGATTCAGTGCTGGTAAAAGTCACTCTTTCCTAGCCCTTTTTGCGTCTTCGACGTTCATTTCGGTTAATCCCGGGATGGCGTCGAACGCAACGCCCGTTCCTTTACCGGTACCGCTGGTAACCTTAATGGAAAACTGCGGTTCCGGTCCTCAATCTACCCCGCTACCTTCCAATTCAATCAGTGCAAGTGATAGTGAAAGTGATGATTGTGCGTCGATGTGTAGTGTGGGGACGGGGGACGGTGAATTTTCGCTTGTGGAGGGCAAGTCTGCCAAACGCAAGCGAAAATTAGTCGCCAGCCCGCCACCGGCCGCTCCTACGCATCGGGTATCCAGTCCTGGTAACAGCGCCAGCCATCCGACTCTATCTACCTCTCAATCTGTGCCCAAACCCAAAATTCCTCCGACTGTTATTCCGGACAATCGCAATTACAGGGAAATTCTCCGTTCCCTGCAGAATCTGCTTCCTTCGGCCAAACTCGAGGCCAGGTGCCAAGGCGCCTCGCTTCGAATTGCGGCCACTACAGTCCCGGACTTCCGAGATCGGTCCAACAGTTTCTCACCGATCGGAAGATCTCCTTTCATACTTTCGCGCTTCCTTCTGAGCGCGAAATTAAAGTAGTTCTTTCTGGACTTCCTTCCTGGACCGCCCCCGATGCCATCAGGCAGGAGCTTGTCGCTTTAGGCTATTCGCCGACAGCGGTAAGTGTACTGCATGCTGGCAAGGGGGAAGATCGCCGTCCTGTGAATAGTTTTCTTGTGAAACTACTCAAAGTAGGCCAGTTCGAGGAGGTCTATGGCCTCCAAAACTTCCTGCACCTTCGGGTGCAAGTTCGTACGTTTGACCCGCGGCCAGGCCCCTCGTAGTGTTTTAACTGTCAGAGGTTTGGGCATTCCAGCTTATTCTGTAACCACCCTCCGCGTTGCGTGCGGTGTACTGAGCCTCATCGTGGGTGTGATTCAAGCCCAAGACGGGGTTCACGGCCATTTGCTGCAACTACGGCGGGGACCATCCGGCTAGTTATAGAGGATGTAAGGAATTTATATCAGCCATGAAGCTGCAGCGGACTCCTGCTCGCCCTGTGCAGGTCCCCTCCCTAACCGCAGAGAAGCCTTCCCACCTCTCTCCGGCGCATCATCTCAGGCCCCGGCAGCACTTCCGGCTGCTCCCAGGGCCCCAGTTCCGCCTGCAGTCGACGTTTCGGCGCCGCCTGCAGTCCCCTCTGTCCCGGCGCCTGCCGGAGCGCCCGGTCCTTCATACGCTGCTGTGGCCGCTACATCAGTCCCGCCTTCCGCTCCTCGGAGCTCTAAACCAAAGCGAACTCGTCGCCGTCAGCGACAAGTTCCACAGGCCTTGCCTGTAAAACCTCAGCGGGCCCCGCCCGCCCTCAGCCATCAACCTAAGCTTCCAACAGAGCAGACCTCACGTCCGTCCCCGAGCCCTGCGCCATCTGCAACACCGGCCGAGGCCAGCCAGGTCCGTCTTCCGGAATCTCGGGAATCTTCCCGGGCCCCGGTGGACCCCCTGACTGCCTGGGCTGAAACTTTGGTAAATAACATGAGGTCTGCTCCAGATACAACCACGGTTCTCGCCCTGGTGTTTCAATCACTGTCTACCCTCTTTCCTCTTCTTCCTTTGAATGGCTAGGAGTCTTAGGATCGTTGCGTGGAATGCCCATGGGGTAGTCCCTCGACAATCTGAACTGATGACTTTCGTAACGGAGTACGATGCTGATGTCGTCCACCTTGGCGAGACTCATCTGGCTCGCTACCATACCTTCAACCTGCCATCTTACATCTGTTTTCGTCAGGATCGTCCCAGCGGCCTGGCTGTCACCCCTCGGGGGGGACAGCCGTATTAGTCCACAGGCGAATATCCCACAGGCCACTACCCCCTTTAGATACATCTCTTGTTGAAGGTTGTGCGGTGGCGATAGAAGCTGGCGGATCGGAGTTGCGCGATGTTGCGGCGTATCTCCGGCCCGGCCTGCGGATACCTCCACCGCCCGATGAGTGGGACGCTCTCCTCGATCATCCCCTACCAACCATTGTAGCCGGCGACTTAAATGCCAAGCATCCCTCCTGGAACAGCAGAGTAGCCAACGCCTACGGAAAATCTCTGTATCGGTTCGTCTCCGACGACCCGGTACTTCAAGTCATCGGCCCAGAAGACCCTACTCACTTCCCCTTTTCCGGTCATCGACCGGACGTCCTTGACATTGTCATAGCCAAGGACGTGACCCATCACATCCAGGTCTCGTCAGTGTCGGATCTCTCATGCGATCACAATCCCATTTTTATAACTGCCCGTGAGCTGTCGGCGTCACCCCGACCTCCCGCTCAGATTGTTAGGAGAGTCATCTGGCGCTCCTACCATGATGAGCTCTCACGGCGGTTACCATCACTCCCCGCGGACCCGATCGTCACTTGTGACGATTTGGATCTCCGAGCCACTCACCTTCAGGAGTTGGTCCAAGGTGTCATGGATCGACACACATATGCTCTCGAGGTAAATCATCGTAAATCGGCCTTACCTGCGGAAGTACTCCACGCCATCTGGCTACGGCGCAATCTATGCCGCAGATGGCAAAGAACCCGTGATCCCGGCGTCAAAAGGCGCTTTCAGGCCCAGTCTCTTTACGTCCAGCAGCTATTGCGGGACGTAAACTCTGATCGATGGGACTCATACCTTGAGTCTCTTGAAGTCGACCACGCCTTCGTCTGGAGAGCGGCGAGTAGACTGACCCGCGAGAAGAGAACTCGCAACCCACTTGAAACTCCGAACGGGGTTGTATCTTCGTCAGAAGGCAAGGCCGAGGTCTTCGCCGACTGCATGGAGGTGCAATTTACTGTTCACGAAGGCGTCTCGGACCCTGCCCACTCGGCAGAAGTCCGTGACTTCCTATCTGGACATTTTTCACGCCCTCCCGAAGTCCCAGCCCTCCCGTTCGACAGGGATGAACTAGTTTCATCTATCTGCCGTCTAAATCGCCGTCGCGCCCCCGGTCCTGACCGGATCGGGGCCGCTGCTCTACAAAATCTCCCAGCCTCAGGCGTTGACATCGTTCTTGAGCTGTTTAACTCCTGTCTCCGGCTACAGTACTTTCACCGCCTGTGGAAATCAGCCAACATTGTAATGATTCCGAAGCCTCACAAGCCGCGCATGCTTCTTGAAAGCTATCGACCAATCTCTCTCTTGCCAGTCATCTCGAAGGTGTTCGAGCGTCTCCTGCTGGCTTGCATCTCGCCGCTGCTAGATGGTTTCATCCGCAGCAAACAGTTCGGGTTTCGCAGAGAGCACTCGACCACGCTTCAATTGGTCCGCGTTGTTACGCACTTGTCAGACGCCACCAACAGGCGAGCGGCTACGGCCGCCATACTGTTGGACGTGAGCAAGGCCTTCGATAAAGTCTGGCACGAAGGTCTTCTCTTCAAACTTGCCAATTCCCCTCTACCATCGCCCATAGTGTTTTTCCTCCGGTCGTATCTCAGCGACCGAACCTTCAGGGTGAGCGTCGACGGGTCCTGTTCTACAGTTCGACCCGTCGCCGCCGGCGTACCTCAGGGATCTGTCCTCGGCCCCGTTCTGTACCTTGTGTACACGAACGACATGCCTGTCTTGCCCGGAGTCACGTTGTCTTTGTTCGCTGACGATGCTATGTATCACTGCAGCTCCCTGTCCCCGCGATTTGCGAGTACAAAGCTGCAGCGTCAGTTGAACCAGCTTCCGGACTGGCTACGCAAATGGCGGGTGACGATCAACACGGAGAAATCCGAGGGGATCTGCTTCACCCGTAAGTCCATCTCCCGATGCCAGCCCCTCTCCCTAGCAGGGAGGCCCATCGCCTACAAAGAATCGGTGAAGTATTTAGGCGTTCGGCTAGATCGTCGCCTTTGCTTCAACGCCCACGTGACGGAAACCCTTGCCAAGGCTCGCGGCGTCCGAGCCAAATTATCGCCTTTCCTCTCGTGTCGCAGCCGCCTGGCCGTACGAACGAAACTTACAATCTATCTACTATTTCTCAGGTCTGTATTGACCTATGCGGCACCCGCCTGGTGGTCTCTTTTATCCACCACCAACAGATGTAGGCTGGAAGCTTTCCAGTCCCGAACACTCCGATCCTTGACGGGGTCCCCTTGGTTTGTAAGGAACGACGTGATTCGAAGGGGTCTCCGTGTTCCTACCTTGACTTCCTTTGTCCGGTCGCTGGCTCTAACTCTCTTTGCTAAAGCCTCGACCTCCACCTTCCCGTACCTACGAACCATCAGTGCATCAGAACCACCACCGCCCATTCGGGTCAAGCGCCCTCGGGCGCTTCTTGGTGACCCGCCATAACGCCATCCTCTTTAAATTAAACAAAAACAAAGTAATCATCAGTCCTAGACCAGAGTATTTCACCTAAACTCTCCTTCTCTTCTTCCTGTCCACCTCCTAGCACGCTGAGCCGGCTGCTTGTCGCTGTCATCAATCAGTGGCACGGAGGCTCTCCGCCTCGCGGGGAGCGACCGACGCCCTCAGGGCGTCTGCTGACTGGACTTGAAACGGGCAACATCTGTTGCTCGAATCGGTACCAGCGGCAGTGCACCAAACAAATAAAAGTTATACTCCCCCGCCTTCTCAGTTAACTGGTTGGCGGTTTCCTTTTCCAGTCTTAGGTCACCAGTCGACAGTACCAGGACTAAGTTTACTTCTGGCAGCCATTGGACACGTTCCAGATGCTGCAATCAAGTCACGGTGCAAAGACACCCCGCATCCATAATGCAATGCAATCGGCGGTTCAATGATTCTATCAGGCGAGGGCTGAAGATTCCGTCGCTCGCTGGATTTGCGCGAACTCTCACGTTCAACCTCTTCCATCGAGCATCCACTTCTGACTTTCCTCACCTCCAACACCTCGATAACAACGATGGACCACCACCAGTTAAACGCCGCCGCCCTCGAGCTCTGCTTGACGACCCTCCGTAAACATAAAATAAAAAATTGCCCACTCACATCTGTCCACGCACCGACCTATCGAATTGACCAACCTCCTCCCTGTCAAATCTCCGGTCCGTTGCAGGCCGGCAGATGGATCGGGCGTTGTGCCGGCTTTAGGTGTGCCTAGCGCCACCTTCAGTCGGCTATTTCGCCCCTCCAATCTCTCGCCTGCCTCGGTATCGCCATAAGTCAGTCTACCGGACTCTTACCGGGCTGGCGGAAGTGTATCGACCCGTTACGGGAGAACAAATCCCGCCAATCCGTGCGAAGCGTTCGCGTAGACTTCCCTCTCATGCCATTGGTGGATCGCGTCAGCGGTTCAGCCAATCACAGCCCGCCTCCTTCACCCCCGCCAAAATAAAAAAGGGGGTCCCTATCCGTTTCTGCGACCAGAGATCACCGGACGGCATTGTGTACTCCGCGGCCGGCAAAGCTGAAGTCTTTGCCGCAACCATGGAGGAGCAATTCACCGTCCACGGAGGCGTCTGCGACCCCGTCCACTCGGCCGAGGTCGCAGACTTCCTATCTGGATATTTTTCCCGCCCTCCAGCTGACATCCCTGACCCGTTCGACCGGGCCGATGTTGTCTCGGCTATTGGTCGACTTCGCCCTAAGAGGGCGCCCGGCGATGATCGTATCGGAGCGGCGGCGCTACAACACGCTCCCCCTAGCCTCATCAACTTGGTCCACGAGCTGTTCAATGGATGTCTCCGGCTTCTTTACTTTCCCAGCCTGTGGAAGCGTGCGAAAATCATCATGATCCCCAAGCCTCGCAAGCTGCGTATTGACCCCTCAAACCATCGACCCATCTCACTGTTACCAGTCATATCGAAGGTACTCGAACGACTCCTGCACGGTCGTTACGCGCCTCTGCTGGATGGTTTCATTCGGCAGGAGCAGTTCGGCTTTCGCAGAGAGCACTCGACGACCCTTCAACTCGTCCGGGTTGTTACCCATTTGACGGACGCCTACAACAAGCATCTGTCCTCCGTCGCTGTATTGCTCGACGTGAGTAAGGCCTTCGATCGAGTCTGGCACGAAGGCCTTCTCTACAAACTGGCCCCCTCCCCCTCCCTGCCTCATTCGTTCATTTTCTCCGAACGTACTTGTGCGATCGCATCTTTAGGGTATGCGTCGATGGGTCGTACTCATCCGTCCGACCAGTCGCCGCAGGCGTACCTCAAGGATCTGTCCTTGGCCCCGTTGTGTACCTCGTGTACACGAACGACCTGCCTGTTCAGCCTGGAGTCACTCTCTCGCTCTATGCGGATGACGCAATGTACCACGCCAGCTCAGCAAGTCTTGATTTCGCAGCTGGCCTGGTGCAGCGTCAGCTCGCCGTACTTCCGGACTGGCTAAGGAAGTGGAGGATGGCGGTCAATGCGGAGAAATCCGAGGCGATCGCCTTTTCTCATAAATTAACTTCCCGCTGCCAGTCCCTCTCCCTTGCCGGGAGCCCAATCGAGTGGAAACGGACTGTAAAGTACTTGGGCGTCACTCTTGACCGACGCCTAAGCTTTGCACCTCATGTCTCTCTGAGTCTAGAGCGCACCAGAGGCGTCAGAGCCAAACTATTTCCTTTTCTCTCTCACCGGGGTTCAGTGCCTGTGCGCACTAAACTCACCATCTACTTGCTCTTTCTTAGGGCAATCCTAACTTACGCAGCCCCCGCCTTTTGGGTACTACTCAGCCCATCCGTTCTCCCCCGTTTGGAAGCTTTCCAATCCCGAACCCTCCGCTACATCTCCAACTCTCCCTGGTTTGTCAGAAATGATGCCATCAGGCGAGGGTTGAAGGTTCCTTCACTTACCGAATTCGTTCGGTCCCTAGCCCTCAAACTATTCTCTCGAGCCTATGTCTCGACCCATCCCCACATCCGTCGACTAAGCACAGATGTCGGCCCACCACCTAGACGACATAAACGCCCCCGAGCATTGCTCGACGACCCCCCATAAGCAGTTACAGAATATCTGCCCAATCCCCCCGACCTTGAGTATTTTCACGCTCCTCCTCCTTCCTTCTTTCTCTTGTCCGTGCTGGCGCTCGGCGACAGACTAGAGGGGGGTCTGCGCTCGCCCTAGGTGTGCCTAGTGCCACCTCTGGTGGACGCTGCCTCCTCCTACGCTCTCTCCCGTGCGCCGACATTGCCGCCTGGCAGCCCTCGGCGACTTTTCCTGAGCGGCTAGGGGCGCCCTACCCGTTGTGGGAGGGTAATTCCTGCTTCTCATGCGAAAAGTCTTCGAGGTCTCCCCCATTATGCCGTCACGGGTCTCTTCGAGGTCCCAGGGTCCAAGAAAAATCGTAACATCCTGTCCCTCCAAAATAAAATTGATGGAGGTTCCATTCCTTTGAAAGCGCGAGATCGCTAGCCAAGGTAACAGCAAGGCAACATGCAGTCATCGGGTATCACCCGGACACTGCGACCACCGGAGCACGACTAGCTGCTGCTCCGTACCACTCTGGACTCTGGACTCTCTGGACCGTTTCTGCGACCAGTTTCGCACCAAGCACGCATCAAGCAACAGGCAGTCATCGGGCTTGCCCGGACGCTGCCGTCACTGGGGCACGCACTGTGCTGTGCCCTGCTCATCTGGCATCGGCGGTTCATAGTGACGGACGCATTTTTATGCATATGGATGGACTCCACTTTGGTCCTGAAAACGACCGATGGCAGATTAGGGCATAAAGTTTTTAGGAAGCCAACGCACACTGACAGATATCTGACAAGTCCTCCAATCATCATCCTAGGCAGAAGAGGGCGGTGCTGAAGACTCTGGTTGACCGGGCAAAAAGAATCTGTGAGCCCCGGTATCTCGAAGATGAGTGTCGGCATCTCGAGGAAGCACTGCAGTCCAACGGCTACTCTGCTGCGGAGGTTAGGAGAGCTGCTCGGCCGAGAAGATCTGGTAGGCCGGACGAGTCGATGTTGCCCGAGGTTGTTGGCTCCGCTGTCTTGCCCTACATCCGTGGCGTGACTGACCGCATCGGCAAGTTGCTGAGTAAACGGGGCGTCAGGACGATATTTAAGCCAACCAAAAAGATCCAACAGTTCCTGCGACCGGTAAAAGACGCCAGGGATCCGCTCTCGTCGTGCGGGGTGTACAGTATTCCTTGTACGTGTGGCCAGGTATACATAGGCACCACGAAGCGTAGTGTCCGGACGCGCCTGTCTGAACATCGGAGATACTGCCGCCTGGGCCAGCCGGAGAAGTCCGCAGTCCCTGAACACGCTCTTTCCCACGACGATCACCGGGTAATATTTGATGAAGCCCGGGTGTTGTCTTCTGTCCGGGGTTACTTCACTCGCCTGCATCTGGAGTCCATCCATATTCATAAGAATGCGTCCGTCGCTATGAAACGCTGGCTTCATATGAAACGTCGCTCAGATGAGCTGGCTTCTGATTGGTTCGCGTTATACACCTTAAGCGGCCAAAAAGTTATAAATAGAAACAACGTAGCCTCTCACTGTCCAATTCCCCTGGTTCGCATCATGGCGGAGAACAGCGAGGCAGGCGCAAGCCTACTCTCTCTTACGCGGCTTTTTGGATTCCGTGTAAAAGTGGAACGTAGCCGCGCTCCCGGGGCTCTGCCTCAATGCTACAGGTGCCAACGCTTCGGGCACCACTCAGAGACTTGTTCTAACGCTCCGGCGTGCGTGAGGTGCTCTTTACCTCACGCTAGTAAACACTGCGATGCACCTGCTTTCAAAAGGTGCATCAACTGCGGCGGAAGTCACCCCGCCAACTACCGGGCATGTCCGGTGTTTCAGCGGGAGCTCGAGCGGCGAAAGCCGAAAGGGCGCCTGCCACCACCGAGGCATCAGGAAGCTGGTTCTAGACCTGCTACCGAGCAGCCAGGCCCTTCACCTCCTGCTACGGCTGCCGTGTCTTTCGCCGCAGTTGCTAACAAGCAACGTAAACGCAGCAAAGGCCCGAAGCAAACACCTGCAGCACAGGCACCTCCAACTCAGGCTCCTTCACAGGCCCCTCTCCCGCCTATGGCGAAAAAACGCCGGAACCTCGCGGCATCAAATCAAAGTGAGACAGTCCAGGCATTGTCAAACATCTCGGTTGTGGAGCCTGAGACTACTCAACCCTCCCCAGCACCGGAGAATCCTGCCTCTGCTTTAGAAGCAGCCTCGCCTGACCTCCCGCCCCCGCGGTTTCCAAACGCAGGCAAAAAGAAGCGGCATAGAAAGCCCCGTGGCGCTCGTTCCCGGGCTCCTGCCAACCCGGCCGCACAGTCCAGACATCCTGCACAGCGCGTAAAGACCGACGCACTCGCATCTCTCCCTCTTCCTAGCACCTCCGCTAGAGGCGCTACACCTGGCCCTAAGAAACCCCTGGCTTCCACCAATCCACCGATTGATAAGCCTCGGCGCTCTTATGCGCATACAGTCTCCGGGCAATCTGCCTCAAAAACCGTACCTGACGACTACCAGGTCGTCCACAACTTCCTTGCTGAGTTCGATCTCACCAAAGTTGCCCAGACCTTCAGGTCCATCCGCTCCCGCTTGGAGACTGCCGATATAACCGAGAGATTCATGCTCTTGGTGGAAGCCGCCACTTGTGTAGGTCTTCTATGAGTCGGGTCCTCAAACGTGATCTCTCAATTCTTTCCTGGAACGCCAACGGGTTGGCTAATAAGACCCAGGAACTACAAGAATTACTGTCCCGACTCAAACCCGATGTAGTGCTTCTCAGTGAGACCCACTTGACCCCCGAACCGGTTACGACTGGCCAACTATGTGTGCTATCGAAACGACAGACCGGGCACTGCTGGTGGCGGTACTGCCGTCGCGGTGAGGCTCAATCTCGAGCATCACCGAGTCGTCTTGCCTGCAATGACTCAACTCGAAGGCACCGCTGTGGAGTTGTTAAACACTCTAGGCGGTGTACAGATGGTCGCGGCGTATAAACCGCCGCAAAAAGAGCTCCTTCACCCCGATCTAGCTGTCGCGTTCGATGCACACAGGAGGGTCATCATGGCCGGCGACCTGAACTGTAAACATCGCGATTAGAACAGTCGCTTGACTGCCCCAAACGGGAAACGTTTACGCCGGTTTGCAGATTCGATAACAGTGATTGGGCCTACCTAACCTACGTTCTACCCCTCACAACGCCACGCGGCTCCCGATGTCTTGGACATAGCGGCGATCCAAGGAATTGACTGTCCGGTCCATGTGTCCGCGCTAACGGAACTATCGTCCGATCATCTCCCCATCTTGATACACGTCGCTATCCAGCACGTCGTACGCAGAGATGTCAGGAAGGTGGTAGAATGGGACCGCTATGGCCCGGCGTTAAGTCGAAGATTGCCAGAGGCGGGACCACTCGAAACCGTCCGCCAAGTCGACGAGGCAGTTGCCGCGTTTGACGAGGCTGTCGTATCTGCGATCGACGCGTCTTCCAGGATGAAGCCTGGCGTCACGCCCCACTGGCAGCGGATCCCAGAGGAGACGAGTGCTCTCGCTTGCGAGAGAAATCGCCTCCGGAGACGCTGGCAGCGGACCCGTTACCTGGCCGACAAGGCAGCGTACAACCGGGCGACCGGCATTTTACGTCGTGAAATGCAGGCCTACCGGAGACGCTGTTGGGAACTCGCCGTGGCCCAAGCAGGGGACGGATCGGACGAAAGTAGCCCTTACCTTCGGCGTTGGTAGGGAAGAGGCGCCGACCTTTCATCCCAGCCATTGCTGGACCCTTCGGTCAAATCCAGGCTCACCCGGAGGCGAAGTCCGAGTACTTGGGCGCGTGTTTCGAGCGACAGTTCGCTCCTAACCCGCTCATGGACTGGGACTTCGATGAAGAAGTCGAGAACGAAGTGGAAGACTTTCTGTCTCTTCCGATCACTGCGGAGCCCGAACCCATTACCAGGGAAGAGGTCACAGATCGGCTCATTGAACTCGTACCGAGAAAAGCTCCTGGCCCGGACGGCGTCTAGAACGCCGCTCTTACTCGACTCCCGGAGCAAGGAGTACTTTTCTTGGTCGCGCTGTTCAACGCGTGTCTAAGACTGGCCTATTTTCCCCAGAAATGGCGTAAGGCGACGGTCATAGTGATCCCGAAGCAAGGAAAGGATGCTTCCCGTCCCGGCAACCTCCGGCCCATCAGTCTACTGTCAGCCACGTCAAAGGTTCTCTAACGTCTCGTACAACGGAGAGTACTAGACCATCTACGAAATTTCGATGTACTGGTCCCCGAACCAGTAGATATAATGGAACAAGCCAACTCAACATGGATTGGGGGAGAGAATAATTGTTCAGCCCACCACGCATAAGGGTAAATTGAATAATAAACTAGTAATTATTATTTGAACTAAATGTAAATAAATGTGCTTGATAAAAAAATATAGAAAAATAAGTTATTTTTTTATAGACCGTTATCTAATGTAGGTGACAAAATAAAAATTTAATAAACTAGTTATTACATTTTTTTTATTAAGTAGGGGAATAATGCAACAGTAGCCTACAATTATGTTGAGTACTGTGCATTGCATTGAGTATTTTAAATAAGCAATTAGAATATATAAATAACGCATTTGAATAATAATAATCATTCAGACTGCAATATAAATTGTAATGGAAACACCTGACTTGCGTGTTAGGACTGGGAGCAAAGCAGCTGCTCTCTGCATGTGTATACACAAGTAAGTGTATGTGTGTGTGACGACCGGTTCATTCATGAAAGGCGCCACCCTTTCGATAACGATATAAATTAACTGTATTTAATTAATTTATTAGGCTTGTGTGCAAAGTAGCGAAAAACTGAAGACACCAAAATGTGCGTTAAAATAACACAAACACATAGATAAAAATTAGTGCGAAACGAACAAAAAGTGAAATGATAAGAAGTTCAAATTTAATAGTAATTAGAGTAATTAAGACAAAGAGAAACGGTTTTGTGCATAATGAACACCTAGAAAATTACCGATCGCAGCAGAGTACGAGCAGCCAATGCAGCAGAGTACGAGCAGCTAATGCAGCAGAGTACGAGAATCCAGTGATCCAGAGTACGGGCAGCCAATGAAGCAGAATACGAGAATCCAGTGACGAGGGACTACAAGACTCCAAGACTACCCGACTCCAGGACTTCCACGACAGTAAGGGTCATTCGTATCCAGGACGAAGAGGTGCACCAGATACTTCAGATGCACCACACAAATAACAAGGTGACAAATAACCATGTAATCATAAGAAACTGATACTAAATCAAAAGACTTTAAATATCAAAGAAAAGAGAAAAAGAATAGACAATTAGATTCTAAGATGATTCAAATAACTGTGTAAATAAATGTGTTGTGTTTGTACATTAAGTACCATAATATGAGAAGACTGTTAAACAATAAAAGTTAGCAGTAACTGTAAATTCAAAATCTATAATTATTAATAATAAATGTCAATCTAGTTAGAGGAAGTAACAGTAAATAACGCAGATGCAGTTATGAAGAGAATTTAGTAGTTATTAAAGAAAAAAAGAATTAGATAATTAAAAGATAAAATAAAATAATAATTGAGCTAGCTGAGAGCAGTAGAAAAATTGATAATAATGTATTAGATTAAAACATTGTATAATATGTTTGTGTGTAAGGTAGTATTAAGAATTATGCGTAATAAGCACAAAAAGTATGATAATTTGGAATCGTAAGATAGATAAGAGAATTATTTGTAATATAAAAGTGCAAATTGCCCGTAATAAGCATGTAAAAATAATAATGAGTTTAAAACCGAAAACCAAATAAGAAATTGTTATTAAAAAATTACATGAATTTTAATAAAACTGTCTAGTGTTATTTATTACGATTACACGCTCATTAAAATATAACATAAGAACATTAAGAGAGGTTCTTACCGTTATAATATATTGTTACGACGGTCTCACGGATCGTCGTATGGTGCAGTGGAAACAACATACAGACACCAACGAAGTCACTAACTATCAGCTTTAATCAGTCGCAAACAACAATGTGAAATCAACAAGGTACTTTGATACAATAATTCAAGTTAAATTTGTCCACACGCAATAATAATGTCAACTATTAGAATTCCACACTAATTATAATACAGTAATCACTTACCACAATCACTTGATCCTCTTTCCTTTCTTTCCTATGGCGCTACAGCCCAAGTCGGGCCCTGGCCTCCACCAATCTCCGCCTCCAATCCACTCTATCCACTGCAACCCTCCTCCAGTTTCTTATCCCCATGTCTCTCGCGTCCTCTGCAACGCCATCTTCCCACCTCTTCCTCGGTCTACCTCTAGATCTCGTCACTTGATCCGCATCTTACAAATCTCGCTAGGTATAACTGATTCACTAAGCCGGCCGCTGTTCTTATATAGGTCCCACAGATGTCCCAGAATAATTTTCCGTTCTTTAGGCGGCGTTCCAGCATAATTTTCGTAGTTACAAGTGCTATCAAATAGTCTGGAAGCTACTTGAGTACACGGCCTTGACCGAGACATTGCACCTGCTCGTCTAGCCGAGAAATGGGTTGAACTTTTACGTAACTGCGCCTGCCGACTTTTCAAGAGCGTTATGTAATAGTCGTAACACTATTATTTGGGTGAAGTGAATTTATTAATTATACTATTATTCTCTGAAAATCTACTGAGCTTTTAATTCAGTCTGTGACTGTTCACTTATATAATACAACTGAAATTTTACTTTGTATACAGGGAAAGAAATTAATATTTAAAAGTTCTTTTTGTCTTATTTACTATAAAATCTTTACTGATGTGATAGAGTCTTTCTTTTAAATAACGTTTTTTTTTATAATTGTACATAATAATACAAGTTCACTTCCCTTATGTGTCGACTGCAAATCCTTCAGACGACGGGCTGTTCCTGGATGATACGGGATCTGGATGAGTACGTGGGTTGATATACTCAGGCCCGGATTTCCCACTAGGCACACTAAGCACGTGCCTAGGGGCAGCAGACAAAGGGGGGCGGCACGAGGTGAAAAATTATTTATTAAAATTACATGTTTTCGGTTTTTTAATTACAGTATTTGTATTAAGCACTTGCATTATGGCCAAATTGAAGAAGATGGTTTTGAAATAACCTTTAATTATATCATTGAATAACACGGTATTGACACTGGGCCTATCAATAGCGGTGGTCGGAGCGGAGCACGGTCGTATATACAGGTCTGGACACTCCGTTGAAATTTTTGTCCGCTTTTTTGCCGACTAAAATAGTTTGTTTCGATAACGCTTGGGGCACATCGATCTAGAAGTCAATCCCTACTGCGCATGATCATATATTCAAAGCATAATAGAGAATGTTGTTTAAATGGAGGGGGATTCAATGTTTAAATGGGATCTTATTCAATCATTCTTAAATTATTTGTTCCATTTATCCAATTTACATTAATTTCATTGATTTTACTATGTTTGATGATAAAACCAAACCATGTAGGTCTATAAATAAACCTGTAAAAAGAAAGTAGGCCTACGTATATTACTTGTTATAAAACTAATCTATGTGTTACTAAAGTGTACACGTAAATAAATATTAATAAAAGTTAAAAAAATGTAGTCTTTTTCACAATTCCATCACATTTCCCTTTTAGATATAAGATCAAATGAGATATTTGAAAAAGAGGTAGTTGAAATGACTATTTTCAGGAACTTTTTTCAGCAGTCAAGGAGAATTGAATATATAGAAGTTACTTCTTGGGGGGGGGGGGCTAACAATAGTGCATAGGGGCGGCAGGACACCTAAATCCGAGCCTGGATATACTCTGTCCAGCCTCAGAGTCGCTTTCGGGCGTGTAGATATATTTCTCTCGGCACGGTTATATACTCTTTCACCGCGACCCGATATTGTTAGTGGTACTGGTGTGTTATGCTTACACTCTCTTCCAATCAGCTTAAAGCGTCTACTGTCTACGAGACATATGAATAGACCCGCAATCCTGTCCACTGTGTAAAGAATGTGAAGGTCACTGCTTGCAAAGTGAATAACAACGCTGTCTGAAATATATCAACCCGCAGCCCGCAGCACAGTTACTCATAGTTGTTTCTTTTATGCAGCACGTACGTGCTCCTGTAATGTGTATTGCCGTGAGTTGTAAATATTTTGTTATATATGTTTTAAATTGCTTCTTTTTTCGTACCGTGATCTTTTTTTTGTTAATCGTGTGCGTGTGTATAAATAGTCTATAGCAACAATTCCATTTTTTTTTATCTTAGACTGATTTTATCATGAGTGTTGAACGTAAACGAGGTGAAACAATTCGAAGCAAAGAAAGACAAATGATTAGGAATGTTATAAAACAGTGTGACCATGAGAAAGACGCAAAATCGTTAACAATCCCAATAAACAAAGCTACTAAAAGAGCTGCATTATACTGTAACGTGTCAGTTTGTACAATAAAAAATATAAGAAAAGAAGGAAAAGATCGTCCAAGTGAAACACTAGGAACACCTGGTAAGAAACGTTGTGCGGAGAAACGGACAGCTTCGGTCGATAACTTTGACCGTCGTGTCATTTTGAATATAACACACGACTTTTATGTAAATAAAAAAACCGTACCAACTTGTAAAAAATTGCTCCCGATCTTAAAAGAACGGATTAACTTTCAGTGGAGTGAATGGACTTTAAGAAAAATTATGAAAGAGATGAGGTTTGTGTGGAAGAGGTGCATGTCCAAGAGAAAAATTCTCATTGAGAGGCCTGACATTAATAATTGGCGATGTAATTACCTGCAAAAATTAAAGAAATACAGGGAACAAGGAAGATGTATATTTTATTTAGACGAAACGTGGGTTGATGCCAATTTAACGTTTCACAAGTGCTGGCAACACCAAGAAGTTGACGGTACAATGACGACAATAAGTGCATCAAACCGTTTAATAGTAGCGCATTTAGGATCAGAAAACGGATTTTTAAATAATGCGGAATTAATTTTTAAGGCAGGTAATTCGACAGGTGACTATCATGGCCAAATGAATAGTACAAACTTTGAGAAGTGGGTCTGTGAAAAGGTCATTCCTAATCTCCCAGCGAATTCGGTTGTTATATTGGACAATGCACCGTATCATTGCCGGCAAGAAGATAAACCACCATCTCAGTACTCGTTGAAAAGTGACATGTTAACTTGGTTACGGAAGCAAGGAATTGAATGCGATGCATCTATGAGGAAATCTGATCTCCACGAAAAAATAGAAAAAGTGAGACCAAAAAATAAAATTTATGCGGTCGATACGTTACTTCAACTTAACGGCCATGAGGTGCTGAGAACTCCACCATACATGTGTGATCTGAGTGCTATAGAGCTGGCGTAGTCAAAACTTAAATATTTTATAAGGTCACATAATACAGCTGGGGACTTTTCTTTAACGAGACTACAACAAATACTTTCTGAAGGATTAGCTGCTATAACACCAGAAGACTGGTCTAGTTACAGTAGGCATGTAATTAACATAGAAAGTGAATATTGGCAAAAGGATGGAATACTGGAAGACGCGATTGATCGTATCATTGTAAGTGTTGGGGGTTGTGATGAAGATGACACCGATCTGAGCAGTGATGGAAGTGACGAATCTGTCAGTGATAGTGATTTAGCACGGCCACTGGAGTAAAATCGTGAGTTCTTTTAAAGACAATTGAGTGAAAGTGTTTTTTTCTTAAGCTCTAAGTAAAAACTATACAATTATTCCCTTACACCTAGGCCTACTGGAACTATTTTATTTCGTGTAATAACACGCATATTCTTTCTTTTTTAATGGCGTTTCTTCGTAACAGGTTAGTAGAAATTTCTGTTCGTATTGTTTTACTTTTTAAGGCAGTAACAAATTTTGAGCCGTTTCATCAGTAAACGACTACATCATTTAATGTTTCTTTTGTTAACATACACAATTCAATATAACCATTTCATTAATAGCTTATAATCTTTGTGGTACTTTATGTTATAAAGTAAGAATATAATATAACCGTGACATAACCATTTCAATATAGTTATCTGGGCAAAGTACATAAGATACAAAGATAGTAAAAAACTTAATGCAGACCACAGTCAAAAATTCTACAGCCAGTATTCTCGGAACAGACAGTGCACATTACGTGTGACGTCACTCCCCTCTTTCACCCGCAAAAAGCGGGCTATTCTCATATCTCGTTACCAGTATATACCCTGATCGGATATCTTGCACTTTAACGGATTAGCACAATTATAATATTTATCGCAGTAACTTTAGGAATTAGTAGCATGGCGTGGGTACATAACACCTGTTGCCGGTTGTGATAGGCCTAAAACTTGACCTAAAAATTAATTCGAATTTTTTCTTCTACCAAGTGTTCTTTTTAGAGAATTTTCTTTCATTCGCTGGAAGAAGAAGAGGGTCCCGGTTCAACGACTCTCATTATACTTACACAGAATAAACAGAATAAATCAGAACACAAATAATCGAATTAAAAATAATAAAGACAAACAGAGAAACACATGACTAAACGAACAAAACACAAATATATACATAGTAGGCTATCTGCTACACGTCAGTTCCGAAAACGAAAATAGCTGCTATCTGAGCGTTTTGCCGGTTTATACAGCGGCAAAATATTGGGTGGACTAATGTGTCCCCTCCTCCTAGTTTGTACAGTGACAACTACTACGAGGTCAGTGACCGTACGCAGTAAAACATTGCCGATGTCTAAACCGGCAACACAAGACGGTGTAAGTGCCCAGCAGTTCGAAAGCAATGTTACGCTTTTCTTCAAATTTCCCTACTAATGTTGTTCGGATTTCAAATTATTCAATAACTTAAGTATTTATTCTGTGAAATAATTAATATTATTTTCTCTTATTTTCAGTATTATTGCCGCCGGCAACAGCGATTACATGGATGCCACGCTACTGCTAGGAATTTTATAACTTGTGTTCGTCGCGATAGGCAGACCAATCGTCCCGTACCAAGCGGTGTTACACCTTATAGATTTTGAAGAGAGACTGATTAATCCGTTCAAAGATATTTCCATCGACTGAAAACGCGTAATCTAATTGGTTCTTTGGTAATCTCTACTCAAGGTTTTCTACAGATAATAAATGTTGGTGTCAAAGAAAGCTTCCGAACAAAACAATTCTCGTTCAAAAAACCTGATTATTTTTGCGGTCAAATTTATGGCCATAAAACCTTTTACTTGAAAAAATGCATACATTTGGTTACTGATATAAAAATAACTATTGTCATCAGTTAGGTTTTTTTATTACGAACGTTCTGATATAAGACCCATCTTAAAAATTCCCATATCGCGAAAGTTAGTTGCATTAACTTATGATTATCCCGCAAAATAATTTTGTAACCTCACACACGCGCACTACACACCCGGCTAATCATCCTTAAGCACTACTTAACAGCACATAAAGTAGTTTTACTAGCCTAAAAATACTTAAAACTAACATTATTCACAATGTTCGTTAATTAATTTATAATGTTCAAACCCGCAGTCTCTACTTATTCATACAGTGTCTTTACATGCTATCATATGCTTTACTCTCTGTGACATTCCGTACGCAATTATAATGCCCATCACACACACACACACACACACACACACACAATCTGTTCTTTTCAAGTAACTCGTGTTACTTTAGTTTCTTGCAGTAGACCTATTTCTATGTTATTAGTCAAAGAATAGATTCCTTTTGCATGTAGGCAATATTTTCATTTTTATCACTATATACAAAAGCCCTTTTCACAATTTATGTCATCAGAGGTTTCAATGTAAATTAATTAATTTTCGATTTTGTTTCGATTATAATATAAGCTAACGAATTATCGATTTCAAACATCCGTTTGTTGTAATGTTTGTTTATGTTATATTAAAACGCTTAATCTTTATATTTTCTTTATTGTGGTAAATTTATAATTTTAAATAAATCATCTTGTTTTGTTTTTATTTGTATTTTTTCCTTAATTTACATATTATTATTATTATACATCCCAGGGGCTCCCAACGTGTGAGTACGGGCGTGGCAAGTTGGAGTACCTAGCTGGATTCTCACTTTGCTTCTACTTGTCTTGGGTGAGGTCCCTATTCTTTAAGCTGTTCTGTCGGTCTCCCTTGACCACCTCTTATTTTTCCGATCCCGACGCGATTAGAGTAGCCGAGGGATAGAGATCTTTACTTTTCTCACTACTTTCTTCTTTAAAATCAGTAGCCTATAGCATGGGCAATGAGTAAAACAAACGGATGCAATACCCCAGGTGGCACCCCAGCTATCCTGGAAAATCCACCCTCTACGAAAGCAAGCCCCACGGATTATGGGGGGGGGGCAATCATTGTTTTTTTTTTTAAATCTGCTGTCGGCATGGCTAGCTCGGAATCTAAACCTTCATAATTGCAACAATCTGAAGAGACAGATCTGGGTGTTGGACGCTCAGAGGTCTAATAGTGTGTCGACCTCATTCAACAGCAGATAGGGGAGGCAGAAGTCAAAACAGTTACAGAGCTTCAGAAATGTAAAGCTCTTATCAAAAAGATAATAGCTGCTGTGTCCAGACAGAGGAATATCAGTATGGATGCTAAAACTGGACTACACTCTTTGGAAGAATCGCTGGAAGTCGTCAAAGAAAACCTCGGCATTTGTAGGAAAACTAGACAGACTCTCCAATCAACAACTGCGGGACCGACAAGCGGAATTAGTATGACAGAGACGGAGTCTACTACAAATAAGATAGAGGCCGCTACTAGTCCCATCAGAGTTGGAAAAGAGAAAGGGAAGAAATAAAAATAAGGAGCTGGTGGGAATAAGACAAAATGATGACCTTCCTCCAAAAGAAAGAGAACGTAGTTTCAGAGGAAACAGCGGCAAGAAAGATCCACAAATAGGACACGAACAGAGGCGCTACTTATTAGACCGGAGCAGGGGAAACCCTACGCTGTGATACTTCCTGTAATACGAAGCACCGTCAAACCAGAGGACGCCAAGGTAGATATCAGAGCCATAAGACAAACAAAGACAGATGTCCTTATGGAGATGGGGAAAATAATAGTGAAAATAGGGCACAGCTGGACGACGCTATTAGATCAGCCATTGGTCAGTTAGGTACAATCAAGAATTTAGTGCCTACTGCTAGCTTAGAGATTAGAGATCTGAACTCTGTAACAGAAGAAGAAGATGTGAGGAGCGCACTTGTGAGGAGCGATTTGCCTAACAGTGGAGGAAACGGAGGATCTTTGTAACAAAGGAAAACAGCATAGATTGTCACTCTAAATGAAGAGGAGGCCAATCATCTGCTGAAAACCACATGACTCGAGATCAACTGGGTGAATCAGAAGAAGAGCTGCGTCACACGATGCTTATGGGCACCAAGCTAGAGCTTGTAGTGGCCCAGAAAGAAAAGAACTCTGCTTTAAGTGCGGAAGCCGTGAAAAATTGTACCAGCAATCCACGCTGCATACTGTGCACTGACCTGCGGCAGACAGGAGAGGACGTCAATCGTATTTCAGGTTCTGGTAAATGTCCAGTATTTCAAAGGGCAAGGTAGCAAGCAAACAAAACCGAAATGGTTAAAGTCCTACTAGGAAATATGAATAGATAGTTCGGCCCATAACCTACTTGTGCAAATAATACTGGAAAACAATGCTGACATAATCATCATTAGCGAACAGTATAGGAATGAGGACACACCTACATGGTACATAAACAATCTGGGTACTGCGGCTACATGGGTTCTAGACTCTCAGCGGGTCCACATTGACAGCCATGGATGCGGTGATGGCTTTGTATGGATAAAGAACAACAGCATTACGTATGTAAGCTGCAACTTTACACCAAATGAGCGGATCGACATTTTCAAAGCTTGGATGGACGGACTGGAGGATGCTATACAAGAAATGGAAGGAGACGTGATTGTAGCCGGTGATTGTGCCGGGCCAGACCGTAGAGGAGAGCGAGTGGCTGAGATGTCATCTATGGTGGATCTGGTAGTGCTTAACACTTGGAGGGCGTCGACATTCAGGTGACCTGGATATAGGGAAACTATTTTAAATATCTGTCTAGAATCGGGGTGTCTAGCATCAAGGATACGGCAATGGCGCCTCATCGAGGATTATATCGACTGATCATCAGTATATAACTTACAACATTTATCAGGAAAGGTGGATAGGAAGAAACGTAACAGACAGGCCACGTAGATGGAACACGGCGAAAATGGATTTAGAAAGGTAATACAAAAGGATCACAACATAATACAAGAGGGTCAGCACGAAACTGAGGAGGCTCTGAAGGGACCAGATAACCGGAATGGTGCAGAGGTTGCGGTAGAGTCTGTGATGGGGCTGATACAACGAACGTGCGAAGAATCTGTGCCCAGACAAAGACCTCGAAACAATAGGCGCCCGGTCTACTAGTGAACGGTAGAGATTGCTACTCTCCGAAAGAAATGCCTCAGGCTGAGGCGGAAAGCTCAATGGGCACGAAGAAGAGGGAGAGAAGCCGACCTTAGAACAGCAGAGCATAAGGCAGCAAAAAAGGACTTGCGCAAAACTATTAGACGGCAACAAGCACTTTGTTGGAAAGCATCGGGTGAAGAGATGAACAGGCATCCATGGGGACTAGGATATAAAATAATAACCCGCAAGCTCGGAGCTTTTGGGCGGAAAGGGCCACAGGATGTGGAGAGAATGCAAAACATTGTAGACGCTCTTTCCCATCTCACCCGGTGATGAAAACCGAGAGTGGAACGATAAACCCCGTAGATACCCCATATACAGCGAAGACAAATTGATACTAGCAGTGGACTCACTACAAATTAAAGACAGCATACCAGCAGAGGTGCTGAAGGCTGTGGTGCGGACTCATCCGCAACTGTTGCTGCATGTGTTTAACATTTGTCTCAGAGCAGGAGTTTTCTGTTCACGTTCGAAAAGGGCAAGGTTGGTCCTTATCAACAAAGGCAAGGGGGATGCCGATTCCGCAGCATCCTACAGGCCTTTGTTCATGCTCGACACTGCTGAAAAAGTGCTAGAAAAATTGATAAAACCTCGTACTTTGCAGGCTATAAAGGACTCCGGACACTTATCCGACAGACAATATGGTTTTTGGAAGGGCAGGTCTACAGTAGATGCAATTGATATAGTAGTTGAATCCGCAAGAATAACCGAACGAGAAAACCACTTCTCGCGGCCTGTATGCCTCTTGGTAAAGCTGGATGTCAAAAACGTGTTTAACTCAGGGAAGTGGAGTGATATGTTTGACGCTTTGTAACATACGTTTTGGGTACCCACATACCTGTTGCGGATGATTAGAGATTACCTAATCGACAAGACATTACTTTATGATAGGCCCTACTGCAGCAGGATGCCGGTATGTGATTAAAGATGTCACAGCAGGGGCAGCTCAGGGATCAATTCTTGTGCCAGACCTGTCGAACGCTTCATATGATGGCATTCTTCGAATGGATATGCCCGAAAATACGTTCTTAGTGGGGTACGCTGATGATATAGCAGCGGTTATCATAGCACGAGATGTGGAACTGGCTCAGATGAGATTAAGGCAGGTTATGCGACGAGTTCGTTCCTGGATGACAGACCACGGCATAAAACTAGCAGCTGCCAAAACAAATGTCCATAATAATTATTATTGGGCAGAAAATAAACACATCACACATGTGTTTTTAAATTTGTTAGAAGTTATTAATACTAATTTCACTAAAAACCAAGCCCTTACTTTGTTATAAACTAACAAATTACACCGGCTGCAAATTAGTGAGGTAATTTTAAAAAATAGAAATAACTTTAAATAAATTTGTCTTATACTGAAGGAACCGTAGTCATAATTATGAAATTAGGAATATTTCTTAATTCACTAAATTCCATTAATGTAAACATATGTGCTAAATTTAATCAAGATATGTTTGTCCATTGAGATATAAAGTTTTCTTTAAAAAGTGCACAATGGCGGTTAGACGGAAAGTAAATTTTTTCCGGTTCTGTGTGTGTATACGAACTTTTTTTCTTCTTCTGATGCAAAAACTTCGAATCTGTATAGTGAGGACACGTTTTACGTTACACCCTGGCGTGCGTGCGTTTGCGCGCGCGTGTGTAATCCTATAGTATATAGTATAAAATTTAAATATTACTTTTAACATAAGGTATTTTTTTTTTAAAGTACAATGTTTTGGTCGTTTACAATTCACGATTATTATTTTAGATAATTGCTTTTCCTGTAATACAAATGTTTCGTCCTTGCTTATTTACCCGATATTTTATATTAATTGTCTACAACGCTTATTCATTAATAATATAAACACACTTCCAATTATAGGTAAAGTAAAGCTCTATTTGGTAATTAACGTCATGTTATTTTCATACATAGTACCGAGTGATACTACTTCACGTAACTGTTAACACGTAAGTATTTACATTATAAGTAAAATACAAATAAAACTGTACAATAATTTGTAGTCCTACACTGAAAATGTTTACTCCGTGTAGCAGTAAATCGACGTCGTTGTTCGAGAGAAATACACTACAAACGCCTTCATTGCCACACACGAAACCCGGCAACAGTGTAGCCCATATAACCAATGCTGCAAATTAAACCTGGGACGGCCATTAGACTGTTCGAGTATTTGTAACACGCAAATTATGCCGGCACGCCCCCAGATGAATGGAAAATTATTCTGAAACATCTGCGGGACCTACATAAGCAACAGGGGCGGCCGGCTTAGTTAGTTACACTTGGCGAAACTGTACAGTGCGGACCAAGTGATTGCTGCGGATTAGTGGTAAGTGATTATTGTGTTATAATTAGTGCGAACTCTAATAGTTGACATTATTATTGTGTGTGGATAAATTTAACTTGAATTATTGTATGAGAGTACCTTGTTGATTTCTAATTGTTATTTGTGACTAATTAAAGCTGGTTTCTAGTGACTTCATTGGTGTCTGTGTTTTTGTTTCCACTGTCCAATACAATACTGACGGTGTCAGTGAGACCGTCGTAACAATATATTGCAACAATACAGATATCTGCATATTTGCCCAGGGCGGTGTGTTTTGTATTATAATTAGTGTAAATAGAATAAGGAACAGTTTTATAAAATTTTGTGCAGGAAAATGCAGGCTCTGTCCTGTCGAGAGAGCGCCTGCTTCGATAGTTAAAAATACGGCGTGTGTGTGTTTGTATGTGTGACACAAGCTGGGACACGATAATATGGGGTGATACGTACGAATTGTTGGTTTCCAATTAATCAGGTTTTAACAGGATTATAATAAACTAATTATTTGTTTTAAACCTGTAAACAAAGACTTACACCAATTATAAAGACACCATTACATTAAGGAAGTTTTGATGAATACGGTGATGGAAAATGTATTGCCAAAGGTGAAATATTAAAGACGCTATTAAATTAATATTAATTACTAGTGTAATTAATATGTGTGGTATATGTGTGACCAGAAACAAAATTACGCAAATTATGATATCGTTCATGTGACGAGTATATTCATGAGTTCGCGATAATTAACCAAAAAGTGAGTGTAATAAAAAGAACGCTTTGGCGCGAACTGACAATTTTTAACATGTCGAAAACAGGCCTGTACCTGTCAAATCGGCACCAGTATAAATACCACTGGTAATTTTGGGCGAACACATACTCAGACTCAAGAAATCTACACACAACGTCACGCTGCCCGATTGCAGATCGACCAGGACACATACACTGCACCACACGCACACTAAGACGTATGGAGGAACTCTGGAGCCTCACCAACAGCAACAACCCACAGAGACAACGAACACCGCATCATCATCATCATCCTCTCAGTATTCTGGACACACACGCGCGCGCGCGCAACGGTAACGGCAGATATACGCAGGTGATAAAAAACAATTATATTTTTTATTGTGGAGAGAGCTTTCGAAAAGAACTTAAATATGAACAGATAATAATTAGAGTTTTAAAGTTATTAGTAGTTAGATAAGAGGGTTTAATTTAACGAGCAAATCTAGAAAAGAAATAGTAATCTTTTGTTGTATTTTTTGGGTGTGTCAGTATAAATCAATAATGGATTGGAAGTAAATGTAATATCATTTTTATTTTGTTTATAGCAACAATTAAAGTTTATTCTTGAATTTTGAGATTATTTTTGTTGGTAAATGAGTTGCTAGTAGTATTTAAAATTTGAGTTAATTTCAGACACACAAAAATAAAAAGAATTTAAATAACTTGTTTAACATGTTTGTTTAGTTATACTCCGGGCCACCTTTTGAACAGACTAAAGCGGAAGTGATGTCGTCACCTCGTCACACTCGCCTTGGTTGCCAAATGAACCGGCGCGCGATTCAAAGTTGTGCTCTAGCACTACAATACAGCACAGCTGTAACCCACGTGGTCAAGATATTCACAGAGTAAGTAAGTGCGGCAGCTCCGCCTTGGCGACAGCATTGCCATAACTCGTGCTGACAGCATATATCTATGGCTGACAGGCGTGCGCCCCCCTGCCCCTCTCCTACCATCTGACAACACCGTAGACGCTGCCCCTTTCACCCGCACCTTCCCCTGGGCTACTCCCTCACGCTTTAGTCTGCTCAAAAGGTGGCCCGGAATAAGATAGTAAGATTATATGGGTGTTTATTTTTGTTGTATGTTATGAATAGCATAGCAGGTTACAGTATATTTGTAAAGCTTATAAAGGTGAATATTTATTTGTCTAGCATTTAAATTTTTAATATTTAAATATTTTCCTATTAATTAATAAATCATAGAATGATTATTTTGAAACGGTTTTAATTCATTATTTCATGTCAACAACATCTCACTCCTCTTTAAAAATTATTTAATTATTGTGCAACTACATATAACTACGCAACGAGAGAAAAAAATTCTGCGACGTGGCCGGTGTAATACACTTTATAGTTGCGTTGAGAATACGATAATATATTTGTATAATTGTTGTAACGTTGCAATATATTTAAACAATACTGAAAAATTAATAAGGAAAAAACGTGTTTATGTCGAAGTGTTGTTACTGATAACGGAGAATGAGGACTGCCGAACTACTGCTGCACCCTATGCAATCCTCAGTAAACCGAAAATATAAGGGAGGATACAAATGTCACAACAGCTGCAGTCAATGGATTACTGGAAAGGTATCAAATAAATATAGGCCCGTACTGGCACAGTATAATTGCTACTGTATATTACGTACAAATAAACTTAACATGTTTAAATTATTATCCGGGCTGTAAGGCCATGGTCTTCCAAAATATTCATGCTGATAGATGTTATTAGCGTGATCAGACGTTTCGGCCTCATCTCTGGAGACCATCTTCAGTAAAAGGACTTTATAAAAGCCTTTTCCATAATACTGTGGTTGACTGGCGTACGTCTTGTCAATAACATCTACCGGCATGAAGATTTTGGAATACCACGGCCTTACAGCCCGGATAATAATTTAAATAATTATGACGCCAGCCGTGAAAGATTAAGATAGAGACTAAACTTAAAAGACAGTACGTATAAGTAAATTCTAAAAAAAAGTTAAACCGCAAACACATCTATCCCTACGGCAATCCGCTGGTAAATAAAGACATATACTAGTACTAGAATCAGTAGCGTGGCGTCCGTGTAACCGCTGTTGCCGGTGGCAACAGTACTGGAAATGAGAGAAAATAATATTAATTATTTCACAGAATAATACTTGTTACTGAATAATTTGAAATCCGAACAATATTAGTAGGGAAACTTGAAGAAAAGCGTAACTGCTGGGCTTTCGAACTGTTGGGCGATTGCACCGTCTTGTGTTGCCGGTTTAGAGATCGGCAATATTTTACTGCGTACGGTCACTGACCTCGTAGTAATTGTCACTGTACAAACTAGGAGGAAGGGACGCATTCGTCCACCCAGTGTTGCCGCTGTATAAACCGGCAAAACGCTCAGATAGCAGATATGTTCGTTTTCGGAACTGACGTACAGCAGATACTATGTACCTATTTGTGTTTTATTCATTTAGTCATGTTTTCTCTGTTTATCTTTATTATTTTCAATTCGATTATTTGTCTTCTGATTTAACCTGTGTAAGTATAATGGGAGGCAGATCGCGTTGAACCGGGACCCTCTTCTTCTCCCAGCGAATGATAGAAAATGCTCTAAAAAGAACACTTGGTAGAAGAAAAATTTCGAATTAATTTTTAGGTCAAGTTTTAGGCCTACCACAACCGGCAACAGGTGTTAAGTACCCACGCCACGCTACTGTTAGGTTAAGTAACCGTTCAAAGAAACAACGAAAGAACCTTGTGGCGTTTTGTATACTAGACAACGGCTGCAAATTCCAATAACGTCGTCCTCACGTAATTATGACACAGAAAGAGTCCGAAAGTAACAAAGGTTATTTGTTATAAGTCAACAAAACAATGTTCATTTACAGTTATTAATAATAAAAGAACAAAGTTTGTCAAACTTTATACACGCAAAGACGAAGTAGGCCTGCAAATAAACAAATTGTACGGCCGTTTTTCAATTTAGACATTATTAATTCCAAAACTTGAGTGTAGTTTTTATAAGTTTAACAGAGACATTTATATTTTAATTTATGTAATAAAAATCAAAATGTTGCGTTTCATAACTTCATGTTTTATGCTGCGTGTAACCTTTTAGAAGCAATATCAACTCCAATTACATTAAATTTTGATGTTTATATGAATTCTGGGGGTATAATAAACTATGCTTTCATGATAACAACATTTTATTAAAGTTGATAATTTATTTTGAACAACAGGAGTGTGGTAGTTCGAAACTTGATCGTCACTGCACACACACATACACAAACTCAGCTACTGAACTAGCCGCTCATTCTTTGTACGCACATATCTTATATCGTTTTTAACTTCCACATTTTTCAGTACTGTTTATTTTACAATAGACAACGAAAATTCAGAACCCCATAGATTCTTAAGTTACTAGTAAGGAATATTACAAAACTCCACTGATTGAAAAGCTACAGTATCACTGAATTAGCAAACGGCTGTGGTCTACTCCATTATAAGTAAACGCCATACGTTTAGATATTACTTTAAATTTTCATTAATTGGGCAGCGTATTTGGAAATGACTTCCATGTTTATTTTCTTTAATTAGTCTTCTTCTTTTTCTCCCTTCAAGCATATCGTCAGTGGCCTGTTCCGACCCCTGACAGTGGTACAGACTGCAGTCAGTCGCTACCCGATCGTACAAAACCCGGTCAGTTGCCACTGAGGTGAAAGTTAGAATCCGGTCATTTGCGACCTGGCCGCAATTAAATATTCTTTATAATTTTTAAAAACTTGAAGAATAAATCTAAAACGTGCAGACACGAATATGGTAATTGGCGAATATGTACAGAGTCAATCAATAATACGTTTCCTTATTTACTAAATTAACGCGTCTCATGAATTTACTCGTTCAGTGTTCAAAAACAATACACCATCAGAACACACGATCGCTACATTTACCATCAGAACACACATTTACACATGTAGCAGGCTACACTAAATAGTCTAATATGCAGCGTCCCGTGACAGTACAATTTCCAAAAATTACGAAAAAACACATATGCTGGAAATTTGGACGTGCTGAATCGATGTATTTCGTTTCCTAGCGAAATAAAAAAAAAAACAATATTTACTTCCTAAACAAAGATCAACAAATCGGTGACTATGCCTACCTGATACGGTGACTACACAAATTATTATGCCTACCTGTAGTTGTAATGCAGGATCCGATAACGTCTGTCTTACACACTGAAGCGCTACAACGTCCGAACACAACTGTTCTCGGACGCGTACTGGTGTGTCGAACGAATTACGATAGGAACTGTGAACGATTTCAAGTTATGATAGCGACCGGTGTCACGCGAACAAATGAAGTGGACTGCACAGAGTACGAATAAATATCCCGCCAAACCTTTCGCTAACTCGGTACTTGCTCATTGTAACGCTGTCGACTGCCGCGCTTAACGCTCCTTGTGTCCATGTTCTGAATCTGTTGCAGACGACAAAACAAAGGTAAAACTGTAACTAAGACTGTATAAAGTTGGCGAGTATTTAGATAAAACTCTAAATATTCACCGATATTATCCATGTGAATGGAAGGAAAAAAATTTAAAAGATAAAAATCACATCAATTTCAAATTTTGTGCATGCGATCAAGCCAAGCCTAACAGCTCAAACTGAATTCCAGTAACAATTAACTATCTGACTTTGACCAAGCGGGGGCGGGTAAATATAAAATTTTCAATCCTGCAACGTGGCGCCCTCTTTAGCAATAAAAATTACAGTTTAATTTGTTCACTTTGGCAAATTCAATCCTGAACTTCAAAGATTCTTTGCTTAATTTTACTCGAAATTATCACGTTTTTTCTTACACTTGTTTAAATTTTACACATGTGTTGTATTTGGATACAAAAAATTGTGAGACAAATTATGGCTGTTATTATTTTTATTTATTTATTTCCCGGTATTTTCTGCGTAAGCTATAATGTTACGTTTATTCAAATAACAGTTTAAAATTTATAATATTTTAATGGTACTAACAAATAAATACTGATAAATAAGTGGTACTAGACTGTAAACCAAAAACTATACTACGCATTCAAAACAATTAACTTTTCCTCAATGGCCTTGTGATAATAATTATACTTTGATAAGTTTACAATTTTATTTGATTTTGCCTTTAGGCTATAATTATTATTTTATTTTAAAATCTTTCGATACTTTTATTTTACTAATGATTTGTAAAAGTAATATAAAATATATTATATTAACTAATGCAAAAAATATTTATAGACAGTGTGACAAAAAATTATGAAGAGACAAATAATTAAAAAATATAAATTTTTTTATTTTTGTAGACTTTAGGTCAGCGCCCCCCAAACAGTAGCCTACGACGGTGGCTGTATGCAGTGCACTAAGCAATTATAACGTCTAACATACGCCGCGCCGCATCTTACGAGAACACGGTCTCCAAAAATCTCACATAGGAACACAAACACGGGCAGTTTGAGTAAGTATGTTGAATTTATAGGATTTTTAGAAAAATAAAAAAAAAACGAGTTATCCGTTTCCTAAACAAACGTCACCAAAAACAGTGGCATACAAATGATTGAGCCTACCTGTAGTGCGTGCGATTAGTTCTGCATTTAACTCTCTCTGACACACAATGGTCACTAATTGCACATTCGAACACAGCTGACTTCGTATGCGTAAACTGCGTCTGCACATATCCCCACTGCGCTCTTGCCATCAGGATAGTTCCATTTCCCTGGCGCCCTCACCTCAGTCACCCTGATCAAGGGTCCGAACCATTGGTGCTCTCTATTGCTTCCATTAGTGGTACTGGTTCTACTTCTTCTCTCACACTTATGTCTTTGACGTAACCGGATCCAGGGAGGCTGTAGCGTCCATCAACTCTAAATCTAGACCATATAAATTAGCCTTTTGTGCTACTAAATATATAAAAATCAATACCATTTGAAATACTACCCATTAAATAATTCAGCTTTAATACTAGCCTGCAAGCAAGTATTTCACAATAATTTTCTTCATACTTCTAAATCTGTTTTTAGGCCATGATTCTTCGTAAGTGTTCAGCACCTGTTGTGTTTACTTCATGAAATACAATTTGGCGAATGTCTAATGTGTATTTGACAAATGAATAATGACGCATTTGTATTAAGCTTATTTTTTAATCGAGTAAAGCTGTTATCCAGTATGATTGATAATGAATTGGAAAGAAAAAATAAAACATATTTATTTTATAAATGTTATATATTATCAAATTATATTACTTCTGCAAGTTGTTAATATTATTTTACTTTAATTATCCTGACGTACGTTTCACTGATAGATTAAGTATCTTCAGAGGTTATAAATGAATTAACAACAATGGAAATGATTCGATTTTAATATAAAAAAACTAACAAATAATCGAATTTGTTTCAATTTTAATATAAAATAACGAATACTCGATTAAATTCAAATTTAACTATCGATTGTTTAATGTATATTTACTTAAACAGCTGTTTCATCGGTTATATTGGAAATATTTTTGTTTTTTTTTTTATATGAGCCTATTTATCTTTATTTTAATAAATTTATAATTCATCTTGTTTTGTTTTTATTTGAGTTTGCTCTTCAATTAGTAAATTATGGTTATTGTGTTTGTAAATATTAAAATTTTTCCAAAAATTAATTTATTGACATTTTGTTTGTTTTTAATTAACTTCATATTTTGAATATCTGCACATTTGTGATTATTATTTAGTAAATGCGTGGCTAGATTATGTTTGTAAATATTTGGTTTGAAAAATGCATTGTGGTGCTGAAGAAATCTATCATGTAATTTTTTCCTTTGTCTAGCCAACATAAAATTTATTGGAATCTGGACATTCTATTTTGTATATTACACTCTTATTGTGACTATTGGATTTAGTATTAGGTTTTATTTGATTAAAAACTATATTATCTGTGTTATAAGATATTTTTAAATTTTTGTCTTTGAATATTTTACTTAGTCTTTGAGTTATATTTTCATAATAAGTACAGGTTGTATATTTATTTTATACAAATCATCATTTACAAGAGCAAGACTAAAATTCTATTAAGAGTCATACCATTATTTGGGGGGTGTTAATGATATAACAAAAGGTACAATTGCACATTAGCCATTTATAGCCACCCATGCTGTTTTTATTGAATATTATTATATGCCTAAACATGATAGGCTTCATCAGGGTCCACATCTTGTGGATACGGGCTTGGCAATCCCGGTGTGCCCTAGATGGATTCTCACTTTGCTTCAACTTGTCTTGGGTGAGATCCCTTCCTTTAATCTTTCCTGTCTAGTCTCTCTTGACTGACTCTAAATCTTTTCTGACCCCAACGCTATTAGAGTACTCAAGGGCTAGGGTGTCTTTCTTTTTTTATTCTAATTTCTTAATTTTGGGAGACCTTGTAACCCCTATCAGGAGTGTCGCCTGGGTGGTGGATGGGAGATCCCACCAGATATGGTGGGGTAGTCCGAATAACCAATAAGGAGTCCAGCTTTTGGGGGCTTGAAAATACTGAAACACCCTCTCTCCAGGGGATATAAATTGGAAGGCCCCCAGGGTAACAGGGTGAAGACCTCAACGGTGGAGTAACAGACCAGCGGAAGAGGCAACCCTCCAATTAGGGATAGTGTAATTGGCAACAGGCCTGAATGCTTAGAGAAGTCAACCCCTCCATTAGGCTTTCCTGGCGACAGGCTGGTTCCCTGCCCTGGGGAAAAATATCAAACTCGAATTATTCACATTAAAATCAGCCGGATGGGTCAAATGGTCACCAACCTTGGTGAGAAATCAAGGACAAACAAATGGGTATTTTGGATCGAGTAACCTGGAATATGAGAGGCTTAGGAATTAAAGGAGTTGAACTGAATACAATTTAAAAGGATCAAAAATTGATATAGTGGTCATAACTGAAACTAAGAAGAAATTAAACAATACAGTAGAATTTGAAGAATATAGAATGGTATATAGTGGAGTCCCACAAAACAGACATGCCTGTTGTGGAGTTGTCATATTAGTTAATAATAAATGGAAAATAGGATAATAAGTTACAACTATGTAAGTGAAAGAATTAATACATGCAATTTCAGAGTAGATAGAGGGTATCAAACTTTAATTGGCGTCTATGCACCTGAAGAAGGGAAGGAAGAAGAGACCAAAATGCAGGTTTTCTACGACAACCTGCAGAAGGAACTAAACAAAGTAAATAAATAAGACCATGTTGTAATATGTGGTGACCTAAATGCAAGAAATGGGAATCAACCAATACCAGAAGTATGGGGTAGTTTTGGGGAACAAACAATTAATGACACGAGTTAAGCCAGTTTGCAACATATAATCAATTGAAAATCTGTAATTCCTTTTTTAGAAAGAAAGACAAACATAACTATACGTGGACTGCTAGGGGTCTAAGATTGACAATAGATTATATTATTGTAAATTCAAAACTGAGAAATCAAATACCAGATGTTAGAGTGTATAGGTACTCAGATCATTTTCTGGTGGTTGGAACTGTCATTTAGCCAGATGGAAAAAGTTTGTTAAAAAGAAGCCAGTTTCCACAGATGATATATTCAAAGTTTACCTTCTACAATGAGGAAGTATCAGAGAACTTTATCAGAGGAGATTACAGGAATATCTCTCAAAAACTGCAACTGCTGATGATGTTGAGGAAGAATGAAATAACATAAAAGATTGTATGCAACAAGCAGCATTGAAAGCAGTTGGAAAGAAGAAGAAAATAAGGAAAAGATCGGTTAAGGGAAAGGGGTAGTTTACCAGCAACATTTTATGTTTTAACAAGGGTAATTTTTTCTATGACGAACGATAACTGCTGTAAATTCAAAGAGAATCAAATAATTTTTTGCATACATTCCTGAGATTTCAAGCACTCAAGGTTTATTGATTTTGGTGAAGATCGGTTAAGAGAAAAGGGTAGTTTACCAGCAGCGTTTTATGTTTTAAAAAGGTAATTTTATTTTTATGACGAACGATAACTGCCGCATATTCAAAGAGAATTAAATAATTTTTTGCATACGTTCCTGAGGTTTCAAGTACTCAAGGTCTGTTGATTTTGGTGAAGATCGGTTAAGGGAAAGGGGTAGTTTACCTACCACCTTTAATGTTTTAACAAGAGTAATTGTTTCTATGACGAACGATAACTGCCGCACATTCAAACAGAATCAAATAATGTTTTGCATGCATCCCTGAATTGTAGAGGACACAAGACCTATTGATTTTGGTGAAGATCAGTTAAGAGAAAGGGGTAGTTTACTGGCAACGTTTTATGTGATAAAAAGGTTAATTTTTTACTTCCATGTTCCTTAAGGAAATGGAAGTATGGTGACGGCAAAAAAAATCGTGTTCGAGATTATTGCAGATTCTGATTGTACTACACTCAAAACATGAAAAAAAGTCAATTTTCGAAAAGTGTCTGTGTGTCTATCTGTAGATTTTTTTTTCAAACGATAACAGCCGCAAATTCAAACAGAATCAACTACTCTTTTGCATACAGCCCAGAATTGTACAGTTCTCAAGACCAATTGTTTTTGGTGAAGATTGGCTAAGGGAAAGGGGTAGTTTACAAGCAACGTTTTATGTTTTAACAAGGGTATTTTCTATGGCAAACGATAACAGCAGCAAATTCAAACAGAATCAAATAATTTTTTGCATGCAGCCCTGATTTGTAGAGTACTCAAGACCTATTGTTTTGGTGAAGATCGGTTAAGGGAAAGGGGTAGTTTACCTGCAACGGTTTTTTATCAAGGGTAATTTTTTCTATGGTAAACGATAATAGCCGCAAATTCAAACAGAATCATATAATATTTTGCATACAGCCCTGAATTGCAGAGTTCTCAAGACCTGTTGGTTTTGGTGAAGATCGGTTAAGGGAATAGGGTAGTTTACCAGCAACATTTTATGTTTCAACAAGGGTAATTTTTTTATGACGAACGATAACTGCCGTACATTAACACAGAATCAACTACTCTTCTGCATACCTTTTTGAATTATACAGAACTCAAGGTCTGTTGATTTTGTTGAAGATCGGTTAAGGGAAAAGGGTAGTTTACCGGCAACGTTTTATGTTTTAACAAGGGTATTTTCTATGGTAAACGATAACAGCCGCAAATTCAAACAGAATCAAATGATTATTTGCATACTGCCCTAAATTGCAGAGTTCTCAAGACCTATTGTTTTTGGTGAAGATCGGTTAAGGGAAAGGGGTAGTTTACCGGCAACGTTTTATGTTTTAACAAGGGTATTTTCTATGGCAAACGATAACAGCCGCAAATTCAAACAGAATCAAATAATTTTTTGCATACAGTGCTGATTTGTAGAGTACTCAAGATATATTCTTTTTGGTGAAGATCGGTTAAGGGAAAGGGGTAGTCTACCTGCATCGGTTTTTTATCAAGGTTTTTTCTTTTATCTATGGCAAACGATAACAACCGCAAATTCAAACAGAATCAAATGATGTTTTGCATACAGCCCTGTATGTAGAGTAGAGTTCTCAATACCTATTGGTGTTGGTGAAGATCGGTTAAGGGAAAGGGGTAGTTTACCGGCAGCGTTTTTTTATCAAGGGTAATTTTCGAAAAGTGTCTGTGTGCCTATCTGTAGATTTTTTTTTCAAACGATAACAGCCGCAAATTCAAACAGAATCAACTACTCTTTTGCATACAGCCCAGAATTGTAGAGTTCTCAAGACCAATTGTTTTTGGTGAAGATTGGTTAAGGGAAAGGGGTAGTTTACCTGCAACATTTCATTTTGTAACAAGAGAAATGTTTCCATGACGAAAGATAACTGCCGCACATTCAAACAGAATCAAATATTTTTTTGCATGCATCCCTGAATTGTAGAGGACTGAATGTCTATTGATTTTCGAGAAGTTCGGTTAAGAGAAAGGGGTAGTTTACCTGAAACATTTTATGATTTAACAAGAGTAAAGTACTTATTAATTGTTGTAAATAAAGTATCCTGATAAGAAGCTCATAATAATCCACTGTAGAAACGTAGATGAAATATCTATTAATTAAGAGGTTAGGTGAACAGGGTGGGGGTAATTTTCTATTATTAAAATTTATAGTTGAAGGTGGAGGGGAGAAATTTTTATATGTGTACTACGTTATCGGCAACAAAGAAGTAGTTTTTTGTTAAAATTACTTCCCGGGATGTTTAGCCGTAGTCCAATGTTTTCTGTAAATCCAGACTTTTCGGCAGTGCCATCGATTGCCATTATCAGTGAAAATCGAGTGCGAAAACGTGAGGTGGTATACGTTAGTGACCACAGTACTGTGGTTAATGCTGAAGCAATAAGTAGAAAAACGTAATTTCTATGGAAATATTTCATTTCGAATATGATTTTAAATATAAATCTTAGAACATGGAAGTCATGTATGGTTTTCCATACCGATATTTATATGACGAACTATAACTGCCGTAAATTCAAACATAATGAAATACGTTTTTGCATACACCCCTAAATTGTAGATAACTCAAGGCCTGTTGATTTTGGTGAAGATAGATTAAGGGAAAGGGGTAGTTTACCTGCAACATTTTATGTTGTAACAAGAGAAATTTTTTATGACGAACTATAACTGCCGTAAATTCAAACAGAATCAAATAATTTTTACTCCCATGTTCCTTAAGGAAATGGAAGTATGGTGATGGCAAAAAAAAATCGTGTTCGAGATTATTGCAGATTGCAGATTGTACTACACTCAAAACATGAAAAAAGTCATTTTTCGAAAAGTGTGTGTGTGTGTGTGTGTGTGTGTGTGTGTGTGTGTCTGTCTGTGTGTCTATCTGTCTGTAGATTTTTTTTTCTATGGCAAACGATAACAGCCGCAAATTCAAACAGAATCAAATAATTTTTTGCATGCAACCCTGATTTGTAGAGTACTCAAGACCTATTGTTTTTGGTGAAGATCGGTTATGGGAAAGGGGTAGTTTACCTGCAACGGTTTTTTTTTTAATCAAGGGTAATTTTTACTTCCATGTTCCCTAAGGAAATGGAAGTATGGTGATGGGAAAAAAAAATTGTGTTCGAGATTATTGCAGATTCTGATTGTACTACACTCAAAACATGAAAAAAAGTCAATTTTCGAAAAGTGTCTGTGTGTGTGTCTGTCTGTGTGTCTATCTGTAGATTTTTTTCTATGGCAAACGATAACTGCCGCAAATTCAAACAGAATCAACTAATTTTTTGCGTACAGCCTTGATTTGTAGAGTACTCACGACCTATTGTTTTTGGGGAAGATCGGTTGAGGGAAAGGGGTAGTTTACCTGCAACGGTTTTTTTATCAAGGGTAATTTTTTTTTTTTTGGCAAACGATAACAGCCGCAAATTCGAACAGAATCAAATAATGTTTCGCATACAGCCCTGAATTGTAGAGTTCTTAAGACCTATTGTTTTTGGTGAAGATCGGTTAAGGGAAAGGGGTAGTTTACCAGCAAAGTTTTATGTTTTAAAAAGGGTATTTTCTATGGCAAACCATAACAGCCGCAAATTCAAACAGAATCAAATAAGTTTTTTGCATACAGCCCTGATTTGTAGAGTACTCAAGACCTTTTGGTTTTGGTGAAGTTCGGTTAAGGGAAAGGGGTAGTCTACCTGCATCGGTTTTTTATCAAGGTTTTTTCTTTTATCTATGGCAAACGATAACAACCGCAAATTCAAACAGAATCAAATGATGTTTTGCATACAGCCCTGTATGTAGAGTAGAGTTCTCAATACCTATTGGTGTTGGTGAAGATCGGTTAAGGGAAAGGGGTAGTTTACCGGCAGCGTTTTTTTATCAAGGGTAATTTTCGAAAAGTGTCTGTGTGCCTATCTGTAGATTTTTTTTTCAAACGATAACAGCCGCAAATTCAAACAGAATCAACTACTCTTTTGCATACAGCCCAGAATTGTAGAGTTCTCAAGACCAATTGTTTTTGGTGAAGATTGGTTAAGGGAAAGGGGTAGTTTACCTGCAACATTTCATTTTGTAACAAGAGAAATGTTTCCATGACGAAAGATAACTGCCGCACATTCAAACAGAATCAAATATTTTTTTGCATGCATCCCTGAATTGTAGAGGACTGAATGTCTATTGATTTTCGAGAAGTTCGGTTAAGAGAAAGGGGTAGTTTACCTGAAACATTTTATGATTTAACAAGAGTAAAGTACTTATTAATTGTTGTAAATAAAGTATCCTGATAAGAAGCTCATAATAATCCACTGTAGAAACGTAGATGAAATATCTATTAATTAAGAGGTTAGGTGAACAGGGTGGGGGTAATTTTCTATTATTAAAATTTATAGTTGAAGGTGGAGGGGAGAAATTTTTATATGTGTACTACGTTATCGGCAACAAAGAAGTAGTTTTTTGTTAAAATTACTTCCCGGGATGTTTAGCCGTAGTCCAATGTTTTCTGTAAATCCAGACTTTTCGGCAGTGCCATCGATTGCCATTATCAGTGAAAATCGAGTGCGAAAACGTGAGGTGGTATACGTTAGTGACCACAGTACTGTGGTTAATGCTGAAGCAATAAGTAGAAAAACGTAATTTCTATGGAAATATTTCATTTCGAATATGATTTTAAATATAAATCTTAGAACATGGAAGTCATGTATGGTTTTCCATACCGATATTTATATGACGAACTATAACTGCCGTAAATTCAAACATAATGAAATACGTTTTTGCATACACCCCTAAATTGTAGATAACTCAAGGCCTGTTGATTTTGGTGAAGATAGATTAAGGGAAAGGGGTAGTTTACCTGCAACATTTTATGTTGTAACAAGAGAAATTTTTTATGACGAACTATAACTGCCGTAAATTCAAACAGAATCAAATAATTTTTACTCCCATGTTCCTTAAGGAAATGGAAGTATGGTGATGGCAAAAAAAAATCGTGTTCGAGATTATTGCAGATTGCAGATTGTACTACACTCAAAACATGAAAAAAGTCATTTTTCGAAAAGTGTGTGTGTGTGTGTGTGTGTGTGTGTGTGTGTGTGTCTGTCTGTGTGTCTATCTGTCTGTAGATTTTTTTTTCTATGGCAAACGATAACAGCCGCAAATTCAAACAGAATCAAATAATTTTTTGCATGCAACCCTGATTTGTAGAGTACTCAAGACCTATTGTTTTTGGTGAAGATCGGTTATGGGAAAGGGGTAGTTTACCTGCAACGGTTTTTTTTTTAATCAAGGGTAATTTTTACTTCCATGTTCCCTAAGGAAATGGAAGTATGGTGATGGGAAAAAAAAATTGTGTTCGAGATTATTGCAGATTCTGATTGTACTACACTCAAAACATGAAAAAAAGTCAATTTTCGAAAAGTGTCTGTGTGTGTGTCTGTCTGTGTGTCTATCTGTAGATTTTTTTCTATGGCAAACGATAACTGCCGCAAATTCAAACAGAATCAACTAATTTTTTGCGTACAGCCTTGATTTGTAGAGTACTCACGACCTATTGTTTTTGGGGAAGATCGGTTGAGGGAAAGGGGTAGTTTACCTGCAACGGTTTTTTTTATCAAGGGTAATTTTTTTTTTTTTGGCAAACGATAACAGCCGCAAATTCGAACAGAATCAAATAATGTTTCGCATACAGCCCTGAATTGTAGAGTTCTTAAGACCTATTGTTTTTGGTGAAGATCGGTTAAGGGAAAGGGGTAGTTTACCAGCAAAGTTTTATGTTTTAAAAAGGGTATTTTCTATGGCAAACCATAACAGCCGCAAATTCAAACAGAATCAAATAAGTTTTTTGCATACAGCCCTGATTTGTAGAGTACTCAAGACCTTTTGGTTTTGGTGAAGTTCGGTTAAGGGAAATGGGTAGTTTACCTGCAACCTTTTACGTTTTAACAACAGTAAAGTACTTGAAAATTCATTTAAACTTTTTCAAACAATGGTAATTGTTAAAAATAAAATAATTTTGTTGCCAGGCAATAAAATTATAATTTTTTCATTTTAATGTAAATTATGTATCAGAGAAATACATCGTTCGTGGCAGGCAAGCATATCTCAATTATGTAATGTTTACGTTGTAGCGTCACAGAACGTTCCATAAAAAGAAATCATTTATATAGTAAGTTAGCATAGGAGGAAAGTGAAGTGAACAGTATCGAACCCAAGTAGTCCCAAAAAGTTGTGTAATTTTGTATAATAATTATTTCTATCAACTTGAAAAAACGACCAAACTATGACTAAGACAAAACCCCATATATATTATTAAAGTGAATAAGAGTGAAAAAACCATAAGACACTACAAGAGAGAGAAATAATGTCAGAATCCACCAGAATAAAGTCAATAATTATTAAGTTTTATAACTATGAATATAGTATTAAAAACTATTTTTTGTGAATAAATGGACAAGATCCATCATTATATTATGTGATGTACATAAAATAGATGTATTAAATGACTTAAATACATTATTAGAAAGAGTTTAAGTTAAAATAAAAATTGTATATTTGCAATGACAAAAAAAATATTAATGTGTTGGATTTGAGACCATACACCAAGATTTCATGAAAAAATTAATTATTATCAGATTCAAATAAAAACTATATGTAATTGTCAAGCAGACAATAGTGAACAATTTATCTTAAATAAAGGAAGCTGTCAAATGAATAAAAAGCAGCCAAAATAGCCAAAAACAGTGTTAACTAAAAACATGTAATAGGCATCTAATATTGTATAATTTATGAATTTATTGTTGCCAAAATGCAACCAAACTGTATTAGAAAGCTGTAATATGATATAAAGCAACTATACTAATATACCTGACCAACTTTAACATTGTAATAGTCAAGTCAGCAAAATATTTACTTACACCATGTATGGCTGAAGCCAATTATCCAGTACAAAATAATCAGATCTGGCTAAAATACTTACATAATACTAACAAAAATAAGGTAGAAAGGTACAATACATCAAAATACCTTAATAAGAAATAAACTCAGTTGAAAGTAAAGTCAATTCTAAAAGAATTTAACTAATTAGAGTGAGATTTGTCACACCATAAAAAAATGACATCTCAAGACAATCAATGATGCTATGTCATCTTGTGATAAATATAAAATATGTACAAAGTAACCAGGTATCACAAAAGATAGACAAAATAATAAACTCTGTGTGTATAGTGGTGAAATAATACATATATTAAGGAAAAAGACTAATCACTGTATTAGAAAACTGGCAAGAACCTAGGCCATGAGCAGAGGCCATATAAAATTGTATTTATTTGTGTTTTATTAATGTTAAAATTTGTTTATTTTGTTGTAGGAGAGTAGTAGTAGTAGATGTCCAGCTTGTGAAGGGAACTTTATAACTCCACAACAATTTTTATTATAAATATTGAGTTTTTAATGACTACAGCTCAAGGTGAGGGTTGTAAATTGTAATGTTTTTTAGACTTAAGTTAATTAGATACCAATCATATTTAGTATCGCTAGATTCAGTAAAAAACAAGGAATCTAAATACATTAATGGCATACAAATTGTAAGTACTAATGTGAAACTGTTTGATAAATACCAGTGTAAATTTTGAAATATCCATTGTATGAAGAATAAGAAATTCGTTCTAAAAGCTTCTACGGAAGTGAAAATTGTTCTATGACATTCCATTTCGTTTATTCTCGAACAATCTAGAAAGAATTTTTAAACAAATATACCGGAAGTCGACGAAAACAGTCATCCCGATTTAGTATAAAAGCGAGACAAAATTCGAACGAAAAACACTTGAAAACTGAACGCCAGAACTGATGCATCTCACACAACACTGATCAACGCAGCTAAGGCGAGACCGAGAGGCGAAAAATCGACAAGACACGGCAGGAAGGCTTTTTCCCGTACATAGACATACCCGACTGACTTAACCTCAACGAGAGTATACGCCAAAAAATATCGCTGAAATAGAGCAGCGATACGGCAAATTTTAATAGAAAGCACGCAGCCAGAACGTCGACGGCCCAGGAGGGTCCCAACATTTAATAGAGAACGAATTCTGCTGTGTTCGCATTGACTGACTAACGTGACAAATAATTCCCCCGAACGTAAACAAAACAATACACTGAGCCTTCCTCAAAACTGCATGGGAGTCAGCGCTGCGGTGGCAGATTTCTGAATCAACGCTAAACAGATGATTCGTAGTGGCGGCGTTTGAACGAGATTTTACTGCCAAACGTTTTGACAAAAAGTGCGGAAAAAGTAACGATCGCAAAAATTGACTTTAAATAGCTTCAGTGTACACCCGAAGAGGCGAGATCGAGAAACTACCCGAAGGAAGTGTCCAGTGAGAGAATAAACGACCATTGGAACGTGAGTTACCAAAATTAAAATCATTTGCTACCTGGTTACAATTATCACACAGTTGTACTTTACACGCCACACATACACCTTCAAATCACTTAGTTTTTTCTTGTAAGGCATCTAATTGATATGTCTTGGTAGTTCAAAGGAGTCACGTCCTGAGATTAAAGATTTTTCACATATTAAATTCATGCTTGTCAACTGAGTCAGAATCTGAAATACTAGCCGATACTTGATTGGACATATAAAAATTGTCAATAATAATAACTTGTAAAATTTTTTCTCTGCAATCTTTTATAATTTTTATGAATGATAGTCCTTCAGACGATTTGTTTGTTGTTGTTAAAGAATTATTAAACTTAACTGATTTTTCAAAGCTAAACTGACTTGTTTAAATTTTTTCGTAGATTTAAAAATTTTTATCAATCACATTTAATTTTTTCTTGGAACAAACGTTTCCAAGTGGCGCCCACAAAAGCATAGTTTTAAGTTGTGTTACAGGACTACATCACTGCAGAGGATCCAGTCAACAGGGTAAGTAACAAAAGTGCGCGGAGGTAACGCCCGACACAGATTACAACACTTTTACAATTACAACACACACCCTCTTTCTTTTCGTTATAACGTTTCCATTTTATTATTATGATTACTGCAATAAAAAGGCAGGGAACACACACACACACACACACACACAAAATTCGCGTTATTTCTGGCCTCACTCATTTTTATTTTCTTACATTTGCACGCTTTTTAAATGGAAAGTGCCGAAACCCACACCAACATAATGCGTGCAAGCCGAAAAATGGTCCAGTGTGGATAGCGATTTGCTTCCTGTGGATCGCTGGGCAGTGTAACTGCATGTGTTTACAGAGGAACGATTCATAGACAGAATTTTCGTCTTTAGGGAATGAACCCTCTGCAAGATTCTGAGGGTCCATGAGTGACTTCGGAGCGCTCCTTCTTTTCCGCGTGTTTGTTCTGTGAAACGTACACTGTAGATTCGCAGCTTTACTCTAAGCAACGCTCAATAGGAAATGCTGAAAATTGTTGTCCACGGTGTACCCTCATACACACTAAACCTGCTCTGATGTTTTAATTACGGACATCATAATATTAAAACTTTGGAAACTTGAGCACTACTTAATGGAGATCAAACAATAACTTATACAAGCCATTAATTTTATGCATATTTTTTATATATATGTGTACAACGTTACCGGCAACAAAGAAGTAGTTTTTGTTAAAATTTCTTCCTGGGATGTTTGGCCGTAGTCCAATGTTTTCTACAAAACCAGATGTTTCGGCAATGCCTTCGACTTCCATCAGTGACAATCGAGTGCGATAACGTGAGGTGTTATACGTTAGTGACCACAGTACTGTGGTTAAGGCTGAAGCAGTAAGTAGAAAGAAGTAGTTTCTATGGTTATATTTCATTTTGAAAATGATTTTAAATATAAATCTTAGAACATGGAAGTTATGTATGGTTCTCCATACCGATATTTTTCTATGTCAAACGATAACAGCCGCAAATTCAAACAGAATCAAATAAGTTTTTTGCATACAGCCCTAAATTGTAGAGTTCTCAAGACCTGTTGTTTTTGGTGAAGATCGGTTGAGGGGAAGGGGTAGTTTACCTGCAACGTTTTATGTTTTAAAAAGTGTATTTTTTATGGCAACCGATAACAGCCACAAATTCAAACAGAATCAAATAACGTTTTGCATACAGCCCTGATTTGTTGAGTACTCAAGGCCTATAGTTTTCGGAGAAGATCGGTTAAGGGAAAGGGGTAGTTTACCGGCAGCGTTTTTTTATCAAGGGTAATTTTATTTGGCAAACGATAACAGCCGCAAATTCAAACAGAATCAAATAATGTTTTGCATACAGCACTGAATTGTAGAGTTCTCAAGACGTTTTGGTTTTGGTGAAGATCGGTTAAGGGAATAGGGTAGTTTACCTGCAAAATTTTATGTTTTAACAAGGGTAATTTTTTCTATGACGAACGATAACTGACGTAAATTAAAACAGAACCAACTACTCTTTTGCATACCTTTTTGAATTATACAGAACTCAAGGTCTGTTGATTTTGTTGAAGATCGGTTAAAGGAAAGGGGTAGTTTACCTGCAACGTTTTATATTTTAATACAGGAAAGCAGTGTACTTTCTATTCTCTTCACGAATTGGAATCTGCCAGAAACTTGAGCGTAAATCTAGCTTCGTCAGATACCTTGCTCCTTCACACTTAGTAAATAGTTCGTCCGCAGTTGGTGCACAGTCATACTCCTTTAATACAATGCTGTTCAGCTCCCTCATGTCAAGGCATAGACGTATCTCTCCATTTTTCTTCTTCACTGCCACTAGAGGATTCAGGAAGTTGCTGTTCGATCGCTCTATGACTCCACTTTCGATCATACGCCGAATTTCGAGTTCAACCTCTTCCTCATATCGCATTGGGATAGGGTATGTCTTCCTAATGACTTTTGTAGGGTCTGACACAACTATAGAGTGCTCGTATACTGTCGTCTGCGTCGGTACTTCACTAAATACATCACTATATTCTTCTATTAATTCGTGCAGTTCCTCTTCTTCCTGTGTCGTCATCCCTTCATCTACCGCATTCACATGTCGAGTTGGACCATATTGTATTTGTGGCTTGTACAAAGTAATAGGTGTTTCACTTACCTTGCACTCTTCTTCCTCGCTGTTCATGTTTACTTCATATTGAACATTTTTATAATTACACATAATTATATTATCATTAATATTAATCTTAGCATTTATTGTATTTAGTATATCGATACCTAAAATTCCATCATAAATCAATTTATGCATAATTATCATAGGGTGTTCTAATTCTAGATTTTTATATGTTAGAGTTACATATGCTTGTTGTTTAACTCTTTCTTTTTTATTGGTAGCTGTTGTAATATTTAAATTATTTACGGGCAAAATTGCAGTATTTTTAAAATATTTCTTGTTGCGTTGAACCCATGCAGCGTTAAGAACAGACAGCTGGCTGCCGGTATCAACTAGCATTCGTATTTTATACCTGTTTATGTTCACAGTCACAATAGGGCATTGTGTTTGCTGCGCGTTTCGCTTTATATCCTGTTTGGTGCTTAATAAGTCTTCCCTAATATCGCAGGGGTATATGTTGTTTATTTTATAATTTTGCTTCCGTTTATTCAGTCATTGTGACGCCTTTGATGTAGACGGTCGGCTGTGGAATGTTACTGTCTCATTCATTCCTTGGCCTTCTCTCTTCAATTTTTTTTCGTCGTCCCCTCGTACTGCGGCAACGCGTTTGTCAGCTGATTTTGAAAACTGTTTACGATTGGATGACCATGTAACGTCTCCTTGTCGTCTAGCTGTATTATTTTGTTCAGTTTCTTTAGCTGTGCGTGTTGTAGTGTTGTACATTGGTGGCGAATAATTTATTTTATAATTATCACGGTGCGGTATAGTGTTTTGTATTGCCTTCTTGTCATCTCTGTGATAATTATGGTGATGATTTGCGTGTTTTTGTTCCCAGTGTTGTGTGTTCTTACCTTTATTGATATTCTCCGACTGTGTTACAAGGATTAAAAATTCTTCTATGGTTTTGATCCCTTGTGTATAAACTGCTAACTGGATATCTCGCTGAAAATGGTAAGATAATTTTGAGACAATTTCATATTCTGAGAATTTAGGTTTGAGATGCTTTACACGTTCTATTTGCGTAATTGTGTATTGTTCAATACTCTGCTGTCCTTGTGGATTGAACTTTCCATATTCGAGTTGATCCCGTACTTGTCGTTGGGTATGTAGATTCCAGTATCGGTTCTCGAATGCTTCACGAAACTGCTGATATGTACTAACGTTATCTCTAATAATAGAGTACCATTGGCTGGCTGAATCTCTAAGATATCGCGTGACGAAGTCTATCTTCTCGTCGTCATTTATTGCACTCCCAATTTTTTCTATTTCCTTCTCTACTCTTGCTAGGAATTCCATACTGTTCTCCCCTTTACCACCTGAGAACTTAAGTCTGCTCCTTTCTTCTGTTGGTGTAGGAAATATGGTCATTTGGTTCTGTCGTCTTCTTAACTCACTTCGTAGTTGGTTCATTTCCTCTTGAATCTCTTCTTTCATATGTGATACGTCTCCCGACCGGTCTTTCGTAGTTTCTTCAATTTTATTCTCAACTAGCGAGTACCCGGCATGCGTTGCAATGCCACTCAAAGAAAGAAAGTGTTTGTATATATATAATATATAAAGACTTCGTTCGCGTGGTCTTCAATTTAATGCGATAATATATTTAGAACAGAATCTATTCCATTGGGTTGCCATAGTAACCAGATCTAATAAGTTAGTTTTTTAAGACTCCAAAGGACCCCCCAGAGGATCGAATCGAAAAAAACACCTATCCTATGTTGGTTCTCCCGTTGCGTAAAATATTTGTGCCAAGTTTGGTTGAAATCGGCCCAGTGGTTTAGGAGGAGATGTGGAAGACCCCAAAGAACCCCCAAAAGAACCCCATCGAAAAAACACCTATCCTATGTTGGTTCTCCCTTTGCGTAAAATATTTGTGCCAAGTTTGGTTGAAATCGGTCCAGTGGTTTAGGAGGAGATGTGGAAGACCCCAAAGGACCCCCCGAAGTATCATATCGAAAAAACACATATCCTATGTTGGTTCTCCCGTTGCGTAAAATATTTGTGCCAAGTTTGGTTGAAATCGGTCCAGTGGTTTAGGAGAAGATGTGCAAGACCCCAAAGAACCCCCCAAAGGACCCCCAAAGGACCCCATCGAAAAAACACCTATCCTATGTTGGTTCTCCCTTTGCGTAAAATATTTGTGCCAAGTTTGGTTGAAATCGGTCCAGTGGTTTAGGAGAAGATGTGGAAGACCCCAAAGGACCCCGTCGGAAAAAACACCTATCCTATGTTGGTTCTCCCGTTGCGTAAAATATTTGTGCCAAGTTTGGTTGAAATCGGTCCAGTGGTTTAGGAGAAGATGTGGAAGACCCCAAAGGACCCCCCAAAGGACCCCATCGAAAAAACACCTATCCTATGTTGGTTCTCCCGTTGCGTAAAATATTTGTGCCAAGTTTGGTTGAAATCGGTCCAGTGGTTTAGGAGGAGATGTGGAAGACCCCAAAGGACCCCCCGAAGTATCATATCGAAAAAACACATATCCTATGTTGGTTCTCCCGTTGCGTAAAATATTTGTGCCAAGTTTGGTTGAAATCGGTCCAGTGGTTTAGGAGGAGATGTGGAAGACCCCAAAGAACCCCCAAAAGAACCCCATTGAAAAAACACATATCCTATGTTGGTTCTCCCTTTGCGTAAAATATTTGTGCCACGTTTGGTTGAAATCGGTCCAGTGGTTTAGGAGGAGATGTGAAAGACCCCAAAGGACCCCCAAAAGGACCCCCCGAAGGATCATATCGAAAAAACACATATCCTATGTTGGTTCTCCCGTTGCGTAAAATATTTGTGCCAAGTTTGGTTGAAATCGGTCCAGTGGTTTAGGAGGAGATGTGGAAGACCCCAAAGGACCCCCCAATGGACCCCGTCGAAAAAAACACCTATCCTATGTTGGTTCTCCCGTTGCGTAAAATATTTGTGCCAAGTTTGGTTGAAATCGGTCCAGTGGTTTAGGAGGAGATGTGGAAGACCCCAAAGGACCCCCCAAAGGACCCCATCGAAAAAACACCTACCCTATGTTGGTTCTCCCGTTGCATAAAATATTTGTGCCAAGTTTGGTTGAAATCGGTCCAGTGGTTTAGGAGGAGATGTGGAAGACCCCAAGAACCCCCCATAGGACCCCATCGAAAAAAATTCATAAACCTTCGCGGGCGTGCGCACAACAACTCACCGAAGTTTCATCGCAATCGGATGAATGGTATAGGAACGCATACGGGACAAAGAAAGAAAGAAAGAAACAAACATTCATTTTTATAGATATAGATAACTACAGTACGTGTTTCTATTTCTCTAAGTTTACTGGTATTTACTTGGGATACATTATTAATAGTTTGGATTTTACCATCCTGCTCTCGCGTTATAGTAGATAAAGTATCATTTATTTGTTTATGCGTTTCTTTTAAATCTTTTCTCCACTCGAGACGTAATTCTTTTTGTTTATTTTCAATCCGTACAACTTGTTCATGTAAGGCTTGTTTAAAATTATTCTCTAGAGTATCAATACGTATGTTGGTGTCACTAATTTTTTCGTTTAACTGCGCATTACTGTCAATTATACTTTGTTTTATTTCAATATTATCAATTTTTAACTCTTCTAAACTCTCTGTAATTCTTATGGTGTCCTGTCTAAAATTTTCGGACTGTAGCTCTAATTTATTTTCTAAACTTTCTGTTTGTTTCTTATTAGATTCTTTTAATTCGTCTATTCTAGCATTTAAATTTTCTGTCTGTTTTGTGCTTAATTCATCGCCCCAGGCACGCATCATCATCTGGAATGCTTCGACGTCTAAATTTCCTGGAGTCGTCATGTTGAAGTATTATTAAAATATTTATTTAATAGTAATTCTTTAAAAATTATTATTGATAACCGTTCCCTACTTATTTATTTATTTCTGTATTTTTATTAATAGTTATTATTAATACTCATTACAGTTACACCTGTTACATAGACAACAATATTATTTGTGGGCGCCAGCTGTGTGATTACACAACAATTTAACATTACATTCAGTTACTGTTTAATATAAATAATAATTATATATTATACATTTTTCATTTAACACACTCTTTATATTTTTTAGAGCAACCATTTACCTACATAAAAAAATTTTAATAGTCAAATGATGGGGATCGGGTCATACATTCATGAGCTACAATTTATGTCACAAATTTTTGTACGTAAATTTAGGCATGTCGTGCCCCACGTGCAGGGCGACATTCTATGCAACGTAATAAATTTGCAAATTTAATTTAATTTAAATTTGTGGAGCACCACGATCTTGGAGCACCAAATTTATGCAACGTTACATACACATAAATACGCGTGAACGATCTCACGTTCAAGATTGACAAATTCTTTAAACAATATAACATTTAAATTGGGTGTCAGGTGTATCTGCAATAAGAACTCTATGTAACTTGAAACGGTAATTAAAATTTATTTGATACTATAAAAATATATGTCCACATGGCACTGACTTCGATTTTAAAACATTAGTTATTATTTGTTATTATGCCGTAAGGCTTAAGATATATACATCCTTACTGACTAAATATTCTATGCTACTAATTATTATATAAAAGAAAAATCTCATTTTCAGACTACTCAGTCTATTACTATGTTTCAAAATCAATTTTTAAATCTTTTTTTCTATATTGTAACGTACTCAAAATATTAATAGTTATTGTTTCTCAGTACTGTTTCTCAAATACTAATTGTTTTCATTTAAATGCTTTGTAATCATTTTATATCATATTAACTTGAGCTCTTGTTACGTTAATCGTATTTCTAAAACATCTATGATTTTAACTCTACTATACAAGAAACATTGCTCTTATTTTTAAATAAAATATTAATGTCTTTAACTGTCTTTGAATTCTTTGTATGATTAAGATATGAATAAGTTGTCTATCACCTTATTGTCGTCAATCATACTCGATCAATTTTTGTTCCATCGGTATTCGTCCTCGTCTCGCCTCCAGCGTCGGCTGTCTCTCTCTCTCTGGAACTCTCCTCTTGTCCAGCGTCGTATCTCTCTCTGGAACTCTCCTCTTGTCCAGCGTCGTATCTCTCTCTGGAACTCTTCTCTTGTCCAGCGTCGTATCTCTCTCTGGAACTCTTCTCTTGTCCAGCGTCGTATCTCTCTCTGGAATGCTTCTCTTGTCTAGTGTCGAATCATTAATGGATCTTCTTAAGTAGTGCTGTTATTAATTAAAATGATTGTCTTTACAGCTTAGTTACGTATTTGTACGTAACTGGCAAATTTAAACTGTTTACGGAAAAAAAATAAATACGCCGTGCTGACGGGCATAAGCTCCCGCTGCACCGTGGATGATTCAAGAAAGAGAACCACTGTAGCTTGCGTGTCCTATTTATACCCATGTCTTGGTCGACACCCTGCAGTGATACGAAATCGACATGTTAGAAACTGTCTCTGGCTTCAGTTCCCCCACTCTTTGTCAAATTCGCTATTTTTTATATTTCTGCGAATTGCAGAGTCCTGTAAGTATACTCTTATACTTATCTTATAACTAATTTTATAACACATGTTCACTGTAATTTTGGACATTGCAACTTAACCCTTTCGATTTGTACACAGTTATTTCACTATTGCACTTGTACGGTGTGTCACTTTCGCGTGGTTTTCGTACACAGTATTTAGTAAATTTATTTACATTTTATGGTGCTTTTGGATTTTAATTCTTAATTATAGTTTATGAATAATTACGGAAAAACAGTAATTGTGCAATTATTCATCTTGGGGTGGCAAACTCTCCTGCAGAGACCTGCGTTCACACACACTAGCAAAATACTGGTGTACACACTTTCAGTTACATTTGTGTGTGTGTGCACGTTGATTCATGTCGAAACACCTGTTCATATTTTTGTCTGAGCCAAGCTTGCAATCCCTAACATGCTTATTTCTAATATATTATTAATTATTTACAGTTTATTAAGTAAATTTAAATTTTTATATTCCATGCTCAGTACATCACTTATTTGTACTGTCGCAATATACAATGTTATAAATTACAATGTTAATAGATTGTAAAAACGATTTCGTTGGTATAAGTATCGGATTAGAAGCTGTAACTCTAACTAAGCTAGATATTATAAAAAAGTGAAAAAATTGTAGATAAAAATATAATAGTAAAAACTGAAGTTAAATTATAACAAAAGATAAATGTATTGTAAAAATTATTATAACTAATAAAAACCTAATTTCGTAAATTTCTATTGTTTTATTATTATTTTTTTTTCTTCCTGTTTGGTTGGTTTTTTCAGATGTCTGTAAATAGAAGATATGGAAATAAAAAATTCGATAGGTTTTCAAGAGGAACAAATAAAAATCGGTGTTGGTTTGGTAAAAAAATGTGGGGTGAAGCAGATCGTTGTGATGCGGTTTGTTTAATTACAGGGAAGCAGTGCTATAAATACACAAAATATAAATATTGTACAACGCATTATAATATACTAAAACAATTTTGTAACAAATACCACCTTCTAAACCTAAAACATACGAAACAATATAAATACACTTCACTACATACACTGGCCTTAGTTGAATACATCATGCGATTAAAATTTAAAAAAATGTTTAACATGAAAGATGATGTGGGTCATACCAAATGGATGGAATATCTAAAATTTCTTATAAATTAAAAAGATGGTTTTGTTAATAAAATTAAAAAAAATGTAAATGTAAACATTTCATTTCCTAGATCTATAAATTTTAATCAAAAATTATTCAATCTAAATTTAGAGTATTTAAATTTGGAATTTAATATATTGAATGATTCATACAATAATTTAGATTCAAATTACAGATCTAATACAATTAAAAAAATTTCAAAGCATGATTTATTCAATTATTATTTTTAACAACTATTAGACATTACATAACAACAGAATTGAGTTAATATTAAAACCGAAAATTTACAAATATATTTCCCCTTCTCCAAAAAATAAAATGATGCAATATCTTCTATATATTAAACGACAAAAAGCTGATGTGTTCAGTAGAGATATCAGAATGTCGTTAGTTAAAACTCTAATACCTCTTTTAATTGCTATTTCCAGTGTTCGGCCCGAGAACGAGACCGACTTGTACTATATTACTAATTATCTTTCAAATTTTGGATATATAAACAATGTTGGTGAACTTTCTGTGTTAAACGAGTCGTCTCTATCCTCATACCTTACAATATTTCAAGAATACTTTGGTTTACCGAATGATGGTAAATTAAACAATGAAACGTTAAATCTAATTAAGAAACCGAGATGTGGAAATAAAGATCTAGGAGAATTTCGTGCAACATCGAGGTGGAATAAAAGAATATTAAGCTGGGATTTTATATCGCCCATAAAAAATATTATTGAACTTACGACAGAAGCTTTCCATATATGGGAGAAACACTCAGCGTTAAAATTTTATCAAGATCAACAGAAACCTGACATACTTATCTCGCTTCGATGGTCTCACCATCGTTGTATAAAAAATTCGTCTTCATTTTGTGATAAAATTTTTGATGGTAGAGGAGGAGTACTTGGTCATGCCTTCTACCTCTCCCCCACCGTGCACATGTTGAAATTCATTTGGATTTTGAAGAAAAATGGTATTATAACAACGATTCAAATTTAGCTGGTGATGAAATTAGTTTATTATCCGTTTTAACACACGAAATTGGTCATGCGTTGGGGCTCGGGCATTCGAGCGATAATACTTCAATTATGTTCCCATTCTACATATTGAATAATGGTCAAAATATTGATTTAGGAAAGGATGATGTACAGGGTGTACAACGTTTATACGGATTACCACCATCATTACCTCCACCCTCACCGGTTCCATCAGTTAGGGCGCGTTCATCAGCCCAAAGCACATCACCCGGAACTGGTAGCGACCCCCGTCTGGCACCGAGAATGCTGTGTACTTCTTTGCTGCTTCCTCCAGCGGGATCTGCCAGTAGCCGCTCTTCAGATCTAGGGTCGAAAAGATTTTGGCCCCGCTGAGGTCCTTGATTGTTTCGTATGTCAGCGGCAGTGGGGAGTCCACATCCTCGGTCTGATCGTTCAGCCTCCGGAAGTCCACGCAGAACCGGGGTGTGCTGTCCTTCTTCTTCACAATCACCACCGGAGGGCTGTATGGCGAGGTGGCCGGTTCAATGATCCGCTGCCTCTGCATCTCTTCTACCTGTTCACGGATGGTGCGTTTCTTCTCGTCGGAGTACCGGTACATCGGGAGCAGGAATGGTTGGCAACCTTCTTTCAGCCGGATCTCGTGCTTGGCCGCAGATGTGGTGCGGAGCGGGCCACGGGAGAATAAACTGCGATGACGGTGTAACATTTCCAGAAGCCGTTTACGGTGTTGGTCACCTGCTGACGTTTGAAGGCTAGCTTCGTCAATGTCCTCTTCTTCGGGCTCCGTGCGGTCATTCCAGAAGACCGTCTGTCGGTTCTCACTGCCAATGTGAAGGCAGCCCCGTCGGTAGTCCACAACTGCTTGGTTGGCCGTGAGCCAGTGGTGGCCCAGCAAAACTTCCTCTTGCAGTCCTGTCACTTCTAGCAGACTGGTGGTGGTCGCGAGACTTCCAATTACAATGTCTGCGACGATGGTGGCCGTTGAGTGACATTGCTGACCGTGTAGCACTAGCTGGACATCTCGGGGCTCCGTCTTCCTTCCTCCCTGCAGCAGACCAGCTCGTACGAAGTCGTAGTTTGCGGCGGAGTCCAAGGCTGCGTCAGTTTTCGGCCGGCGATCTCTAATGGAATGCGCGGTATGTCCGTACCTAGTTCATTCACGCGCCCCGGTGGGCTATTTACCGGGGCACTTGGTCGTTTCCCTGCCGGTTCTTCACAGGGCAGTCCCGATGGAAGTGTCTTCCCGGGCAGAAGCGACACTTGGGCGTTAGGCTGTTCATTCTTTGTTCCTCTTTCGTGCTTGAGGCCGATCGACACTGCTTCGACCCCCCTACTCGATCCAGGGAGTTTTCAGCAGTCATCCCGACCTCGCGCACAACTATCTTGATCCAAGTCCACCTCGATGCTCATTGCCCGTTGTAAAAGTTCCTCCAAAGTTGTAGGCGGCGGGAACCTCAGCGCCGGTCGAAAGCGTGGCTGCAGCTGTTGTGTGAGCATGGCTATGCTCGTCCTCTTGTCACCTCCGGGGTACAGACGGCGAAACAGCTTAATTTTTCGCAGGACGAAGATTTCCGCCGATTTCTGCCTCTGCGTTTGACAGTACAGCTCGGCCAGCAGCTCTGGGTCGCGTTGCGTCCCGCAGAAGTGATGCCGGAAGCGGTCGCAGAACTCGGGCCAATTTATCTGCAATCCCGTGTATCTCTCTGCCTACGTGGCAGCTTCTCCTCGGAGCTGCCGCACTGCGTAATCCGCCCACTGTTCCGGTGGGACTCTGTAGTCCCGCAGCTGTCGCTCTAGCTGTCGAAGATATCGTTCTGGATCCTCGTACTTGAGGCCCCGGTATGTAGCGATGATCACCGGTGCAACGTGCACCTCAGAGCTGCGGCAAATTGCGCAAAGCCTTGCTCTCTCTCGAACCCGGTGTCCCGTTGGGTGTAGCTGTTGGGCGCCATGTTGTTTTGTGTGCCGGCTGGTAGCTCGCTGGCGTGGATGGATCTTGCATCCGCAAGATGATCGGGGCCCCACTTGTCACAGGACAAATGGCGCCAATCGTACACACTATCGTTTTTTATGTCTTTAAAAGGACCGTATGTCGGGGACGCTAACACGTTTGCGTACGCCGCGCTGTGTTTTCGGCGGCTGCGTCCTCTTCTTTCGGCAGCGGTATGTAGAACCTGCTGCTGTCCCAGTCGATCATCACTGGTTCTGCTTTGTTCTCCATTCTTCTTCCTTCTGCGTCCGGATGGCTTCACGACGTCCAATGGAGTGTCAAGGAAACGACGCTCTGGGCTGTGCGGTTATGCGTCGCAGAGACGAACCGCTCGGTAACTGAGTTCCGAGCTACCTTCTGGAGCTCCTGCCTCGTGGCCCTGCCCAAGTAGGGTGTTGTGCTAGCCTACACTAGCACAGTATACACCGAGGGCGTTTCCACGAATCACCTGGTCGTATACGGTACCTGCCCAGCCCAGCCACAAGAGGATTGTCTGGGAACCTCGCCTCACTTGCATAAAATTTGCGTGCAAGCCGCCTGAATGTTTTGTCTAAGGAACGGACGCCAAGTCCTCTCCTTAGAAGGCGTGATGAGAAGCGACGGGGGACTTTGGCCGCTAGCCGAAGACCCCTGTCGAGGACGCTCTGCAACTTCTTTTTATGCATTGCGGCGAGGTAACCCCAAACCGGGCAAGCGTAGGTAATGACCTGCAGCAAATACGCGCCGACGATCATCTTTCCCAATTTCCTGGTCATGGCTGAGCTGATCAGGAGTGGAAACAGTAAGCTCAGACGAGCGGATACTCGCTTAAGAACTGTCTGAGCGTGGGTACGCCAGGTGAGCCGACGGTCGAGGTGTAATCCGAGGTACTTAACCTCGTTGGACCGGCGCAAGTTCGTTGGGGCACTGGTGGGGGGGGGCAGTGTCGGCTCAACCCCCCCCCATATACAAGTTAGCACAAGTACTCATTACTATTCCTTTATTAACTACGTACTGTGAGAAATCGTGTTAAGCTTAAAAGAGCAAAAACCTACTTAAGGAACACAATGTATGACGAACGGCGCAACAGCATGTCTCAAAACTATAAAACATGAAAGGCAATTGGTCAGAAACTTGACCTGGCTAGTGCAGAAGACAATTAAAGTGTCACCCATAATAATAGAAGAATTAAACTGTTTTAATAAAACTGATTCTATTGGACATATGTATAAATAGTGCATATTTGATGTGTTTTTATATTATGCATTCTACTCAGTAGCATGGCGTCTATGTAACCGCTGTTGTTCCGGCGGCAACAGTACAATGAACAAAAGAAAATAGTATTAATTATATCACAGAATAAATACTTTAGTTATTGAATAATTAGAAATAGGAACGATATTTGTAGAGAAACTTAAAGGAAAGCATAACATTGCTTTCAAACTGCTGTGCACTTGCACCGTCTTGTGTTGCCGGCTCAGACATAGGGAATGTTTTACTGTGTACGGTCATTGACCTCATAATAGTTGTCACTTTACAGAATGCAGGAGAGGAGACACATTTGTCTACCCAATTTGTTGCCACTGCATAAACCTCCAAAACGCTTAGTTAGTAGCTATGTTTGTTTTTGGAACCACAGTGCAGCTATTACTACATATTATTTGTGTTTTGTTCATTTAGTTATGTGTTTCTTTGTTTGTCTTTATTATTTATAATTTGGTTATTTGTATCCTGATTTGTTCTGTATAAGTATAATGGAGTCAGATTTCACTGAAGTCAGATTCGACCCTTTTCTTCTCCCTGCACACAAGAAAAACTATTCTAAAAAAATATTTTGGCTCTAAAAAGAACACTTGGTACTAGAAAAAATTCTAATTAATTTGTAGGCTAAGTTTTAGGGCTAGAGTCAATACACTGTACTAATATAGTGTGGACTGGAACGCCACCCATACTTGTTGCGGAAAGATATTGTGTAGCTTTTAATTCCAATTGTGAACTCCTATCCATGCAAAAACTTCTTACAGTGTGGCGCACTCAGTTGTCGATTTGGCCTACCCTCCCTCCCCCACCTCTTTTTAAACTACTGGAGCCACCACTGGTTCTAAGGTAAACACGGAACGGCAACAATTATATTTTAACTTTATTGAGTCAATGTTCCTGTTCTGTTACTGAAGTAGTGCAAAAAGGTTGTGAGTATTCATGAAGAATTCTTAGTTTTGACAGCAATCAGCCCAGATGATATGTGACTGTCAGGCAGTGCGCACTGTCTTCGTTAGCTGTGTGTTATAATTATGCCATTTGTAACAGTTGTGTTTGCTTTATTCGTTAGGGTGTGTATGTGTTTTTTAATAATTTCACCGACGACTCCTATATATTAGGAAGAAGAAGTTTTACCTGATGATGGGAATTTAATTTCCAAAACATGTAGTGGAATATTTAACTACAAGATCGCCTGATGGATCAAATTAAGGTATAATTTCAAATTAATTGAATCTTATAAGCGATCTGGAGACCATTTATATGATGAAGTTTACCTTATAGCCTGAACCAGTTTTCGCTGATTATAAGCTTCGTCAGAATTTAAAAACATTTACTTTTTTACCCATAAAAAACTTTGTGTTCCAAGTTGGCAGTGATTTAATTATATTTAGTAAAAAGTGCATATCTAAAAATGTGAAAATAAGGCATTACAGTACAGTAGTGAAGCCAAAATGCCTAGTGAATAGTAAAGCCAAGTGAATGTCTAGCATTGAATTATAATTTACACAAATTAGAAATACTGGAAAGACAAATTATTAGGAAAATATTAACCCCATGAAAAACTTCAGAAGGTTGGAAATTAATAAGTAATAATGAAATATATACTAATGAAGTATAGAAAATATAACAGAAACAGTGAGAAAAAGGAGACTATTATTTTTTGGACATTTATATACAGTAGAATAGACGACAACAGATTAATAAAGCAGATCTTCAAATATCTGTGGGGGAAGAAGTCAACAACAAGTTGGATTAAAGAAGTCCAAAAGGATTTAGAAAAAAATAATATATATGCAGAAGAAGCAATTGAAAGAGAAGTTTTTTGGTCAAAAATGTTAAAAATGGAAGGAGTCCAGGGTAGGAGAGAAAAAATGCAGGTTCATAGTGAACTGAAGACAGGAAGAAGAGACACAGTGAAAAGATGAAAGAATATTGGGGAAAAAGAAAAGAACAAAGTATAAAGAATTGAAATTGGCATGCGGTCCTGAGATGGCTGATACATAAAAAAAAAATTATAATAATAATAAAATGGATTGCTGTATTAAATGCAGTGCCCAGAACTACTCTTCTTCTATTTTTGTTCTTTCCTTTTGTTTCTCACAGTAGTCCTACTCTATGCCAACACTTAAACAGTAATCCTTTTCTACAAAATACTTGCAACTTAAGCAGTATGACTGTCCATGTTAAACAAGAGTATAGTCGTGTAGTCAGAGAATAGACAGCATGGGGAATTTATAAATTCATACAGCACAAAGTGTATAAACATTAATAAATATTTTACAAACTGGATAAAATAAAATTTTAAGACATGTGGTTTAGTGCTCTGCTGATATAAAACAAGTGGGGGGGGGGCGAACATTACTGCTCAGCTGTTTAGTATACTGTCTATATTTCATGTAAATGTTACATTTCTACATGTATAACACCATAACATACATATTTTTATAGTAGGATGATACATTCTGCCAAATTTAATGTTAAGCTAGGCTCATAAGATGTTGTTAGCCTGTACGTTACGTGAATGACTGAATACCACAACATCCGACTAAATAGAGGAGAGAAAATTATCTGTTAACAAAACCATAAAACAATAAATTATTTTTCAGCCCTGTAGTGTTAATAAATTTTAAAACAGAACAATGTTTGTGTACTGGAGGGAGCCGTCTGAACATCATATTAATGTGATGTGTCTGTTTTAATGTGTCCTTGAAAAGTGTTCATACATATTATACAAATACTGGTGTTATGCCGATGGATTATCCTGAGATAAATTACCAGCAAAATATACTACCTGCTTGAGTAGCAAAACAGATAGAAAGTGTATGTACGTTTTCTGAGTTAAGAAATAGAATTCAAAGATGCCAAAAACGTAAAGTATATTTATTTCAACAAAAATTCCAATGTAATTACTCTTCAATTTTTCTAAATTAATCTCAAGTTACTAGTTAACTGTATCTTTTCTAGTTTATTACTTTCATTACAATTTTTTTTTTATCATTATTAATAATAAATATTAGCCATATGTCCTTTCTTCACATGTGCAGGAGTGCTACGCACTGCAACCCTCTGGAGATGGTGTCTACCTCGCTTTTTGCTTACTTTATATACACAATCTTGTTTACAATAGTTGAAAGTGAAACTTATTTACAAAAGCATCTCTGTACTCAAGCCAATGACGAATTTACCAAATATCACTTTCTCTATCTTAGGAAACTAGTCTATTCTGAATCCCATACATTCTCCTTAAACCAATTCTAAAACACATTTAATTATAAAAAACACAATATTTAAATTAGACAACACCTTTCCACTTAGTCGAGAACAATGTGTCTTAATGACTCGTTGTTTCTTGATATCTATTTTTACTATTTAACTTTATGTGCTCTTGTAATGGCATATCATCTAACTCGTCATCTGTCTCGATCTAGGGCTTGGTTTTATGTTTTATAAATACAAAAGGCAAGATTCTAAGATGTTTATACCTCTTTATAAAGCATAATTTGTCTATTCAAGAGTAACAAGCTATTGCTATTAATACTACGAGTATAGTAGCTGATACTCAGTTATGTTACGGTTATGTAACATGTCTCAGTTATGTTACAATGTTATTTGGTTCATATTCTTTTATCATCTCATGTAACATATTTAGACTAATGCTAGCTGCCTTTAAATCTTGAAATCTATTTGTGACATATCTTAACTAATTACTACTATTTCCCATCTTTTGAGATATACATCATACATTTCATTACTAATATCAATTTTATGAGCACTAGTACTAGGTATTTTTATCACATTACTTATGTTGTCTTTCTCTGTGATTCTATACGCTAGTCTACTGTACATAGTGAAAGTCGAACCAACCATCTGGCATTTGGTAGGTAGTGTTAGCATCCCCGTGCCTTGTACCCAAACGGTTCCGTCGTGTTCCAGATGTCCATCTGGTCCTACACACATAGTGGTAGGACTTTCTTCCTTAGGTATGACGAATAGCCAGCCCATGATTTTCGGTATTTCTACCCTGAGTGAAGTCTTGATGAAGGTTATCCGCGTGTCACATGAACTCATTGGTGGTTTAATGCTCTTGTAGAAAGCAACCTCACATGTTTCAGTTCCTGAAATTTGGTGGTTGACTACGTTCGGTCGATTTCAGATCTTCATACTTCCTCCTCTGCAGTTGTCTACTTGCTTCTGTGTCACAGGTGTGAACTGCTGCTCGTTGATAGACATAACAATGAAATCTATACCAGGATTAATGAAAGAATAAAGGAAGTTTTCCTTGGACTTGGGAGTTGGAGTAGGAACAGGTAATACTTCATTTAAGGTCTAAGTGTGATCAATTTGTTTAAGTGGTACTCTTAGGAAAATACGGATGACACGGCCGTCTATTAGCCATGACACGGTTTCGAGGATGTCTTAATATGCGAGTATGGTATTTGGGGTAACTAATAGTGGTAGTGTAGAGCCTGCCTTTATTTGTATGTTTATGTTATTTAAATATCTACTGAGATTTTCTGGTGTTATTAGCATAGCTAGCATAGCACTTAAAGTCCCTTTTGTCTAGCTTTCAAAAACGATTTTCGTTACTATACAGGTACAAGCCTACACAATTTTAAGCACCTATTATTATTTGTAATATTTAATAAGGGTTCATAAATATATTTAATACAACTTGTCATACTATTTAATAAAACTTCTAACAACACTATAACAAATTAATGTATTGGTAAAACTAGAACTATTTAGCTCATGACAATGGTTAACATTTCCTAACCAGTAAGTGAAGAAAACCTATTTATAAATCAGGCTTACATTTTTACTGAAGCACTTTTTAATGTTCTCACCAACATCTGCATTTTGTAGCAGTGTGTTAAAATTTCCTGTTTGTTGTGATTTACGAGTGTTGTATAAGTTAAATATTTGTTTTTTAACAGCTATAATTGACTTTCCAGGACCATTTCTCAAAATATCCAGATGCCTTTACACAGGCAGATCAAAAGAGCAGCACCATTGCTAAAGTGTTTGTAGAAGAAATAATCTGTCGACATGGAACACGGGAGAAATTGCTAACGGATCAAGGCGGAAACTTCACAAGTGAGTTACTGCAAGTGATGTTGGACACTGATAAAATACAGTCTACAGCCCACCATCCTCAGGCAAATGGCATCGTAGAAAGGAGTCACCAAACAATAATGGCATGCTTGAGTCAATTTATTGATAATGACCAAAGAAATTGGGAGGTTTGGTTACCATACGTAATGTTAGTTTATAGTTGTGTAATGAACACAGCATAGTACAAATAAGTATCGTACTCGCCATAATATTTATTACATGGGAGAGAGATGGGATTTCCTATGGACTGGATTCGAGAATAAGCACAACAGGACCTAAGTGAGGAAGACTTAGTTCAGGAAATAAAGAAGAGAATACAAATTGCTAATCAAAGAGTAACAGACGAACGAAGTATCGTACTCGCCATAATATTTATTACATGGGAGAGAGATGGGATTTCCTATGGACTGGATTCGAGAATAAGCACAACAGGACCTAAGTGAGGAAGACTTAGTTCAGGAAATAAAGAAGAGAATACAAATTGCTAATCAAAGAGTAACAGACGTGACATAATGGAAGAACGAAGACAGTAGAATACGTTATGACCTTAAAGCTAGATAGAATTATAAGATAGGAGATAAAGTCCTATTACATCAAACTCAAGTTAGAAGGGGTAGAAATAAAAATTAGTTAAGTTATGGATAGGACCGTATGTCATACTGAAATTAATAGCGATGTCAAAATGTAATGATCAAATAAGGTAAACGATCACAAAGAATACACATAAATAGAATAAAACCATATAGAGAAAGAAACTAACAAAATCACATCTGCTTGGAGGACATGGCAATAATAAGTGTCAAAGTACCTATACTGACACCACCAACATTAAGCATGTGTTACGACATAGATTATCTGGAAGAAAATCCAGGACTATACTTTCCCAAGAGGTACCAGTTCCTGCTCACATCTGACCACTGGACAATCGCCATAGACACAGACTTACGAGAACTCAAAAATAAACTCACACAAGTCAACGCCATTTGGGATGAGACCAAGATACTTTGCAACACCAGCAACTTAACAATTTGGGCAGGACCATATTTCGAGAAATAATTTTTCAGCACACCACCACAAGGGTAAAACAAGAGTACGAAATCGTTGGCGCATGTCCTATGACCGCACGAAGTAAACGGGGAATTTTCAACTCTATTGACTTTTGATTAAAAACACCATTTGGAACAATGGACAGTGATGACGCCGAGTACTACAACGAAAAGATTAGCACGCTTGACAGCAATCAGCACGGTGTTCATCAGTTAGTACACTAGTGTACAGGTTAGTTACAACAAACGACACAAATTTGTGCTAGCTACTAATATTCACTTCTTTAGTTAGATTTACCAATTCAATACTATTTTTTATGCAATGATTATTATCCAAAACTACGTTGCTTTTTATTATATTGACCAGTTTCTTCGAAATTTTCATAAACCAGACACTCCAATAAGGCCACTTATAATTTACACCACGGCACCAGGGTACAAAATTTCGAAGAAACTGGTCAATATAATAAAAAACAACGTAGTTTTGGATAATAATCATTGCATAAAAAATAGTATTGAATTGGTAAATCTAACTAAAGAAGTGAATATTAGTAGCTAGCACAAATTTGTGTCGTTTGTTGTAACTAACCTGTACACTAGTGTACCAATACAAGGCAACTATGAACATTCTGAAAATTAATTTGAAAAAAACCGGTAACTTGAGTTCGCAAGAAATATATGAGCTATTAATTCTTCTTGAGGTCATACTAAAACAGAACTATTTTACTTTTGATAATAGATTTTTTATTCAAGAAGAGGCCCTGGCTATGGGAGCTCCCCTTTCTGGATTGTTGGCGGACATTTATCTTAACTATTACGAGAATGAATACTTGCTTTCAACGAACAACAAATTACATAACAAGACAAAATTTTACAAACGCTATGTTGACGACACCTTTGTCATTTTCGACGGTACCACGAGACAAATACACACGTTACTGAATTACATGAATAATATCAATACAAATATACAGTTTACGGTTGAAATAGAGTCGAATAATGAAATTAATTTTCTAGATTTAACATTAATAAAACAAAATAATAAATTTGGTACAAAATATTCAGGAAACTCACTGCAACAGATGGTGTTATACACGCTGATTCTTTCCATCCTATATCACAAAAGATGGCAGCGTTTAATAGCCTTATACATCGGTTACATACTGTACCTCTGGATCCGTTTGATTACGCTGAGGAGGTAAACGTAATCAAACATATAGCAATGGCGAATGGTTACCACAGTTCGTTAATAGAACGGCTAATACATAAAAATAATTATAAGACCAAAAAACCATGTCTCGATAAGACCAACATGAAGTACATCTCCGTTAATTACACAACAATTTACCCATGATTTAAAAAAATGTCTTTATTAAACACAACATCCATGTAACGTTCCGCACTAATAATAACATCCATAAATTCTTAAGAAACACCGCACACAGACCTATGGAGAGAAGAACGGGCGTATATAAAATAATCTGTGATGACTGCGATATGTTTTATATCGGCCAGACGGGCAGGGCCTTCAAAGAGAGATTTAAAGAACATCTGCCAAAAAGTAATCTAAACACAGTTAGCTCTAACTATGCTAAGCATTTAATGGCATTTAATCACAATTACACCGATTTTGATAACAACTTCATACCATTATATGTATGCAGCAAAGGACGTTACATGAACGCGGCGGAAGAGTTTGAAATATACAAGGCCTTCAAAACCAACCAAAATATTGTATTGAACGACCAACTGGATTTCAAATCGCATGATTTGTATGATAGATTTTTGGGCGCAGTGAATATAAGTAAGGCAACGTCGCAGGTAGATAAGACGACATGACTACAGAACTATCAGTGTGTCGCGAGCGATCGTGGAGTGCGCACTCTAAGACTCGCGTGTGCGGTTAAAATTTCGTTTTTATTTGTATGTTTGTGCAATTTTATTTTTATGTTTAATGACTAACGACGTCTTTTAGACTGAATAATTTTACACTCTGATGATGGAATCATAGGTTCCGAAACGCGTTAGTGGTAAGAAGATTATCAGGCAGGCACAAGACGGAGGTAAATTAAATTAATTTATTATGTTATTGGATATTCTCTGTAAAACTTGTTAATTAGGACGACATAATTATATATAGGGTTATTATTTGAAGTTTAAATCATATTGTTACGATGGTCTAACTGATCGTCGTATGGTATAGTTGAAAACAAAATATAAGACACCAATTAAGTCACTGATCACCAGCTTTAATTATCATAATTAAACCGTTTGTAATCTACAAGATAGACAACAAATCAAATAAAAATTCTTCACACGAAATAAAAATGTTAACTGATATAAAACTAAATTGTATTACAATTGTCCCGCACAATTATAAAACACATAACATTTCGTCACAATCTTCATACCGCACTGTGAAGCACTGAATAAATCGCCACTCAAACCACTGTGTAATCACCCGATGATTACTGAAAACTATTTTTTTTTTTTCAACGGCGACCTTCCTCTTTTGCTGTCAAGACCGGTCTAATGTCTTCATCAGTCATCTGTTCTTGTCGAAAATCTTGTGTCGTTCAGCCGTCTGCCAGGAAATCTACAGTGATGGCTTGAACATGTTCGCTTGAGTTTTGTTCTTCCTTTTTGTGGCAATGTCAGCAGTCTTCCGGGCACGGCCTTCGTGATAAGCCATCTGCATTACCATGCAGGCGCCCCCGCCGATGTTACACCTTGAAGTTGTACTCTTGCAGACGTTCGAGCCACCTTGCCAACTGTCCTATCGGATTTTTAAATCTCAAGAGCCATGCAAGCTCGGCATGGTCGGTACGTAGTGAAAAGTCTTCTTCCATAGAGGTATTTATGGAAGTGCTCCAAAGCTCTGACAATTGCCAACAACTTTCTGCTTGTAACACAATAATTTCTCTCTGGTTTAGAAAGCGTCTTGCTGTAATACGCTATTACTCGCTCTTCACCGTTCTGCACTTGAGACAAAACTGCTCCTAGACCAGTATTGCTTGCGTCTGTGTCTACGATGTACTTCCCTTCGGAAGCTGGGAAAGCGAGAATTGGCTGCGAACATAATGCAATCTTCAAAGTTCTAAATGCTTGGTCACACTCTCTCGGCCACTGGAAATTTCGTTTATTTTCCGTTAGCTCATGTAGTGGTTTAGCAATAGTAGCGAAGCTTTTCACAAAACGTCAGTAATGTGGGCATAATCCCAGGAAACTCCGAACTTCGTGTTTACTCTTCAGCACTGGCCAGTCTCTTACGGTGTCTACTTTATTAGGATCGCTAACACCCGCTGCCGAAATCAGATGGCCCAGATACTGTACTTCCTTCTGGAATAGAGAACACTTCTTCGGGCTCAGCTTCAGTTGGGCACCATGAATTCTAGATAGAACCTCCTTAAGGTTTTCCAAATGGTCTTTGAAAGCCTTCCCGATCACTATGACATCGTCTAAATAAACAAGGCAAGTTTTCCATGTCAGGCCTCGGATAGGTCCATCAATCTTTCAAATGTTGCCGGTGCATTACAGAGTCCAATTGGCATGACGTTAAATTGGAATAAGCCACTTGGGGTCGAGAAAGCTGTCTTTTCCTTGTCTTCTTGATGAAGACCCACTTGCTAATATCCACTCTTCAGGTCCAATGTGGAAAACCACTGTGCTCCGGACAACGTGTCGAGTGTATCGTCAACGCGAGGTAATGGATAGCAGTCTTTCTTTGTAACGTCATTTAACCTCCGGTAGTCTACGCAGAAACACAATCCACCATCCTTCTTCGCTACCAGCACTACAGGAGAAGAGCAAGCACTTGACGAAGGTTCGATTACTCCCTCTGTCAACATGTCCTGTACTAACCGAGACATTTCCTCTTGCTTAGATAATGGAGACATTCGAGGAGGTTGGCATATCGGTGTTGTGTCCCCGGTATTGATGCGATGTTGCACAAGAGAGGTTCTTCCCAGTGACTGTCCCCGAACTGCAAAACAATCTTTAAATTGATGTAAAAACTGTCTGAGTTCTTTTACCTCACCACTTGAGAGGTCGTTAGAAGATCTGTTCAATAATTCCTGCAGTTCCTCTGGTAATTTGGAAGTATCCGAAGCATTGGATCTTCGTTGCGTCATTCCGGCTACCCAAGCCACAGGAGTCAATTTGCCTAGGAGCGTATTGCTTTGTAAAGTGACAGCTTCGTCCAAAATATTCGCCACTCTAATAGGTACATTTCCGGTTTCGTCAGGTTTTACTAAGCTTCTGGCTTAGTATTATTAGTATGCCCGGTGTGCGGACAACCTGGGGTTCAAATATAGAGCACTGGTTGCCCCTAGAGAACACTTCTTCGGGCTCAGCTTAACATTTTAGACCGTATACCTCAGTTGGGAATGTGCTGCTGTGGGTGCAAACTCCGCACAGGCACAAAGTTTGTCGGATGGCTCATGGTGGTAAGCGCTTCACTGTAACACACTTAACAATGTTTATGTTTTCTTAACGTAACAGTAGATTTTGTTGTTTACGTTTGTTTGTACATAACTCTGAAGGTAACAACACTGGATCTACAGGTGTGAATCGACTTTATTTACAGTCACGAAAAAGGACCAATCGTACTAGGAGCGCTATAACGGCGTCGATGCACAGAAAACTGTTCCTGCTGTCGATAGGTGTATGTGGTCTGATGTACGTATGTGGGCTTTAATGCGATGCAACTGGACTTCAATATAATTGTCTCCTATCAGTATGTTAGATCGTCCGATCTGTAAGGCGGAGTATCATAACGTTTAAAACAGCTGTATTACAGAGCTTTGGATTTTATTTTATATGACCTCAAAACAAGATTTGAAGGAACCAATTCACTAACTGAACTTTTCAGTCCAATTCTTAAATTCAGCTCGTTGGAAGAAAGTGATTTGAAATGTAAGGCTACAAAACTAGTCAACACTTACAAAAACGATTTATCAGTGAACTTTTGTGATGAGATTTTACATCTAAAACATATTTCAAACACAGTGTTTCAGGTTCTGCCAAATTCTCAAAATAACCCGTTACAATTACTTAACTCAATCTATGAAAAACAATTGGAACCAGTTTTTATGAATGTTTGTATTGCCCTCAGAATTTTTTGTACCGTTCCAGTAACAGTTGCATCAGCAGAAAGAGCATTCAGTAAGCTTGGAAACGTATTGAAGACATGGCAACGCTCATCAATGAGCCAAGAACGACTTAACTCGCTGGCTGTATTGACCATTGAACACCGTCTTGCTTCAAGCGTTGACTTCAGAAATGTAACTGATACATTCTCCATGATGAAAGCAAGAAAAAATTTAAACCTGGTAGTCGTGGGATTACCGGTAGACATGGAATCATGGGCAGACTTGTGCTTTGGGAAGGAATGAAGGGTTGGTTAAATAAACAGCTCTCATCGTCTTAATGTTCTCATTGTCTGTTTTCTTGCTAGCTAGCCGTACACTCGATCTGAGTCGCTTTGGGGGCACGCCGGATGACCCAGGTATCGGAGATTCGGGCCGTTTGGGCGCTGACGGGGTTTTGTCAATCTTCAAATGGTTGCCATTTTCTAAGTTCTCGGCCGATTTCTTTGATTTTAGTCTCAAACGATAGGATTGAGTAGACACTCTGCATAGAATTTGCTGGTTTTCGGTTTGAAATTTTTGGTTCGAGTTTTATCGCGATTTTTAAGTCGAGGCATTTCAAATTTTTTAATTCAAATGTTGTTATTAATTTCTGTGAGTGCTTCTGGTACTCGGAATTGGTATTATTGGAGAGATTTAGTTCTGAGGATCACAACGCACTTTGTATTTTCGCGATCGGACTTGTAGTTCCCGAGATATTTAAGGCTTAGTGGAGCAATTTAGAAATTTTCGGCGCAAAAACACCCTCACGCAGATAAAGCCTAGAGGCGACTGAAGTCAGTTGTCAAAATTCTCAGTACTATTGGTGGAAGGGGACCGAGTGACTCGATCACCTGACACCTGGTTTGCTAGGATTGGTTGAGCGGTTCGTGAGATAGTGGTATGCCGAAAGTACATTTGAAACATAACGGTCGATTTTCGCGAAACGTGCGAGTAAGACATTACATACCTATGGATTCCATGTCAAAATGTAAAATAATTGATCCATGTTTGTTTTTCAAGATGGTCACTTATACTATTTTTATTAAGTATTGTTAAAGTTAGAATTATATTTTAATCAGTTGCTTTGATTTTTAGTTTCAATAATTGTAGAATTGTACATATACAAATAACATATTGATTTTCCGGATACTACAACTGTATGTTACTAGTTACTATGTTTATTAACCAAATGTTTATTCAATACTTTTTTACCTAAATTACTTGATTATTATGTGATATATCGTATATGTCACTCTTATAAATCTATATGGAGTATGTTTTAAAATTAAACTGTGGCAAATGCTTCAAAATTCAAAATGTCTCTGTTCAAACATAAACAGTGGAAAGGGACAAGGATTCCCGAAAAGATTATTTTTTATTATGTGAGGTGGGGGAGGGGCCCGTCATAACTTCATCGACCTTGTAATTTCATCGTATTTTCCTATTAATTCCAAGGTTCCGAGAAAGTTTCCATTATTTACATCACCAATCGATATATTATTCCCTTGGAAAGGCAACCCCCTTGATGCTAAAAACAGTGTTACGCCCATTTGTAATATTGCTTTCCATTTTTCTGCTTCATTTTAAATTTGTTTTTGAAGACCACTATCAATACCTTTGCAATTAATTGATTGTTGGAGGGATTTCCATTGACAATAGCACTTTCGATGTTCACCGCTGTTTTCATGTTCGGGAAGTTTGTTGTACAACATTTTCCACGAGAATTGAGCCGGAGAAAACCCTCTGTTTGCCAGTTTACTTCGTTTTGGGGTAGTAGCAAACAGAGTACATGCAAGGCAATGAAGCGTCTGTTTTGAAGAGCTCCAGATTAACCAATCTCTGGGGTTCTGCTCTCGATTGTTTGCAGATTTAGAATTGAGAAGATAATTAGGGAACAGTTTTTCTGATTTGTCCCTCGGGAATGTCTTAGCCTGCTTAAATAATTCGTCAACTTTGATATTATTCTGAGAGACAATATTCTGCCGGTTAATGTCATTAATTATTTCTGGCCATGTACCTGTATCGGTAAAATCTAAGACTTTGTTATCATTGTTACAAATCTCACCAGTCCCGTTGTCACTTTGACAATTATTATTCTTATTTACAGAGTCTAAAATGTTTCCTACCTGGAGCATAGGGGAAGTATTGCCTGTATCGTCGTTAGTTTCGGTCGGTTCACGTATCAGAATCATTTGTCTTACAGGGAGGTAAACTTTCACTTTCAATATTTCCATCTTCAACAGAGAAAGGATGGTCATCACTGTCGTCACTCTTTTTAAAAAACTTTGTAATACTCTGCCGTCCTACAGCACCTGTTGCTTCTTTCATTGCTTTCAACTTTCGTTTTTGAGCTCCAGATTTATGCTTGAAATTACTCGTAGTAGGAGTAGTAGGCAATTTAGACATAACTAAACTCATTATAAAACACAATAATAATAATAAACTTTCACACTTAGGACTTCAAAATAATACAATTAATAACTGAAATCGAAAAAAACTGTTTAACAAGCTTAACTGCTCGCAAAAACAATCTCGCACAAACTGACAAACAAAGCATCCGATTCCAACATCCGATTCGGGCATGCGCCATGTTGCATTGACCTTGAGCCGTGTCTACACTCTACACCAGGGTTGGGTAGAGAATGATGCCGTGCGTCATACTCGATGACTGTTAGCAGCTAGTGGCGCCTGGTGACGGTTTCTGGCGTTGAAATTGCAGAGTCGATAATTTCAAACGTCGTGGTACTACAACTACCTACTACCTTTTAGTTAAGGGATTTTTACATTTTAATTTGACATGTGAAAAAGTTATTTTCAACATCGTCGCCAGTATTATGAATTTTGTTTTTTAATCACATTTTTTTTGCTCCTTTGCGGGCCCCCCTGACCCACGGGCCCCGTTACCATGGCAACGGCAGCACCGCCTATGTGGAGGCCCTGCTACTCTATCAAAGTTATGTCCATTCCCGAAACTACAAAGAGATCTCTCCTTATGTCCCTCACTCGAACTTTCTTTATAATATCACCTGTCTTCAATATCTGGATAAACAAAATAAGTTTGCTTCTTTGCAACTCTTATTCTTAAGAACTTGATCTGAAAACTGTTAGAATTTTGTAATGATATTACCCACAAAAAGCCTGTCTCTTTTGTTGTTTTTATAACAAACAACAACATGATCACCAATATTAAAACTCTCTTCATCTGTATTGAAACCATGGCTACTATCAGCAGTGTGTGCCACTTCCACATCACTTAATGTAGAATTAACATCTAATATTGGTACTGAAGGAGGGTCACCAACATCTTCTTCAATTAACATGCGAAAATCTTCAGTTGTAACACTTTTACCTTGAGGTACACCTATTTTTTTCCACGACCTCCTTTACTTCCTTGCCCTACAACATTTTTTCTTGTTTCATTCAGACGAGCAACAAAGGCATTAAGCCATGAATTTTCTGTTTCAGGTGTGGATCCATCCGACAATTGCACCTTTTTTAAAACTTTGTCTGGATTGAAAGGCACAATACCACATAACTCAAATCCCGATTATAATTCTGTGATGATGTTGAATTTATTGCTTAAAATGCAGATTTTAACATTTGAGGGAATACAGTTTTTGGCAACGCTCCACGGTTTTGTAGTTCCCATTTTTCCAGAATTAAACGCCAGGCACGTTTGAGAGGGCGAAAATAAGATACGTCCAAAGGCTGGCATATCTGTGTTGAATTCGGTGGTAAGAGGACAAAGCGGATATTATTTTTCATGCATTCCTTGATAACTGATAATGTTATATGACTTGATAAGTTGTCACCAATCATAACTTTTGTTCCCTCTAGCCTTCTGGCATATGGAAGAAGTCTTTGAAACGTTTCTCGACCAAGCCCCTACTATCTAGATAGCTTTTTACAATATTCCTGATGTCCTTGCTTTGTAGTGGAAACCCCCACTTAGCACATGCTAGAAATCCTTGCTCTAGATGAGCTTGTTCATCGAAATTTAACGCAGCTGGTCGACCATAGCTCAACAATTTATCGCCTTCCTGAACCCATCTCCGAAGAGTAATGTAAGGTACAGCATAGGTTTCTGATGCCTTACGTATGAACATTTCCCCTTTCTTGACTTTGTTGACTGCTGCATTTAGGAACCGTTCAGCATAGTTGGGGTTACCTTCACTTCCTAACTTTTTTTTATATTTTCTAGGCATTTTTGGGGTAAAATTCACAACTGCAAGAAAAGAAAACAGACATATAAGTTGTTGATCTTGAACAAAAATATTAACCTTCAATGAACATAACCTAAAATTATCTTGGATTTCGTTGTCCATGACGTGTCCGTTACTTAACTAAATATCACTATAGTATTGACGACTCGGAACACTAAGTTTTTTATAAGTAAAAACGTAAAGTTTTACCTTACAGCCTAAAGGTGAAAGCCGGTTTTGGCAAAACACTTTAGTATACGTCAGTGGACTGATCGTCTTGATATATTAACCGATGGTATTTAATAAAAAATATTAACATCTGGAGAAAAGTAATAAATTCGTTAATTAGTAGTTGTTATGTCAGCACAGAAAAGATTCTTTACTTTGAAAAAATTTAAGAGTAACAATCTTCTTCTTCTTCTACACGTCACGGAGTAGGTACTTTGCCTGTTACGTCTTCACCGGGTAACTCTCCATCTCGCTCTTGGTCTTCCTACATCTCTTATATCGAAAGGGTCTATATCGAAACGCAACCTCCATTCTGTCCAAATGCTGTAACCAGTCCCTGCTTTAAGTCTGGATTTATCATTTATAGAGAATATCCCTAGTTCTTCTCTAATATCCTCAAGAATAACAATAAACCCTTATTAAACCTAACATGGAATCACTGTATCTATTGACATCACACAATTTCTTGATGTGTACGGAGGTTAACAACCAATATTATAGTTATTACCTTTATAAGCACGCTGACCTGGAAGACTCCGTGATTCACTCTGTACACATTCATAATTTTCATAGTTAAAACTGTTTTATTGATGTCAGTCCTTAAAGCTCAAATGGTACGGTCTTGCGTGGATTTGTTTACCGCCGTATTTTTTTGTTTGCTAAATTTCATTGTAGGCATATGCCTATATCAAAAATTTTCACATATCTCTAGATTAATTATTGCATTTAAAAAATAGAAGTGTCTGTCATTCAATTTGCAGTTGTATTTGTGTGCGTTTAAGTGCCAACTTCTTATCATCTCACAGTGTAATGAACATTCACAAATTGAAAACGATACTCTACCGTCAGTTGTACAAAGTTTTTTTAATTCACTACGGAAGGAAAATTATATTTTTCTCACCAAATACAAATAGTTGCCAATAAAAATTACAGATGCACGGTACGTCGCTGAATTGTGTAATTACAACAAACGTTTTAAAATATTTTTTGAATCAATTAAATTAGACTCCATGACAACAGAATAACAAGCCGAACAAAAAGCATGTTGTAGATACGATCATCTAGGCCTTCATATTTGATAATATAATTAGTTTAAAACGCTATACGCCGGCTGTGGATCCTTTAACTTATTTCAAACATGTGTTTAATGTCATCAGAATCTAGTAGGAATAGTTCTAAAGGAGTTCGATTACAAAGATTTGCATGTAGCTATCCCTAAGAGGGCTTTGCGCGTTTCGTTTTGCTCAACGAACTCTGCCCCCCCCCCAAAAAAAAGAATCAGCAAGTACTTTAATTCTATTACACCAATCCCCAGTTCAGTGAATTTCGTTTGGTGCTATTTCAGTTCAATACGGGCATTATTTTATGACCAATCCTTCATTATAACGTGGGGTTAACAGCATTCGATTCAGTGCTGTAGGCCTACAACCTTGTGAACTTGTTATTAATAAAGTCTTTCATTTTAGTGAAATATTTCAAATACGTTTTCCATATGTATCTACGTCTCCCGAAGTGAAAGTGACGACAGTAGGGTAGAAGTAGTTGACCAGTTGTAGTGAAAGCGCAAAAGGGATGAATGAGGTTCTTCACTTCAAAAATGTTTGTGCTTGTATTAAAGAACACAGAACACAGCTCAGATAATGAAAGGAATTCGTGAGTGGTTCGCTTGTTAGAAAATAATGTTCACTATTTTAAAATCATCAAGGCGCGGTGACAGAGCGCAGAGTTCAAACTCAGATTGAATTATTTTTTCAAAAACGTCAGTAGATGGAAAGATAATGTCAGCCCGTTTCATGTTGTATTGTAAGGTAATCGTTTTATTTAAATCACTTAAAAAGCTAAATATACAGGCCAATGATATAAAAACTATTAAAAAACAATAGTACGTATTTCGCGTCTTCTTCAGTGAACCTTTTTGTCTTGTGTCTACAAACTTCATCGTATTTAAGACAGCACAATTACAGTATGTACTAGACCCGGGTCACTCATTTTAAATGTAAAAATAGGATAAAATAATTAAATCACTAAACATATTTTATCGTGTTTAGCTTTTTTCAGAATTTTGTATCCAGCGCTGGAACAGATAGGACGCACCTTCTTCGACGCTTTTCAGCTCTGAAGCTTGGACGCTACACACCACTGATTGCAGTCGCCCGCCTCTCTTGAAGAGGACAACGTTCTTCGCTAGCGGAGAACACCACAGGAGCCAGCTGCTGCCGGTGAACTGGGTAGCTGGTACAAGAGGCAGCTGGCAGAAGACCTTATCAGGACCACCTGACGCCGGCAAATATCTCACCTGCCAGGAAAGAAGAGGACTGCTCAGGGCTCTTGGTGAGTCCCGTATATCAGTGCTTTCTCCCTAACCTGCCCACGGCTGTTAGGTAGCACTACCTCGAGTGATCCTTGCGGGTCCCCACCAGTGGTAAGCACCGCCTGAGACACCACCAGGGTAAAGGGACCAGTGGACACCAGTCTAGGTAAGGACTGGTATCTAACGAAGCTGGTCGTTAGCCCAGCTCCTCCCGTATCGCCGTGAGCAGGGTAGCCGCGTGGGTCACTCGGCTTCGGCCGGACCCAAGATCCCTGGCGTCTGGCAGGGACTGCCTTGCAGTCTCGGCCCGGCGGCCACACTCGGCCAGCATGCCCACTACGGGCGACGGCACGAGTGTCAAGTCGCTCGCTTCTGCCTTGCCCCACGCGGGCGACTCGCCTGATTCGCCTATAGCGATGGAAACGGATGAGCTTCCTCACCCGTTACCTCCCCTCCCGGTGGAAGAGCCGGACGAATACGTGACCGTTGGTCCGAGTAGACGCCCGGCTAAGAAGCCTAGGAGAAACCAGACTTCCGAGTCCGCTTCCTCTCGGACCTCGGCCATGGACATCGGTCCTTCTCAGGGCCAACAGGCCGCGGTGCCGACTACTTCGGGGGGAGCTCCGGCTCCCTCCGCTGTTGGTCGCACGCCGCCCCTGTTCGTCAACGGACTGTCGGCCGACAAATTTGACCTTAAGCTGCTTGGCGGTGACACGGTCAAGGTTGTCGTCCGTCGGCTCGAGGACCACCGCTTGGTCGAGGCCTTCTTGCAGGCTAATAACCTGCAATACCATACCTTCTCTCCCCGTCGCGTTAAGCCCTTGTCTGTAATTCTGCATGGGCTTGACGCGCATACTGATCCACAGGAGATACTCATGGAACTCCGAGACCTCGGTTACCCGGTGCAGGCAATTTTCCGCCTGTTCACTAACTCTGAAAACCGAGTCCCTCTCCCAATCGTCCGTCTCCACCTCGAGAAGGGCGGGGCTGCAGACAAAATCTTCCACCTGACGCACCTGTTTGGCTTCCGCGTCAGGGTGGAATCCAGTCGCCCCCCGGGCAAGCTAGCGCAGTGCCACCGGTGCCAGAGGTTCGGCCACCACACCGACGTCTGCCGCAGTGCTCCGGCCTGCTTACGTTGTTCTCTGGGATATCAACATAGTCCTGCACGGTGGCAGATAAGTCTCAATACCGCTGCATCAATTGTGGCGAAGGCCATGCAGCCAACTATAGCAACTGTCCGGTATATAGGGCGGAGCTCCTCAAGCAAAAGCCGCAGGGGCCCCTCCCAAAACCGAGGAAGCCAGTAACGCAGCCCCCAGCACAGAAAAAGCCTAAAGTTCAGGCTAAGCCGACTCCAAAGGCACCACCGGCACGGCGCGAGTCCTCTCTGGCTCCACCTCCAGCCCCTACCAAGGCACAAAAACAATCCACGTCTCCTTCCGTAGCAGAGACACGCCCTGTAGCCACTATCTCGGTTATGGAGCCGGATAATCAACCCTCCACCTCCGCGGCACCACCAACTCCCGCCTCTGAACCAGAGGTAGCCTCGCCACCACTACCACCTCAACGTTATCTGCGAGCAGGCAAAACTAAACCCAAGAAACAAGGGATAACCACACCGGATGCTTGGACCCGAGCTCCTGCCTGCCCACAGCCCAAGAAAAGTCCTGCTTCCCGGTACAAGTCCGACGAAATGCAGCTGTGTACTTTTCCTACCGAAAATTCAAATTCGACTCCCCTGGTCCTGTAGCTTCCATCAACACGACCCGATCTGCCGTTAAGCTTGGTCGTTCTTATGCGGCCACAGTTTCCAGGCAAACCGCCCAGTCCGTCACTTCCGATGACGGACAGTTCGTCCGCGACTTTCTGTCAGGCTACGACCTCAAGAAAGTCGCATCCACCTTCAGGTCCATCTGTGACCGCCTGGAAACTGCTGACCCAACCGAGAGGTTTATGCTCTTGGTGGAAGCTTGTACTGTCAACCGAGCCCTTAGACGAGACCTCTCGCTTGTAACTTGGAACTCCATCGGTTCCAAGCATTCCGACCTTCTGGAATTCCTGGCTCGGTTCAAACCCGACGTACTTCTCCTCACAGAAACCCACCTGACCCCAACGAACTGGTTTCGATTACCGAATTACGTGGTCTATCGGGATGACCGATTTGGCCAACAAGGAGGCGGTACGGCGATCGCTGTGAGGACCTCTATAAGTCATCATCGTGTCGTTTTACCGCAGCGCACTAACCTAGAGGCCACCGCCATTAAGGTCCATTGGTGGCGTCCTCGTGGTTTCAAGCCCCCTCGCGCTGAACTCCTTGTCGGTGACCTGGACGTCATCTTCGATTCCCACTGAAGGGTAATTTTGGCCGGCGATCTGAATTGCAAGCATCGCGTTTGGAATAGTCGCTTGACTACTCCGAACGGGAAGCGCTTGCTCAGATATGTTGAATCACGCCGGGCGGTGGTGTTTGGTCCAGCGCAACCCACGTTCTTTCCGAAGCTACCAAATGCGGCTCCCAATGTTCTAGATATTGCGGTTACCCAAGGAATTTTCTGTCCGGTCGAGGTATTCTCGCTTACAGAGCTGACATCCGACCACAACCCGATCTTGGTCCACGTCGCTACCCAGCACGCCTATGCACGGGACGAGAAGAAGGTAATCGATTGGGACCGCTACGGCCCGGCTCTGTGCCGTAGACTGCCGCCAGAGGGCCCACTCGATTCCGTCCGCCTCATAGACGAAGCAGTAGCGGGAATCGAAGAGGCAATCATCTCGGCAGTAGACGTGTCTTCACGAATGCGAGCCGGTTTCGCGCCTGACTACCAACGCATCCCTGAGGAAGTCTCTCTTATCGCTCGCGAGAGGATTTACTTCCGGAAACGTTGGCAGAGGACCCGTGATCCGGCCGATAAGGCAGCACACAATCGGCTCACCGGACGACTGCGTGGCAGTCTGAAGGCGTTCCGACGTAGCTGTTGGGAACTCGCTGTGGCCCGCAAAGTCACCCGTACAGAATACCTTCCGCGATGACGGGACGGAGGCGACGACCTAAACTCCCCGCCATCGTTGGGCCGTTCGGACAACTCCTGGGTCGCCCAGAGGAGAAGGCCGAGTACTTGGGTGCGTGTTTCGAGCGACAGTTCGCTCCCAACCCGCCCGTGGACTGGGACTTCGACGAGCAAGTGGAGATGGATGTGGAAGACTTTCTATTTCTTCCGATCACGGCGGAGCCCGAACCCATTTCTTTGGAAGAGGTCTCAGATCGGCTCTCTGAACTTCAGCCAAAAAAAGCTCCAAGCCCGGACGGTGTCATGAACACCGCTCTACGACTTTTCCCGGAAGCTGGAGTTCAATTCTTTACTGACGTGTTCAACGCGTGTCTCAGACAGACCTACTTTCCCAAGAAATGGCGAAAGGCGACGGTCATCGTGATCCCGAAGCAGGGTAAGGATGCTTCCCGCTCCGACAACCTCCGGCCCATGAGCCTACTTTCCGCTACGTCCAAGGTTTTTGAGCGACTCGTGCAGTAGTGTAGACTAATATCTAACATCTAATTAACTTTGACGTGCTGGTCCCCGAACATTTCGGCTTCCGTGTGGAGCATTCAACCACTCATCAACTGATGAGAATGGTGGAATACATCACGGACGCCGGGTGTCGGAGAGAACGGACCGTTGGCTGTTTCTTAGATGTTGAAAAAGCCTTCGACAGCGTATGGCATGATGGCCTATTATTCAAGCTTAGGGAAGTCCAGCTCCCAGACTGCTACCTTCATCTGATTGCTAGCTTTCTGACGGAGAGGACCTTCTGCGTGAGAGTTGGAGATTCAGTTTCTTCCGAGAGACGAATCACAGCCGGCGTCCCTCAAGATAGTGTTCTTGGACCCCTTCTGTTCTCAGTCTACGTCAACGACGTGCCGAGACAGCCTGGAGTCCAGGTGACCCTCTTTGTGGACGACACGGCCGTATTTACGGCCGATCGTCATGTAGAAAGAGCCGTTTTACGACTGCAGCGCCAGATCGACTGGACTGAAAATTAGAGAGTGCAACTCAACGCTACCAAGTGTGTAGCCGTCGAATTCTCAAAGCGACGGAAGCACCCTGTTAGGCAGCTACGTATCGGCAGAACATACTTGCGCTGGTACAACGAGGTCAAGTACCTCGGAGTACACCTTGACCGTCGGTTCACCTGGCGTACTCACGCTCAGACAGTTCATAAGCGAGCATCCGCTCGTCTGAGCTTACTGTTTCTACTCCTGATCAGCTCAGCCATGACCAGGAAATTGGGCAAGATGATCGTCGGCGCGTATTTGCTGCCGGTCATTACTTACGCTTGCCCGGTTTGGGGTTACCTCGCCGCAATGCATAAAAAGAAGTTGCAAAGCGTCCTCGACAGTGTTCTTCGGCTAGCGGCCAAAGTCCCCCGTCGCTTTTCATCACGCCTTCTAAGGAGATGACTTGGTGTCCGCTCCTTAGACGAAACATTCAGGCGGCTTGCACGCAAATTTTATGCACGTGCGGCGAGGTTCCCAGACAATCCTCTTGTGACTGGGCTGGGCAGGTACCGTATACGTCCAGGTGATTTGTAGAAACGCCCTCGGTGTATATTGCGCTACTGTCGGCTAGCACAACAGCCGAGAAACGGCCTGCTACAGAGCACACGCCCTACTTGGGGAGGGCCACGAGGCAGGAGCTCCAGAATATTGCTCGGAACTCAGTTCACGAGCGGTTCGTCTCTGCAATGCACAACCGCACAGCCCAGAGCGTCGTCGTCGTGTTTAGTTCGTCTTTGTAGTCTTTTTCATCTAGTGGGTTCTGTGTTTTGTGTAGGAGTTTATTGACTACTGATCTCTTGTATCCTTTGGACTCTGCTAGATAAAATATCTACCAGAATCCAACGGATACAACAGAACAATAGTAAATAAACTCCTACACAAAGCAATCAACAGACAAAGACAGAAAACAACAAATTCATAACATTAACATACATCAATAACGACACTGAAATAATAGCCCACAAATTCAAAAAATCAGGATACAGAATCGTATACAAAACTACAAACAAAACAGAACACACACTATCAAACACACACACAAACACAAAACAAAAGTCGATCTACCTGGTGTTTACAAAATAAACTGCTCAGTCTTCGTATTGTTTAAATTAGCAGCCATCCTTACTATTTCTTTTATGAATTTTCTAACTGCTATAATTTTTTATTGTTCGACTAAGCTTTTCGTCATTACTGACATCTTCAGGTCTTAAACAAGGTTGTTTAAGACCTGAAGATGTCAGTAATGACGAAAAGCTTAGTCGAACAATAAAAAATTATAGCAGTTAGCAAATTCATAAAAGAAATAAATAAACTGCTCAGATTGCAACAAATTCTACATAGGCCAGACACGACGTAGCTTTAAACAAAGATACATTGAACACACAAAGACACTACTCCACTACCGAATCCACCATTGCAAACCACCTCATTGAAGCAAACCACACATACAAAAACATCGACATTAACATAGATATTCTACACGTACACACAAAAGGCGCAAAAACTAGACACTCTTGAACAATTGGAAATATACAAACACACGAAAACACATAAAAACGACGTCCTAAACGAACAGACACAATTCAAATCACGTGCATTTTCGAACATATCACACCCCACACACACAACATCGATCCTTCAAAAGTCGATACCGTCGCCAAGAACAAGACGGACAGTGCTCCCAGCGGCAGTCTCTGAAGAAGTTTTTTAAAGCGAAAACTGGTTCAGGCTATAAGGTAAAACTTTTACGTTTTTACCCATAAAAAACATTGTGTTCCGAGTCGGTAGTGATTTAATTATATTAAGTTAATTAACGGACACGTCATGGACAACGAAATCCAAGAAATTAAAAATAGGGCCTACGGTCATATTTTCTCAAATTCCGACCCTTACGTGCGTAACACAGAAAAACTTTTTATTGATATATTTTGTCATAGAGTTATATATATTTTCTGTGTATTCTATAATTTCTGTGTATTCTGTGACAATTCTTAACTTGCTCCCTCTACTTAGTCTCGAACCAAACACGAGCTACATTATTAAGTTCGTATTGTATATTTATAAACAAACATTTCACGCCAGCACTTTACGGTAATAGGTTATGAACGATTGTGAATGCTACGCAAATTAACATAAGATTTCAGGTTGTTGAGTAAATAATATACGACTTTCACAACATAATAACCACAAAATGCATGTTTTCTTATGGAAACGTGTTCTCGTTCAGTGCAGTTTCACTTCGTGCGGAAATTTTTGGGAACGAATTAACCGCACGAAACGAGTGGTTGGTATCTACTACTATTTTTTTTTTGTATCGGCCATCTAAGGACCACGTGCCAATTTCAATTCTTCACTCTATGTTCTTTTCTTTTTCTCCAATAGAATGCGCAATTTTTATTCAGTTTGTAGCAGGCAAACCGCGGCGGTACACCCGCTCGTGTAGAATAAGCCTTTCTCGTTTTTAATTGGAGGGAAAATACGCGACTTGTAGGGAATGTCCGGAAGAGATCGTCTGACTTCGGCCGTGAGGCGCGCGAAAGTGGTGGGGTTTGGGGGGATTGGGTCGGTCTATAAACGTTTGTCTTACTCGCTCGTCGCTACTTCTGACAGTTTCTCATCTTCTCGGGAGTGAAGAGAATAAGTTTTTCTTTTTGTTTCGTAGTTTGTTCCTGCACTCTTTATTGAAGGATATTCGGAGGTTCTTCAGCCAGCATTCTGATGCATCAACAACAAGTTTAACTCCAGGTAATTTTGATTGTTCATGACATGTATACAGTTTAACTAACTAAAATAGTAAGCACTGTCATATTGTCACATACTTATTTATTTCACAGATTATTGTATTATAATCCTACTTGGTAAACGCAATATGCACAAGAGTTTGATTTTTGCAATGTAGCACACTTACACTGACTACCACTCAGTCACAGCATTGAAATATAATTTTTGCAACTTTCAGTGAGTTTGAGGTTATGATTTATCATTGAGCAGTAACCGAAAAATCGTGTCAGACAGTGCTGCTACCTCATTAAAAAACGTTTCCCTAATATTGATAGAAATATTACGTAGCCTATATTTTGTTCTAGTCTCCTGGACTGGTTATATATAACAAATCTGTAGATAAGGTAATTTCTTTCTGTACATTGAAAATGTAAGCGAAACCCCTCTGGTTAAACTTTGTACTTATGTAAACTTTGCACTGTAATACCGCATTGCAGTCGCGTGCAGTGACGTCATTTTTTTTCTCCCCGCTATCTGCTGCCAGCTTGATTCAGGCTAGCAGCAGTCAAAATTAGTTAGTTACTTGCAAGACTCCGAGCGGGCATATCGCCTCAGTTCGCCAGCCGCGGCTACCTTATTTTTCATTATTTCTAAATGTTAGCATGATCTTCATGCGCTAAGTACTTGGGCGATCTCGGCCTTTACACACGATTATGTCTTTCAATATTTAACTCTATTTTACTTATCCGGCATTATGCCGCGATGAACTGCACGCGCCAGCAACTATCTTCTGACAAATTCTCAATAAACAATTAACTCTAAAAACATATACAGACCACTTCGTTATTTCATTTCACACCAGCTACCTCAACAACTAGCGTTCTAAGACTAACTTAAGATTTCATCGAGAGCGTCTAAGACGCAAAATTTTGGTCCTACGGGCCGCATTTTGGTCCACCACGGCCGGATCCGAATCATGATTCGGACTAAGATTTCAGATATATTTCATTTAATGGGCCCAAACAACCGTTGGTTCAAGCCCGAATACTTTCGAACTTTAGATTGCTGGCCGTTGCATGCCTTCATGGTTCTCAAAAAAACTTCATACGTGACATTGCAAGATTCTGTAGAGCATCATATCTGAGACAGCAAGACACTACAACTCATCATCATTTGTCATACGGCGACATTCCAGAACTTCAAAATTATACGGAGAGCTACAACTTCAAGCGTCACCCGACCAGCAGAAACAAGAGTTGCGCCAACCTCTAAGGCCTGCCGAACAGGATCAACAAGGAAACAACAGGATCGGAGCCATCTTGAACACGCCGGGATTCACCATCCACGTGACTATGAACTTTCATTTTTTATAATTTTTCATGTATAATTTTTATGTACAGCAAAGTCAGTAATATTTTAACACAGATTTAATAGCATTTAATATAAAATCATTCACAATTTTTACATAAACAGAAATTAGGGTCAAGTGGCCACAAACTTGTATTTTTACCTAGATTTTCATTTACGCAGTTGTACTATAATACATCCAGAAACTTAAGTGAGGTGATAAGACTATATGTATATTGTCACTTTGAATGATTCATATTTTCAATAACTTTCATAACTATTTTTTTTAAAGGGAAAGTACCTATTATAGTAAGTAATAGATTAAGGTGTATACCGATCACTGGCTCCCGCATCATATCAGAATTTAGTAAATGATTCAAATTACAACAATTGTTCACCTGCTCTATATTTAGCTATCGTTTTCGAATCACATTTTGCATTTCAGTCATGGCTGATGTGAAGGCGTTAATTAAAAAACGGGGCACAATTAAGGCTTCTATATCCCGTGTAAATACGTTCGCTGACAATTTCGATCCGGACATAAGCGATCACCATCCCTTAAAAATTAAGCTCCGCCACTTGATGGAATTGTCCGCGAAGTATGATGAAATTCAAACCCAAATTGAGACTGACGATTCCGATTTCACATCAGTCAGTGACAGAGTTCAAACAGAGGATGATCTCTGTACTATTGAGTGCAAACTACACTATTTATTAGAACAAGTAGAGGAGGTGAACAAGAAATCATTGATTCAAGCTGAAGTTATGCCAATTAAAACCTCCCCTATACAGTTTGAGGCAATTAAATTGCCCTGCTTCTCACGCAACATTATTGATTGGCAACATTATTATAATATGTTTGTGGAACTAGTACACGTCAGAACTGACCTGACGGAAATTCAGAAATTACACTATTTACACTCGTCATTAAGGGACGAAGCTTTAAATGTAATAAAATCTCTCCCAATAACCCATGACAATTATGCGGTAGCCACTGATCTATTGAGGGCCAGATATGACAGCAAATTAATTGTCTCAGCCTATCATATAGGGAATGTCCTGGGCATGAAGTCCATTCAACAGGAGTCCATGGTTGGCATTTCCCAATTCATTGACGAGATCACCGCGAATATAAATGCTTTAAATTCATTGAATTTACCGGTAAATACCTTTGAAATCATTTTCGTTCAATATTTAACGCAAAAACTCGATAGCCAAACATGCCGGTTCTGGAAGGAAAGCTTGTCCGACGAGCGATTCGTCATTTTTCAAAATTTCAGTAATTTTATTAAATTTTTTAACAGTAGAAGGCAGTTAATGCAAAACATCGGTGCCGCGACCAGTTCAATAAACAGAATAAAGGTTAGCGATAATACTCCCTATCGCAAAGCTATTAAATCGGTTGATCTTACTAGGTCAACATTCCATTCTCATATCAGCAACAACATCTGTCAGCTGTGTCGGGGTAGACACCGCCTCTCTGAATGCCCACAATTCATGGCTATCTCCCCTTGAACGAAAAAATATTTTAATTAAACATAAACTCTGCTTAAATTGCATACGTCCAGGCCATGATCTCGCGCACTGCCCTTCCAAATTTGCTTGTAGGACATGTGCTAAACGCCACCACACAATGATCCACATGTCAGGCAATAACCCCTCGGGTAGAGGCAACAATCAATTTTTACTGAAACTGCAAACAAACAAATCTATTTTATTATCCACCGCTGTCTGCATGACAACTGACCATGCCGGTAGGAAGCACCCAGTAAGGATTTTATTAGACTCAGGATCGCAAGCTAACTTCTGCACCATGAGTTTCGCACGTCGCATGGGTGTAAAACTAACTAAATCTCAATTACCCATCACCGGTATAAATAATTCCTTATCTCAAGCTGACTTCAGTACTAGGGTAAGGTTGCATTCTCGTTTTAAGAATTTTAGTTTGAACGTACATTGCGCTGTGCTTCCCAGTATCACGAATAATCTTCCTGCGCAATCGTTTGATATCTCATCCCTAAATTTGCCAAAGGGCATATTCCTAGCTGACCCGCAACTGAACCTTTCTTCGCAAATCGACATATTGCTTGGTGCCCAGTATTATTTACAATTAATTGAACCTGTCAAATTCATCCGTATCCCACATTTTCCCATAATACAGGAGACAAAATTGGGATTCATTCTCGCGGGTAACTTGCCCTTTAATGTCGACATGACAAAACCTGTCTCATCATTCATAGCATGCGAAGACACTAATGCCATTTCCTCTCAATTAAAGGACTTCTGGCAATTGGAGGACGTTGCTGCTCGTGCGCCCTCGGTTGAGGACTCGGAATGCGAAAGTCATTTCGTCGCTAATACGTTCCGTAATAATGATGGTAGATTTGTGGTATCCCTACCTCGAAGGGCATACAATTCTCATTTAGGCGATTCCCTTACCGGAGCCATTCGCAGATTCCAATCACTGGAACTCAAGTTCAAGCAGAACCCTGCCCATGAGTCATCATCATGGCCCACCAGTGCCTTCGATGCCCATTCACCCTGCACTCATCCCGATCTTGAGCAGGAACAACGAAAGCAGGTCCAAACCTCATTGATTGTCGCTTCATCTACGTCTAGTTATTCTGAAAACTACTCTTCACTTTCAAAACTCCTTCGTGTATTTTCGTATTGCCGTCGATTCATTCGGAACTCTAGGCTCCCCATAGCTGATAGGGACACTTCCTTTTTAACTTCCCATGAGTTACATGGTACACTTTTGGTTTTATTCGCCAGTCCCAGCAATCGCACTTTAGCATTGAAATTAAGGAACTTGAGTTACAACGCTGTATCCCTAATAATAGTAAAATTCTTTCACTTAACCCCTTTCTGAACAATGCGGGGTTATTACGCGTGGGCGGACGTCTTCAGCACTCCCAGCTTACCTATGACACCAAACACCAAGTCATACTCCACCCGCATTCTCACCTCAGTAAATTAATCATAGAAGGCGAGCATCTTTGTCTACTACATGCTGGGGTACAATTGACTCAGTACTCTCTACGGCAGAAATACTGGATAATTAATGACAAATCTTATATACGTTCAGTAATACACAAATGTATCACTTGTTTTCGATTTCGTGCTAGGGGCGCAAGCCAATTATTAGGACAATTACCCCCTTCCCGAGTTACGCCTGCTAAGCCATTTTCTCAATCTGCAGTCGACTATGCCGGTCCCGTATTTATACGTCATGGCGGGTAGCGTTCAAAATCGACGTCAAAGGCTTATATTGCTCTATTTATATGCATGGTCACTAAAGCCATTCACCTTGAACTAGTCTCAGATCTTACCTCAGACTCCTTCATAGCAGCCTTAAAACGGTTTATAGCGCGTAGAGGTATCCCTGATCAGATATTCTCCGACAATGGTACAAATTTTCGTCGTGCTAGTAGTACACTTCACGAATTATACAGACTTTTTCAATCTGACGGATTTGAACAGACCACCCAGGATTTTACCAGTGCCCAAGGCATCAAATGGTCCTTTATTCCCCCCTTAGCACTTTATTTTGGTGGCCTGTGGGAAAGTGGAGTCAAGAGCGTCAAGTTTCATTTGCGGCGCGTTGTCGGCGGAACCATTCTTACGTTTGAGGAGTATTACACTATCCTAACTCAAATAGAGTCCTGCCTTAACTCACGCCCCTTGTTCGCCATATCAAATGACTCCAGGGACCCCGAACCTTTAACTCCTGCTCACTTCCTGGTTGGTTCTCCGCTCACTGCACTCCCGGAACCTGACTATTCCAAAGTCAATATTGGTCGTCTGGGCAGATGGCACCTACTCCAAAGATTCACCCAGTCTATATGGAACAGGTGGTCGAAGGATTATTTGCACCAGTTGCAACATCGCAACAAATGGCGCATCCAGTCAAAAAATTTGACTCCCGGACAACTCGTCCTTATTCTGGAAGACAATTCCCCCCACTGCAGTGGAAACGCGGGGTAGTCACTAATACTATTCGGGTCAGGATTCAATAGTGCGCGTCGCTGATGTTCGCACCGCAAACGGTATCCTACGTCGACCCATTCATAAATTATGTTCACTTCCAGTGGCCTCAGACTAATCGCATGAGCGTTCATGCGACACGTATCAGTGATGTGAACTTTATAGCAGTATCGTGCTTCATGCCCGGGACATTACCCGGGCGATCACATGCTTTACATTGTTATTATTATTATATTATTATTATGTCTATTGTACTACTGTGTATCACTATCATGTTTTGGGGAATTTTTGAATATTTTGGGGATTATTATTCTAATATTATGCATATGAATTATATGTTTTTTACTATTGTATTATTCTATGCAGAATGATCACTGTTGCACCACTATATAAAAATTATCCCGATTATCGCTTTCAAGCTTCACAGCTCATCGTCAGATCGGAACAGACAGAAATTATGTGAAAACAAACCCTTCACCCCTCTCACCCCACCCTGCTCACACACAACAAGCTAAAATATAAATGACCCTTCCCCACCCCCTAAACCCTGTCCCACCATCTGTACAGTTACATATTTTTCTAGCAAATTCCTTGTGTTTCAGTGTCTGTGTGTGTGTGTGTGTGTGTGTGTGTGTGTGTGTGTGTGTGTGTGTGTGTGTGTGTGTGTGTGTGTGTGTGTGTGCATCCTTTTAAACTTACCCTCTTCCTCTCCACACACGTGGGTCAGTCACACACCCTTATTTTAAAACATCCAATTACTACTATGCAATATAATTCTTAATCTTATCTATCTGTCTTATTATCTTACGTCTTAATTATGTTATAAAATATTTCTTCATTATCAAATTTAATTTTAATATTAATTAAATTGTCTAACCCTTTTTCTCTTTCTTTCAATATTTCTAACTCCTCTCTAAGCTTCCTTTCAACTGTATTATTTACTACTTTTACAATTTCGTATTCTTCCAAAGGATTAACAAACTTATGGTTGTCTTCTATGAAATGTCTTGCATATAACGAATTGGTTGTTCTATTACCTTCTCCACGTTTGTGGTCAGACAACCTGCATACGAATGTTCGTCCTGTCTCACCTAGGTACACTTTGTTGCAGTCTTTACATTTTAATTTATAAATTCCGCTTTTCTGTAATACTGGAATTTTTTCTATATTCTTATTCCTTATCTTATCAAATACCGTTCCACATTTTTTAATAGCTATATCTACTCCGTATTTATTAAAACATTTTATAATTGTTCTAGTATGTGAACCTATGTATGTCAATTACCCTGCATAATTCTTTTGTTCTAGTTCTATTTTAGCTTTTTGTATGTTGACCCTTTTCATAACTTTATCCACTATGTTGGTGTTATAATTATTATTCCTTACAATTCCCTTTATCGTTTTTAACTCCCTATCTTTTGATTCGGTCTCTTTTAAACACTTCTGAGCTCCGTAACAAAATGAATTGATTGCCGCCATTTTATATCTATAAGGGTGGTAAGATTCTCTTGGTATAATTATATCAGAATACGACTCTTTCCTAAATATCCCAAACTGTAGTTTCTCATTATCTTTAATTTCTATGTTTAAATCTAAGTAATTTTTTTTCTTACCTCCTATTTCTTCTTTAAATTGTAAGTTTTTATCCTTATTATTTACCACATTTATAAACTCATGCACTTCTTCTATGCTTCCTTCCCAAATTACTAATATATCATCAACGTATCTAGACCATAATTTTATATTGTCTTTATACTTAGTGGAACTTATTAATTGCTTTTCAAAATCATTCATGTATATTTCAGCAAGAATAGGGGATAATGAAGACCCCATAGGTAAACCTTTTTTCTGTATATAAAACTTGTTATTAAACCTAAACTAGTTCTGATTTACACATTCGTTATATGCAAGACATTTCATAGAAGACAACCATAAGTTTGTTAATCCTTTGGAAGAATACGAAATTGTAAAAGTAGTAAATAATACAGTTGAAAGGAAGCTTAGAGAGGAATTAGAAATATTGAAAGAAAGAGAAAAAGGGTTAGACAATTTAATTAATATTAAAATTAAATTTGATAATGAAGAAATATTTTATAACATAATTAAGAAGTAAATGATAGAGGACAGATAGATAAGATTAAGAATTATATTGCATAGTACTAATTGGATGTTTTAAAATAAGGGTGTGTGACTGACCCACGTGTGTGGAGAGGAAGAGGGTAAGTTTAAAAGGATGCACACACACACACACACACACACACACACACACACACACACACACACACACACACACACACACACACACACACACACACACACACACACACACACACACACACACACACACACACACACACACACACTGAAACACAAGGAATTTGCTAGAAAAATATGTAACTGTACAGATGGTGGGACAGGGTTTAGGGGGTGGGGAAGGGTCATTTATATTTTAGCTTGTTGTGTGTGAGCAGGGTGGGGTGAGAGGGGTGAAGGGTTTGTTTTCACATAATTTCTGTCTGTTCCGATCGGACGATGAGCTGTGAAGCTTGAAAGCGCTAATCGGGTAGCAACAGTGATCATTCTGCTTGTGATTTCAACCACTAACACAAATTTCTTCATTAAACGTCTATTATTCTATGGTTATACATTTTTTGAATTTTTTGGGGATTATTATTCTAATATTATGCATATGAATTATATGTCTCTTATTGTATTATTCTATGGTTATACATTTTTTAAATTTTTTGGGGATTATTATTCTAATGTTATGCATATGAATTATATGTCTCTTACTATTGTATTATTCTATGGTTATACATTTTTTGAATTTTTGGGGGATTATTATTCTAATATTATGCATATGAATTATATGTCTCTTACTATTGTATTATTCTATGGTTATATATTATTGAATTTTTTGGGATCATTATCCTATTATTATGTACTGCCAACTATTATGTCTACCTGATTATTGTATTACCATTTATCATTATCATGTTATTATGTGTTATGGAATTGTATTATCATTATTCTATTACTATGTAACGTAAATCATTATGTATCATGTATCATTACATGAATTTGGTATGTCAATCCTATTGTTATGTATTATTGAATTTTGGTGTCATGTAATGTCAATTATTATGTACTATTCACACAATGGCTTAAGTTGCAAATTCGGCCGATTTTGTGCGGGCAGTATGGTTAAACTTTGTACTTATGTAAACTTTGCACTGTAATACCGCATTGCAGTCGCGTGCAGTGACGTCATTTTTTTTTCTCCCCGCTATCTGCAGCCAGCTTGATTCAGGCTAGCAGCAGTCAAAATTAGTTAGTTACTTGCAAGACTCCGAGCGGGCATCTCGCCTCAGTTCGCCAGCCGCGACTACCTTATTTTTCATTATTTCTAAATTTTAGCATGATCTTCATGCGCTAAGTACTTGGGCGATCTCGGCCTTTACACACGATTATGTCTTTCAATATTTAACTCTATTTTACTTATCCGGCATTATGCCGCGCTGAACTGCATGCGCCAGCAACTATCTTCTGACAAATTCTCAATAAACAATTAACTCTAAAAACATATACAGTCCACTTCGTTATTTCATTTCACACCAGCTACCTCAACAACTAGCGTTCTAAGACTAACTTAAGATTTCATCGAGAGCGTCTAAGACGCAACACCCACTTTTACAGTACTTCACAAACAATAGAGACTGAAAGTTTTTAATTCCATTTGAACGAAAACAATCATAACTTTGTAAAAATAAACTTGGCGTAAAATATATAGTTTTTACTCCTCTTTCATTTGTAATTCGTGGTCCACCAACATACGAGCACAATAATTCCATTTTATAATATTACTATAGACCAGCACGTGAACGAAGTCGAGAGCAACGAACGGCTAGTTGTTCTATGATAACACTAAAATCTGTCAAATCCAAGTCAAACATTGTTAAACTATTAAATGTGTAATGAACGTTTTAAGTTTTGGAGTTTTTTTCTAGATCGTGATGAAGGCAAAAGAAGAGAAGGATTGAGTTCGACCACGTCGATAAACAAGAAGCCAAGGCTCAAGGAAGACGAATCTTCATCAGCTTTGCTGCAACCCAACGCTTCAACAGTGTTTATTCTGATATTGGCCTATACATTGGAAAACAGGTACGAACAACATTTGTGAACGAGAATTCAGTAAAGTTGACGTAGTTGAGAAAAGTTAATCAATTCAATATGTATACGTTTTTAAATATCTGAAGAAGGATACAAGTTTTCATCCTTACTTTTTTCATCCCCTTTCGTCCCCCAATTATTTTTATTGAGAAGTCCAGTATACCTAATTGTTTCTTAAAATTTGATTGTTTTCTCGTCACTATTGTAAGATAAAAAGATTTTTCTTTTTACAGTACCCACTTAACTTTTCTGTTATGTTCCAGATTGATGACAACATTAGGAAGAAGCTTCTTCTGAGCCCTTGGAAACCTGACTTCAGCTTTATTTTTCCGTCATCTGGTCCAAGGAACTTGAAGTTTGTTCTAAGATGGCTTGGTGAGTGGGACTGGCTTGGGTATTCACCATCACAAGACGGAGCATTTTGTAAGTTTTGTTTTTTGTTCTGCACTACAGTCGGGAAGCAAAGTTCGTATCCTGGAAAATTAGTTAAGTATCCATTCAAAAAATGGAAAGATGCCAGAGAAGTTTTCCGAGAACATGAAGAGGCAAAATACCATACTGATTCTCTTCAAAAGGCAGGTATGTTTATGGCCACACACTCGGAAGGGGTTCCAAGCATTGACAAGGCTTTAGATAGAGGACATGTGGTTCAAGTCAAGAAAAACAGAGAACTATTGAAGCCGATTATATCTACAGCAATTTTCCTTGCCAGAAGAGGTTTAGCGTTCCGTGGACATAGGGACTATGGAACTCTTTCAATGAACGAACCTGCTCAGAGGGAAACTTTAGGTCTTTATTAAGTTTCCGGATTGAATCTGGCGATCCTGTTTTGAAGGAACACTTGGATAAAGCAGGGGCAAATACAACTTACATAAGTTGACAAATTCAGAACGAGATCATCTCGTCACTTAACAACATTATCTTGAAAAAACTCGTTGAGAAAGTGAAAGATTCTCAGTGGTTTTCAGTTCTTGTCGATGAAACGACAGATGTGGGTACTGTTGCCCAACTGACTTTCTGTGTCAGATTTGTTGAAAATGGAAAAGTCCATGAAGAATTCTTGCAGTTCATTCCTATCACTGATATGACTGGTGTAATATAACTGGGTTTATCACAAATAATATTTATGTTGATAATAAAAAAAATTTTATAGGGTTTTTATTTTATTAATTTAATTATTTTTTAATTAACTAATTAGTTAATTATTTATTATTCTTACTTATATTTTTAATTACTTAAACTGTGAATTAGTTATTGTGTATGTCTTTACGACGAAATATTTGTTTCACTGTGTTAATCTTATTATGTCAACTGGATCGAAGTATACTGTCTTCTATCTCAGCTCCTCTTCTTCTTCTTCTTCTTCTTCTTCTTCTTCTTCTTCTTCTTCTTCTTCTTCTTCTTCTTCTTCTTCTTCTTCTTCTTCTTCTTCTTCTTCTTCTTCTTCTTGATTTTTTCGTAATCCTTCTAAATTATGTTAGGAAGAAAGAAAAAACTAATTTTTATAATTCAAATAATAATAGACACGAGTATTTAAAACAATTCTGATATTTATTTTGAAAATTGTGCACCAATCTTGTGCGCATCGACAAATGGTTGCGGCTACGACTCGACTCAGGTCGATTGTGTCACTAGATTAATATATGAAATTACATAAATTAATTAATTGAGTTCTTTGAACTGTCGAAATGGTCAGAGAAGGGCAAGTCACAAGATACAGTACTTACAATTAATTCAAACTTAAATACTATTCCATAAAAGTAACATATATTCAGAAAATAATGTCATTGAATAAATAAAATTTCGAACCAATCAGTCGTATATGACGTCACGTCGTCACTGATTCCGGGAGGCTGTGTACAGCTCGTTATGCAAATAAAAGTATGACTTCCGTCCGCTTCGTATTTCTGCTACCCACGCTGACTCCTATGTTTTGTCTTCTCCCTCAAATATAATGGTGGATCTCGAACTCTGCGGTGATGTGGTCCCTCTGGATACTTAGTTGTAGTGTTCTCTTCTACTCGACGATGTTGTTTTGTGCTGGATTATTCGTGCAGTGCTCCGTGTTCCAAAATCTGTTTGCGTTCGTTGTTCAATTGGAATTGGTGTTGAGTTAAATTTTTCAATATGGCGGTTGGTTCCTTGTGCTCTTGTGTTGGATCGTATTATCACTGTTATTCGTTTTCGTTTCGGTTGTTAGTTAAGTTATTAGGTGTTAACTTTTAGTTGATAACCTCTTTAATGTTTTGTTATGTTGCACTTCATTTTTTTTTCAAACCATTTATAATTTTTGGATCTTCTGTCGGTACTTTCTGATCCGTATATGTTCACGTTTAACAATTAACTGATGACTCAAATCGTCGTCTTATGTGGTAATTTCCGAAATATCTTATTCTCCTTCCCATTGTCTGGAATCAGCTGTCGCCTTGGCTCAGATTTGATATTATAAAAAATATATGATATTTTGTCTTATTTATGGCTATAACTTATTTATTTGTTAATTTTATGAGAATTTAACTATCTATCAATATTCTTGTTCTAATTTTACATAATTCAATATATAACTTGACCTATTTTAAGTTCAATTAACCTTAACTTTTACATTTTTTGATATTTCTTATAGGCCTTATTATTTTTCATATAATTAGTAATTAAATGGTTTACAATTCATGTTGAGTTAATATTTTCCTTAAATAATTTTACTACCTTCATTATTATTCTTTGTTGTTAACAATTTGTTGTTATAACACTCTAATGCTGATTAATTCACATTTTAATTGTACTGAGTCCCTTGTTAGGCCTTATATTACATATTTTCAATAAAGTTAATTTTATCTTCTGGTCATTGCATTTACTATTATTTATTTCTGTGATTACTATATTTAAATATCTATATTTTACATTGACTAATTTCTGCTAATTATATACAGTTTTACTGAGTTTATCCCTTTTGGATTTGACTCTATGGTAATATTTGATTTTGGTCTAAACTATGGTTTTGCTTTGCTATTTGGTTTTTTAACTATTTTCTTATATTATTATTTATATGGTTTACAATTCAAAAAAAATATTTATATTATCTTCTTGCCTTCCCTGCCTTGACAAAACTTTGAAATTATTGAACATTATTTAAGTATAACATAACATCTTATATCTATCATTTTTTATATATCATTTAATTATAATAAAAACATCTTATACCTATCATTTTTAACTATATTATTTAATTATAACAAAAACATCTTATACCTATCATTTTCTATATATAATTGAGTTATAATAAAAACATCTTATATCTATCATTTCCTTATATATTATCTAATCCTAAACAATCCTTCTGTATTTAACCTATTCCCTTACATCTATGGTAAGTTCATGGTTTTCTTTCTAATTTACTGTTCAACACTCCTTATATATTATTTTTAAACACTCTTATTAATAATAGTATTTTCAGTCATTATCTGTCTTTTATTTTCAGGTTTCTTATTGTAACACCTTTTCTTTTCTACATTAATGGTAGTCTTTTAAATAATTTTATTTCTTTCGTTATTTTTGATTAGGGTATGTCACTTTGTTATTCTCTACGCTCATGGTAGTCTCTAACTCTTATTATGTCTTATTAGGGTATTTCACCTTCTATTCTCTACACTAATGGTAGTCTTTTATTCGTTTCTACACTATGGTAGTCTTTCACTCTTATTATGTTTTATTCTTAAATTATTCTTATATTTATTTTACAATTTAGTTCAATGGTAATGTATCCTGTAACTTGGGTTACGGGGGTTAACGTTTGTCATTGTTTTAACTCTGTTTAATTGGTACATGTTCTTCATAATATCTTGGGAATAGCCTTTCTTTATTCTGTATTCCTTGTATGAAACTTGAAATAGTTTGTTACTTATTTCTTATTCTATGAGTATTTTCTTATTTTTTGTATTTTTAGGTCCTCATGTCATCAATTCAATGAGTTGTACCTGATAATTTTTTCATTTACTGCTCCTTATGAGTAGGTGATTATTTTTGTATTTGGGATCTTCTGATGTCACTAAGTTAACAAATTATACATGATTATCTTGTCATTTACTTTTTCATTTACTGCTCCTTATCCTACTGGGTATACGGATGATGTACTGGGGTTTTATATAGATGGTTTCTTTTATTTGGAATCAAGAGTTTTCTTTGTTATTGAGTTTATTTTTTAACATTTTATTGACTATAAAGATCAGCTTATTTAATTAATTTTTAACCATTTATTTTTCCACTCACTACTGATAGTTTCTTCTTTTTTTTCTTTTTTAATGTTGTATTAAGTTAAGTTTTAAGGTGATAATTCTGTTATGCTACACTGGAAAGGGACTACCTGATGTAATATCCAAAACTATAAATGATCTGAATCTTCAACCAGAGTTCATGGTTGGTCAAGGGTATGATGGCGCAGGGGCGATGAGTGGACATATGAAGGGAGTTTAAGCACTTATACAGGAAAAGTATCCAAAAGCCATATATGTGCAATGCAGCTCACACTGCTTAAATCTCTGCATTTCTGAAGGATGCTCAGTTCATGGTGTGCGAAATTGTATGGGCACAATTGAGAGTGCTTACAATTTTTTCAACACCCCAAAGAGGCAAGCAGTTCTAACAACACAAATTGAAATGATGGAAAATGACAACAGAAGGAAAGAAAAGCTGAAGAGAATGTGCCCCACTCGTTGGATCGAACGCCACGACTCTGTGCAATCTTTTGTAGTTACTACACACTATGCTGTCAGCTTTAGACGAAATCGAAACCTGGACTGACAAGAAAGCTGCCACTGAAGCTCACTTCTTCAAAGTGCGATTGAAAAATGTGACTTTCTGATGAGCCTCTTTGTAATTGAGTACGTATTTTCACTGACTTTACCATTAAGCTTGTACTTGCAGAGAGAAACTCTTGATCTTTCAGATGCCATAAAGTCTGATATAACTGTAAAAAAGAAGTTAGAAGAGGCTCGAAATGAGGCAGGTGACACATTTTCACCTATTTTCAAGAAATCTAGTGACCTGTGTGAAGATTTGGAGGTCCGTGTTTCGAGACCAAGGATGATATGGCGGCAGACAATGAGACACAATGTTCCGGCCGACTCAGTTGAGAATACTTCAGAAGATCACTATTTATCCCTTTCCTCGAAAATACTATCCAGGCTTTTGACCAAAAGTTTGAATCTCACCATAACATACTAACACCTTTCCAGTGTTTGATACAAACCAGCTTAGAAGAAAGTAATTATCAAAATACTTCTAGCATTACCAAACTAGCGGAGTTTTACGAACTTGAAACTTCAGGGGTCTATGGTGAGATTATTCTGTGGCAAGAGATTTTGAAAGAAAAAAAAGCTGAAAAATGCAATAGAGGCTTTGCAGCATTGCAACGCTGACCTCCTGCCCGTAGTAAATTCTTTACTTTCTATTTTGGCAACAATCCCAGTCACTACCTGTACACCTGAAAGGTCATTTTCTTCATTGAAGTTACTGAAGACCTATTTGAAGAACAGGACTTCCGAAGAGCGCCTAAATGGACTAGCTATGGCGTATATACACGAGACAATCTGTGTAACTGAGGATGACGTACTTGACGAACTTTCTCGAAAGTCACAAAGACTCAATATTTCTTTGTAACGATGAATAAACAAATTTAAAATTTACTTTTGGAAAACTTTTCTATTTGTTGCCAACCTACAACCCCGTGTACCTTAATACTACCCTTTCCCTATTTATCACAGTTATAAATTATATACATGCTGTAACGAACTTAAATGAAATGTTCGTTGTGTTCGTTACTTCTTTATTTCCTTAAAGTCTCACTTTGGATTCGTCAATTTGTAACACTCTATTTGTGTTGCGGGCACTTAAATTATATACGCCGCCCGTTGGAAACGTCAATTAGTAACAAATATATATGAATTAACTACCTTCAACCACACTGTTGTTGTTGTAATAATGTTACTGTTAATAATATATGTTGAACGGCGAATGATTTTGTAATCTGCCGCTCACTCCCACTATACGTACCGTTTCGATGACGTCACCCACCGTTGTGGTGTCCGCTGTGCTCTGTGAACTTATTTTTTAAATGGAACAGCAATAATAATGACGCAAATATAACAACAAACATATATCCTTATAGAAATCATTTATTCAATAAAACATGGGTTAACTGTTTCTCGTTTCTTTTACGATAATCACAGTCGTGGCAAAAATTATGTGTCTCCTTTACCAGTTGGTACTGTAGTTGTAATTCTTATTGCATTCAGACCAAAATAAAGCGTTGGTTATTATTTCTATTAAAATAGATCATCTCAGGGCGTATATGGTTCGGGGATTACAATTAAACAAAACGTTATTCTACAAATCAAAGTACAAATTTTACAGTTCAAGGATATTACAAAGTTTAGAGTGTAATGTGCACACATGCAGTTGAATCGTGGCTGCTAGTTATTATAGGTTATGTCCAGTTCATGTGTTTATTAATTATTATTGAAATCAAAGGTTCTTGTGGTGTTTAAAAAAGGTGTCAATCTCAATTCGTTTTATTAGTGAGTGTTCTTAGTGTTGGTGTGATATGGTGTCTGTAGTTTAGTTGCTTAATTTTTAAAAAGTCGTGTATACAAAAGTTGGTCTTGATGCATAATATAATAAAATGTCAAAGTCACCAAATCCTCTTCTTTATATGGTTCTTGGTCGAAGATAGGGAACACGTCTGCTTCGGTCCTCCTCCCTGGTTCTTGATTCTTCTATATCCACAATGCTAGTTGTTCCCCACTTGGTTGTAATAACTCGTATTATGTGCATCTATCGGTATTAATATGTCTGGAACGTGTTTTCACAATTTATAGTTAATTATGTAAGACGTTTTGCAAACGCGTCTGTACGCCATGACCGTTGTTAAAGAAGTCTCTTTTTATTTATCCGAAATTTCTGGTTGCTATGGGTAAACTTGGAATCTGGTTGGTTGATTCGGATATACATTGTCATGTAATTTCATTATTTCAATGTCAGAATTTGTTCAAAACCTTTAAATTAGTATAACTTTTCTATACTGATTGGGAATTTAAAACTATTATCAACCTTATTTTGGTCTTTACATTTGACACACATAGACACTAAACATGCCTACCTTTACTTGAGAAATACAGCTGTTACAATTTTGTTATTTAAATTTTTCATAGATAGCTTAAAACGAATTATTTTGTTTCTAGATTTGTAGTGTATGCTATTAACTCTAAATCGGTTCATCCTTCAATATTTGTTTCATAAAATTCCTAACAGTAATATTTAAAATTTACAAAAGTTGGTTTTACCTGGCTATGTACTGGTGTTATCTTCATCACCATGTTTATAAACATTTTACCTTAATGTCATTTTCAATGACTGATATCTTAGTAAACCTTGTAACATCTCTTTCCTTTCTATGCTTTTAGTATTTATTTTATTTCATTTTTTTTTTTTTTTTTTTTTAAATTTCTATCTCCTTGCTTATTAGTTTCGAAAGAGAGGTCACAAGTTACTTAAAACTAGGCAAGAGCCTAGAGAAGCTAAAATTGGGCTGGGTCCAGTATGATGGGACTTGCAAATGAAACACTGAACTTAAGATAACAACAACAATTTATTATTCTCTGGTAGTACAACACCTGAGCCCCAAAAGGCTAGATAACTAAGTCTTTTCATTATTGAATGTAATTTCCTTAATGTGTGCCTTGCCAAAAGTTGAGCAAGGAATAATAACTATTTACAGCCCCAAGTATTGAATGACTATGAAGATCTGAATGATCAGTGAATATTAGTTCATGGAATGTTACATAATGTCAATAATACAATTGTAAACTGGCACACAATCTCGACCCGCAAATAATCACATATTATAACAAGACATAAATATATAAACATATACACCTGCAGGATTAATATAACAATGTAACAATTATGAAAAACAACACATACATATAATTAACATCAAACACGTTTGCATATAAATAACACATCAAATGTTCACCCTGGTTATCAGCGCATTTAAGCATCTTGTCCAACACCCATAACCCCCTTATTCTGACCAAGTATCTGGCCCCCTTCTGTTTAATTAATAGGTGACTAAACCCCCCCCCCCAAAACTTCAATTAAAATATCCCAGGAGTGGAGCAGACATGCCCCCAAGTTTTAACAAGATAAGTGTTAACTGAATGTTCTCCGTAAGCCACGCGGCCAGCGCACAAATCCCATGCCGATATTTAATTATCAATTTAAATCCCATCAATTACTATAATGAAGAGTAGCATCACAAGGTTAACATGGATGTCCGGTTACCTAACTGCATTTTATATTCCTTTTACTTTCAAAACAGAATATGGAAAAATAGTGGAACTTGACCACCATGAGTATTCATAACTGACATTGATCAATCTTGTGTGGTCTTATGGTTAACTAATTGTTATAGGGAGCAATTACAATTATGGTTACAAAATTTTTGCTATGGTAAAATACAATCTGTGACAATGGTAAATTTAAAGTGTGCAAATTAGCTAAACAGTGAAACAGAATTTGTAAAACGGAATCTAAGTCATAAAGTTATTAAATCAGCTCACAGTGTTCCAAAACTTAACTACCGGCAGGGTCAGGCATCGGACGAGATCTAGCAAGATCTGACATAGACAGACTTGCAGTGGACGTCTCCAACGGGAGTCGACCACGGTTTAAAACCACCCTCAGATTATGAATGAATAATAAAATACGTGTCCACATAGAGCAACATCGTTAACATAACTATCCCAACATGCTTAAAACAGAAATAGAATGAGATACAACTCTATCTACCGAACTCCCCTCGACCCGGGCGGTGCGTGACCCCGGCCGAGTTTTCACTCTCAAAACGAGATATACATGATAGTAATAGAGGAGGCGTAAGCCTTACAAATTGCAATTAAAACATGCCACCCATTGTCCGGAAATAACTGTCAAAACTGGAGCGTTTCATGAAAGTCTCACAGAGTTATTCGGCCACAAGATTTAGTTTAACATGGTTAAATTTCACCTGGTTTGAAGGGTGTATGTTGAGGGCTCTGTAGTGTGTGTCCAGTCCATCCTTCCGGCTGACATAGCTGACGAAGGGTTTTGGAATTACATCGCCTGAGGCAGTTGTTCGGCCATCCTTCCAGAGCGGGGCAGATTCCCGGCTGTTGAAAAACCCGTACGTAACAGAGATAGGGCGCGCGCGAGTCGGGCGGCCAAGGGGCAATTCAGCATGACAAAGTCCAACTGACCGTACCAAAGGACAACTTCTTTCGCGTCGACAAATACGTAAATTCTTTAATTAATCACAATATAGACATCGGAACATCGCCGCGTTTTCCAAAACGCGGCACACCCCCACCCCAAAAGGGCAACCCGGTTGCCTTACCTTCAAACTCGGGAAAGTACCCTGCAGTGTACCCCCCTTCTAAAAAAAACTCCGGTGGACATCGTGGATAAGTTGGCCCGGCGGCACTCTCTCCCATGAGAACAGAGGCTCAGAAGAGAAAACGAAAGAGACGAAAGAAGACGTGTAGAGTGTAAGTGTGCGGTTGCTGCACGCTGACCTGATCAGGGCCAGCCCACAGCAAAGAGGGACAGAGAAGAAAGACAAAAGAAAAGTTCGGGAGCTCCCTGAGTTCCGACCTCCTGAGGCTTGTCCACCCAAGCCGGAACACGATAGCCACCTAAACAGGGGAATCTGCCCCATGGACTTACGGGATGATTCCCTAATACTACCCCCCATTTCACACAAGAGCTTTACTGCGCGGGCCAAGGGGAAAAGGGGAGACGGCAGTCCCCATGATGCGGTGGTCCCCGCTGGGACCTGGCGGAAAACCATGTCAACTGTGACCATGGCACCTTTCCAATATATATGAGTTTTACATGTGTGCTCCAAGGGCATGCGGTCGACGATGTTCGGCACGAGGAGCAAGATCGACCCCGCGCCGGACACCGCCGACCCTCCACCTCCACTCTCTAACTCCTTTTTTTTTTTTTTTTTTTTTCCTAGGTAAAGGTTAGGAAGATCGGAAGGTAGAGGGTCAAGGATCATTGAAAGGTTATGAGCTGGGACTAAAGGTAAGGGGACATGGCTCCCTCCGGACATAAGGACAATTGGAGAAAGCCAAGGCTCGCGCAGGCAGGGGCGCCTCCCTGAAGTAGACGAACCCCACTGGGACTGTGGGAAACATCTACCCGCTACCCTTTAACCTCTGCTTCTTACCTTTCTATGCCGCACTTTAGGTATTCGCTCCTTTCGGACACCACTCTCTAAGAAATTATCTCGTGTTGAGCAGTACTGACTGGTTTCTTCGGGATCAGAATCAAAGCAACTTACCTCACTACTTTCACTCCGCCTTGGATTATGCTCATCGTCTAACTCCTCTACTACAATTTCTTCCTTTTCTACAACTTCCCTTTCTTCATCCACATAATCCGAATCAACTTCCTGACACTGCACCTCCTCAGCCTCTTCCCGTTGCTCCTCTGATCCATCTTCTTCACCACACGCATCGCCAGCTCCTTCACGAACTTCTTGACTAACCTCTTCTCTGATCTCATTTTCATCAACACGTTCATCACTTCCACTACCACCATCTGAACACTGCACATCTACGTCCTCCGCTAGTTGCTCACCTGGTCCACCTGAAACTTCCTCCCGTTCCTCGGAATCCTCAACACTACTTACAGAAGGCGTCTGCACATCTTCACACACTACTTCACTCTCACTCACAAACTCTACAACGCTGCCACCCAATTTCTCCTCAACTTCTACCTCATCTACTTCTACTACACTTGCGGCATGGACATCCCCTTGTCCATCCACAACCTCAGAAACACTTGCAGCCCGGACATCCCTGTGTCCATCTGCAACTTCAGACTCTACAGTCTCCCTAACACCTACAACTATACTCACCTGCGCAGCATCTGCAGACCGCTCTTCTGACTCTTCTGTCGATTCCACTCTTTGACCACTTTCAGCAACCACAACGTCCTCAACATCTTCCACCCTGGAATCCAGCCGTCCAGGTTCATGTGCAATGACTACATTAATTTCGACTGGCGATGGTGATGTTACAGGATCTGGATCCCTCACGAACCGAGATGTAAATACCGGAACAAATTCTGCGGCCTCTGGATTCAACCATGACGTCCTCCTGGAGTCCTGTAATTCAGTATTAACTGACGCGATCTTATCCTCCTGTATTGTTCCCACGGAGTCATACCGCTCTTCTACTTCTGCTTCCTTTTCTTCATCTACTACTCTCTTGGGCACTTGTAATTCCTCTGGAACCTTTAAAGTTTCCTTTTTCTCCGAATAGGGATAACGCCTTGGTACAGGCTCCCTACTTGCCGCTGTCTGTTCCCTAACATAATTTCTTTTTCCCCTGTTAATTTCATGTTTCCTTGTTTTCTGTGCTGTAGCTGTTGTTACCGTCTTCACACTTGCCACCCCCTTGTAGCCTCCATCACTTGCGGAATATTCAGGTTTTCTGACAGTCTCTTGTGTTCTCCTCCAACCACCATGTTTGTCCCTTTTGGCTCTTCCTGAGGACCCGCTGGGGTATTGGACATCGATAGCCTCTTTTCCCCGGGACTCGTCAACCTCCTTGACCGTTCCTGAAAGCACACACAGTCGCTCAAGGTCCGCAAAACAACGTGGACGATCTGCGAATGCCAAACGAGATCTCTCCTGGGGAGTCAGTCCTTGTAGAATTGCTTGGATAACTTCCGTCTCCGGTAACCCCAATCTTAACACCCGGGCCGCTTTCCGTATATCGCGCACGAAGTCTCCTAACGCCTCTCCGTAGGCCTGTGGGCGATAGAATCTTTCCAACTCAAGCTTGGCGCGTCGTCGAATGGGTAGGAAGAAGTTCAACACCTCCCCATGGAAAGCATCAACACTGTCACCCCGACGCAAAGCCTTGGTGACCAGATTAGCCAACGTACTCCGACAATACGGGTATATAAGATACAAGACCTCCCCATCGGACACCCCTGGGAAATCAGCCACCTGCAGGACCAGGTCCAAGAAAACCAACAGCTGGTCCTCATCAAATCCATCCACCACCGGAAATTTCTGGAGAACGCCTGTAAGAGGGTGGGGCAACTCCTGATAGCATACCGCCGCCAGAATTGCACAATGCAAAACAAACAATCATAAAACAAATTCCCACTAAACACCTAACACAAACACAACCTACAAAAACATTTTAACAAGAATCGGAAAAACTCAAGTACTGTCCTTCCTTTGAGTAGACCCCCGGGCTCCTAGCGCTGCGAAAACCTGCCCCGCTCCAGAACTAACTCTCCGTCAGTCGCCAGACTCAAGAAGAAACAACATCAGACACTAACACCAACATACAATCCACACCACCTAACACTAACCACAATATACGACATTTCGACTACAACATTGTCACCATTACAATCGGACGATACCGACTTCCAGTCGGGCCATACCGCATCCCACTAACCGCACGCGCAATTACTTTCAAAAAATAATACGGGAACCCATCCCCACGCGATCTCCGGCAATGTCCAATTTCAAAACAACAACCCAACTACAACACGTGCCCGTGGCGGCCTCAGGTTTACAATTCAAAACATTTAACAATAATTCATAAAAAAAATATATACTTCTACATTTCATGTCAACTATTAACTGCCAATTTATTTGCCAGACTATCTCCAAGTTTGCAAGCCCCATCACACACCAGGACCCCAGGGTTCAAGCCTAGAATGAACCACGCTCTGATCTACCATTTGTAACCTCTCTTTCCTTTCTATGCTTTTAGTATTTATTTTATTTTATTTCATTTTTTTTTTTTTTTTTTTAATTTCTATCTCCTTGCTTATTAGTTTCGAAAGAGAGGTCACAAGTTACTTAAAACTAGGCAAGAGCCTAGAGAAGCTAAAATTGGGCTGGGTCCAGTATGATGGGACTTGCAAATGAAACACTGAACTTAAGATAACAACAACAATTTATTATTCTCTGGTAGTACAACACCTGAGCCCCAAAAGGCTAGATAACTAAGTCTTTTCATTATTAAATGTAATTTCCTTAATGTGTGCCTTGCCAAAAGTTGAGCAAGGAATAATAACTATTTACAGCCCCAAGTATTGAATGACTATGAAGATCTGAATGATCAGTGAATATTAGTTCATGGAATGTTACATAATGTCAATAATACAATTGAAAACTGGCACACAATCTCGACCCGCAAATAATCACATATTATAACAAGACATAAATATATAAACATATACACCTGCAGGATTAATATAACAATGTAACAATTATGAAAAACAACACATACATACAATTAACATCAACCACGTTTGCATATAAATAACACATCAAATGTTCACCCTGGTTATCAGCGCATTTAAGCATCTTGTCCAACACCCATAACCCCCTTATTCTGACCAAGTATCTGGCCCCCTTCTGTTTAATTAATAGGTGACTAAACCCCCCCCCCCCAAAACTTCAATTAAAATATCCCAGGAGTGGAGCAGACATGCCCCCAAATTTTAACAAGGTAAGTGTTAACTGAATGTTCTCCGTAAGCCACGCGGCCAGCGCACAAATCCCATGCCGATATTTAATTATCAATTTAAATCCCATCAATTACTATAATGAAGAGTAGCATCACAAGGTTAACATGGATGTCCGGTTACCTAACTGCATTTTATATTCCTTTTACTTTCAAAACAGAATATGGAAAAATAGTGGAACTTGACCACCATGAGTATTCATAACTGACATTGATCAATCTTGTGTGGTCTTATGGTTAACTAATTGTTATAGGGAGCAATTACAATTATGGTTACAAAATTTTTGCTATGGTAAAATACAATCTGTGACAATGGTAAATTTAAAGTGTGCAAATTAGCTAAACAGTGAAACAGAATTTGTAAAACGGAATCTAAGTCATAAAGTTATTAAATCAGCTCACAGTGTTCCAAAACTTAACTACCGGCAGGGTCAGGCATCGGACGAGATCTAGCAAGATCTGACATAGACAGACTTGCAGTGGACGTCTCCAACGGGAGTCGACCACGGTTTAAAACCACCCTCAGATTATGAATGAATAATAAAATACGTGTCCACATAGAGCAACATCGTTAACATAACTATCCCAACATGCTTAAAACAGAAATAGAATGAGATACAACTCTATCTACCGAACTCCCCTCGACCCGGGCGGTGCGTGACCCCGGCCGAGTTTTCACTCTCAAAACGAGATATACATGATAGTAATAGAGGAGGCGTAAGCCTTACAAATTGCAATTAAAACATGCCACCCATTGTCCGGAAATAACTGTCAAAACTGGAGCGTTTCATGAAAGTCTCACAGAGTTATTCGGCCACAAGATTTAGTTTAACATGGTTAAATTTCACCTGGTTTGAAGGGTGTATGTTGACGGCTCTGTAGTGTGTGTCCAGTCCATCCTTCCGGCTGACATAGCTGACGAAGGGTTTTGGAATTACATCGCCTGAGGCAGTTGTTCGGCCATCCTTCCAGAGCGGGGCAGATTCCCGGCTACCTCGGAAACCCGGAGGTCACGTAGGTTTCTACTTATTCATAGAAGAAGCTGGGAGACGAAAACTGTTCAATCTACTCTGCCAGCCGGGGACTAGAATGTGAGGCGCTGATAGCTGAAGTGGAACTGAATAAACCGGCTGTTGAAAAACCCGTACGTAACAGAGATAGGGCGCGCGCGAGTCGGGCGGCCAAGGGGCAATTCAGCATGACAAAGTCCAACTGACCGTACCAAAGGACAACTTCTTTCGCGTCGACAAATACGTAAATTCTTTAATTAATCACAATATAGACATCGGAACATCGCCGCGTTTTCCAAAACGCGGCACACCCCCACCCCAAAAGGGCAACCCGGTTGCCTTACCTTCAAACTCGGGAAAGTACCCTGCAGTGTACCCCCCTTCTAAAAAAAACTCCGGTGGACATCGTGGGTAAGTTGGCCCGGCGGCACTCGCTCCCAGGAGAACAGAGGCTCAGAAGAGAAAACGAAAGAGACGAAAGAAGACGTGTAGAGTGTAAGTGTGCGGTTGCTGCACGCTGACCTGATCAGGGCCAGCCCACAGCAAAGAGGGACAGAGAAGAAAGACAAAAGAAAAGTTTGGGAGCTCCCTGAGTTCCGACCTCCTGAGGCTTGTCCACCCAAGCCGGAACACGATAGCCACCTAAACAGGGGAATCTGCCCCATGGACTTACGGGATGATTCCCTAATACTACCCCCCATTTCACACAAGAGCTTTACTGCGCGGGCCAAGGGGAAAAGGGGAGACGGCAGTCCCCATGATGCGGTGGTCCCCGCTGGGACCTGGCGGAAAACCATGTCAACTGTGACCATGGCACCTTTCCAATATATATGAGTTTTACATGTGTGCTCCAAGGGCATGCGGTCGACGATGTTCGGCACGAGGAGCAAGATCGACCCCGCGCCGGACACCGCCGACCCTCCACCTCCACTCTCTAACTCCTTTTTTTTTTTTTTTTTTTTTTCCTAGGTAAAGGTTAGGAAGATCGGAAGGTAGAGGGTCAAGGATCATTGAAAGGTTATGAGCTGGGACTAAAGGTAAGGGGACATGGCTCCCTCCGGACATAAGGACAATTGGAGAAAGCCAAGGCTCGCGCAGGCAGGGGCGCCTCCCTGAAGTAGACGAACCCCACTGGGACTGTGGGAAACATCTACCCGCTACCCTTTAACCTCTGCTTCTTACCTTTCTATGCCGCACTTTAGGTATTCGCTCCTTTCGGACACCACTCTCTAAGAAATTATCTCGTGTTGAGCAGTACTGACTGGTTTCTTCGGGATCAGAATCAAAGCAACTTACCTCACTACTTTCACTCCGCCTTGGATTATGCTCATCGTCTAACTCCTCTACTACAATTTCTTCCTTTTCTACAACTTCCCTTTCTTCATCCACATAATCCGAATCAACTTCCTGACACTGCACCTCCTCAGCCTCTTCCCGTTGCTCCTCTGATCCATCTTCTTCACCACACGCATCGCCAGCTCCTTCACGAACTTCTTGACTAACCTCTTCTCTGATCTCATTTTCATCAACACGTTCATCACTTCCACTACCACCATCTGAACACTGCACATCTACGTCCTCCGCTAGTTGCTCACCTGGTCCACCTGAAACTTCCTCCCGTTCCTCGGAATCCTCAACACTACTTACAGAAGGCGTCTGCACATCTTCACACACTACTTCACTCTCACTCACAAACTCTACAACGCTGCCACCCAATTTCTCCTCAACTTCTACCTCATCTACTTCTACTACACTTGCGGCATGGACATCCCCTTGTCCATCCACAACCTCAGAAACACTTGCAGCCCGGACATCCCTGTGTCCATCTGCAACTTCAGACTCTACAGTCTCCCTAACACCTACAACTATACTCACCTGCGCAGCATCTGCAGACCGCTCTTCTGACTCTTCTGTCGATTCCACTCTTTGACCACTTTCAGCAACCACAACGTCCTCAACATCTTCCACCCTGGAATCCAGCCGTCCAGGTTCATGTGCAATGACTACATTAATTTCGACTGGCGATGGTGATGTTACAGGATCTGGATCCCTCACGAACCGAGATGTAAATACCGGAACAAATTCTGCGGCCTCTGGATTCAACCATGACGTCCTCCTGGAGTCCTGTAATTCAGTATTAACTGACGCGATCTTATCCTCCTGTATTGTTCCCACGGAGTCATACCGCTCTTCTACTTCTGCTTCCTTTTCTTCATCTACTACTCTCTTGGGCACTTGTAATTCCTCTGGAACCTTTAAAGTTTCCTTTTTCTCCGAATAGGGATAACGCCTTGGTACAGGCTCCCTACTTGCCGCTGTCTGTTCCCTAACATAATTTTTTTTCCCCTGTTAATTTCATGTTTCCTTGTTTTCTGTGCTGTAGCTGTTGTTACCGTCTTCACACTTGCCACCCCCTTGTAGCCTCCATCACTTGCGGAATATTCAGGTTTTCTGACAGTCTCTTGTGTTCTCCTCCAACCACCATGTTTGTCCCTTTTGGCTCTTCCTGAGGACCCGCTGGGGTATTGGACATCGATAGCCTCTTTTCCCCGGGACTCGTCAACCTCCTTGACCGTTCCTGAAAGCACACACAGTCGCTCAAGGTCCGCAAAACAACGTGGACGATCTGCGAATGCCAAACGAGATCTCTCCTGGGGAGTCAGTCCTTGTAGAATTGCTTGGATAACTTCCGTCTCCGGTAACCCCAATCTTAACACCCGGGCCGCTTTCCGTATATCGCGCACGAAGTCTCCTAACGCCTCTCCGTAGGCCTGTGGGCGATAGAATCTTTCCAACTCAAGCTTGGCGCGTCGTCGAATGGGTAGGAAGAAGTTCAACACCTCCCCATGGAAAGCATCAACACTGTCACCCCGACGCAAAGCCTTGGTGACCAGATTAGCCAACGTACTCCGACAATACGGGTATATAAGATACAAGACCTCCCCATCGGACACCCCTGGGAAATCAGCCACCTGCAGGACCAGGTCCAAGAAAACCAACAGCTGGTCCTCATCAAATCCATCCACCACCGGAAATTTCTGGAGAACGCCTGTAAGAGGGTGGGGCAACTCCTGATAGCATACCGCCGCCAGAATTGCACAATGCAAAACAAACAATCATAAAACAAATTCCCACTAAACACCTAACACAAACACAACGTACAAAAACATTTTAACAAGAATCGGAAAAACTCAAGTACTGTCCTTCCTTTGAGTAGACCCCCGGGCTCCTAGCGCTGCGAAAACATGCCCCGCTCCAGAACTAACTCTCCGTCAGTCGCCAGACTCAAGAAGAAACAACATCAGACACTAACACCAACATACAATCCACACCACCTAACACTAACCACAATATACGACATTTCGACTACAACATTGTCACCATTACAATCGGACGATACCGACTTCCAGTCGGGCCATACCGCATCCCACTAACCGCACGCGCAATTACTTTCAAAAAATAATACGGGAACCCATCCCCACGCGATCTCCGGCAATGTCCAATTTCAAAACAACAACCCAACTACAACACGTGCCCGTGGCGGCCTCAGGTTTACAATTCAAAACATTTAACAATAATTCATAAAAAAAATATATACTTCTACATTTCATGTCAACTATTAACTGCCATTTTATTTGCCAGACTATCTCCAAGTTTGCAAGCCCCATCACACACCAGGACCCCAGGGTTCAAGCCTAGAATGAACCACGCTCTGATCTACCATTTGTAACCTCTCTTTCCTTTCTATGCTTTTAGTATTTATTTTATTTCATTTTTTTTTTTTTTTTTAAATTTCTATCTCCTTGCTTATTAGTTTCGAAAGAGAGGTCACAAGTTACTTAAAACTAGGCAAGAGCCTAGAGAAGCTAAAATTGGGCTGGGTCCAGTATGATGGGACTTGCAAATGAAACACTGAACTTAAGATAACAACAACAATTTATTATTCTCTGGTAGTACAACACCTGAGCCCCAAAAGGCTAGATAACTAAGTCTTTTCATTATTGAATGTAATTTCCTTAATGTGTGCCTTGCCAAAAGTTGAGCAAGGAATAATAACTATTTACAGCCCCAAGTATTGAATGACTATGAAGATCTGAATGATCAGTGAATATTAGTTCATGGAATGTTACATAATGTCAATAATACAATTGTAAACTGGCACACAATCTCGACCCGCAAATAATCACATATTATAACAAGACATAAATATATAAACATATACACCTGCAGGATTAATATAACAATGTAACAATTATGAAAAACAACACATACATACAATTAACATCAACCACGTTTGCATATAAATAACACATCAAATGTTCACCCTGGTTATCAGCGCATTTAAGCATCTTGTCCAACACCCATAACCCCCTTATTCTGACCAAGTATCTGGCCCCCTTCTGTTTAATTAATAGGTGACTAAACCCCCCCCAAAACTTCAATTAAAATATCCCAGGAGTGGAGCAGACATGCCCCCAAGTTTTAAAAAGATAAGTGTTAACTGAATGTTCTCCGTAAGCCACGCGGCCAGCGCACAAATCCCATGCCGATATTTAATTATCAATTTAAATCCCATCAATTACTATAATGAAGAGTAGCATCACAAGGTTAACATGGATGTCCGGTTACCTAACTGCATTTTATATTCCTTTTACTTTCAAAACAGAATATGGAAAAATAGTGGAACTTGACCACCATGAGTATTCATAACTGACATTGATCAATCTTGTGTGGTCTTATGGTTAACTAATTGTTATAGGGAGCAATTACAATTATGGTTACAAAATTTTTGCTATGGTAAAATACAATCTGTGACAATGGTAAATTTAAAGTGTGCAAATTAGCTAAACAGTGAAATAGAATTTGTAAAACGGAATCTAAGTCATAAAGTTATTAAATCAGCTCACAGTGTTCCAAAACTTAACTACCGGCAGGGTCAGGCATCGGACGAGATCTAGCAAGATCTGACATAGACAGACTTGCAGTGGACGTCTCCAACGGGAGTCGACCACGGTTTAAAACCACCCTCAGATTATGAATGAATAATAAAATACGTGTCCACATAGAGCAACATCGTTAACATAACTATCCCAACATGCTTAAAACAGAAATAGAATGAGATACAACTCTATCTACCGAACTCCCCTCGACCCGGGCGGTGCGTGACCCCGGCCGAGTTTTCACTCTCAAAACGAGATATACATGATAGTAATGGAGGAGGCGTAAGCCTTACAAATTGCAATTAAAACATGCCACCCATTGTCCGGAAATAACTGTCAAAACTGGAGCGTTTCATGAAAGTCTCACAGAGTTATTCGGCCACAAGATTTAGTTTAACATGGTTAAATTTCACCTGGTTTGAAGGGTGTATGTTGAGGGCTCTGTAGTGTGTGTCCAGTCCATCCTTCCGGCTGACATAGCTGACGAAGGGTTTTGGAATTACATCGCCTGAGGCAGTTGTTCGGCCATCCTTCCAGAGCGGGGCAGATTCCCGGCTACCTCGGAAACCCGGAGGTCACGTAGGTTTCTACTTATTCATAGAAGAAGCTGGGAGACGAAAACTGTTCAATCTACTCTGCCAGCCGGGGACTAGAATGTGAGGCGCTGATAGCTGAAGTGGAACTGAATAAACCGGCTGTTGAAAAACCCGTACGTAACAGAGATAGGGCGCGCGCGAGTCGGGCGGCCAAGGGGCAATTCAGCATGACAAAGTCCAACTGACCGTACCAAAGGACAACTTCTTTCGCGTCGACAAATACGTAAATTCTTTAATTAATCACAATATAGACATCGGAACATCGCCGCGTTTTCCAAAACGCGGCACACCCCCACCCCAAAAGGGCAACCCGGTTGCCTTACCTTCAAACTCGGGAAAGTACCCTGCAGTGTACCCCCCCTTCTAAAAAAAACTCCGGTGGACATCGTGGGTAAGTTGGCCCGGCGGCACTCGCTCCCAGGAGAACAGAGGCTCAGAAGAGAAAACGAAAGAGACGAAAGAAGACGTGTAGAGTGTAAGTGTGCGGTTGCTGCACGCTGACCTGATCAGGGCCAGCCCACAGCAAAGAGGGACAGAGAAGAAAGACAAAAGAAAAGTTCGGGAGCTCCCTGAGTTCCGACCTCCTGAGGCTTGTCCACCCAAGCCGGAACACGATAGCCACCTAAACAGGGGAATCTGCCCCATGGACTTACGGGATGATTCCCTAATACTACCCCCCATTTCACACAAGAGCTTTACTGCGCGGGCCAAGGGGAAAAGGGGAGACGGCAGTCCCCATGATGCGGTGGTCCCCGCTGGGACCTGGCGGAAAACCATGTCAACTGTGACCATGGCACCTTTCCAATATATATGAGTTTTACATGTGTGCTCCAAGGGCATGCGGTCGACGATGTTCGGCACGAGGAGCAAGATCGACCCCGCGCCGGACACCGCCGACCCTCCACCTCCACTCTCTAACTCCTTTTTTTTTTTTTTTTTTTTTTTTTTCCTAGGTAAAGGTTAGGAAGATCGGAAGGTAGAGGGTCAAGGATCATTGAAAGGTTATGAGCTGGGACTAAAGGTAAGGGGACATGGCTCCCTCCGGACATAAGGACAATTGGAGAAAGCCAAGGCTCGCGCAGGCAGGGGCGCCTCCCTGAAGTAGACGAACCCCACTGGGACTGTGGGAAACATCTACCCGCTACCCTTTAACCTCTGCTTCTTACCTTTCTATGCCGCACTTTAGGTATTCGCTCCTTTCGGACACCACTCTCTAAGAAATTATCTCGTGTTGAGCAGTACTGACTGGTTTCTTCGGGATCAGAATCAAAGCAACTTACCTCACTACTTTCACTCCGCCTTGGATTATGCTCATCGTCTAACTCCTCTACTACAATTTCTTCCTTTTCTACAACTTCCCTTTCTTCATCCACATAATCCGAATCAACTTCCTGACACTGCACCTCCTCAGCCTCTTCCCGTTGCTCCTCTGATCCATCTTCTTCACCACACGCATCGCCAGCTCCTTCACGAACTTCTTGACTAACCTCTTCTCTGATCTCATTTTCATCAACACGTTCATCACTTCCACTACCACCATCTGAACACTGCACATCTACGTCCTCCGCTAGTTGCTCACCTGGTCCACCTGAAACTTCCTCCCGTTCCTCGGAATCCTCAACACTACTTACAGAAGGCGTCTGCACATCTTCACACACTACTTCACTCTCACTCACAAACTCTACAACGCTGCCACCCAATTTCTCCTCAACTTCTACCTCATCTACTTCTACTACACTTGCGGCATGGACATCCCCTTGTCCATCCACAACCTCAGAAACACTTGCAGCCCGGACATCCCTGTGTCCATCTGCAACTTCAGACTCTACAGTCTCCCTAACACCTACAACTATACTCACCTGCGCAGCATCTGCAGACCGCTCTTCTGACTCTTCTGTCGATTCCACTCTTTGACCACTTTCAGCAACCACAACGTCCTCAACATCTTCCACCCTGGAATCCAGCCGTCCAGGTTCATGTGCAATGACTACATTAATTTCGACTGGCGATGGTGATGTTACAGGATCTGGATCCCTCACGAACCGAGATGTAAATACCGGAACAAATTCTGCGGCCTCTGGATTCAACCATGACGTCCTCCTGGAGTCCTGTAATTCAGTATTAACTGACGCGATCTTATCCTCCTGTATTGTTCCCACGGAGTCATACCGCTCTTCTACTTCTGCTTCCTTTTCTTCATCTACTACTCTCTTGGGCACTTGTAATTCCTCTGGAACCTTTAAAGTTTCCTTTTTCTCCGAATAGGGATAACGCCTTGGTACAGGCTCCCTACTTGCCGCTGTCTGTTCCCTAACATAATTTCTTTTTCCCCTGTTAATTTCATGTTTCCTTGTTTTCTGTGCTGTAGCTGTTGTTACCGTCTTCACACTTGCCACCCCCTTGTAGCCTCCATCACTTCCGGAATATTCAGGTTTTCTGACAGTCTCTTGTGTTCTCCTCCAACCACCATGTTTGTCCCTTTTGGCTCTTCCTGAGGACCCGCTGGGGTATTGGACATCGATAGCCTCTTTTCCCCGGGACTCGTCAACCTCCTTGACCGTTCCTGAAAGCACACACAGTCGCTCAAGGTCCGCAAAACAACGTGGACGATCTGCGAATGCCAAACGAGATCTCTCCTGGGGAGTCAGTCCTTGTAGAATTGCTTGGATAACTTCCGTCTCCGGTAACCCCAATCTTAACACCCGGGCCGCTTTCCGTATATCGCGCACGAAGTCTCCTAACGCCTCTCCGTAGGCCTGTGGGCGATAGAATCTTTCCAACTCAACCTTGGCGCGTCGTCGAATGGGTAGGAAGAAGTTCAACACCTCCCCATGGAAAGCATCAACACTGTCACCCCGACGCAAAGCCTTGGTGACCAGATTAGCCAACGTACTCCGACAATACGGGTATATAAGATACAAGACCTCCCCATCGGACACCCCTGGGAAATCAGCCACCTGCAGGACCAGGTCCAAGAAAACCAACAGCTGGTCCTCATCAAATCCATCCACCACCGGAAATTTCTGGAGAACGCCTGTAAGAGGGTGGGGCAACTCCTGATAGCATACCGCCGCCAGAATTGCACAATGCAAAACAAACAATCATAAAACAAATTCCCACTAAACACCTAACACAAACACAACGTACAAAAACATTTTAACAAGAATCGGAAAAACTCAAGTACTGTCCTTCCTTTGAGTAGACCCCCGGGCTCCTAGCGCTGCGAAAACATGCCCCGCTCCAGAACTAACTCTCCGTCAGTCGCCAGACTCAAGAAGAAACAACATCAGACACTAACACCAACATACAATCCACACCACCTAACACTAACCACAATATACGACATTTCGACTACAACATTGTCACCATTACAATCGGACGATACCGACTTCCAGTCGGGCCATACCGCATCCCACTAACCGCACGCGCAATTACTTTCAAAAAATAATACGGGAACCCATCCCCACGCGATCTCCGGCAATGTCCAATTTCAAAACAACAACCCAACTACAACACGTGCCCGTGGCGGCCTCAGGTTTACAATTCAAAACATTTAACAATAATTCATAAAAAAAATATATACTTCTACATTTCATGTCAACTATTAACTGCCATTTTATTTGCCAGACTATCTCCAAGTTTGCAAGCCCCATCACACACCAGGACCCCAGGGTTCAAGCCTAGAATGAACCACGCTCTGATCTACCATTTGTAACCTCTCTTTCCTTTCTATGCTTTTAGTATTTATTTTATTTCATTTTTTTTTTTTTTTTAAATTTCTATCTCCTTGCTTATTAGTTTCGAAAGAGAGGTCACAAGTTACTTAAAACTAGGCAAGAGCCTAGAGAAGCTAAAATTGGGCTGGGTCCAGTATGATGGGACTTGCAAATGAAACACTGAACTTAAGATAACAACAACAATTTATTATTCTCTGGTAGTACAACACCTGAGCCCCAAAAGGCTAGATAACTAAGTCTTTTCATTATTGAATGTAATTTCCTTAATGTGTGCCTTGCCAAAAGTTGAGCAAGGAATAATAACTATTTACAGCCCCAAGTATTGAATGACTATGAAGATCTGAATGATCAGTGAATATTAGTTCATGGAATGTTACATAATGTCAATAATACAATTGTAAACTGGCACACAATCTCGACCCGCAAATAATCACATATTATAACAAGACATAAATATATAAACATATACACCTGCAGGATTAATATAACAATGTAACAATTATGAAAAACAACACATACATACAATTAACATCAACCACGTTTGCATATAAATAACACATCAAATGTTCACCCTGGTTATCAGCGCATTTAAGCATCTTGTCCAACACCCATAACCCCCTTATTCTGACCAAGTATCTGGCCCCCTTCTGTTTAATTAATAGGTGACTAAACCCCCCCCCAAAACTTCAATTAAAATATCACAGGAGTGGAGCAGACATGCCCCCAAGTTTTAACAAGATAAGTGTTAACTGAATGTTCTCCGTAAGCCGCGCGGCCAGCGCACAAATCCCATGCCGATATTTAATTATCAATTTAAATCCCATCAATTACTATAATGAAGAGTAGCATCACAAGGTTAACATGGATGTCCGGTTACCTAACTGCATTTTATATTCCTTTTACTTTCAAAACAGAATATGGAAAAATAGTGGAACTTGACCACCATGAGTATTCATAACTGACATTGATCAATCTTGTGTGGTCTTATGGTTAACTAATTGTTATAGGGAGCAATTACAATTATGGTTACAAAATTTTTGCTATGGTAAAATACAATCTGTGACAATGGTAAATTTAAAGTGTGCAAATTAGCTAAACAGTGAAACAGAATTTGTAAAACGGAATCTAAGTCATAAAGTTATTAAATCAGCTCACAGTGTTCCAAAACTTAACTACCGGCAGGGTCAGGCATCGGACGAGATCTAGCAAGATCTGACATAGACAGACTTGCAGTGGACGTCTCCAACGGGAGTCGACCACGGTTTAAAACCACCCTCAGATTATGAATGAATAATAAAATACGTGTCCACATAGAGCAACATCGTTAACATAACTATCCCAACATGCTTAAAACAGAAATAGAATGAGATACAACTCTATCTACCGAACTCCCCTCGACCCGGGCGGTGCGTGACCCCGGCCGAGTTTTCACTCTCAAAACGAGATATACATGATAGTAATGGAGGAGGCGTAAGCCTTACAAATTGCAATTAAAACATGCCACCCATTGTCCGGAAATAACTGTCAAAACTGGAGCGTTTCATGAAAGTCTCACAGAGTTATTCGGCCACAAGATTTAGTTTAACATGGTTAAATTTCACCTGGTTTGAAGGGTGTATGTTGAGGGCTCTGTAGTGTGTGTCCAGTCCATCCTTCCGGCTGACATAGCTGACGAAGGGTTTTGGAATTACATCGCCTGAGGCAGTTGTTCGGCCATCCTTCCAGAGCGGGGCAGATTCCCGGCTGTTGAAAAACCCGTACGTAACAGAGATAGGGCGCGCGCGAGTCGGGCGGCCAAGGGGCAATTCAGCATGACAAAGTCCAACTGACCGTACCAAAGGACAACTTCTTTCGCGTCGACAAATACGTAAATTCTTTAATTAATCACAATATAGACATCGGAACATCGCCGCGTTTTCCAAAACGCGGCACACCCCCACCCCAAAAGGGCAACCCGGTTGCCTTACCTTCAAACTCGGGAAAGTACCCTGCAGTGTACCCCCCCTTCTAAAAAAAACTCCGGTGGACATCGTGGATAAGTTGGCCCGGCGGCACTCTCTCCCAGGAGAACAGAGGCTCAGAAGAGAAAACGAAAGAGACGAAAGAAGACGTGTAGAGTGTAAGTGTGCGGTTGCTGCACGCTGACCTGATCAGGGCCAGCCCACAGCAAAGAGGGACAGAGAAGAAAGACAAAAGAAAAGTTCGGGAGCTCCCTGAGTTCCGACCTCCTGAGGCTTGTCCACCCAAGCCGGAACACGATAGCCACCTAAACAGGGGAATCTGCCCCATGGACTTACGGGATGATTCCCTAATACTACCCCCCATTTCACACAAGAGCTTTACTGCGCGGGCCAAGGGGAAAAGGGGAGACGGCAGTCCCCATGATGCGGTGGTCCCCGCTGGGACCTGGCGGAAAACCATGTCAACTGTGACCATGGCACCTTTCCAATATATATGAGTTTTACATGTGTGCTCCAAGGGCATGCGGTCGACGATGTTCGGCACGAGGAGCAAGATCGACCCCGCGCCGGACACCGCCGACCCTCCACCTCCACTCTCTAACTCCTTTTTTTTTTTTTTTTTTTTTTCCTAGGTAAAGGTTAGGAAGATCGGAAGGTAGAGGGTCAAGGATCATTGAAAGGTTATGAGCTGGGACTAAAGGTAAGGGGACATGGCTCCCTCCGGACATAAGGACAATTGGAGAAAGCCAAGGCTCGCGCAGGCAGGGGCGCCTCCCTGAAGTAGACGAACCCCACTGGGACTGTGGGAAACATCTACCCGCTACCCTTTAACCTCTGCTTCTTACCTTTCTATGCCGCACTTTAGGTATTCGCTCCTTTCGGACACCACTCTCTAAGAAATTATCTCGTGTTGAGCAGTACTGACTGGTTTCTTCGGGATCAGAATCAAAGCAACTTACCTCACTACTTTCACTCCGCCTTGGATTATGCTCATCGTCTAACTCCTCTACTACAATTTCTTCCTTTTCTACAACTTCCCTTTCTTCATCCACATAATCCGAATCAACTTCCTGACACTGCACCTCCTCAGCCTCTTCCCGTTGCTCCTCTGATCCATCTTCTTCACCACACGCATCGCCAGCTCCTTCACGAACTTCTTGACTAACCTCTTCTCTGATCTCATTTTCATCAACACGTTCATCACTTCCACTACCACCATCTGAACACTGCACATCTACGTCCTCCGCTAGTTGCTCACCTGGTCCACCTGAAACTTCCTCCCGTTCCTCGGAATCCTCAACACTACTTACAGAAGGCGTCTGCACATCTTCACACACTACTTCACTCTCACTCACAAACTCTACAACGCTGCCACCCAATTTCTCCTCAACTTCTACCTCATCTACTTCTACTACACTTGCGGCATGGACATCCCCTTGTCCATCCACAACCTCAGAAACACTTGCAGCCCGGACATCCCTGTGTCCATCTGCAACTTCAGACTCTACAGTCTCCCTAACACCTACAACTATACTCACCTGCGCAGCATCTGCAGACCGCTCTTCTGACTCTTCTGTCGATTCCACTCTTTGACCACTTTCAGCAACCACAACGTCCTCAACATCTTCCACCCTGGAATCCAGCCGTCCAGGTTCATGTGCAATGACTACATTAATTTCGACTGGCGATGGTGATGTTACAGGATCTGGATCCCTCACGAACCGAGATGTAAATACCGGAACAAATTCTGCGGCCTCTGGATTCAACCATGACGTCCTCCTGGAGTCCTGTAATTCAGTATTAACTGACGCGATCTTATCCTCCTGTATTGTTCCCACGGAGTCATACCGCTCTTCTACTTCTGCTTCCTTTTCTTCATCTACTACTCTCTTGGGCACTTGTAATTCCTCTGGAACCTTTAAAGTTTCCTTTTTCTCCGAATAGGGATAACGCCTTGGTACAGGCTCCCTACTTGCCGCTGTCTGTTCCCTAACATAATTTCTTTTTCCCCTGTTAATTTCATGTTTCCTTGTTTTCTGTGCTGTAGCTGTTGTTACCGTCTTCACACTTGCCACCCCCTTGTAGCCTCCATCACTTCCGGAATATTCAGGTTTTCTGACAGTCTCTTGTGTTCTCCTCCAACCACCATGTTTGTCCCTTTTGGCTCTTCCTGAGGACCCGCTGGGGTATTGGACATCGATAGCCTCTTTTCCCCGGGACTCGTCAACCTCCTTGACCGTTCCTGAAAGCACACACAGTCGCTCAAGGTCCGCAAAACAACGTGGACGATCTGCGAATGCCAAACGAGATCTCTCCTGGGGAGTCAGTCCTTGTAGAATTGCTTGGATAACTTCCGTCTCCGGTAACCCCAATCTTAACACCCGGGCCGCTTTCCGTATATCGCGCACGAAGTCTCCTAACGCCTCTCCGTAGGCCTGTGGGCGATAGAATCTTTCCAACTCAACCTTGGCGCGTCGTCGAATGGGTAGGAAGAAGTTCAACACCTCCCCATGGAAAGCATCAACACTGTCACCCCGACGCAAAGCCTTGGTGACCAGATTAGCCAACGTACTCCGACAATACGGGTATATAAGATACAAGACCTCCCCATCGGACACCCCTGGGAAATCAGCCACCTGCAGGACCAGGTCCAAGAAAACCAACAGCTGGTCCTCATCAAATCCATCCACCACCGGAAATTTCTGGAGAACGCCTGTAAGAGGGTGGGGCAACTCCTGATAGCATACCGCCGCCAGAATTGCACAATGCAAAACAAACAATCATAAAACAAATTCCCACTAAACACCTAACACAAACACAACCTACAAAAACATTTTAACAAGAATCGGAAAAACTCAAGTACTGTCCTTCCTTTGAGTAGACCCCCGGGCTCCTAGCGCTGCGAAAACCTGCCCCGCTCCAGAACTAACTCTCCGTCAGTCGCCAGACTCAAGAAGAAACAACATCAGACACTAACACCAACATACAATCCACACCACCTAACACTAACCACAATATACGACATTTCGACTACAACATTGTCACCATTACAATCGGACGATACCGACTTCCAGTCGGGCCATACCGCATCCCACTAACCGCACGCGCAATTACTTTCAAAAAATAATACGGGAACCCATCCCCACGCGATCTCCGGCAATGTCCAATTTCAAAACAACAACCCAACTACAACACGTGCCCGTGGCGGCCTCAGGTTTACAATTCAAAACATTTAACAATAATTCATAAAAAAAATATATACTTCTACATTTCATGTCAACTATTAACTGCCATTTTATTTGCCAGACTATCTCCAAGTTTGCAAGCCCCATCACACACCAGGACCCCAGGGTTCAAGCCTAGAATGAACCACGCTCTGATCTACCATTTGTAACCTCTCTTTCCTTTCTATGCTTTTAGTATTTATTTTATTTTATTTCATTTTTTTTTTTTTTTTTTTAATTTCTATCTCCTTGCTTATTAGTTTCGAAAGAGAGGTCACAAGTTACTTAAAACTAGGCAAGAGCCTAGAGAAGCTAAAATTGGGCTGGGTCCAGTATGATGGGACTTGCAAATGAAACACTGAACTTAAGATAACAACAACAATTTATTATTCTCTGGTAGTACAACACCTGAGCCCCAAAAGGCTAGATAACTAAGTCTTTTCATTATTAAATGTAATTTCCTTAATGTGTGCCTTGCCAAAAGTTGAGCAAGGAATAATAACTATTTACAGCCCCAAGTATTGAATGACTATGAAGATCTGAATGATCAGTGAATATTAGTTCATGGAATGTTACATAATGTCAATAATACAATTGTAAACTGGCACACAATCTCGACCCGCAAATAATCACATATTATAACAAGACATAAATATATAAACATATACACCTGCAGGATTAATATAACAATGTAACAATTATGAAAAACAACACATACATACAATTAACATCAACCACGTTTGCATATAAATAACACATCAAATGTTCACCCTGGTTATCAGCGCATTTAAGCATCTTGTCCAACACCCATAACCCCCTTATTCTGACCAAGTATCTGGCCCCCTTCTGTTTAATTAATAGGTGACTAAACCCCCCCCCAAAACTTCAATTAAAATATCCCAGGAGTGGAGCAGACATGCCCCCAAGTTTTAACAAGATAAGTGTTAACTGAATGTTCTCCGTAAGCCACGCGGCCAGCGCACAAATCCCATGCCGATATTTAATTATCAATTTAAATCCCATCAATTACTATAATGAAGAGTAGCATCACAAGGTTAACATGGATGTCCGGTTACCTAACTGCATTTTATATTCCTTTTACTTTCAAAACAGAATATGGAAAAATAGTGGAACTTGACCACCATGAGTATTCATAACTGACATTGATCAATCTTGTGTGGTCTTATGGTTAACTAATTGTTATAGGGAGCAATTACAATTATGGTTACAAAATTTTTGCTATGGTAAAATACAATCTGTGACAATGGTAAATTTAAAGTGTGCAAATTAGCTAAACAGTGAAACAGAATTTGTAAAACGGAATCTAAGTCATAAAGTTATTAAATCAGCTCACAGTGTTCCAAAACTTAACTACCGGCAGGGTCAGGCATCGGACGAGATCTAGCAAGATCTGACATAGACAGACTTGCAGTGGACGTCTCCAACGGGAGTCGACCACGGTTTAAAACCACCCTCAGATTATGAATGAATAATAAAATACGTGTCCACATAGAGCAACATCGTTAACATAACTATCCCAACATGCTTAAAACAGAAATAGAATGAGATACAACTCTATCTACCGAACTCCCCTCGACCCGGGCGGTGCGTGACCCCGGCCGAGTTTTCACTCTCAAAACGAGATATACATGATAGTAATAGAGGAGGCGTAAGCCTTACAAATTGCAATTAAAACATGCCACCCATTGTCCGGAAATAACTGTCAAAACTGGAGCGTTTCATGAAAGTCTCACAGAGTTATTCGGCCACAAGATTTAGTTTAACATGGTTAAATTTCACCTGGTTTGAAGGGTGTATGTTGACGGCTCTGTAGTGTGTGTCCAGTCCATCCTTCCGGCTGACATAGCTGACGAAGGGTTTTGGAATTACATCGCCTGAGGCAGTTGTTCGGCCATCCTTCCAGAGCGGGGCAGATTCCCGGCTACCTCGGAAACCCGGAGGTCACGTAGGTTTCTACTTATTCATAGAAGAAGCTGGGAGACGAAAACTGTTCAATCTACTCTGCCAGCCGGGGACTAGAATGTGAGGCGCTGATAGCTGAAGTGGAACTGAATAAACCGGCTGTTGAAAAACCCGTACGTAACAGAGATAGAGCGCGCGCGAGTCGGGCGGCCAAGGGGCAATTCAGCATGACAAAGTCCAACTGACCGTACCAAAGGACAACTTCTTTCGCGTCGACAAATACGTAAATTCTTTAATTAATCACAATATAGACATCGGAACATCGCCGCGTTTTCCAAAACGCGGCACACCCCCACCCCAAAAGGGCAACCCGGTTGCCTTACCTTCAAACTCGGGAAAGTACCCTGCAGTGTACCCCCCTTCTAAAAAAAACTCCGGTGGACATCGTGGGTAAGTTGGCCCGGCGGCACTCGCTCCCAGGAGAACAGAGGCTCAGAAGAGAAAACGAAAGAGACGAAAGAAGACGTGTAGAGTGTAAGTGTGCGGTTGCTGCACGCTGACCTGATCAGGGCCAGCCCACAGCAAAGAGGGACAGAGAAGAAAGACAAAAGAAAAGTTTGGGAGCTCCCTGAGTTCCGACCTCCTGAGGCTTGTCCACCCAAGCCGGAACACGATAGCCACCTAAACAGGGGAATCTGCCCCATGGACTTACGGGATGATTCCCTAATACTACCCCCCATTTCACACAAGAGCTTTACTGCGCGGGCCAAGGGGAAAAGGGGAGACGGCAGTCCCCATGATGCGGTGGTCCCCGCTGGGACCTGGCGGAAAACCATGTCAACTGTGACCATGGCACCTTTCCAATATATATGAGTTTTACATGTGTGCTCCAAGGGCATGCGGTCGACGATGTTCGGCACGAGGAGCAAGATCGACCCCGCGCCGGACACCGCCGACCCTCCACCTCCACTCTCTAACTCCTTTTTTTTTTTTTTTTTTTTTTCCTAGGTAAAGGTTAGGAAGATCGGAAGGTAGAGGGTCAAGGATCATTGAAAGGTTATGAGCTGGGACTAAAGGTAAGGGGACATGGCTCCCTCCGGACATAAGGACAATTGGAGAAAGCCAAGGCTCGCGCAGGCAGGGGCGCCTCCCTGAAGTAGACGAACCCCACTGGGACTGTGGGAAACATCTACCCGCTACCCTTTAACCTCTGCTTCTTACCTTTCTATGCCGCACTTTAGGTATTCGCTCCTTTCGGACACCACTCTCTAAGAAATTATCTCGTGTTGAGCAGTACTGACTGGTTTCTTCGGGATCAGAATCAAAGCAACTTACCTCACTACTTTCACTCCGCCTTGGATTATGCTCATCGTCTAACTCCTCTACTACAATTTCTTCCTTTTCTACAACTTCCCTTTCTTCATCCACATAATCCGAATCAACTTCCTGACACTGCACCTCCTCAGCCTCTTCCCGTTGCTCCTCTGATCCATCTTCTTCACCACACGCATCGCCAGCTCCTTCACGAACTTCTTGACTAACCTCTTCTCTGATCTCATTTTCATCAACACGTTCATCACTTCCACTACCACCATCTGAACACTGCACATCTACGTCCTCCGCTAGTTGCTCACCTGGTCCACCTGAAACTTCCTCCCGTTCCTCGGAATCCTCAACACTACTTACAGAAGGCGTCTGCACATCTTCACACACTACTTCACTCTCACTCACAAACTCTACAACGCTGCCACCCAATTTCTCCTCAACTTCTACCTCATCTACTTCTACTACACTTGCGGCATGGACATCCCCTTGTCCATCCACAACCTCAGAAACACTTGCAGCCCGGACATCCCTGTGTCCATCTGCAACTTCAGACTCTACAGTCTCCCTAACACCTACAACTATACTCACCTGCGCAGCATCTGCAGACCGCTCTTCTGACTCTTCTGTCGATTCCACTCTTTGACCACTTTCAGCAACCACAACGTCCTCAACATCTTCCACCCTGGAATCCAGCCGTCCAGGTTCATGTGCAATGACTACATTAATTTCGACTGGCGATGGTGATGTTACAGGATCTGGATCCCTCACGAACCGAGATGTAAATACCGGAACAAATTCTGCGGCCTCTGGATTCAACCATGACGTCCTCCTGGAGTCCTGTAATTCAGTATTAACTGACGCGATCTTATCCTCCTGTATTGTTCCCACGGAGTCATACCGCTCTTCTACTTCTGCTTCCTTTTCTTCATCTACTACTCTCTTGGGCACTTGTAATTCCTCTGGAACCTTTAAAGTTTCCTTTTTCTCCGAATAGGGATAACGCCTTGGTACAGGCTCCCTACTTGCCGCTGTCTGTTCCCTAACATAATTTCTTTTTCCCCTGTTAATTTCATGTTTCCTTGTTTTCTGTGCTGTAGCTGTTGTTACCGTCTTCACACTTGCCACCCCCTTGTAGCCTCCATCACTTCCGGAATATTCAGGTTTTCTGACAGTCTCTTGTGTTCTCCTCCAACCACCATGTTTGTCCCTTTTGGCTCTTCCTGAGGACCCGCTGGGGTATTGGACATCGATAGCCTCTTTTCCCCGGGACTCGTCAACCTCCTTGACCGTTCCTGAAAGCACACACAGTCGCTCAAGGTCCGCAAAACAACGTGGACGATCTGCGAATGCCAAACGAGATCTCTCCTGGGGAGTCAGTCCTTGTAGAATTGCTTGGATAACTTCCGTCTCCGGTAACCCCAATCTTAACACCCGGGCCGCTTTCCGTATATCGCGCACGAAGTCTCCTAACGCCTCTCCGTAGGCCTGTGGGCGATAGAATCTTTCCAACTCAAGCTTGGCGCGTCGTCGAATGGGTAGGAAGAAGTTCAACACCTCCCCATGGAAAGCATCAACACTGTCACCCCGACGCAAAGCCTTGGTGACCAGATTAGCCAACGTACTCCGACAATACGGGTATATAAGATACAAGACCTCCCCATCGGACACCCCTGGGAAATCAGCCACCTGCAGGACCAGGTCCAAGAAAACCAACAGCTGGTCCTCATCAAATCCATCCACCACCGGAAATTTCTGGAGAACGCCTGTAAGAGGGTGGGGCAACTCCTGATAGCATACCGCCGCCAGAATTGCACAATGCAAAACAAACAATCATAAAACAAATTCCCACTAAACACCTAACACAAACACAACGTACAAAAACATTTTAACAAGAATCGGAAAAACTCAAGTACTGTCCTTCCTTTGAGTAGACCCCCGGGCTCCTAGCGCTGCGAAAACATGCCCCGCTCCAGAACTAACTCTCCGTCAGTCGCCAGACTCAAGAAGAAACAACATCAGACACTAACACCAACATACAATCCACACCACCTAACACTAACCACAATATACGACATTTCGACTACAACATTGTCACCATTACAATCGGACGATACCGACTTCCAGTCGGGCCATACCGCATCCCACTAACCGCACGCGCAATTACTTTCAAAAAATAATACGGGAACCCATCCCCACGCGATCTCCGGCAATGTCCAATTTCAAAACAACAACCCAACTACAACACGTGCCCGTGGCGGCCTCAGGTTTACAATTCAAAACATTTAACAATAATTCATAAAAAAAATATATACTTCTACATTTCATGTCAACTATTAACTGCCATTTTATTTGCCAGACTATCTCCAAGTTTGCAAGCCCCATCACACACCAGGACCCCAGGGTTCAAGCCTAGAATGAACCACGCTCTGATCTACCATTTGTAACCTCTCTTTCCTTTCTATGCTTTTAGTATTTATTTTATTTCATTTTTTTTTTTTTTTTTAAATTTCTATCTCCTTGCTTATTAGTTTCGAAAGAGAGGTCACAAGTTACTTAAAACTAGGCAAGAGCCTAGAGAAGCTAAAATTGGGCTGGGTCCAGTATGATGGGACTTGCAAATGAAACACTGAACTTAAGATAACAACAACAATTTATTATTCTCTGGTAGTACAACACCTGAGCCCCAAAAGGCTAGATAACTAAGTCTTTTCATTATTGAATGTAATTTCCTTAATGTGTGCCTTGCCAAAAGTTGAGCAAGGAATAATAACTATTTACAGCCCCAAGTATTGAATGACTATGAAGATCTGAATGATCAGTGAATATTAGTTCATGGAATGTTACATAATGTCAATAATACAATTGTAAACTGGCACACAATCTCGACCCGCAAATAATCACATATTATAACAAGACATAAATATATAAACATATACACCTGCAGGATTAATATAACAATGTAACAATTATGAAAAACAACACATACATACAATTAACATCAACCACGTTTGCATATAAATAACACATCAAATGTTCACCCTGGTTATCAGCGCATTTAAGCATCTTGTCCAACACCCATAACCCCCTTATTCTGACCAAGTATCTGGCCCCCTTCTGTTTAATTAATAGGTGACTAAACCCCCCCCAAAACTTCAATTAAAATATCCCAGGAGTGGAGCAGACATGCCCCCAAGTTTTAAAAAGATAAGTGTTAACTGAATGTTCTCCGTAAGCCACGCGGCCAGCGCACAAATCCCATGCCGATATTTAATTATCAATTTAAATCCCATCAATTACTATAATGAAGAGTAGCATCACAAGGTTAACATGGATGTCCGGTTACCTAACTGCATTTTATATTCCTTTTACTTTCAAAACAGAATATGGAAAAATAGTGGAACTTGACCACCATGAGTATTCATAACTGACATTGATCAATCTTGTGTGGTCTTATGGTTAACTAATTGTTATAGGGAGCAATTACAATTATGGTTACAAAATTTTTGCTATGGTAAAATACAATCTGTGACAATGGTAAATTTAAAGTGTGCAAATTAGCTAAACAGTGAAATAGAATTTGTAAAACGGAATCTAAGTCATAAAGTTATTAAATCAGCTCACAGTGTTCCAAAACTTAACTACCAGCAGGGTCAGGCATCGGACGAGATCTAGCAAGATCTGACATAGACAGACTTGCAGTGGACGTCTCCAACGGGAGTCGACCACGGTTTAAAACCACCCTCAGATTATGAATGAATAATAAAATACGTGTCCACATAGAGCAACATCGTTAACATAACTATCCCAACATGCTTAAAACAGAAATAGAATGAGATACAACTCTATCTACCGAACTCCCCTCGACCCGGGCGGTGCGTGACCCCGGCCGAGTTTTCACTCTCAAAACGAGATATACATGATAGTAATGGAGGAGGCGTAAGCCTTACAAATTGCAATTAAAACATGCCACCCATTGTCCGGAAATAACTGTCAAAACTGGAGCGTTTCATGAAAGTCTCACAGAGTTATTCGGCCACAAGATTTAGTTTAACATGGTTAAATTTCACCTGGTTTGAAGGGTGTATGTTGAGGGCTCTGTAGTGTGTGTCCAGTCCATCCTTCCGGCTGACATAGCTGACGAAGGGTTTTGGAATTACATCGCCTGAGGCAGTTGTTCGGCCATCCTTCCAGAGCGGGGCAGATTCCCGGCTACCTCGGAAACCCGGAGGTCACGTAGGTTTCTACTTATTCATAGAAGAAGCTGGGAGACGAAAACTGTTCAATCTACTCTGCCAGCCGGGGACTAGAATGTGAGGCGCTGATAGCTGAAGTGGAACTGAATAAACCGGCTGTTGAAAAACCCGTACGTAACAGAGATAGGGCGCGCGCGAGTCGGGCGGCCAAGGGGCAATTCAGCATGACAAAGTCCAACTGACCGTACCAAAGGACAACTTCTTTCGCGTCGACAAATACGTAAATTCTTTAATTAATCACAATATAGACATCGGAACATCGCCGCGTTTTCCAAAACGCGGCACACCCCCACCCCAAAAGGGCAACCCGGTTGCCTTACCTTCAAACTCGGGAAAGTACCCTGCAGTGTACCCCCCCTTCTAAAAAAAACTCCGGTGGACATCGTGGGTAAGTTGGCCCGGCGGCACTCGCTCCCAGGAGAACAGAGGCTCAGAAGAGAAAACGAAAGAGACGAAAGAAGACGTGTAGAGTGTAAGTGTGCGGTTGCTGCACGCTGACCTGATCAGGGCCAGCCCACAGCAAAGAGGGACAGAGAAGAAAGACAAAAGAAAAGTTCGGGAGCTCCCTGAGTTCCGACCTCCTGAGGCTTGTCCACCCAAGCCGGAACACGATAGCCACCTAAACAGGGGAATCTGCCCCATGGACTTACGGGATGATTCCCTAATACTACCCCCCATTTCACACAAGAGCTTTACTGCGCGGGCCAAGGGGAAAAGGGGAGACGGCAGTCCCCATGATGCGGTGGTCCCCGCTGGGACCTGGCGGAAAACCATGTCAACTGTGACCATGGCACCTTTCCAATATATATGAGTTTTACATGTGTGCTCCAAGGGCATGCGGTCGACGATGTTCGGCACGAGGAGCAAGATCGACCCCGCGCCGGACACCGCCGACCCTCCACCTCCACTCTCTAACTCCTTTTTTTTTTTTTTTTTTTTTTTTTTCCTAGGTAAAGGTTAGGAAGATCGGAAGGTAGAGGGTCAAGGATCATTGAAAGGTTATGAGCTGGGACTAAAGGTAAGGGGACATGGCTCCCTCCGGACATAAGGACAATTGGAGAAAGCCAAGGCTCGCGCAGGCAGGGGCGCCTCCCTGAAGTAGACGAACCCCACTGGGACTGTGGGAAACATCTACCCGCTACCCTTTAACCTCTGCTTCTTACCTTTCTATGCCGCACTTTAGGTATTCGCTCCTTTCGGACACCACTCTCTAAGAAATTATCTCGTGTTGAGCAGTACTGACTGGTTTCTTCGGGATCAGAATCAAAGCAACTTACCTCACTACTTTCACTCCGCCTTGGATTATGCTCATCGTCTAACTCCTCTACTACAATTTCTTCCTTTTCTACAACTTCCCTTTCTTCATCCACATAATCCGAATCAACTTCCTGACACTGCACCTCCTCAGCCTCTTCCCGTTGCTCCTCTGATCCATCTTCTTCACCACACGCATCGCCAGCTCCTTCACGAACTTCTTGACTAACCTCTTCTCTGATCTCATTTTCATCAACACGTTCATCACTTCCACTACCACCATCTGAACACTGCACATCTACGTCCTCCGCTAGTTGCTCACCTGGTCCACCTGAAACTTCCTCCCGTTCCTCGGAATCCTCAACACTACTTACAGAAGGCGTCTGCACATCTTCACACACTACTTCACTCTCACTCACAAACTCTACAACGCTGCCACCCAATTTCTCCTCAACTTCTACCTCATCTACTTCTACTACACTTGCGGCATGGACATCCCCTTGTCCATCCACAACCTCAGAAACACTTGCAGCCCGGACATCCCTGTGTCCATCTGCAACTTCAGACTCTACAGTCTCCCTAACACCTACAACTATACTCACCTGCGCAGCATCTGCAGACCGCTCTTCTGACTCTTCTGTCGATTCCACTCTTTGACCACTTTCAGCAACCACAACGTCCTCAACATCTTCCACCCTGGAATCCAGCCGTCCAGGTTCATGTGCAATGACTACATTAATTTCGACTGGCGATGGTGATGTTACAGGATCTGGATCCCTCACGAACCGAGATGTAAATACCGGAACAAATTCTGCGGCCTCTGGATTCAACCATGACGTCCTCCTGGAGTCCTGTAATTCAGTATTAACTGACGCGATCTTATCCTCCTGTATTGTTCCCACGGAGTCATACCGCTCTTCTACTTCTGCTTCCTTTTCTTCATCTACTACTCTCTTGGGCACTTGTAATTCCTCTGGAACCTTTAAAGTTTCCTTTTTCTCCGAATAGGGATAACGCCTTGGTACAGGCTCCCTACTTGCCGCTGTCTGTTCCCTAACATAATTTCTTTTTCCCCTGTTAATTTCATGTTTCCTTGTTTTCTGTGCTGTAGCTGTTGTTACCGTCTTCACACTTGCCACCCCCTTGTAGCCTCCATCACTTCCGGAATATTCAGGTTTTCTGACAGTCTCTTGTGTTCTCCTCCAACCACCATGTTTGTCCCTTTTGGCTCTTCCTGAGGACCCGCTGGGGTATTGGACATCGATAGCCTCTTTTCCCCGGGACTCGTCAACCTCCTTGACCGTTCCTGAAAGCACACACAGTCGCTCAAGGTCCGCAAAACAACGTGGACGATCTGCGAATGCCAAACGAGATCTCTCCTGGGGAGTCAGTCCTTGTAGAATTGCTTGGATAACTTCCGTCTCCGGTAACCCCAATCTTAACACCCGGGCCGCTTTCCGTATATCGCGCACGAAGTCTCCTAACGCCTCTCCGTAGGCCTGTGGGCGATAGAATCTTTCCAACTCAACCTTGGCGCGTCGTCGAATGGGTAGGAAGAAGTTCAACACCTCCCCATGGAAAGCATCAACACTGTCACCCCGACGCAAAGCCTTGGTGACCAGATTAGCCAACGTACTCCGACAATACGGGTATATAAGATACAAGACCTCCCCATCGGACACCCCTGGGAAATCAGCCACCTGCAGGACCAGGTCCAAGAAAACCAACAGCTGGTCCTCATCAAATCCATCCACCACCGGAAATTTCTGGAGAACGCCTGTAAGAGGGTGGGGCAACTCCTGATAGCATACCGCCGCCAGAATTGCACAATGCAAAACAAACAATCATAAAACAAATTCCCACTAAACACCTAACACAAACACAACCTACAAAAACATTTTAACAAGAATCGGAAAAACTCAAGTACTGTCCTTCCTTTGAGTAGACCCCCGGGCTCCTAGCGCTGCGAAAACATGCCCCGCTCCAGAACTAACTCTCCGTCAGTCGCCAGACTCAAGAAGAAACAACATCAGACACTAACACCAACATACAATCCACACCACCTAACACTAACCACAATATACGACATTTCGACTACAACATTGTCACCATTACAATCGGACGATACCGACTTCCAGTCGGGCCATACCGCATCCCACTAACCGCACGCGCAATTACTTTCAAAAAATAATACGGGAACCCATCCCCACGCGATCTCCGGCAATGTCCAATTTCAAAACAACAACCCAACTACAACACGTGCCCGTGGCGGCCTCAGGTTTACAATTCAAAACATTTAACAATAATTCATAAAAAAAATATATACTTCTACATTTCATGTCAACTATTAACTGCCATTTTATTTGCCAGACTATCTCCAAGTTTGCAAGCCCCATCACACACCAGGACCCCAGGGTTCAAGCCTAGAATGAACCACGCTCTGATCTACCATTTGTAACCTCTCTTTCCTTTCTATGCTTTTAGTATTTATTTTATTTCATTTTTTTTTTTTTTTTTAAATTTCTATCTCCTTGCTTATTAGTTTCGAAAGAGAGGTCACAAGTTACTTAAAACTAGGCAAGAGCCTAGAGAAGCTAAAATTGGGCTGGGTCCAGTATGATGGGACTTGCAAATGAAACACTGAACTTAAGATAACAACAACAATTTATTATTCTCTGGTAGTACAACACCTGAGCCCCAAAAGGCTAGATAACTAAGTCTTTTCATTATTGAATGTAATTTCCTTAATGTGTGCCTTGCCAAAAGTTGAGCAAGGAATAATAACTATTTACAGCCCCAAGTATTGAATGACTATGAAGATCTGAATGATCAGTGAATATTAGTTCATGGAATGTTACATAATGTCAATAATACAATTGTAAACAGGCACACAATCTCGACCCGCAAATAATCACATATTATAACAAGACATAAATATATAAACATATACACCTGCAGGATTAATATAACAATGTAACAATTATGAAAAACAACACATACATACAATTAACATCAACCACGTTTGCATATAAATAACACATCAAATGTTCACCCTGGTTATCAGCGCATTTAAGCATCTTGTCCAACACCCATAACCCCCTTATTCTGACCAAGTATCTGGCCCCCTTCTGTTTAATTAATAGGTGACTAAACCCCCCCCCAAAACTTCAATTAAAATATCCCAGGAGTGGAGCAGACATGCCCCCAAGTTTTAACAAGATAAGTGTTAACTGAATGTTCTCCGTAAGCCGCGCGGCCAGCGCACAAATCCCATGCCGATATTTAATTATCAATTTAAATCCCATCAATTACTATAATGAAGAGTAGCATCACAAGGTTAACATGGATGTCCGGTTACCTAACTGCATTTTATATTCCTTTTACTTTCAAAACAGAATATGGAAAAATAGTGGAACTTGACCACCATGAGTATTCATAACTGACATTGATCAATCTTGTGTGGTCTTATGGTTAACTAATTGTTATAGGGAGCAATTACAATTATGGTTACAAAATTTTTGCTATGGTAAAATACAATCTGTGACAATGGTAAATTTAAAGTGTGCAAATTAGCTAAACAGTGAAACAGAATTTGTAAAACGGAATCTAAGTCATAAAGTTATTAAATCAGCTCACAGTGTTCCAAAACTTCACTACCGGCAGGGTCAGGCATCGGACGAGATCTAGCAAGATCTGACATAGACAGACTTGCAGTGGACGTCTCCAACGGGAGTCGACCACGGTTTAAAACCACCCTCAGATTATGAATGAATAATAAAATACGTGTCCACATAGAGCAACATCGTTAACATAACTATCCCAACATGCTTAAAACAGAAATAGAATGAGATACAACTCTATCTACCGAACTCCCCTCGACCCGGGCGGTGCGTGACCCCGGCCGAGTTTTCACTCTCAAAACGAGATATACATGATAGTAATGGAGGAGGCGTAAGCCTTACAAATTGCAATTAAAACATGCCACCCATTGTCCGGAAATAACTGTCAAAACTGGAGCGTTTCATGAAAGTCTCACAGAGTTATTCGGCCACAAGATTTAGTTTAACATGGTTAAATTTCACCTGGTTTGAAGGGTGTATGTTGAGGGCTCTGTAGTGTGTGTCCAGTCCATCCTTCCGGCTGACATAGCTGACGAAGGGTTTTGGAATTACATCGCCTGAGGCAGTTGTTCGGCCATCCTTCCAGAGCGGGGCAGATTCCCGGCTACCTCGGAAACCCGGAGGTCACGTAGGTTTCTACTTATTCATAGAAGAAGCTGGGAGACGAAAACTGTTCAATCTACTCTGCCAGCCGGGGACTAGAATGTGAGGCGCTGATAGCTGAAGTGGAACTGAATAAACCGGCTGTTGAAAAACCCGTACGTAACAGAGATAGGGCGCGCGCGAGTCGGGCGGCCAAGGGGCAATTCAGCATGACAAAGTCCAACTGACCGTACCAAAGGACAACTTCTTTCGCGTCGACAAATACGTAAATTCTTTAATTAATCACAATATAGACATCGGAACATCGCCGCGTTTTCCAAAACGCGGCACACCCCCACCCCAAAAGGGCAACCCGGTTGCCTTACCTTCAAACTCGGGAAAGTACCCTGCAGTGTACCCCCCCTTCTAAAAAAAACTCCGGTGGACATCGTGGGTAAGTTGGCCCGGCGGCACTAGCTCCCAGGAGAACAGAGGCTCAGAAGAGAAAACGAAAGAGACGAAAGAAGACGTGTAGAGTGTAAGTGTGCGGTTGCTGCACGCTGACCTGATCAGGGCCAGCCCACAGCAAAGAGGGACAGAGAAGAAAGACAAAAGAAAAGTTCGGGAGCTCCCTGAGTTCCGACCTCCTGAGGCTTGTCCACCCAAGCCGGAACACGATAGCCACCTAAACAGGGGAATCTGCCCCATGGACTTACGGGATGATTCCCTAATACTACCCCCCATTTCACACAAGAGCTTTACTGCGCGGGCCAAGGGGAAAAGGGGAGACGGCAGTCCCCATGATGCGGTGGTCCCCGCTGGGACCTGGCGGAAAACCATGTCAACTGTGACCATGGCACCTTTCCAATATATATGAGTTTTACATGTGTGCTCCAAGGGCATGCGGTCGACGATGTTCGGCACGAGGAGCAAGATCGACCCCGCGCCGGACACCGCCGACCCTCCACCTCCACTCTCTAACTCCTTTTTTTTTTTTTTTTTTTTTTTTTTTCCTAGGTAAAGGTTAGGAAGATCGGAAGGTAGAGGGTCAAGGATCATTGAAAGGTTATGAGCTGGGACTAAAGGTAAGGGGACATGGCTCCCTCCGGACATAAGGACAATTGGAGAAAGCCAAGGCTCGCGCAGGCAGGGGCGCCTCCCTGAAGTAGACGAACCCCACTGGGACTGTGGGAAACATCTACCCGCTACCCTTTAACCTCTGCTTCTTACCTTTCTATGCCGCACTTTAGGTATTCGCTCCTTTCGGACACCACTCTCTAAGAAATTATCTCGTGTTGAGCAGTACTGACTGGTTTCTTCGGGATCAGAATCAAAGCAACTTACCTCACTACTTTCACTCCGCCTTGGATTATGCTCATCGTCTAACTCCTCTACTACAATTTCTTCCTTTTCTACAACTTCCCTTTCTTCATCCACATAATCCGAATCAACTTCCTGACACTGCACCTCCTCAGCCTCTTCCCGTTGCTCCTCTGATCCATCTTCTTCACCACACGCATCGCCAGCTCCTTCACGAACTTCTTGACTAACCTCTTCTCTGATCTCATTTTCATCAACACGTTCATCACTTCCACTACCACCATCTGAACACTGCACATCTACGTCCTCCGCTAGTTGCTCACCTGGTCCACCTGAAACTTCCTCCCGTTCCTCGGAATCCTCAACACTACTTACAGAAGGCGTCTGCACATCTTCACACACTACTTCACTCTCACTCACAAACTCTACAACGCTGCCACCCAATTTCTCCTCAACTTCTACCTCATCTACTTCTACTACACTTGCGGCATGGACATCCCCTTGTCCATCCACAACCTCAGAAACACTTGCAGCCCGGACATCCCTGTGTCCATCTGCAACTTCAGACTCTACAGTCTCCCTAACACCTACAACTATACTCACCTGCGCAGCATCTGCAGACCGCTCTTCTGACTCTTCTGTCGATTCCACTCTTTGACCACTTTCAGCAACCACAACGTCCTCAACATCTTCCACCCTGGAATCCAGCCGTCCAGGTTCATGTGCAATGACTACATTAATTTCGACTGGCGATGGTGATGTTACAGGATCTGGATCCCTCACGAACCGAGATGTAAATACCGGAACAAATTCTGCGGCCTCTGGATTCAACCATGACGTCCTCCTGGAGTCCTGTAATTCAGTATTAACTGACGCGATCTTATCCTCCTGTATTGTTCCCACGGAGTCATACCGCTCTTCTACTTCTGCTTCCTTTTCTTCATCTACTACTCTCTTGGGCACTTGTAATTCCTCTGGAACCTTTAAAGTTTCCTTTTTCTCCGAATAGGGATAACGCCTTGGTACAGGCTCCCTACTTGCCGCTGTCTGTTCCCTAACATAATTTCTTTTTCCCCTGTTAATTTCATGTTTCCTTGTTTTCTGTGCTGTAGCTGTTGTTACCGTCTTCACACTTGCCACCCCCTTGTAGCCTCCATCACTTGCGGAATATTCAGGTTTTCTGACAGTCTCTTGTGTTCTCCTCCAACCACCATGTTTGTCCCTTTTGGCTCTTCCTGAGGACCCGCTGGGGTATTGGACATCGATAGCCTCTTTTCCCCGGGACTCGTCAACCTCCTTGACCGTTCCTGAAAGCACACACAGTCGCTCAAGGTCCGCAAAACAACGTGGACGATCTGCGAATGCCAAACGAGATCTCTCCTGGGGAGTCAGTCCTTGTAGAATTGCTTGGATAACTTCCGTCTCCGGTAACCCCAATCTTAACACCCGGGCCGCTTTCCGTATATCGCGCACGAAGTCTCCTAACGCCTCTCCGTAGGCCTGTGGGCGATAGAATCTTTCCAACTCAACCTTGGCGCGTCGTCGAATGGGTAGGAAGAAGTTCAACACCTCCCCATGGAAAGCATCAACACTGTCACCCCGACGCAAAGCCTTGGTGACCAGATTAGCCAACGTACTCCGACAATACGGGTATATAAGATACAAGACCTCCCCATCGGACACCCCTGGGAAATCAGCCACCTGCAGGACCAGGTCCAAGAAAACCAACAGCTGGTCCTCATCAAATCCATCCACCACCGGAAATTTCTGGAGAACGCCTGTAAGAGGGTGGGGCAACTCCTGATAGCATACCGCCGCCAGAATTGCACAATGCAAAACAAACAATCATAAAACAAATTCCCACTAAACACCTAACACAAACACAACCTACAAAAACATTTTAACAAGAATCGGAAAAACTCAAGTACTGTCCTTCCTTTGAGTAGACCCCCGGGCTCCTAGCGCTGCGAAAACATGCCCCGCTCCAGAACTAACTCTCCGTCAGTCGCCAGACTCAAGAAGAAACAACATCAGACACTAACACCAACATACAATCCACACCACCTAACACTAACCACAATATACGACATTTCGACTACAACATTGTCACCATTACAATCGGACGATACCGACTTCCAGTCGGGCCATACCGCATCCCACTAACCGCACGCGCAATTACTTTCAAAAAATAATACGGGAACCCATCCCCACGCGATCTCCGGCAATGTCCAATTTCAAAACAACAACCCAACTACAACACGTGCCCGTGGCGGCCTCAGGTTTACAATTCAAAACATTTAACAATAATTCATAAAAAAAATATATACTTCTACATTTCATGTCAACTATTAACTGCCATTTTATTTGCCAGACTATCTCCAAGTTTGCAAGCCCCATCACACACCAGGACCCCAGGGTTCAAGCCTAGAATGAACCACGCTCTGATCTACCATTTGTAACCTCTCTTTCCTTTCTATGCTTTTAGTATTTATTTTATTTCATTTTTTTTTTTTTTTTTAAATTTCTATCTCCTTGCTTATTAGTTTCGAAAGAGAGGTCACAAGTTACTTAAAACTAGGCAAGAGCCTAGAGAAGCTAAAATTGGGCTGGGTCCAGTATGATGGGACTTGCAAATGAAACACTGAACTTAAGATAACAACAACAATTTATTATTCTCTGGTAGTACAACACCTGAGCCCCAAAAGGCTAGATAACTAAGTCTTTTCATTATTGAATGTAATTTCCTTAATGTGTGCCTTGCCAAAAGTTGAGCAAGGAATAATAACTATTTACAGCCCCAAGTATTGAATGACTATGAAGATCTGAATGATCAGTGAATATTAGTTCATGGAATGTTACATAATGTCAATAATACAATTGTAAACTGGCACACAATCTCGACCCGCAAATAATCACATATTATAACAAGACATAAATATATAAACATATACACCTGCAGGATTAATATAACAATGTAACAATTATGAAAAACAACACATACATACAATTAACATCAACCACGTTTGCATATAAATAACACATCAAATGTTCACCCTGGTTATCAGCGCATTTAAGCATCTTGTCCAACACCCATAACCCCCTTATTCTGACCAAGTATCTGGCCCCCTTCTGTTTAATTAATAGGTGACTAAACCCCCCCCCCAAAACTTCAATTAAAATATCACAGGAGTGGAGCAGACATGCCCCCAAGTTTTAACAAGATAAGTGTTAACTGAATGTTCTCCGTAAGCCGCGCGGCCAGCGCACAAATCCCATGCCGATATTTAATTATCAATTTAAATCCCATCAATTACTATAATGAAGAGTAGCATCACAAGGTTAACATGGATGTCCGGTTACCTAACTGCATTTTATATTCCTTTTACTTTCAAAACAGAATATGGAAAAATAGTGGAACTTGACCACCATGAGTATTCATAACTGACATTGATCAATCTTGTGTGGTCTTATGGTTAACTAATTGTTATAGGGAGCAATTACAATTATGGTTACAAAATTTTTGCTATGGTAAAATACAATCTGTGACAATGGTAAATTTAAAGTGTGCAAATTAGCTAAACAGTGAAACAGAATTTGTAAAACGGAATCTAAGTCATAAAGTTATTAAATCAGCTCACAGTGTTCCAAAACTTAACTACCGGCAGGGTCAGGCATCGGACGAGATCTAGCAAGATCTGACATAGACAGACTTGCAGTGGACGTCTCCAACGGGAGTCGACCACGGTTTAAAACCACCCTCAGATTATGAATGAATAATAAAATACGTGTCCACATAGAGCAACATCGTTAACATAACTATCCCAACATGCTTAAAACAGAAATAGAATGAGATACAACTCTATCTACCGAACTCCCCTCGACCCGGGCGGTGCGTGACCCCGGCCGAGTTTTCACTCTCAAAACGAGATATACATGATAGTAATAGAGGAGGCGTAAGCCTTACAAATTGCAATTAAAACATGCCACCCATTGTCCGGAAATAACTGTCAAAACTGGAGCGTTTCATGAAAGTCTCACAGAGTTATTCGGCCACAAGATTTAGTTTAACATGGTTAAATTTCACCTGGTTTGAAGGGTGTATGTTGAGGGCTCTGTAGTGTGTGTCCAGTCCATCCTTCCGGCTGACATAGCTGACGAAGGGTTTTGGAATTACATCGCCTGAGGCAGTTGTTCGGCCATCCTTCCAGAGCGGGGCAGATTCCCGGCTACCTCGGAAACCCGGAGGTCACGTAGGTTTCTACTTATTCATAGAAGAAGCTGGGAGACGAAAACTGTTCAATCTACTCTGCCAGCCGGGGACTAGAATGTGAGGCGCTGATAGCTGAAGTGGAACTGAATAAACCGGCTGTTGAAAAACCCGTACGTAACAGAGATAGGGCGCGCGCGAGTCGGGCGGCCAAGGGGCAATTCAGCATGACAAAGTCCAACTGACCGTACCAAAGGACAACTTCTTTCGCGTCGACAAATACGTAAATTCTTTAATTAATCACAATATAGACATCGGAACATCGCCGCGTTTTCCAAAACGCGGCACAACCTTTAACAGTTAAATTAACTTTTAACAACCATAAAAACTTTTTAACATATAACACTATCTTAACAAAACAAAAAGGATATACTATCCTATTAGTTTAATCTCATGCCCACATGGCTATGATTCTACTGAACATTTGAACAAATAAACTGCTTTTTACTTAATCCATACAATTGTTTAACTCTTAAATTTATAACCTTAACATAACTTTAACATAGCTTTAATATAACTTTAATATAGGCTTCATCACCAGTCAACAAAATATGACTTACTCTTAGTGCTTATTTTAATAATTATAACCTTTTGCACCGTTCTATAACATTAACATTACCATCTCCTCTGCTTTCTTTATGTTATCATAACATTGCTTATAAACATTTACTATATAAACTTACTATTTAAACATTCATAACAATAACATCCTTAATAACATTAGGAGGATTTTTATCCTGAATACAACTATACTATTAAGCTACTATCAATTCTTACTATAATAACAATATTTTGGTTACTCTTCATTTTTTACTACTATTTTTTATTACTACTTCATTTGTTTATTCTATTTTTTGGTACTTTTCACCCTTAAACAAAGTCATATTCCTATAGGTTTAAGGAATTGGGAATATAAACAAATATTCTCTCAATTGTCATCTAGGTATATCCTTAATACTAGCACTTGACTGGTGATACTTGTTCAAAAAACACTTTGTTTATTATTTTATCACTGGTTAGTATTGCAATGCTTGGATTCTATTTGTCACACTTATAAATAATTAATCCATCTAGTTTTGACTGTTTGATTAATTACTTGTTACCTTCTCATGTAATTATTATTTCCACTTTTATCATGTAATCTTACATATAGTATTTTCTTAAAATTAATGTACATTAGTTTATTTATTAACTGTATTGTACTTCAGTATCATTTTAGAATGGTTTTGTTTTTATATTTGTTCTTATTGGTTCCTATGGGTTTTTACATTTTATTGTCCACTCTCACTTTTATAGGTCTATGAGTTCTGATTTATAATTCTTGTGGTTTATCTCTATTTTGGGTTAAACTTGCACTTTGTACCTTTTCACTGTACTTTGGTGTTAATAGTGGTTATTTCATAATATTTATTTCTTTTACTCATTTCACTTTGGTGTACCCACCCTTATTAAATTGTCACTTGGTAAATCACTTACTAACTACTATTATGCACTCTTGTTATAAAATGTTACTGTGAATAAATTATTATGTGTTGTTTTCTAGACAACCTTATGACCATTATTTATTACAATTAGTGGTATGGTTCATTGTATCTATAATAAGGTTTGTTATATGTTCATTACATCATTGAAATCTATCACTTACTACTATTTCTCTTTACATAGTATTGTATGTTTGGGCCTATTATCCCTCAATTTGTATTTTGATTACCTTGATATTATAATACATTGAATGGAACCATTTGTTTCCTTATAGCATTGATACATAATCCGCCAGTCTTTATAATACTTATTTTATCCTTATTTAAAGTTCATGTCTTAATCGGGGTTGGATGTATTTTGCATCACTTTGCCTGAATCATTAATTTGGGTACGGTCAGTTGTATTACTAGTCAGTCTGAAATATTTATTCGTTCCTCTTCACTATCATCCTGAAAGATATTCTTCTTCTTGTTTAGCTTCTTATCCATTGTCTTTAAAAAATCGGGTACGATATTAAGTGGTTCCAAATTTAATGTTACAATGCATAATTTAAGTTTTCTCAATATGACATAAGGTCCGCAAAATACATCAGATGTGCGCAAGACATATATTAGGCCCCGGTAGACCGCATCTGCCCACTCTAAAAATAGTAGAGTTAATCCCAAACCCCCTCCCCTAAGGAGAAATTCCTGGCTGCGCCCCTGGGCACAGTCACACGCGTGCTCATTAGCTATCAAGTATAGTTTTAAAAATCGAGATATGGTGTTAGTTTTATACCCGCACAACAATGTCAATATACAAAACATAATTGAAGTTTTGTGACAATTATTATAAAGGGAAAACTTTAGGTAACTCTGTTATGTCAGTCGAAAGAAAGATTTTCCAGTCTCTGGCATACAGGAAATGTTTAGCCGTACCGGCAATATTGCCTGCGCCAAACAGGTAACAATCGGAAACCTTTGATGTAATAGTGTGGATATAAAAATGTGCGGTTATTCCCGACACTGTTTTTGGTGCACCAATCAGATTGCACTGTTAGTAAAATTGCATTACCGATTTGAGCTCAAACGATGCGGTTCTGTCTTGTCGTAGTCACTCTGCTGTCGGTGTAGCTTTTGTTTCCGTTATACACAGTCACGTGTCAACAACGTGGCTACGTTGGTGGAGACAACAAAAATTAATTACGGCTGATAACAGTTTTTTGTTTGCTGACGGCAACGAATTAAACAGAATAATCGAACCATTACAACGTGTCACGTAATGAACTTCTCTCAATACATGTCAAGTAAGTAATGTAACGAAGCCACAATGATAAACTCAGCAGGTGATCTACAGGATTAACGGAGTGCGATGAAGTTTCCTACGTTTAAAATCAAGAGCTTAAGCGCGGACTGCACGGAATGGTAATAGATGCTTATTAAGGGGGTTCGGAGTGGTTTCTTGTTCCCTGACATTTTAAAGCATATTTGTATCAAGGTATGATAGAATAGCATATTTATAATAAAAATGAAACCTATAGTATAATCAGAGTATAGGACTTTGTACATAAAAAATTGTTATGTAGTCAAAAACTTTAAAAGAAATTGAAGGCGACTCAGATAATGATTAACAGTTTATATTGAAGTTGATAATACAAATGTTATTGTCTTCATACAATTTTTTTCATTCTTGTAAATAAGAGCATTAAACACTATCTTCCTGATCCCTAATTAAATAAATTCACGTTCTCTAACCCACACACATACAAATACACAGGTTTTTCACACATTAGTAGTGGAATCTCATTAAATACTTATCTTATCCAAACATGATTAAATCTCTTTAATGTGACCTTTGAATAATGTATGTTAAAATATATTTTTTTATGCATGTATTAATGAGTTTTTCTCATGTTACAATTACATCTGTTACGCGTCACGAAAAAGTCTCAGCTTTCTGAAAGAAAATTCGATACATGCCCTGAAGGTAAGTATTTAAATTATACCACTTTGCAGAGAATGTGGCAGGAACAGCCCCGCTCACTCGATGAAGATTTCTCTGTATTATCTCGAGTATCTTAAGATGTAATGTGAAAATAACTTAGTATACACAAGATGTACGATCAAAGATGACTAATATCGTAAATGTTTTACACACGATGGAACGTTAAACTGAGTATAAACTATCGTATCTCATTCAAGGGAAAACGCTAAACCTATTTTAGTAATAAGAGACGAGAGAGCGTATATGTTTAGGTTAAGTAACAGTTTTCCAATTGTTTGGTCACGCATTTGCACTGTTGATGTGATATATTCTCAAATTTGTCTTTTCTGGCCATATATTATCGTAGTTATGTTTTTTGACTACAGACAAAATATACCTACTGCCTTATTCATGTAAGTATGCCCCAACCATTGGCTGTGGTGTATCTAGAGTTTGGCCTTGGGTGGGAAGTTGTCCAGTCTGCTTCATACAAAAGGAAAAACAAGTTAAGACTAACAACATCACTATTCTTAAAAGTGGACTGAGTAGATCTCTACTCTGAGGAGGCGATGTCTTTCTCTCAGGCGAATTGTAATCAGAAAGAGGAAAAGGCATGGCGACAGAGCGGAACAAGAAACATCAAAATACAGAGGAGAAAGACGAAACTTTAAAAAGGCTATTATCAGTAGCAAATGATGAAAGTGGGAGGACCTAAAGGCTGAGGTGAATAGTGACCCCTGGGAGCTGGGTTACAGGGTTGTCATGCGCAAGCTTGGGGCTTGGGGCACAGTCGACCAGCCCAATCATGGGTGCACCACGTATGGATGCCATCGTGGATGCACTCTTTCCGACCCACCCAGTAAATGTCCGTGAGCTGCAGAAGATGAAGTACCGCTGCCTAGCGATGAAGAACTGAAGGAGGCAGAACGCTTGATGAAGAGTGGTAAAGCCCCAGGACCGGACGGTGTTCCGTCCATCCTGAAGTAATACGCTAAGTGGTTCTAGGATGGATATGAATGACTGAAGTAGAGGTGGGTTTTTTAGTGTGAGAAAGTGCCACACACCAGGGGAAGCATGGTCTCCTCTAACAGTCCATGAAGCATTTTTCCACCAAAAATTATTGGACATGCAATAAATAAAATTGTTATACATTTTTTATCTTTGTAATTATTTAATGCTGTGTGCATGTATTAAAATTTTTGGTCTGCAACTAAGTTTTAACTTTTTGAGATAGACACATAAGCCTAGTAGCCTATATGCATGAAATTTATAGTAAATAGACTAAAAGTTATTTTTAACGGAAATTCTAATATTCTTCGTGAGGCAGTTTGAACCGCATTTTCAAGTATTTGTGATGTTTATACTGGCTGCTTCTGGAGACTAGCAATCCAAGCTATTGGCATGAAGTTTTACTGCCACCATATTTCACGTTAAACCATTTTGCATATGAACTTTCGCATTATTAATAAAAAGTACATTTATACACATTTCATATCCAGACAACTGTAAGGTACAAAATGTGTGAGACAAGAAGGCAAGGCTTAGGAAAAGAGAAAAACAGACAATTTTAAACGGTTGTCCATGCACAATGCACACTTTGGAGTACACCGCAAGAATGTCTATATTTGCCAGGTTTATATGTTTTGATTGACTGTAGCGCATTCAGGGTCACTCAGTTCAACTTTTGCACACCCATCCTTACTTAATTAGCTTACTTTGGCTTCTTTCCATCTTAATTTTTTATATCCTTTATCTTATTCTTTCTTCCTCATTTTGGTCTGGGCTGATCCCCCTACATGTTTATCTATAGTAACCTGCCACACATTCAGAACATGTTTTTCTATTATGACTCCAATTATATGTTCAACGCTTCAAGTTATTTTTCAGATTTCACATTTCTAGTTACCAGAGGAGTGGTATTCTTGCATTTCTTTACTAAAAACCCTTCTTAGGATTCTACTTTTCCTTTAAAAACAGTTCTTTATGTGTCTTTTCTTTCTGAACATTGCCCATGTTTCATCAAGCTCTTTTCCTTCCCTTTTCTTACTTCATTCCATTAACTGGTATGTTTCTGCCAGTTTCCTATAGTTGTCAGTCCAAAACTTCTTCAGCTTTGAAACAGTTAAAAAAAAAGCTTCTATTAATGCTCCATAGTTGCACTGATGTTCTGCATTCTTTCTTCTTTGACATTCAGTCCGTCATTCACCAGTTGCTGAAATTATTCCTGCTTTTCAGAGTTTCTCACTGATAATGACTTTTACTTTAATACCCAATCCTAGCATGGTCTGAACTAATATTTAGATTAAGTTCAGAATAAGTGATTCACTGCAGACAAGAATTACATTCCTCAGACAACAGATACAAAATAAGTGCAATTTTGTAGACGCGGATAAATGAATAATAACAAACTATGTATGTATTTTAAGAAATTGCTTTATTGTAAAAGATACAGTCATTACAATAACAATAACAATAACAATAACATTAAAATGTACAAATAAGAAGCATTAATTTATAGCAGTTTACTTACAGAGTGTTGCTCACATGGTTAAACTATGGTTCAAACAAAAATATGCTCTGACAGTCACATGGTTAATTATCTATTTGAAATAATTTTCCAGTATGGGCTGCATTAAAAATGTCTTGTTTGACCTACACATGTCTAGCTGTATATATTCTTTGACATACAGAGTAGGCCTACACATTTTTGCATACTTCTTGACGATACCTTTGAAATGTGGTCTCAAGGATATAAAGAAGTACAGGCTTTCTTCCAGCATCTAAACTAGGTAGGTACATAATTCCATTCAGTTTATGATGGAAGTGGAGGCAAATGCAGAAATTCCTTTCTTAGGTATACTTATATCATGGAAACCGGATGGCTCTCTGGGTCACTGGATGTACAGAAAACCTACCCACACTAATAGATACCTTTATACAACTTCTCATTATCACCTTGTAAAAAAACAAGCTGTTCTCAACACACTTTCCACAGAGCAAAGTGAGTATCTGATGACAATAATTTCCTGAAAGAGAAAAAGCACCTAATGGATGCTGTTGAGATGACTGGCTATAACAGGAATTATGTAAAGCATTTAAGAAGACTGAAAAACCTTCAGAGTTACCCATAGCAGAAGATAATAACCACAAAACACTCTTACTATATGCAAAAGGTACCACAGGCAAAATTAGCAATATGTTGAGAAAACATGGTATTAAAACACTGTTTCAACCACAGAAGAAGCTGGCACAATTTTAAAACCATCAAAGAAAGAATCCTGTTTAACACTGAAGGAATTTACAAAATTCCATGCAGGTGCGGAAAGATCTACATTGGCTAGATGGGGCACCTGATTTCCATAAGGTCCAAGAATGTGTCAGACATATGAAGAATTTAGCAGTTGAAAAATCAGTAGTTACTGAGTATTCAGCTAGAATTACTCGCATGATAAGCTTCGAAGACACATCTGTTATAAGGTCGTGCAATAGTGAAACCCCTACTTCATTTTGAGTAGTTAAAACAAAAAGAATATTTCTTTTTGTAAAGAGGGGTTACAAGTTAATTAAAACTAGGCTAAGGCCTAGAGAAGCTAAAAATTGCGCTGGATCCAGTAAGACGGGACTTGCAATAAAAACTCAAGAATTAAATAATTAACAATCCCATTTTATTATTCTATCTCATAATAAAAAGAACAAAAAACAACAGTGATTTATAATTCCCCTTTTAAATGGTTAACTAAAGAAGTATACCCTCTCAACAAGGCCACCTGAAAAATATTAACTGAATCCACGAAAATAATTGCTATGTCACCATCAATGAATTGAAAATTTAAAATAAACATTAACCTCAAAATAAAACTCCCATTAAACTATTTATTAAAATATAAAAATTTATATCATATGTTTCTTTTAAAAATGCAGTATATAAATTAATTAAGATAAAGGGTTTCATTCCCAGTTACTATTAATAATTAAAATAATTACTCATCCAATTTAAATGAACTTTAAAGGTGACACTTACTATACTTGTTAAATAAAATAATTAATTTAAAGAAATGATCAGCCACGATTATTGAGATAGAATACTCGTCTACTGGTGTATATAAATTCTAATAATAAATAAAATCCCTATATCCCACCAAAAGTACAGCAATGCATAATATTTATATATATATATATATATCCCCCAAAATGTACACAGAAATATACAGACATAACATGTTCCACAAGACAAATTACATATACAATAGTATACAAATACATAAAGGTCTCTTGCCACGCCCTTTTTTTTTTATATTACCCTTCTGGTGTATATAAATTCTAAACTTCTTCTTTATAGGAATCCCAATTAGGATTAAAGATTTATTTCTATAAATGTACCCCCATGGTGTGGGTTAATTGCACGTCATGTGTATCATAAAGTATTGCATACAAATGTCCCCAGGACATTAAAATTTAAAACCAGTGCCTAAGTGGCTAAGTGCTAAAATACTTAATTAAGGTGAGAAATAAAATTATTTAAAATAATTAACGCCCCCCAGTTACCATGATTAATATAAAGAATTTATATAGACTAAAATAGGGCCAATTAATAAAAAGAGAAAAATTGCACCATATTAGCACCTTATATTAAAAAAAATACATTGTGTGTCAGAGACGGACATGTTTCTTCAACTTATAACCAGTCTCAACAAATTTTGTCTCAACAACCTTGTTTCGACAAACAAGTTGAAAAGTGTTTCGACAGGCACAGCTTGGTTGAAACTAATTAAAAATAACACCTACCTCCCCAGTAATCTTTTTATACAAATGACATAACCAGATTTTAAAAATAAGAGAAAATATGTGTTTTTATGCATAGAAAATTAAACTTGAGAAAATTACTAATAACAAAACTGACTTTAAATCTGTAGCGAAAGCTCTATAAAGAAATGAGTGGAAATCTAAGTTGGATGCTGTGTGGTAGACATGTCAGTCTCTGAACTGACAATTTACTATACATGTATTGAAATTTACAATTAATACTTAGTGTTCACACTAAACTGTCCCATCAATTGGGGATCCAAATGAATGTATACTTGAACGGTAAAACTGATGATTATGTATATCTGGTGCCATGTGGATTCTACGTGTGAATATAAATGGATATTTTTCACCTGCTTATATGTGCCCAGAAGGATGATCTCTTATTTATAGCGTGGCGATCTCATGATTGGCATGTTGTTGCGGTCGTTGTTCTCTTCGGTGTCGAGTGTGGAGCTTTTAAGATGTCATTTCGTTCAGTGTTAGCAGGACTTGTCTCTGTTCAGTGAACCCTATTATCACACATTACATTTTTAGTGAGAGACCACACACAAATGCCCCCACAGTTTGGACACCCTCCAAAATACATAAATAAAAACAACACCTAGTTATGTTGTACATAATAAAACTTGGTAACATTATTTTGGCCAACATGCCTTACTTAAAAAGTTCTCTAACAATGATTCTTTATAACGCTTTATAACTTGAACCTCACTGAATGTGAGTTGCTTTTGCAATACAATAACTTATCTTGGCTCTGTAACATCTTATGAACTTATTACTTTGAGTGAAATTGAGGTTACCACGTGGCGCAGAATTTATTTAAAACACATAGTTTTTTACTCCATAGAATCTGAGAATACTATTACTTTGAATGACACATGATTTACGTTTAAAACGTGCCTGAGTAAGTTCCCAATTATATATGTATAAAGTTTTACTGTCATTGTAGCAAAACTTTATACCACTTAATGACGACACATTGTGTAACAGGTTAAGTGCTCAACCGAATCTCGTTACATCGGTGTTAATGAAAGTGTAAAATTAAATATATTGTGGTTATTGTACTTTAGGTATTAAAGCCGAGATTCTGACACTTCAATACTCAAGTTTTATTGGTTTATAAAAACTTTACGAACAATTACGTCTCACAATGCATGATTCAACAAGTGGGCACGCTTACTCAAGCTTACTAAAAAAACATTTTCTCCTTTAAAAATTTAGTATATAATTAATATAACGAAATCAAAACTTACCGCAGTCGTTAAGAAACTTATCTCATAGTTTTAATAAGTAGATGCTAGATTTTCACACTTCTCTCCACCGAAGAGATTTTCCACGAGGTCCTGAGTTAGGCTTCCATGTTGAGACAAAGAAAACAGAACGCCTCCCTTGTTTGGGTAACGAAAATCTCACCAGGCTGCAGCACTGTTGTTTAAAACTGCTGGAAAAACTCAGCAGATGGAAACACCGATCAAACGGTGAAAACTCGAAAACGGTAGCCTCTCCTATCCGCGGGTAGAGAGCAGCACTCCTTATTACATTAACTTTTGTACTGTCTTTACCGTCAAAAAAATGCCAATAAAATAACTGAACTCGCGCTGAATCTTTTGACTCAGCACAATAGGTATTATGACAGAATGGTCCTAGAAGCAATAGAAATTAATAAACTCAAGGATACATCAACAGAGAAGGAATAATGCTCAGCATGACTTGGTACCATTTACTTTCTGGCTTGACTGTATGGAAGTTGACTGTTTGCACAACTAATGCAACAGCATAACACCTTCACGGCAGGGTTCACTTACCAGACCTCCCACCACCACTTCTACACTGAGTTCACTTACCAGCCTCATCACATAGACCTGAGGATGCTCATTGTAATCATTGTAATATGAGTGAAACATCATACAAGACAGTTTTGACGTGGTCATACCAGAAGAAGGCTACAGAAACATAATGGACACCTACATGAGAATACATGGTTAACTGTTTATTATGAATGCTGCTAGTGTGTGACATTAAGTAACAAAACATCAGAATAAATATTCCGTATTGCTATATCAGTAGAACTTGGATTTGTTTTTTCAGTAATCAACACTTTTACTTCTATATTTTGTGAAAAATGTCTGTCTAGATGTCTAATAGTATTCCTGGATTACGTTCATCAGTCTGTCATTTATAGTATAACTAATAAATATACAACAAACTTTGAAATATTGATCTCTAATAAGTTTGATCTAAAGTAATGTTTTCTACCAAATAACAAAAATTTTTTAATCAGGCGAACACAGCACTCGAGATTCATGGTTACAATAATAACAAATTCATATGTGATATCAATGTTACTTTCAAATGTTAATCATTTTAACATTATTGTAGTGAAAGTCAATTATATTATAATCTCTGAAGCCCTAGTAGGGAATAACTTCTAGGTTTGTATTTACATTTCAGATTTCATGTTTCAAATGAATACATCGTCAAATTATTTTACCAACATCACTATTCCATTGGTTTTTGTTGAACTTCTCAAATACAAATTCAAAAAATAAAAATTGTAAGTTATCTGCCAACTAATTTGTAGTAAATTGAAAGAAGAATTTTGAGACAGATATTTGGACCGGTGAAGGAAGGTAATATGTATAGGATCCGAAATAATGGTGAAATAAATGAGTTGATTGGTGGAAAAGACCTGGTGAGGCACATAAAATCAGCTAGAATTAGATGGCTGGGACACGTATCCCGTATGAATGTTACGAGGATGCCCAAAACTATATTAAGTGGAACGATACTAGGCAAAAGAAGAAGAGGCAGGCCTCGAAGAAGATGGCAGCAGGATGTGGAAGAAGATCTGAGAAGGATGGGCATTAGGAACTGGAGACTGAAGGCAATGGACAGAGATGAGTGGAGACGGGTCGTAGCGGAAGCCAAGGCTCACCATGAGCTGTAGTGCTGGAGAGTAGTAGTAATTTGTAGTAATAAATCATCATACGTCAGGTGTTTGATATAATAGAAGAAAAAAACATCATCATAACAGTAACATCAATAACATTATTTACTTTACTTTTACTACTAATATACTCTAAAATGAAAAAGGGCAAAACAGGTGACTCAGAGTTGTGTACAAACTGTATAATTTATAATTTATGTACTGTTGGTTAACTTCAAGCGAACTCCTTGAATAATTAAATAATATTCCAGATAGAAAAACTGGCTCTTCTAATTGTTTAGTGTGCTGCTAAACATACCTTAGAGGTGTTAAGTTTTTGGTAACTTTCAGAATAATGCCTACTTAAAATATGTAATATGTACAAAAAATAATGTACCGGTACTAAAGGTAATTTTATATATAAGTCTCATAAACTTCTACAAAGCACAAGTGTCAGGAACTGGGCTCCGCTTGTTGAGAATTGAGGGATCTCCAGGACCTCCAATGCCTTTCTGCAGTAGGTCTCGATAGTCACAGTAGACAACTAAGGTAAAGTATAGTAGAATGCCTGAAACATTACAGAAAAATAAGTTACCAGTATACAGGATTACTATACCAGTACTACAATCTGATGCCATGAAGTCATCAAAGAAACTTAAACTTCTACCATTGTCTTGATTTTTCTTTTCTGACTGCAGGTTTAATGCTACATGCTATTTTGTGTTTCATGTAAATTAAAGCTGATTATGCTTATAATGGTAAAACTAATAAGACCAATATTATACTCAGACTCAGACCTTTTTTATTTCACACAATTAGCCCTCCTATTGGTCACATGTAAAGTGACTTCCAACACACTAAGTTTGCCAGCTGCGTCTCAGCACCATCCCCATTTTTCTTCCTTAGCTTTATGTAAACAAATAGGAAGGTGTAGCAGAGATCACAGACTAACTCACGTTCTAATACTTTTATGATTATCATTCACTAAGCAGGCTGCAAAAGCAAGACTCAGTTTTGAACCATTGTTATACTTTACCAAAAATATTTGCACTTAATGAAAAATAACCAGCTTGTAGCATAGTATTCTGCCATGACTTCACTTAATCATGTCAGAACATTAGAAGTAACCAAACCTTATTAATTATACCCATTCATACCATCAAATTCTAAAGTTGGGTTACCCGTAGTTTGTTCATAGCAATAAGGCAATAAGCTGAAGACAACAGGAGAGTAATTATTTTTGATTCAGATTTATGTCTAATATAATGTAATTATTAAATTATGAATAATTTTTAAAAATTAATGAGTTTGTGGTACTTCACACAATTTCTTTATTGCTTCTAAACATAGTTGTTCAATTTATTCTTTTTATGTATTTGTTTGTTTTTTTGTTTGTACACTACTTGTTTTCAAAGTTCTGAATTTAATTAACCAATTTTCTGCTGGCGTGTTTTGGTCATTCCATCCTCCTGCACCAGGCAGTTTTTGGTGCCTACAATACAATGTTATTCTTCGGTCATTATGACCGACATGGCAGTGAACGTGTTAATGTCTGACATCAAGTCTACTGGTACAAAAGACACAATCTAATGTAGTTTGTTCAAATCAAGTAAGGTTGTAATGATACAGCTCCAATACTTACCTACAACAATGAGTAATCCAAATAATTCAGAATACACTTCCAAAATTATCAAATTTATAAAAATACACAACACCCAACTCCCTGTGAAGAACAATAGAAATGGCAGGTACAAATTCGGTCTTTCCTGTTAAAACAGAAGAAGCAAGAATTACTTCAAGATCATGTGTGTCACAAGACACAATACATAGTGACCATTATGTTTGTAGTTACAAATGGTGAACTTGCAATAACGGCGTGACTGACATAAAAATATGTACTTACTGTGTTATTTATCACTGATTTACTAGTACACCCAAAATGGGAAAAGTGATTAAATTTGGCCCAGTGTAGATTTCATCCAAGAGTGAATACTGGCTCAGTAAGTTAATCATTATTCATTTAACTAATTTTCTAAAAAAAAAACAATATTTTGACTTTCAGTGCACATTATGTTGATAACTAATAGTGTCCCTCTGTTACAAGTTTTAGTTTAATAAATTATGTTTACAATGCATGTCCTCACTATAAATTAATGTCTCTAATTTTAATATAAGAGCTTCTACAATTGCGTTACTTTACGGTGGCCGCTTCATAGCTGCGTGAAAAGCGAGGGTAGTGAGTGGGGAGAGTAAGTGTACTCAGTTGTAACACTTCATTTCAAAAATGTCCATCTTACTGTTGCTACAGACAGCTTTATTATGCCCTCAACTATTTAATTATTACAACTCGGGTTTTAACATGGTTGACATTTCCGGATTTCATTCAACTAACTACTATTTGTAATTTTACTCAGTACTCAAAATAGTATTAAAAGTATGAAGGCATCACTCCTTGTTTCATCATTCTTTACAAATTTACAATTTTTCCTTTCAAGACCCACCACTGATACAATTGAGTAGCCCAAACTCACTATGTCCACTCGAGGTCGAATTTAAGTTAAGGCCGCCATTTTGTTCTGAGACCATATACGCATGTTCTGATGCAGAGAAACTGTTACAAAACATGTTGAAACCCTATTATTTTACGGTGTAAAAACTAAAATTGCTCCATGTACTGCCATTGTGCCCTTACATGTACTACAGTGACTTCGTAATGTTCACTATAAAAAAACAGCAGCAAATCCCGTTACATCCCATTATTGTGAAATGATAACTAAACACTGCAGCAAACCTCATTTTACTGTTGTGTGCAGAACTGTTTTTTCTTTTGCCATATTTTGTTACTACTGTTGGTAGTAAACATTTTTATTCAATTTTTCAATTGCACCACCGTCTCTTGAGATCATAAAAATCATATTTCCAGTATGGGCCATTCCTTCATCCCCTCTGACAGAGTTTTACCCATATAGAAAATGATACTAAACAACACAGTACTATTCTGACAGACCAAAAGTGCATTAAAATATTTCAACAACATGTTACAGTCATCAGGCTAGGTGAGGAGTGTCCAGTATATGAGTGAAAAATATGGTCTTTAAATTGATGAAAAACAAATTAGCATTTTCAACTACAACATTCTAAGAGGAGAGTTATGTCAAAAACAAAAGAAACTGGAAAGTGTGTGGTAGGGAGGGAAACTGAACTCCAATCAAATAGTGGATGAGGGGAAAAGTATACTGAAGCTTGTAAAGCACAGTATAATCCAAAGCTTCTAAATGCAATTAATCCACAGATCTTGAACAAAGGATTTCCTTTGAAGCCAGCCAAATTTAAGAATTCAAATAAGTTGCTTTCCAATCAGTTCATGACTACCTGGAAAGAAAATGAAAGTCTTACTTCCTTTAAACACTTTTTGAGGAGCAAGAGGCTCTTCTTTACCAACAACTTGCTTGAGAACAAAAATTCTGCCAGTGGAGCGGCAGACCCATTAGTTTGTTTTGTGAAGTCTAACACTAAATTATATTGATTTTTAAATTTTTTACAATTTATTACTAATAAGTTCAATAAATTTGCTCTTATTTTTTTATCCTGCTCTTATTTTATTTTGTTTTTGAACCTGCAGAAAACAATAAACAAATATAAAACCTAAAGTCTTTAGGTAACATGCAGATTACTGTAGAGCCACCTCAGAGAAAAAACTTCATAATCCAGTGCACTTGTTTACAGTCATACAGTCTCAGTAAGATATACTGTAGAAAACCTTTCCAGTGTGTCAAGTGCAGAGGTGAACACAACTCCACAACTTGTTGCAAAAATAAGGATACACCAGCCACATGTTTTAATTTAAGATCAAAGAGGCCCTCTAATTGTTTCTGCAGTCTACTGCCCCCGAAACACAGAATTAATAAAACTGATTTCAGCTCCTTTCTTAAAACTCTTGATACACATTTTGTGGTGGGAGGTGACTTCAATGCAAAACATCCGCAATGGGGTTTGAGATTAACAAATCCAATAGGTAGAATTTTATATAATGTCATTAGACAAGAATCCCTGTCCACGTCAACCAACCTACTGGTCTTCTGATGCAAATAAAATACCTGACCTCATTGATTTATTTTTAATACGAGGCTTGTGTCATAAATACTACCTAGTTGGCTGATCACACTCCAATTATTGCCACTATTAGCAATACTATAATTGAGTCTGAAAGTCTACCAACACTCACAAATCGTAATACTGATTGGGAATACTTCAGAGAGCTTATAAATGATAATATCTCACTAGAACTTCCACTCCACACATCTGCTGAATTGGATTCAGCTGTAAATTATCTCACCAGTACTTTTCAAAAATCAGCTAGGCAAGCTACACCTTGCAATACAGCAAAGAGTAAGTACTTAAATCTTCCTCTGGTTGTCTGAGAGAAATTAGCTGAGAAGCGTAGATTGCGACGAATTTGGAAGCATACTCATCATCCAGATGATAAAAGAAAGTGGAATTCTGTGGCCAGAAAACTAAAATGGTTGTTAAAAAATTTAAAGAATGAAGGTATTCAGGATTATCTGGACAATCTGTCACCTAATGAAAGTACTGATTATTCCTTCTGGAAGGCTACAAAACGATTAAAAAGGCCACTATTACAAATACCACCAATACAGAAACCAGATGGTAGCTGGTCAAGAAGCAATACAGAGAAATAAGAAATACCAGACTTTGTACTAATTGTAAAGGGCTTTGTACTAATACCAGACTATGTAAAGGGCTTTGTACTAATAACATACATCTTCAACACCATACTCAGCCTTGAATACTTTCCTCTTCTCTGGAAATCAGCTCAAGTAATCATGGTCTTAAAACCTTGTAAAAATCCTCAAGAACCCTCTTCTTATCGACCCATAAACCTTCTGCTGATACTTGGTAAGATCTTTGTTTGTAAAATGCCAACAATTGTAGAAAACAACCTAATTCCAGATCGTCAATTTGGCTTTCAAGAAAAGCATTCTACGAAGGATCAAATACACAGAATAACAAATGTTATCAATAAATCACTAGAATCAAAGATGTTCTGCTCAGGCGTGTTTCTCATTGTTTCCCAGGCAGTTGATAATGTCTGGCATCTTGGACTGTTAAAGAAAATAAAGATAAACTGCCACATAATTTTTACCGTATTCTACATTCCTACATAGTGGGCAGAATGTTTCACATCAAGTTCTCAGATGCTACTTCTCCTCTGTTACCAGTGGGATCAGGTGTTCTGCAGGGTAGTATCCTGGGTCCTCTACTGTACCTCCTGTTCACCTTGGACTTACCGTCAGTGAGTGAAACCAATGTTGCTACCTATGCCGATGACACAGCAATCCTAGTGACACACTCCGACCCCTCAATGGCATCTCTTATGCTACAATAATCATTAAACAGCGTTCAGTAATGGCTTGATAAATGGCGCATAAAAATCAATTCGTCCAAGTCAGTACACGTTACCTTCACCAAACTGAAGGCTAACTGCTCTCCAGTAACAATTAACAGTCAACCAGTACCTCAAGCTGAAAGTGCTAAGTACCTAAGGATACACCTGGACAGGATACTAATGTGCAACAAACACATAACCACTAAGAAGAGTGAACTTAACCTGAAGGTCAGAAATATCTACTGGCTGATAGGCAGAAAATCGTGGTTAAGTCTTGTCACTAAACTTTTAATTACAAAGCAGTTCTTAAACTGGTATGGACTTACGGTATTCAACTTTGGGGTAATGATAGTACGAGTAACATCAAGATTATATATAGCTTTCAGTCCAAAACTTTAAAATCAATAGTCGACACTCCGTGGTTTGTCTCCAACAATTCTATACACCGAGACCTCATAGTTCAACTGTGAGAGAAGAAATTGTGCACCTCTGCAGGAAACACATCTCTAAATTAGAAAATCATCCTAACCCCCTAGCAATTAATTCAATGAACCTAACCCCCTTCAGGTTCAATGAATAATGTGTACTGTGTGTATCTGTATTGTAATGTCTGTGTTATCTGTTCTGTAATACCTGTATCTTTTGTATTCATGTCAACATTAAGTGTTAATGTCAACCAGTATATGTACCTTATAGTGCCAGTATTTAACATTTTGAATTTATTTGCATGATGCCAACAGCAAGTGAAAATGACTTCTGTTCATTTGTTTACATGTTTTTGTCATTTAGTCTTGTAATTTGTGTATCTGTTTAATCTGTTAACACAAACAAGAAGAGCTGTCAATAGTCATAATCATGTACATACATGATGTTTTGTCAGTCAATTTGTTCAATATTCGCTCAGTCGAACAGATTACAAATCTGCAATAATTTGGGAAAAAAATATACAAAGGTATATTAAAAACACTGACATAAGTTAGTCTGAAATCAGAAAATGCCAATGACAGGGCTAGAGTAAATGGTTAAAAAACATATTTAAAGGTCTTCTTTTATATTTCTAGAGGTCAATTAAAAAAAAAGTACATTCAGTTAGTAGGTAATTTCATTCAAAATCGAGAATAAACTAGAACTGTAGCAAAGAAAATCTTGAAAAAAATGTTGATGAACTGATCCAAGAAGACTTAACTGAGGACAGTGAAAAAAGGTTTCGAGTAGAAATTTATATCCAGTTCCTAGGAATTTCAGTTTCCCAATTAGGAGGTTGTTTTAAAATATTCAGTATGGTCACTGAAATTTTGAATGTATTGAGTGTCCCAATATTAGAAAATGGTAGTACGAACTTTCTCACATTTGTCAGAATGCCACAAGGACAAAATAATAAGGATTTAATTGAACCTTTCCCTCAGTAGATGGTAAAAATTTCAATCGATTATCATCAACATCTTTACAACATGGCAAAGTCCTTCTTTGCTCTATGAATAGGGAATGAATGTTCATTACAGATAAATCAGACAATACCAAAAGATGTATGAGCTGGCTTTTTGAGCTGGTTCAGAATAGTGGTATATTAATTCTTCAACAAATCAAAATGTTGTTTCCATGTTAATTTTTTGTCAAAGATTATACCCAAAATCATGCAATGACTGAAACTGGTATAGAGAACCCATTTGTATTAATATTTAAACTGCATTAACACATTCTGTTTTACCAAGCTGGTAATCAATACATTTTTCTAGTTTACCCTACTTATTATGTTTCTTAATTTTGCATTTTCTTATGTGACCTCGTCTCCTAATTGTGAGTGTGGGGGGGTGGAGTTGATCGCCTGCACGTGGTACCCCCTGCCTTAGCTAAACGATCAACAATCTATGCACAACACGAGCTGCCAAAAGACATGAATACGCATAGATACAAGAACAATAATGGCCTTTCTAAAGGCCCTGACGAAGGCCTCCGAATCATTTTTTGGAATGCCGGAGGCTTAAACAACACAAAGTTCACAGAACTCAAGACCATTTTATACCAACATGACGCTGACGTTTTTATTATAGTCTAAGCATGATCATCCACCGACTTCCCTCAGTTTTATGAGGTAAACAACTTCACGACACATGTCCTAAAAAGATCCAGCCAAGTAGCCTCTGGAATATTGGTGGGTGTCAACAAGAAACACGCTAGCGATTTCTATATAGTACACGAAATGGAGGAAATTGACAAAGTGGAATAATTGGCCTAAAAATCTGGATAAGCGGAACACAATACAATATATTTGGCATGTACAATCCTCCAAACAACAAACCCAGTTTCGATCGCCTTCCTAACACTGCTAAGCAGCACAACTCTATAATAATCGGCGATTTTAACGCCCACTCGAATAGATGGGGCTACAAAACCGCCAACGGAGCAGGTCGGGCAAAAGAAGAACTACTAGACAATTCCAATCTTATCCGACTTAATAGTGACCCAACATTTCTGTCCTTTGCTGGCAGTTTATCGACACCAGACCTGGCCATGGTGCACTCGAACCTTAGCGCCAGAGCAAATCTCAGCCTTGGAGATGCGCACGACGGAAGCGGGCATCCATCACTGATCCTGAAAATCGCACCAAAGAAAAGAGCGCCACCTTACCGACAGATCCCCAGGTGGAATTTCAAGAAGGCCGATTTGGGGCAGTTCTGTAGCATCTCCAACAACACCATTACGGAAAATCTCATAGACGATAATCCAGACAAATCAACCGACAGATTTGTCAACGCCGTCTTACTAGCTGCAAAGAGAGCAGTGCCAAGAGGCCAAGTTAAACGTTACAAGCCTTTTTGGAACGCAAAACTGACGGAACTGAAAGCTAACAGAGACAAGGCACGAAGAAAAGCTGAATCAACAAACTTGCAATGCGATTCCATAGATCTTAGGAAAAAACAAGCACAACTAAAAAGGGTAATCATAACAGAGGAACGCGAGACATACAGACACTTCGTGGCCTCCCTGGACTTTAGACGAGATGGTATCAAAGCCCACAACTTCATATCAAGCCTCAATAATGAAAAAAAGACGCACAAATGGGAACCAGTACAGGCTAACGGAAAAACATTGACAAATCCTAAAGAAATCGCAGCCGCCCTATGCAAGCACTTTTCAGCAGTAAGTCAAATAACGCTAAACAGAAATGGAAGGAAAGCTGTAAAACACGGCATACCTACCTGCGCAACCGATACTCAACACCACCTATTCAATGATCCTTACACCCTGGCCGAACTCGAGCTAGCGATTCACTCTCACAAGAAAGGCAAAGCGGCAGGCCCAGACAAAATATTCCCAGAATTCTTAAAGAACCTGGGCGAAAATGCTCGCAAAACACTGCTAAAACTTGCAAATCTCACATGGGAAAAACACGTTCCCCACTCATGGAAAAAGGCCGAAATTACAGCAATCCTCAAGAAGGGAAAACCCGCCAATAGCCTCACTAGCTTCAGACCGATATCACTTGCAAGCATCATCTGCAAAACAGTTGAAAAAATGATAGATAGGAGACTGAGACACTACCTGGAAGATGCCGGAGCCATCTCAGACTGCCAAGCTGGCTTCAGGCAGCACCGGTCTACAGTAGACCAAATTGTTAAGCTAACACAAGAGGTAAAGGACGGCTTCCATCGCAAACAATCAACGCTTGCGGTCTTTATAGACCTCAAAGCGGCATATGACAAAGTGTGGAGATCCCTGCTGCTCCGCAAGCCCAGCCAACGACACATCTCAGGCAATATGCGCAAGTGGATAAAGAACTTCCTCGCACAGAGATTCAGCCGGACCAAATTCCAAAACGCAGTACCAAATTTCAGACAAGTCAGACAAGGACTACCACAGGGAGCAGTACTTAGCTGCCTCCTCTTCAACGTCATGATTAACGACCTACAACAAGCCATAGAAAGAACGCCCGGAGTGCAATGCCTCCTCTACGCTGATGACGTTGTCATCTGGTCAACAAGTAGCAGCGTTGATGGCCTAGAAGAGACAATGAACAACGTCCTAACGAACATAGCCACGTGGTGTAGAAACAACAAAATGATGCTAAACGCCGAAAAAAACAGTATTTGAACTGTTTACCCTATCCACCAAGCCACACCCCACACAACTTACTTATGATAGAACGGAGCTAGCGAGGACATACGACGCAAAATACCTAGGCGTGTACTTCGATTACAAACTAAGCTGGGCCCAACAAATCCAAACAGTAGCGGATAAAGCCCAAAAGCGAAACAATCTACTGAAGAGACTAACTGCGACGAAGTGGGGCGCAACGCAAGAAGTAATCGCCACAGCTTACAAAACATATGTTTGCCCAGTAATGGAATACGCCTCAGAAGTAACCGCCCTCTCCTCCGAAGCAAATTTAAGAAAAGTAGAGGTAGTCCAGAATAATGCACTACGCATAATAACCGGTGCAGCAATATCCGCACCAATAACCGCAATGCAGCTACAAAGTGGAGTTGACCCACTACGAGAACGCAGAGAGAAACTAACTTTGAAATTCTGGGAAAGGGCAAAAAGAATCGACCACCGACACTGGGAGAACTACAGGCCCGCATCATCATGCCTGAAGACCCAAACCACCCCATTCGCCCATGCTGAGAAAATAAGAGAAAAATATCACATCCAACACGGGCAAGCTGCAAAGCTCTCAACATTCCACGAAATTTTTAGCTTCCTGCCAGCAGGGAAACTCACCCTTATAAATCACACTACTCCAAAAGCACTCAGCAATACACACGATTTGAAGTCAGCAGCCTTACAAACGATCCACGAGCTGTACAAAAGAGACACGTGGGTGCACGTATACACCGACGGATCAGCGATGGCACAAGCCGCGGGGGGCTGGCTACTATAGCCACCTGTTTGAGGGATTTAGCCCAGTAGGAGCCAACGCCAGCAACTTTAACGGAGAAATACTAGCAATTCACCACGCAGCGGAAAGGCTTCTTGCAGTCAGCAGTAATCCAACAAGAGTTATATTCTTCGTAGACTCCCAAGCTGCGATCGTAGCCCTCACCAACAACACGCCCACTGACTGTGCTGCAACTATGGCCGGTCGAAGACTAATGTCCGGAATGATAGAGAGCGGGTGGCATATTACTTTGCAATGGATACCAAGCCACATAGGAATCGAGGGCAACGAACGCGCCGACCAACTCGCTAAACAGGGGGCCAGACTCCCGCAGCGTAGCAATACAACATCGTTAATGACCGCAAAAAATCTAGTTGAGAGAGTGGTCTCTAAGTGGACCAAAAACTTCTTACGCGAAGCCTGCACGGGAAAGCAATGGGAAAGCTTAGTTCACGACAAACAAACCCCTCGGAATCTCCCAAGAGCAGAAGCAGTCGCCAAATTCAGACTCCTAACTGGCCACGATTATCTACAAGCGCATCTGCATAGGATTGGGCTAGCCGACTCCGACATCTGCCCACTCTGTACCACCAGCAAGATGGACGGTCCGCACCTACAGAAGTGCACAGGACTGACGGACGTACAAGACAGACGCGATACATGTCTATACTGGGAGGCTCGTAGGCGAATGGCAGAGATGTCAAGAGCTGGCATTGGATAAAGTAAAGTAAGTAAGTCTCCTCATTGTGCAGTTCAGTATTACCTGCTTCAGTTCAACACTAAGGAATTGACTTGTTTTTCAACCTGTCTGTTTATGTTACAGGCTCTTAGGTCATATTGATAATGAAATAAATACCAGTATGCATAAACTTAATCAATTTGATATAGTTTTTAAATCCATTTTACTTGGATATTTAAAAAAAAGATTACAAGTAAAGTAGCAAATCCACATTTAAAGTAGTAGTAAAGTGGTCATTTGCTGCTGTCCACATTGCTACTTCACTTTTCAAGACATAAAAATTGTTAAGACTATAAGAACCACAAGCCAATAAATTTTAGGAATAACATGTAATATTCTGATGATGTGTAAGGTTTGAATATTTTAAATGTTCTTCTTGATTCATCAACTCATCAGTTTCTGTGCATCATCCTGTGTCTTTAAATTCATATCATTTTTTCAAACTGTCGGTCACTATTAATAAAATGACAACACTTTAATTATCTATGCATAATAAGCATTTTATGAATGTAATACAAATTTATTAATTTTGCTGTAGAATATGACAGTTACCTCGCGAGCTCCCTTCAGAAGTAGGAAAGCAGTTAATACATACACCAAAGCTAGTACGGCCAGCATGTTGCTTGCTTGCATAGCTGCAAATACACATTTAATTTTTGTTATAAGTATATAAATATACACTATACACAATTATAAAATAAATAACCTTTTATCAAGGTAAACCAAAGCAAGTCTAGTCAGCTCATGAAAACTATTTAAAAAAATTATTACTCTAAAGAACAGAGTTTTATATAATACTGGAGTCTGCAGTTAGTTACATATCTGTTAGTAAGTTGGGAATTGTCTTGTATATTAGTATTAAACATCTCTTAAATTTGGTAAGTGACTACTAGATATTGCTGCAGAAGCCATCATTTGTGCCTTTACTCACATTTACACATAATTTATTTGTAATTATATATGTATAATAACTATCAAAGTATGGTACACGTGTGTACTTACCGTTTTTTGTTATTTGAGAGCACGTGCTTTTCCTTTTGCAACACTTTTTACCTAAGGGATCCAGGGTTTCGTTACAGCGAGATTTGAATACACAGAAAAGGCGACACAATGATAACACTGTTTCTTTATAGAATATGATTACTAGTTTTAATTGCATTAACAACATAACATACATCAAAAGGTGCCTCAAAATGGCGTCAAGTGTTACTACTAAAAACAAAATGGTGGCTATATTTCTTCCAAACTTATTCCATTATTTTGACTAAGTATGTGAATTGTAAATCTCATCATCAGTTTTAGATATATATTCTTTTTGTTTTCTAACTGCAGTCATCGTATTATATAAAACACAAACCTATGTATAGAAGCATGGCCACGCCTTAGTCCAATCGCACACTCATTCACACTCTCTGTTACAATTATATTTCATACAATTTTGTGATTTATTTAATGAGCTCATTAATATGATAATAAAAGAAAGATATTGTGACTTCTCTGAGAACGGTGTAGCGTCGCTCCCTCGCTGGTATCAGATGTTCCCCAGGAGTATGGCCGGTGTTCGCCTCATCATTCTGGCTTTTTAAATTGTCTGCACTGACTCTACATTTAGTGTTTTTACTATATACTGTTGTTTAAGTGTTCTCTGACTTTTTAATCACATTTTATGAATTTTGACTAGGCTTTTTACAACATTTGGATGAATACTAATGCCAACAGTGATACATCGCTGTGGCCTCTCTGGTGTACTGTGCTGAACTGAGACCGATGAATATGCAAATTTATGCTTGTGTGAGTGGGTTTGACGTCATTAAGCTTTGTCATGCAGGACAACGCCTAGTCGCCTGCATTGTATTCAGTGCGTCATTGTTTTTGGTTATGACGGAACAGCGTTATAGTCCAATCACAATGTATATTTAAAGTCATTCGTCACAAACACCACCATGGCTTTTACCGACTCCCGCACGTCCAACGGTGACCTTGGTGACCTCCTGAATCTGCTTTGTTCCTCCGTATATTGGGACAATAGACCTAACCATTCTGTATTTTAATGATTAAACAATATAAAACATTGAAAAATTACCCTTAAAACCCATAATTATGGTATTGGGTCATTATGTACTGTTACAAACCCCCTCAATGAAAGATTTTGTGTCAAGACACAAAAACTTTCATTGACTCATTCACACTTTCCTAAAAGGATCAGTCTAGATATGTCACCACAACACCCTGTAATGTTACTATAAAAAAATTTATCATCACTTACCCTTGGTCCAATGATGTTGGTCGCACCCTCTGACCTTACTGGACTTCTCCGGAGAGATCCCTACACCATAAGGCCATGAGGCACTCTACGCTCCTGTTCTGACGCTCCAGCCAGCCCAGGACCGCGGTCACAACACCACAAAACTCTGAAACATTGCATACAAAAATTTAAAATAGTGGTCTAAGATACCTCCATATCTACAACTGATATGTTCCCTTTTAGATGCATTGGTTTGTGTTCGGGGCATTTGTTTGTTCTAATTCAAAAATTTAACATAACAACAACAAAACTTCAAAGTGTATATTCTTTTACCACCACCAAACTCAATTTCTTCCTTGTAAGAAAACAAACTATGTATACAACTACAAATAACACAATACATGAACAATTCTTTAATATTCCCCAACATACCTTCACCTACTTATTTCTATCAAACTCAACCTACAACTATTATGGCAGACACTTTTATTATTCAAATTTTATTACTCAACTTACAATCATTTATCTATTTTGTAAATGGCATCCTACTATATTTTTGCACAACTTCAATTGTACCTTTGGACTTTCAACTTTTAAAAGCTACTATTCTTTGACACTTGTTAACGTCATTACTAATAACAATAAAACATCATAAAACATTAGACATTACACATTAACATTGTTACATTTACATTAAACAATTTACATTTACATGACTTGTACCAAAACTTTATCACATCATTACTATCAACAATTCTCTATTAACTCTTAATTATTTAACATTTGTTTAGATCAGATTCTATACAACAATTTCAACTTTATCATTACCTTTCTGTTACAATTACCTTCCTACCATGAATTTTCTTTTTCTAACCCTTTTATCCTTACTAGTTTGGGTGACTCTCTATTATTCATTATTCTCTATATCTTATTTTGGCATTGTCAATCTAACCTTACTCACCTCTTTTTTACTAACAACCGCTTCTAACCATTTATATATTTTGACACCAATATCTCTATAATAACCCCCTTCACAAATCCCATTTAAAACCTCTGGCGCCGCTCATTTTTTGTACTAGTATGTGTGTTCCCAATCTATGCTCATTCCATCATTGGTTCCTGACCCTTTCAGATAACCCTTTCCGGCACACAACGGTCCTTTCCTGTCTCAACACCTTTTGTTGCAGACTCCCTACACCAATACCCTTATTACAAAATATCACCATCAACAAATATATATAATTACCATTCACATTACTTACCTCTACATATAATCACTAACCACTGTGTCCCTAAAATATCTAACACCTCTTTATATATTATCAGTATCTCAACACTTTATTTTCACTAACTCCCATTAACTCTATTTAACTAACTCCAATGCCCTTATTTATCACTATTACCTAAACTCTTTTACAACATTTCACCTTAATATATCACTAGAAAATTCATCACTTATCTACTAACAACAATACCTCTCAACATCCAAATATATCACCTGCTTAATCCTTTACTAACCCTTTAGAATGTGAATCTCATAATATCATTTAAACTCATTATTAACTTCCTTTAATTATTTAAAATTCTACAATACATGTTTACATAAAAAATACACAACAGCAAAAATACACAAATACACTGACATTAATATACACAAAAATATACAATCCACATGATCATTAATCATTTACCATAATCAGTCATAAACGGTCCATCCTGAAAAACACTGTTCATATAATTAAATGTTCATAAACACAATTAGAATAATTAGCCTCCATCGTCAAATAGCAATCGAACCTTAAAACTATATACATGGTTTAATATTAGATATTTTATACTAACATCCTTATACATGCACCAACTATTCAAATTTTTATCCGTTTCCACAAATTCATATAACTCCTGATCGGGTATGTTTCTGTCACCTTCAGTAAAATCAGTCATAATCATGTATTTTATCAAGTCATTATTGTTATCCACATAATCTCCTACTACTTTAGTTTCAATACAAGGTAAGTTTTTATTATATTTATCACTTCTATCTCCACCTAACCTTTCTACAAACTCTTCATAATCTCTACTTATCTTAAAAATCTCTACTTCTCTTTTTCTCTCACAATACCTCTCACTTTTAAAACATCTCTCTCTATCACACCAAGCTACATTCTCTCTCTCAATATACGCAGGGGACACTACAACTTTATTCTCGCACCACCTATCAGGTGCACAAAAAATCCAGGGACAACTATTTGCAGACCTTTTGTCTCCAAAATCTACATCGAAGGCACTCTTGTCCTTCCTAAAAACATGTATATCACCCCCAAATACACCATTAAGGGAAAAATCTAACCCCTGCAATTCTTTTACAATTATCCTCTCTCTACACACTCTCTTCAACCCTTTAACACACACTATCATTCCATCATTACTATATTCTATTCCCCATAAAACCTCATTATTACTACTCCTGTTTACACAATCATTCTCTAACATCATACTTTTATTTATATTATCATAATTTTCTACCCCACTTACCTTGTCTTTGTTTCTATCTAATTTGTCTATTTCTCTACTCTTATTTTCTAACTGTATCTCATTAATTCTCTTGTCTAATTTCTCCTCTAATTGATTCAATTTTGCATTTCGTACATTGTGTTGTTTCTTTAGTTCATTCTCAAGGCTATCAAACTTTTCGTCAATTTCTTTTAATACACTATTTTGTGTTTTAATTAATATAAACAGATCTTCCAGCGATATTTTATTTTCGACTGCCCTAGGCGTAGAATTCGCGCTTATTTTGTCTAATAAAATAGATTCTGTGTCTGTATTGTTTACACATAACAGACTATCATTTCTTTCTGCCATAATTTAGCTGTTTAAATGACTCTTTATTTTTTAATTATACAATTACTGGTTGCTTTGTTTCATCAACATAACCTCTTGTGTATTAGGTTATGTTCCGTCTTGTACCACCTTCTCTGTTTTCAAATCTGGCCTGTTTTATATAAAATAATTTTATATAATGTCCCAGTTCGGGCGCCATTTGTGCCTTTACTCACATTTACACATAATTTATTTGTAATTATATATGTATAATAACTATCAAAGTATGGTACACGTGTGTACTTACCGTTTTTTGTTATTTGAGAGCACGTGCTTTTCCTTTTGCAACACTTTTTACCTAAGGGATCCAGGGTTTCGTTACAGCGAGATTTGAATACACAGAAAAGGCGACACAATGATAACACTGTTTCTTTATAGAATATGATTACTAGTTTTAATTGCATTAACAACATAACATACATCAAAAGGTGCCTCAAAATGGCGTCAAGTGTTACTACTAAAAACAAAATGGTGGCTATATTTCTTCCAAACTTATTCCATTATTTTGACTAAGTATATGAATTGTAAATCTCATCATCAGTTTTAGATATATATTCTTTTTGTTTTCTAACTGCAGTCATCGTATTATATAAAACACAAACCTATGTATAGAAGCATGGCCACGCTTTTAGTCCAATCGCACACTCATTCACACTCTCTGTTACAATTATATTTCATACAATTTTGTGATTTATTTAATGAGCTCATTAATATGATAATAAAAGAAAGATATTGTGACTTCTCTGAGGACGGTGTAGCGTCGCTCCCTCGCTGGTATCAGATGTTCCCCAGGAGTATGGCCGGTGTTCGCCTCATCATTCTGGCTTTTTAAATTGTCTGCACTGACTCTACATTTAGTGTTTTTACTATATACTGTTGTTTAAGTGTTCTCTGACTTTTTAATCACATTTTATGAATTTTGACTAGGCTTTTTACAACTTTTGGATGAATACTAATGCCAACAGTGATACATCGCTGTGGTCTCTCTGGTGTACTGTGCTGAACTGAGACCGATGAATATGCAAATTTATGCTTGTGTGAGTGGGTTTGACGTCATTAAGCTTTGTCATGCAGGACAACGCCTAGTCGCCTGCATTGTATTCAGTGCGTCATTGTTTTTGGTTATGACGGAACAGCGTTATAGTCCAATCACAATGTATATTTAAAGTCATTCGTCACAAACACCGCCATGGCTTTTACCGACTCCCGCACGTCCAACGGTGACCTTGGTATGGTACTCTTGCTGAATCTGCTTTGTTCCTCCGTATATTGGGACAATGGACCTAACCATTCTGTATTTTAATGATTAAACAATATAAACCATTGAAAAATTACCCTTAAAACCCATAATTATGGTATTGGGTCATTATGTACTGTTACACATTACATAAAAACTCTGGAGATAATTACCAGATCACTTATATTTATCAACATGTTTCTATCTCAAATATAAGGTTACGTTTGATCAGTGGCGGACTAAGCCCGTCGGAGGCCCGGGGTGGTGAAACTAAATGAGGCCCCCGGTCTGCTTAGAAATTGATGTATTTGTAGTGTACATTTTGTAAAAAATGAATAATATAGCTGTAATGACTGACAAAAAAAAATCAAGTATTTATAATGTGTGTACTCTATGCTCTAGTAATTGTAATATACATACTTAAAGATATAGGTGAGAAACTTAGAATACTAATCAGCATTTAGCACAGCAACCATCAGGTAGAGTGCAAAGAAATAATAAAGAATAGAATAAGAAAATTACCTTTTATTTTATATGTCTGGAAACAAAGCTTGTACAATTAAAATATCAGTTAGTTTCGTAACCTTAGTACGAGATAGTAGTTATTATTGATATTATTATAGTACATGTTTTCGTGCCTTTATTTTACTGAAATTCTCAATAACGTCGTTGAAATCTATTTCATTTGAAACTTTTCTTTCAATTGATAAAATGGACAGATTGGCTAGTCATATCCAAGAAGTATTGGATTATAAGTGATGTACAGGGTAATGATTCACTGAAGTCCCATTTAATTATAAATTGAAGGGTTTCTTGGGCTGTCCATCTAGCAGCAACGTCCACACTCGTATCGGTTGCACGTAGATGCCTACGATACCTTTTTATTTCTTGCACCACCTGCTCCTTATCAAACTCATTGTAAATTTCTACCAGATTCTCCAGTGCTACAGCCAGAGCGTCATCGGAAGCTTCAAGCATAAATTTTGTTTCAACAATTTGGAAAATTTTGGTGATTTCCTTCATGGCCGTGTATCGTTGTGACAATTCTTGTATAATCGGTCTATGCATTCAAACATTGATCGACGAACTTCTTCTTGAATCGATAATCCAGCATCATGAGCTAGTTCACCCGGCATTGTTTTAATTACCCTCCTTCTTCCTCGTCGGTCAATGTTAATGTCCATATCATTGCATTTTTTAGTGCCAAAAGTAACAGTATTGTCTATAATTGTAGTTCGTTCCGTCACTAAAAACTCATTCAGGGTTTTTAATTTGGCGAGTCCTTTATCCAAAGTCATTTTTGGAGACTGTAGATATTGTTGGACTAAATTTACTTCCTCCAGTATCGTGTGCCAAAAGTTGATGTAGGTCAAAAAGGTAAATCACATATAGCTGGAAGGAGCAAGTTTGCTGCAGATCTAGTATCAATGTTTGCCATAAGTAGGTACCTATGTTTATATTTTGCATACGTATGGGGGCTCGAACTCCAAACTGCCTCTTATTTACTGAACATATTTTGGCCTTGTTTGGGATTTGATTAAAAATGGTCTGGTCCTGGGGCGGCCACCCCCGCCCCCGCCCCTTAGTCCGCCACCGCGTTTGATTAAGAAAAACACTTTCCCTTAATTTTACTATAAATATACATTAACTCTTATTGTAATTTGTGATAGGTTCTGGCTCTACAGACCTTCCTTCTTGGTACTGTTGTTTTTCAGGATACCTAAACAGAGAATTTTCCTCAACGACTGTATTCAACGTTTCTTGGAGATTTTCTTAACCCCTAACATCTCACTTGTTAGTGACTATACTTGTACATAGCTGTCACATACTGAAGATATACCAATGCTTTGTCTCCAGTTGCTTTCTAGTAACCAACTTTTACTTAGAACCCACGCATTTCTAAGTTGTTGCTTTCAAATCATTTATCAATCAAGATATGATCATTACTGTAAACCACAAAAATTGAGGTCTGCAGTCTGGACATGTAGACAGGGGCGTATTTAGGGAGAATGAACAGGACCGGACCCCGTTCCCCAGGGGTCAAAAAGTTGACGAACTTTGTTAGTCTGTTAATTTTTTGGCATAAGCATCCTGTGTTAGGGCAGAGAAACTGGACATTAACACAAGAGCAATTGTACGCCTCAAGATATTTGAAAGGAAGCTCCTGAGATGGATCCTGGGCCCCATATATAGAATTGGGGAATGGAGGATATGGCATATTGATGAGATACATTGTCACTTCTATTAACCAATGGTAGAAGTGTACATAAAACTGAGGAGGCTGCAATGGACTGGTGATGTTGTAAGAATGGATGACAAATGAACACCTAAAAGAGTCCTTATAGGCAGTATGGATGGCAAAAGGCCAAACGGTTGTCCAAAGAAAAGATGGGAAGATGCTGTCGCTGTGGATGCAAGAGAGATGTTGGGAGTGTGAGGACGGAAGTCCTATGCTTCTTACAGAGAGTGGTGAAGGGTCAGGATAGAGGAGGCCAAGGCTCAACTTTGGGCTGTAGTGCAACAGGATGAGGAGGAGATTAATTTTTAGGCTGTTTTATTTCATTTTTTTAGCTGCCTATGCTAATATAGTAGTAGCTATTTTTTAAATGCACAAACAAGTTTATTACACAACATTAGGGTATAAGTCTGAAATATGAAATATAGGAAAATCAATTCAGTCAATAAGTATCTTTTCACAGTGTTTCAATAATGCATAGTTTTTTTGTATTATTACTGTTTACTTTAATAGGACTGGTTTCAGGATGTTATCACACATATTTTAGCCTCTATAAAGATAGTAATGTAGATTAGTCTTAACTTGGTTTTTCATTTGTATGAAGCCAACCTGACTCCGGACCCTCCCCTCCAACACCAAATTCTACGTATGCCACTGCATGTAGAACTTTTATCTTGGATATTATTTTCATTATAGAAGAGTATAAATTGTTTTTTTATAAAATAGAATTTTTTATTTGGTTAGGTTTACAAATAAATATTCTTATCTCTTATGTATTTGTAAAACAAGTAATATAAAACTCTACTACAAAACTCATTGAAGAATTCTGAAGACAGAATTAACTACTACAAAACTGACTATATTATATTCTTCAGAATAGATAGTTTAATTTTAAGATAACATTATTTATTGTTTAGACAATTTATTTATTTTAATGCTGATTAGATTCCAAAAATCCAGTTGTGTCTGATATTTTTCACTGTTTGTATCCTTAATTGTTTTTTGTACAGAATTAGATTTCCTATAGTCATGAGCTCAACAACTGTCAAGTCATGAACCTGTTGGTTCCTACTTAAAATGGGGTAACAGGCAAATGATGAAGCAGTACTAGATATGGGTGGCATTGGGGGGCAGTGTGGGCCAGAGCCCCACCTCCATATACAAGTTAGTACAAGGAGTCATTACTTTATTAACTACGTACTGTGAGAAGTTTGTGCTTTAAAAGACCAATAACCTATTTAAGGAACACAATGCATGATGAACATTTCAACAGTATGTCTTGAAATTATAAAACGTTAAAGGCAATTGGCCAGAAACTTGGCCTGGCTAGTATAGAAGACAATTAAAGTGTCATCCATAATAATAGGAGAATTAACCTGTTCTAATAAAATTGATTCTGTTGGACATAAGTGTAAATAGTGCATATTTTGATGTGTTTTTATATCATGCATTCTACTTCTTTCACACTATCACTGTTGACGTCTATACTCTGAGGTAGAAGAATACAAGACTAAAAATATAAGTGTACAGGGAGTGGTTGCAGGGGTGAATACCACCCATACTTGTTGTAGAAAGATATTGTGTAGCTTTTAATTCCAATTGTGAACTCATATACGTGCAAACAATTCTTACACTGTGGCGCACTCAGTTGTTGATTTGGCCTACCCTCACTCCCCCCATCTTTCTTTAAAATGCTGGAGCCACCACTGGTTCTAAGGTAAACACAGAATGGCAAGAATTATATTTTAAATTTATTGAATCAATGTTTCTGTTCTGTTACTGAAGTAGTGTGAAAAAGTTGTTAGTATTCACGAAGGATTCTTGGTTTGGCCAGTAGATTGGTTTGATCTGCTGGTAACAATGTTTAGTGTTTTATCAGTTGCATGAAAATAAAAGAAATATAGACGCTAGACGCTTACTTCTTTAAATGGATTTCTTCATATGACTGGTTAATGTAGATGAGTTTTAAAATAAAAAAATTTGAATACCTTTCAGTGGTAAAATTTTTGTATAAATGTTCAATGAATGTTTAAGGCCAATAGAAAAAAAATGGGTGCTGTATTAAATGCAGTGTTCAGAACTACTCTTCTTCTATTGTTGTGCCTTCCTTTTGTTTCTCACAGTAGTCCTACACTATGACAACACTTAAAGAGTAAACCTTTTTTGCAAAATACTTGCAACTTAAGAACTTAAGTTGCATGACTGTCCATGTGAAACAAGAGTATAGTTGTGTAGTCAGAAAATAGACACGTGGGGAATTTATAAATTCATACACCACAAAGTGTATAAACATTAATAAATATTTTCCAAACTGGATAAAATAAAATTTTAAGACATGCGGTTTAGTGCACTGCTGATATTAAACAAGTGGGAGGCGAACATTACTGCTGAGCTGTTTAGTATACTGTCTATATTTCATGTAAATGATACACTTCTACATGTATAACACCATAACATATACTCGTATAGTTTCATAGTAGGATGATACTCACATTTTACCTCTTCTATGCCGGGTTCAATAATTATAAAGACCACAAGCCTTACAATGACTGAATTCCACAAGGCAATACTAAATAGAGGACTGAAAATTATCTGTTAACAAAACCATAAAACAATAAATTACTTTTACAGCCCTTTAGTATTGATAAATTTTAAAACAGAGCAATCTTTGTATAATGTATGGAGCCATTTGAGCACATTTGTGATGTGACTGTATTGACGTGTTCTTGAAAAAGTGTTCATACATATACAAATACAGGTAAATTACAACACACAGGAAATTTTAATAACACACTACTACAAAACGCAGATGTTGGTGAGAACATTAAAAAGTTATTCAGTAAAAATGTAAGCCTGATTTATTTATGTTTTCTTCACTTACTGGTTAGGAAATGTTAACCGTTGTCATGAGCTGAATAGTTTGTTTTACCAATACATTAAGTTGTTATAGTGGTGTCAGAAGTTTTATTAGATAGTATGACAAGTTGTATTAAATATATAAACTCTTTTTAAATATTACAAAATAATACTCTCATATTGTTTCACAGTTTAGTGACCGTAATGGGGATTAATACAAAGTATCTGTACCTGTAGATGATGGGGGGGGGGCTCAAAAACCCTGCATGTTGCATCATCCGGAGTGACTCCTCTGATGACTGCAAGTATCAAGCTCTCTGACGGTAGGTTTTACAAGGGCGTTTGGTAGTACATAGGTGTGCTCCTATGATTTATGTCAGTTCGGGGAGAGGACCTGAGCAAACGAGGTGCTCAGCTGTGTGTCATTACATTGATTTGACCTAATGCCCTGAACCAACGGTGACACGCCCGAGTAACAGCTAAGGGCCAGGTCGTTTATTAACGCTGCTGCTTCCGGCACCCCCCCCCCCCCACATGACCGCTTATCTGTGGTTTGCCCACATCAGCTCCTGTATCCGGGTCGGGCGTCTCATGAAAGAAGGCGTTGCACAACTGGCAGGAGACAGCCCCGGCGAGGTCAGAAGCGGCTAGGACAGCCATTCAAGAAAGTTAAGGCTCGGTGTTGTGTTCAGCGGTAGGATTGTGTGGCTAATAGTGGCAACGAATACAACGGGAAAGAAACCCAACCTCTATGTATTTAAAATAGATCGCATTTCAAACAGAACAAAAATTATAATTTTTCCACGACTAATTGCGTTCAGTGGTCGCTTTCTGTACGCAACGAATCGGCTGCAATGCTTTCAGCTCATACATTTTACTGTTATTTTTATTATTATATTTTGTAGATCAAAAAGTTCTCAGCCTGACACAGAGATAGCTCCAGGAGTATCAAATGGATACGACTGTTCACTAGTTCAATCGATCAGATGGCGTACCATAACGTTTCAGACATCTCTATAGGCCTATATTAGTTTCGGTGTTGTGATCTAATAAAGTAAATGAGCTTGGTGTTCTTTGAAAACGGGCGAAATCGAATGTCTCGTAATAATAAAATACTATATTATTTTAATACATAATATACTAAACCCGTGCTGGAAAACACGCACGTACGCATAATTTTTTCTCATAGAATTCTTTGTACACATTTTTTTGTTTTATTGATCTTACGTACTATCTGAATTTTTAGGCCATCAAACTATCTTACACGTGACATAACAACGTACATCTGTCCATGTGTGAATACTGGCTCTGCTAAGTAAAGGCTGACTTTGTTAAATATTTGGCCTTCTGATTTAATTTACGGTAATCGCAAATGCTACGGGGATGGGGAATCGTCTTCTCTTAAATTAAAAAGGCAAAGTATCAATCTGACGGGTTTATGTCTAACCGGGGTAGTAAGACTCATCTACCTTTGGCTGTCCCTGTTAAAATTACTAAATCGAGAGAGTTTGAGTACTTGACGATCAGTCGTGTACCATTCATTTCATTAGCCCAATAGTCGTGTGATGGTATGTAACACGTGACAGGATTACAGTGACACCAACTTTTAACTTAAAAATATGTGAAGGTATGCCAAGAGTGTGTGACTAAACACAGTGGAAAATTTAAAAACATAAAAACTAACCGTTATGAGTACGGTATCGAAAATTAACGCAGTTATTAAAAAACAAAATCCAGCGAAAACAATGAATAAGTAGCTATGTCTATTTGTGACGATGAAGGTTCAGGTCGCAAAAAACTGACGAAAACTGCAAAAAAAAACACACAATGCCGTATTAAACGATGGGCGTGTAAAAAAGCAACGAACTACTAAAATCACTAAAGGATAAGGGAGTGAAAATCGTGGTACAAAAAAACATGCTCGCTATTATTGCAGAAATTTCACTATGAAACGTTTAATGCCGTTAAAGAGTTAGATTTCACTTTTGAAGACGAAAACTGCAAAAAATCGCACAATGCTGTATTAAACGATGGGCGTGTAAAAAGCTACGAACTACAACCACACTCAAACAATAAATACAGCTGTTTTAAACGTTATGGTACTCCATCCAACACATCAAACGATTTAACTTATTGATAGGAGAAAATTATATTTAAGTCCAGTAGTATCGCATTAAAGTGTATATAGACCAATCGATAGCAGGAACAGTTTTCTGTACATGGACACCGTTATAGCGCTCCTAGTACGATTGGATCATTGTGACTATAAATAAAGTCGATTCACACCTGTAGATCCAGTGTTGTTACCTTCAGAGTTATGTACAAACAAACGTAAACAACAAAACCTACTGTTACGTTAAGAAAACATAAACATTGTTAAGTGTGTTACAGTGAAGCGCTTACCACCATGAACCATGCGACAAACTTTGTGCCCGTGCGGAGTTTGCACCCACAGCAGCACGTTCCCAACTGAGGTATACGGTCTAAAATGTTCATTCTGACTTCCTTCTGTAACAGAACAGTGAAAACATTTTTATTCCGCTTGTTCAGAGCTCATAATAAATATGATTTAAACATTAACAATTATTTAACCAAAGCCATTCTTTTGTTTTATACACACACATTGTTACCGACGGTCGCACGGGTCGTGGTGTTGAAGGGTGCAAAGAGAATAATTAACACCAGATGAAGTCGGTAGAAACCTGACGATAGAAAGTGAAGAGTGACTTAGAGATGCGCAGCCTAGCCCTACAAACTACTCGTTGGGCTAACAAAATTTTCATTTATTTCGCACATGCGCACAATGGTCTTGTACAGTGTTTCGTATTGTGAACATATTCTGCAACAAGACTGGCGAGAACAAGGAAGCATGTATATGACAGAGAGGGTGATAGTATGGAATTGAGACAGTGAACTGTTATAGCTTCGTCTCCCCGCTCTTCTCTATAGATAACTTAGCCACACTACTTGTAATTCATGCATTGGGTCGGCGCAGCTTACTGTTCAGGAACTGAACTGATTTCAAGGCTATGTGAAACTAGTTGCAGGGTAGAAATAACAGGCTGCAACTGCTGTGCAATCAGTTGCAGAGTAAGCCTGTCGTCTATACTACTATTATAAAGACTTCAATTTTTTCAGTTTCGTTGTTCGGGCTAACATCAGAAACTACTGATCCGATAAAAAAAATTCTTTCACAACCGTGTTCCTTGAAGTGTGAGGATAACTTTTAAAGTTCAACCGATAACTTTAATCATTTTCAAAAACAGAACCTTAAACCGACCCCATGTCATAAAATTTCTTAGTTAATTTGCGTGTAGTGTAATTTTCGGGATACGACAAACTTTCGTTTTATAAGAGATATCTAGAGTGTCAGTGAGTAAAATTTGGAGAAAATACCAACTTTTATTTTGGTTTTTTCTTTTAAGGAAATCTTTTTAATTTTCGAAATATTTGTAAAAAATTATATAGGTTAATTCGGGGTCCCATGTTTCGTTGTCCGCAGAATGCGCGCGCAGCCGAGTTGCATGTAAGCGGTTGCGTAGTGTAATAAGCTACATTTGAATCAGTGCGTCAAAACGAGCGCGTGAAACTAATAGTTGCACACTACGTTTTAAGGCTTGCAACTGCCTTGGAATCGAATGCAGCCGATTACATTAAGTGTAATAGGTCTCATTTAAACCAGTGCCCCACATTTGTTTTGCAATCAGTTGCCTATTGTAATGTGACAAGCAGTAAATGTCTCCTAATTAACATTGTCACACTAAATAATACACAATAACCAAACAACTTTACACTAAACCAAACCGCAGGTCCCAGGAACAACAACTCGCATTTTAAATCGCAAATCCAGACTGAACGTGATCGGCCGCTGGTCGCTTATGTTTACACGTCCGAGGCGAGAATCTTCGCCACGCGCAGACAACAATTTCATAGTTACCGTACTGAAATTACTTTGTATACTGCGACAAAACATATATTAGGCATAGTAATAATTGAACAAGATAGTCAGTTCTCTGGAGCAAGGTTGTTTATTTTTAAAACAAATTTTTTTTAAATGGTTTGTAATTCACAAAATATTTATTTTACTTCAAAAATTGTCTCTGAATATCAGACTGATCTGTTTTGGAAAAGATGTCAATTTGTTACTTGAACGTGATTCCGAGTATGTTGATTCGTCTCACTGCTGGTCCTGTGATTCGTCGCAATCTGCTCCTCTCTCGTCTCCTCCTTTCTGCACACTGCCGCTTCGCTGACACTCCTCAAATACGCACGCACGCCGATACACCGATAAGCAGTCTACTCTTATCTCAGGGCACATAAATTGGGTTGTAATTTAATATTATTTATTTTTGGTGCTTTAAGCGTGCACCTTCCCGCGTCTTGAGGTGTCCTCGCGATAACATAGGAGTATCCCGGATGGATAAACCTTCCCTATGCGGAAATCTTCACTCACGCGAGACTAGCACTGTTTAAAATTTTAAATAGTTTATTTTATTGAATTAATATTGAGTTCGTACCCAGTCAAGGTATCAGCTAACAGGTAACTCGTCGCTAAATTGTCCTTGATCACTCTTACATAAGCATGTTTCTGTACGAAAAACTCGCACAGAAAGCACGTCCGTAGTATTCGAGCTGCACGATGGAACTACTAGATATTCGTCGGCGGAGACCTAATCTTAATGCCAATTGGGGCCGCTGATTGGTCGAAACAGCTATCATGTGATTGATGGATAAAACTGATAGACGACTTCTTGAAAGGATTTGCAGATTTCTGCAGAAGCAGGTACAGATTTTATCTATAAATTTTCTGACTTCTAAAAGATAAGGAATTTATAGAAGTTACTTTTTACTAACCAAATCCCTATTAATATATTACGTAACAAGTCTCTGACACGCAGAAAATATAGCGCTATTTAAGATGCTTGCGCTGCCCAAATCTCCGTTCGGTACGTTCATTTATAATAGAGTTACTCATAAAAATACGAATGACACGCGCACTCGCACATTTAACTCGCACATGACATGATCACAAATACATTTATGGGCATCTTGATACATAATAGTCTTTTACCCAATTCTTATTTCAATACTTACATCTAATTTACATACTCAAACAAAAATCAAATTTTATCTTGTCTACAACGTCATAAACCTGCTGTAACAGCATGTAGTCCTTGCTACAATTTCCTTTTACTACAATGTTCTATTGCAGGAATATCCCCTCCTCGGATAAACAAAAAATTTGTTTACAAAAACAATTTTTTTTAAAACCATAAAATAATACCATTTCCATTCTTTTTTAAACATATAATCAAACTCAACATAAATAAATATATACTCCTTGTTAAACTAAAATATTTTCTTCCAATAAAATTTTGACATCTGTCAGTTCCAAAATATAAATAAACATAAGCACGAGGTTGATAATCTGTTATCAAGGGGTAGAGAGATAAGCTAGTATGAACAGTTCATGACGTCATAATACCTACTGTCCAGTCGCACACTTCTCAACATATTTACCCACATGGTTCAAACAAACATGAATTTACACAATTTACTTACTTTAACAATTACCTTATGACACTCATTCTTTATATACCCAGATATACGTGAACGTTAATTTTTGACATAGTACTTGCGTAATGACGACGCATGGAATTTGCCAATAGTCTTGTTAGTATTTTGATTTGTAACAATGTAAGTTTGTTTTCCCACCTGTTCATTTAACATAAATGGACCATTGTAAAGTCTATTGAACTTAGCTGTGGTATTATCAATACTGCTACTTACATTTAAAGCTTTTAGTAAAATTAACTCGCCTACTCTGAACGATTGCAGCTTATGATCAGCATTAAATTTTTCTGACCGCTGGTCGGCAAATTTCCTTATCCTCTCCTTTGCATCCAAACGATTAACTTCGCTTGGCGTCGGCAAATTTTGAGTGGCTACCCTTTTTATATAATCACTCCAGACACGTTTTGGTTGGACATCTGACTGCAGTTCTGATGGCGTATATCCAGTCGTGGTATTGTAACACCCATTTATGGCGTTCTCGAAAAACTCCAGATACTCTGGCCACTTGCTTTGGTTATTATTACAATAAGTCCTGAATAAACGACCAAGTTCTCTATTCACCCTCTCAGCGAGATTCCCTTGGGGTCTACGAATGGCTGTTAGGACTGCTTGAAAGCCCCTCTTCTCTAATTCGGCTTTCCATTTTTTATTCTGGAATTGCGTGCCCTGATCAGACAGGATCTTCTTTACATGACCATATTTTGGGATGTACTTTTCCAAAATCATCCTCAGTACCGCATCTGTTGTGGGTCTACCCACCGCATAAAGACTAACATTCTTAGTGAAGGCATCCCTACACACCACCAGATTTCTCATCCCCCTCGCCGCACGTGGTAGTGGTCCAAGGAAATCGATGCATAGTAACTCATTTTTTCCATGCATAACGATGTTTCCCATCTCCACGTATGTGTGTTGGTTAGCATGTTTGGCTGTCTGGCAGGTGTGGCAGGTACGAAGTACTGATTTAACTTTTCTGGCCATGTTCGTCCATATAAAATCTTCCCGCAGTGTCAGGTAGCATTTGTTAGCACCAGCATGAGCAAGGCTTTCATGGCATGCCCATGTTAGGTCCTCTATGAGATGGTCAGGAACCACAATTTTCCATTGTCCGTCAATCAGCTTGTACAAAATATTGTTAACAATCTGAAACTTTGGACTTTCTGTAATCTGTATGTCGTTTATTATTTTTCTAATTTTGTCGTCACGTTGTTGTTCAACATTTACATTCCTTAAATAACTTTTAATTTCATTTGGTAAAGCGTACTTTATCGCCAAGATTTGTATTTCATTCTTATCTGCCGAATGAGTTTCCTGATGCACGGGTGGATAACAACTCAAAGTATCCGCCAACTTGTTGTCGCTAGCTTTGCAGTACTTAATGCTAAAATCATATTAAATATAATTTACCTTGACCGTCTTTGTGACTGCTTATTTCTTTCTCCTTGTACTAACGCGTTTCGGATTATTTCAATCCATCATCAGAGTGTAATAAATCAGTCGATTATGACTTCGTTGCAAATATTAAAAGTAACACAGAAATATTCATACACATGTCCCACAAGTATGACTAACGTACACGGATGTGAGTGCGCACTCGACACTTGTTGACAACGTACTGCACAGTTTACTTGATCGTTCTTGATTGTTATGTTGAGGCGTGTAATCTATGTTCGTGTTATCTATAATTTTATCATACAGTATGTGTGATTTAAACTCTAATTGTTCATTTAATATATTGTTAGGATCTTTTTTGAAGGCCCGGTAGATTTCAAATTCTTCTATTGCATTCATACAGGATATCGTACTTTTTTGCACATATGTAGGGGTATGCAATTTGTTGTAAAGTTTGTATAATTGTGATTTGATGAAATGAGGTGTTCAGCATATGTTGATTTAGTTATATTTGAATTACTTCTGGGTAGGTGTTCTTTATATCGCTCGAAAAAACCTCTGCCAGTCTGACCTATGTAATGCTTATCGCAGTCATCGCACACCATTTTGTATATGCCCGTTCTTTTTTCAATTGGTCTTCGTGTGGCATTGTTTAGTATTTTCTGGATATTATTATTTGTTCTAAACGTAATGTGGATGTTATGCTTTTTAAACGCATTTTTAATGATCATTGAAAAATTGTTAGTGTAATCAATTGCCATATATGTAGCGTTTTTCTGGATGCGGTGAGCGTTATTGGTTCTATATTTGTGTTTATGTATCAAATGTTCAATCAATGAGCTGCGGTAACCATTTGCGACTGCAATATGTTTAATTATGTCTAATTCTTCTTTGTGGTTCGTTGGGTCCAATGGTACATTGTGTAGTCTGTGTATCAGACTGTTAAACGCGGCCATTTTTTGCGAGTGTGGGTAGAAGGAATCGGCATGTATGACACTATCGGTTGTAGCGGCCGCGTTTATACACAATATACTATAGCTAAAATTTCTTTTTCGGCAGTAAAATAGTTTCGCTCAGCGCATTTTAACGACCGATTTACATGGGCGATGACTTTAAGTTCACCATTCTTATGTCTTTGATATAAAATTCCACCAACGGCATAATCCGAAGCATCACAGTTTAGAACGTATGTTCCTTCCTTCTCAGGGTGCAACACGTGTAGATTCTCTTTAAATAAGGCCTTCACCGCATTAAATGCCTCTTCATGTCTTGCCTCCCATCGCCATTTGGTGTTTTTTCGAAGTAGTTCCAACGTTGGTTCTATTGTCTTCGCATACGCAGGTGCGAACCGACGGTAATACCCAGTAAGTCCTAGGAACGCTCTAATGTCCTTCGTTTTTTACCTAATGTACCAAGTTCACCTGACGGAGTTTACTGAAAAGAATATCCAGATGCTTCAAATGTTCATCAAACGATTTAGATATGACTAATATGTCGTCGACGAAACACTCAAAGTCTTCCACCTCAGGACCCAACACTAATTCCAGACATTTCACCATTACAGCGAGGCTGGTTACCAGACCAAAGGCCACTACCTTGAACTGGTAGCATTTATTTCTATCTAAAAATGCAGTGAACTTTCTGCTATGTTGAGCTAATGGGATTTGCCAAAAACCACTTTTTAAATCCAACCGAGACATATATTGGACACCCTGGCATTTGGTAAATAGGTTTTCTGCATTTGGAGCGCAGTCAAAACATTTTTTTGTGATACTGTTTAGATTACGCATATCAAGACATATCCTAATCTGGTTATTTTTCTTTTTTACGATCACCATTGGGTTAAGGAAATTGCTGTTGGACCGTTCTCGGATGATGGATGATGTTCTCGTCACCATCTTACCGATTTCCTCATCCACCAGTTTCTGATAGTGCAGTGGAATAGGATACGTCTTACGCACAAATTTATTTTCGTCCGTAACTTGGATGTCGTGCGTGTATACATGTGTAGTAGTGTGGGTGTTTTGGAATGTCTCCGTATGTCTCTTTATCAGCTGGTTTAATTTGTTCCGTTGACTCGAGGTTAATTGCTCTGTATTATTCATATTATCTTTGTTATTGTTTACAACCACCTTACCCACCGGCTTGGTTATGCGAATGTACCTCGCTTCAGATTGCTTATCAACATTATTATTTCCTAATACTATTTTATATTGATTATTATTAACCGTACATACTAATTCATTTTACTAAAATCAATGATGGCATTTATTTTTTTTAAAGTGTCTGTTCCTATGATGACATCGTAAATTAAATCCTTAACAACTAATACTGGTGTTTCAAGCTCCATACCTTGCGATGAAATGGTTATGTACGCTTGCTTACGTACTTTTAGAACTTCGTTTGTGGCTGTCTTAATAGTTGTATTATTAATCGGTAATATTGGTAGTATCTTAAACTCTACTATGTTCTTACTGATAAAATTTTCACTGATCAATGAAATCTGAGCACCACTGTCTATTAAAACATTTCCCTTACAGTTATTTATCCTAGCTTTTAATACATTACATCTACTATCTAACTTATCACTATCCCTAGGCATATTAACTACATCGTCATTACTGTCACTTATAAGTTCACTGCGTACATCATTTGGGTATACACCAGATACACAGTAGGTTCTACTCATGTTATTATTTTCTATGTTTTCTTTGAATTTCTGACTCTGACTGGTACTTTGTTTATTATTATTATTATTATTTTTATTTGTTTTGCACGGTCTCACACCGTGCAAAACCATATGCGTTTTTTGGACCGTTTTCATTATCTGTGTTATCTTTGGTTATAGTCGAGACTTTATGACTACCCAATTTGGGTGAATTTTGTTCGCGATCCGGCTTTTCCATTGCTTATTTCTATATTCATTTCGTTTTGGTGTATTATTGATGTTTATCTTTGTGTGTGTATTGTATGTTTCGGGATTCCCGTCCACATTCTCCCATTTTGTTATTAACAACAGCAGGTCTTCTAACGTTTTGATTCCTTGTGTAATTACAGCCACTTGTATTCCCCTGTTGAAATGATGTGCTAGTTTGCTGACAATTTCAGCTTCTGATATTACCGGCTCCAGGTGTTTCGCCTTGGCTATAAGCTGGATCAAGTATTTCTCCTTACTTCCCTTACCTGGAGTATACTTCCCAAACTCCAGCTGTACGCGTACTTTCCGCTGGATTTCGTCGTTCCAATACCTTGCTTTAAAGTGGTTAACCAGATCTTCATATACCACAATTTTATCTTGGACGATCGAAAACCATTCAGCCGCTGTACCCTTTAACTGACGCACCACCCAGTTTATTTTGTCAACATCGCTAAGGTTGTCAGCGACGTGCTCCATATTACGCTGGCATTGCTTAAGGAACTGTATGGGATTTCCATGCTCGAGGCCATAAAATTTCATGTAGGCCTACGTGTTAATGTCGTCCTGTGTTTTGTATACGTAAGTGACCTGGTTTGCGATGGGAGTAGTCTGTTGTATTTGTTTTATTTTCTATTCTAACACCTCTAATTTGTTTTCATGTGTGTTTATGGATTCATTTACTGCGGCCGTCTGTTCTCGCATACATTCCTCTACCGCAATCATACGCGTCTCACATTCTGTTACGCGTGTGTTGTTTAATTCTATTGCGGACTCAAACTCCACGCGGATAGATTCAACTTTTTCCGTGATTTTGCTTTCAGCCGCTTCAACTAAGATTTTATTCTGTTTAGCTTGCTCGTGAATGGCCGCAAAGATTATTTTATTTTGATTTTTAGCTTCGTCTCTTACAGTTTTTAAGTTTTCGTTTAATATTTTTATTACTTTTATCGCTTTCATCACGTACAGATTGAATATTAGCTAAGATTGCATTTAGTGTGCCTTGTAAATCAGCTGATAGACCTTCCACCATTTTGAACACGATAACAAACACAACCAAAGTTTATCTTAATGACCTAATTTACGTACGCCACAAATATTCCTTACGCCTACGTTTAATGTCCCTAATCTAAATTTTAATCGCAACGCACAGTAAACAGTCAGAAATCATATAACACAATGTCTACATAAATCCTTAACCTATATATGCACAAATAAGATAATTCACTCCAGATAACGTTCCAATACTAATTTACAATTCTAACCTAAACACTAGTCTTTCTGAGCATATGCAATATTTAAATGATACACACTCTGAAGACAATTGTAATATATCAAAACACTACAAAATCTTTTATAACATACTATTTTGTCGTGCCAAAACGTTGGGTATTGCAATTTAATACTATATCACAGGTTATACTTAATATAGTTCTTGCACATTTACTGCCCCATCGTTGCGAGCGCCATTTACTATGCGACAAAACATACATTAGGCATAGTAATAATTGAACAAGATAGTCAGTTATCTGGAGCAAGGTTGTTTACTTTTAAAACAAAATTTTTTAAATGGTTTGTAATTCACAAAATATTTATTTTACTTCAAAAATTGTCTCTGAATATCAGACTGATCTGTTTTGGAAAAAATGTCAATTTGTTACTTGAACGTGATTCCAAGTATGTTGATTCGTCTCACTGCTGGTCCTGTGATTCGTCGCAATCTGCTCCTCTCTCGTCTCCTCCTTTCTGCACACTGCCGCTTCGCTGACACTCCTCAAATACGCACCCACGCCGATACACCGATAAGCAGTCTACTCTTATCTCAGGGCACATAAATTGGGTTGTAATTTAATATTATTTATTTTTGGTGCTTTAAGCATGCACCTTCCCGCGTCTTGAGGTGTCCTCGCGATAACATAGGAGTATCCCGGATGGATAAACCTTGTAATGGTACATATCTTCAACAAACACTAATGAAGAAACATGATAAGAATAAATTATTAAATACTTAACACTATGATTAAAAGGGATGAGCCAGAGATTAAAGAAAGGGTAATTAAAATAATAATACGATCAAGCATATAAAAGTAATCATAAAAGTAACCTCTGATAAGAGAAAAGTAACAAGCAACGAACCAAAACGTTGAAAACAATAATACAAGGCGATTTAACCATAATAACCCAATAGATGGTAAGTGAGAAAGTAGAACCAGCCCCAACACCAATGAATGGATATATGGATCATCACAAAATGAAGTGAATAACTAGAACCAGCCCCAACACTAACATAAGGATATATAAATTATAACAAAATAAGTGAGAAACTAGAACAAGCCCCAACACTGACATAAGGATATATAAATTATAACAAAATAAGTGAGAAAGTAAAACCAGCCCCGACACCAATGAGAGGATATATGGAACATCACAAAATGAAGTGAATAACTAGAACCAGCCACAACACCAGTGATAGACCAAATAAAGGGAAACCAGATGAGAAGGTGAAAACCATAAAATAAATGCAATGAAATGAAATGAAAAGAAATGGTAAAACACAAACAAATAACATATAATAGAAAAAGTTGAAATGTTACAATCCAATAAAATAATGGAAAAAGAAACCAATGAATGATAATTGTAAATAATAATTATTAGTGTCAACCCAAACAAGCAATGTAGATGATAAGTGTTAAATTTCAATAACTTAAATTTAGAAAGGTACACTAACCAAATGAATAGAGAGTAACCTATAATAAATCAATCTAATACGACATGAACTTGTTAACATTATAATTGAACCTTGTAAAGTGAGAGATAGGGAATTAGAGGAATAATGAACACTGTAAAGTGAGAAAGAGAATTTAAGTTAAGCAATACCCACCAGTAACACTTAAATCAAACATATAGAGTGAAAGGTGATAGTGTAAAATACCAAATTAAATAGAACCCCATTGATAGGGATAGACACTAATAAATCAGTGAAAAAACACTAAAGATTTAAGAGTGATAAAAAACCATCAGTGAGTGGTAAAAATGAGTGAAAGCTAATAATGGCTAATCACAGAAAGGACTGTGGCAATTAATAGCAATTATCCAGTGAACACAAGTGTAGTAATATCAAAATGAAACGAAGTGTAACGGACTAGATAACAAGTATGTTTTAGACAATAGTAGTACTTACTACTTGTCATGTTTTAGTGTGCAAATCTTAATGTTAAGTGTTAATTTATTAATTAATATTAGTGCTCATGCATTCAAGAAGGAATGATCATCATGGTGTTAATAAACAGAATACCTGATTTTATTAATAGAAATAAAAATCCAATATCGTTAATTTAAAATGATACAGTAAAGAATATTTTATTTTTGACAAACTGATAATAATAAAAAAAGATGTTAATATTAGAATAGTAAACAGTTGTTGAAGATTCAGTTATGGCTTAATGTCATTTTGAATTAATCATAAGGAAATATCATTGTATTCATATATTTAATTAATGTTTATGTTTTTATTTTTTGTCATTTAATAATTATAACTCACCAAAGAGTATGAGGAGATGAAGAGAATGAACATTGTGAGTAATGACATGCAATAATAATTATGTTTAATGAATAGGAATATGGCTGTGGGAATTATACAGACCATAAGCCTAAATGTTATATTTTAAGTAATAAAGAATAAGAAATAATAATTCAATTATAAACAAAAGCAGTAAATAAGAAACAAGATAAATTCAGACAAATCTAATGATACTGAAAAAGCAGTGTAACATAACACTATCGGTTACAGTTCGTTGTCTAGTAAAACACACTTAGATCAATTACATATTTCGATGTAAACTAGTAATATTAATATTAGTATCGTTAATAAATAAACATACAGATAAGAATTATACTGCATAGTCGGTATATGAGTGAGAGGTGTGTATGGGCGAGGCGACACATTGACGCCGACCCAAAGTAAAATTGTATTGTGAGTACAACTTTCTATGTCGTAAAGATGTAAAACTCTTTGTTTGCTAAAAAAAACAGCAAAAAATAGGCAGTACCGTTAGATTTAGGGTGTTTTCGGCCTTCAAAATACAATGAGTGAAACGTCATAAACGAGGGTGGTGGAGAAAGCAGATTTCCGTTTTTAACGAGAAAAAGGTCTCGCGGCAAAAAGTTCGCGTCTATAAGAATTCACCAATTACAAAAACCGTCACCTCTGCGCGCGAAGTATTTCGAGTGGTTACTGGTCAATTTCAAACTTACCGGCAACAAGTTCGAATCTCAGCCAATGATGGTAATTTTAAGAGTAGCGGCAGTAAGGGAAGTTTCGGTGAAACTATAAAAGTAACTGATGCAGGAACGCTAAGGGAGTCAGTCAGTGAAATCAAGGCAGTCAGTCCGTGAAATCAATCAGTTGGTTAGTTAATTACTCAGTCGTACAGTAAATTAGCCAATCGTCAATCAACAGACAAGTAGTATTATTTATTCTGTGCGCGGCATCAAGTGCGAAGAAGTTTTATTTATTATGTGCGCGACCGTATGAAAAGTCAGAGTTTCGGGGGACGTGGAGACGAATGATTATCGCGAGTGTGGTGGATACGATAAAAAGCAGAGTAATATAAATTGTGTTGTGATGTGTAAAGTGTGGAACGAGCGAGACGGAGGAATGGATAAGCGATTTCAAGTAACTGTATCACATTAAACGTTATAATCAAATAATTGTATGTAATATATTTGTCTACTCAGTTAACCCGTTTCATTCTAAAAGAACCGACGAATTGTTCAGATGCTGTAGGGTTTTATATCTTACGACTTAGAATAGGAGTACGAAGTATAAATATTTAATATAAATTTTGAATGATAGTTTGATAGTTCTGAAAGGTTAGATATTAAGTCATGTTATTGATTAATGTTTATTTATGTTGAGAAAGAAGGAGATTTTATAGTTTCATTAATATCTTGTTAATGATAAATAATATTTCACATTTGTTTATTAATCTTTTGTTGATGATAAATAATGTTTATGTGTTCATTAATCTTTTATTGATGATTAATAATATTTAATGTGTAGTTAAGATCATAAATCTGAAAGCACAGTCAATGGACTAATTAAGTGGTCATAAACAGTAAATGATATTAACTGTATTCATGAATTTCTTGTAATGATTAGCTAAGGATAAGAAGTTAGTAGTAATTGAGAAGTAATTAACCTGTCAAATTGAAATGCGGATAATATCAGATGTTATACATATTTAAATGTAATAAAAGGGTAAATATAATATCTATTAATTAGCATCTGAACAAAAGTGTTGTTATTAACAACCCCCTGAGAACCCCCAAAATTTAATAGCAGTTATGACAATAGACAAGCCATAATATGGAAACTAATAAAATAACATACAATTACTATAGAACAGACATAAAACCATTCAAAAAATGAACAAATCATGTATAAAACAAACCAGAACCTATACAAGGGGAAAATAAAATGTAATCTGTATAAATTAAGAAAAATAGCCAATTGCTGTTTAGGCCTATGCAAATGCCTAACTGTAAAACAACAAAAACTACAAATTGTAAGATTTAAACTATGACATTAGCACAACTAAGACAAGTAAACAATAAAGGACAATTAGGGAATCATATTAAGAGAGAAATGTTAAAGTAATAATATAAAATAAAAAGTCAGTGTAATTAGATAATATCAACATAACTGTCCAAATGTTAATACATCAGTAAACCCAACCTTATGGGATGTTAAATTAATCTTTGAAACAAAATACAAACAGTGGTGATGATATTTCATACTTAAAAAAGAATACCAAAGATTAATAGCAATCAGAAGATATATAACCATTTTGAATAAAAATTCAAATCTTCTAACAATGGTCTTAAGTCAAGTTTATCCAATCAGAATCTTTGCGTTACCATGACAACAGCAGGATATAGATGATTTTTCGGTTAGGAACGTGAGAATCTTATAGTGACGCTTAGGAGGAAGAGACGCCAAGCCGTGAATGGCCCAAAATTTGATTTAAAAACAGTAAAAGTGACCAGATTTCATGAAGTGAAGGACCGAACTAACTGATGAGGGAATAACACATTCAACCCAGGCCAAGGACCAGCTTAATTAAATCCAGATCCATTAAAATAAATCAACTAACATGAAAAAGACGCAAGGCGTACCTGAAACCAAAGATGTTTGAAGATTGAAGAACCAACATCGATGAACCCAACCTACTTAACTATCTGACACTACCCTTCAAAGCAACGGATGATAAGGATTGCTGAGTTAAATAAATCTCTGAAATAAATTCTCTTAAAATCTTATCACTACACTGTGAAATCTCACTATAACTGATGGTATTATTTTTTCAAAGACTGATAAATAAAACATATTTTATGCATACCAACTAACTGAATATAACCTAAGTACTAAACGAATGACACCGTCACACGCTTTTGACACCACAGCTTTGAATCTAATGTAAACCTTTTTCATATATAATTACCACGATTGTAAAGTGATGTATTGTAGTTAATTATCTTGTTTTAAACTTCTTTATCGTACTTAAAAGAATTCATTGGCAAATTTATTTTGTTAAATAAGAAACGCCATCTATCATGGCGACAGAATAACATTTCATTGCCAACCCAGCCTTCCGCTGAGTGAAAGAATATTTACTGCCGAGGCTAAAACATATTATATTAATCACATTTTGTATAAGCATTAATGAAAATTAACAAGTTCTGAAGCCAAATAAAAAAGTGTGAATCGTTACTAACTGTCCAGTAATTATTTTCAATATATTATGTATGTTGTGTTTTGTAGCAGCGAGTAGAATTAACCAACATTATTTTACGTTGGTAACACGTTCCCCCACTCAAGCGAGATTCGAGTTCCAGCCAGTTGGCGAACAATTCGAATCAAATACTACAATACCGTAAAACAAAAAAACAACTAAGATAGAATCTTTTAATTGTTTTCTGGCAAAACAATTTGGCGCCTATCGGGAAGAAGTAAAGAGTGACAAGGGACAGGTAAGGACACACAGGCTACACGACGCTTTTATAACACAGAACGCGTCCGACGTGCGACTTAATAACGTTTCGCAAACTTAAACGCTAAAACTCAAAACTAAAACTCAATATTAAAATTAAATAAAACACGACACACACGTTTTCTTATAACCTTCCCTATGCGGAAATCTTCACTCACGCGAGACTAGCACTGTTTAAAATTTTAAATAGTTTATTTTATTGAATTAATATTGAGTTCGTACCCAGTCAAGGTATCAGCTAACGGGTAACTCGTCGCTAAATTGTCCTTGATCACTCTTACATAAGCACGTTTCTGTACGAAAAACTCGCACAGAGAGCACGTCCGTAGTATTCGAGCTGCACGATGGAACTACTAGATATTCGTCGGCGGAGACCTAATCTTAATGCCAATTGGGGCCGCTGATTGGTCGAAACAGCTATCATGTGATTGATGGATAAAACTGATAGACGACTTCTTGAAAGGATTTGCAGATTTCTGCAGAAGCAGGTACAGCTTTTATCTATAAATTTTCTGACCTCTAAAAGATAAGGAATTTATAGAAGTTACTTTTTACTAACCAAATCCCTATTAATATATTACGTAACAAGTCTCTGACACGCAGAAAATATAGCGCTATTTAAGATGCTTGCGCTACCCAAATCTCCGTTCGGTACGTTCATTTATAATGGAGTTACTCATAAAAATACGAATGACACGCGCACTCGCACATTTAACTCGCACATGACATGATCACAAATACATTTATGGGCATTTTGATGCATAATAGTCTTTTACCCAATTCTTATTTCAATACTTACATCTAATTTACATACTCAAACAAAAATCAAATTTTATCTTGTCTACAACGTCATAAACCTGCTGTAACAGCATGTAGTCCTTGCTACAATTTCCTTTTACTGCAATGTTCTATTGCAGGAATATCCCCTCCTCGGATTAACAAAAAATTTGTTTACACAAACAATTTTTTTTCAAACCATAAAATAATACCATTTCCATCTTTTTTAAACATAATCAAACTCAACATAAATAAATATATACTCCTTGTTAAACTAAAATATTTTCTTCCAATAAAATTTTGACATCTGTCAGTTCCAAAATATAAATAAACATAAGCACGAGGTTGATAATCTGTTATCAAGGGGTAGAGAGATAAGCTAGTATTAACAGTTCATGACATCATAATACCTACTGTCCAGTCGCACACTTCTCAACATATTTACCCACATGGTTCAAACAAACATGAATTTACACAATTTACTTACTTTAACAATTACCTTATGACACTCATTCTTTATATACCCAGATATACGTGAACGTTAATTTTTGACATAGTACTTGCGTAATGACGACGCATGGAATTTGCCAATAGTCTTGTTAGTATTTTGATTTGTAACAATGTAGGTTTGTTTTCCCACCTGTTCAGTTAACATAAATGGACCATTGTAAAGTCTATTGAACTTAGCTGTGGTATTATCAATACTGCTACTTATATTTAAAACTTTTAGTAAAATTAACTCGCCTACTCTGAACGATTGCAGCTTATGATCAGCATTAAATTTTTCTGACCGCTGTTCGGCAAATTTCCTTATCCTTTCCTTTGCATCCAAACGATTAACTTCGCTTGGCGTCGGCAAATTTTGAGTGGCTACCCTTTTTATATAATCACTCCAGACACGTTTTGGTTGGACATCTGACTGCAGTTCTGATGGCGTATATCCAGTCGTGGTATTGTAACACCCATTTATGGCGTTCTCGAAAAACTCCAGATACTTTGGCCACTTGCTTTGGTTATTATTACAATAAGTCCTGAATAAACGACCAAGTTCTCTATTCACCCTCTCAGCGAGATTCCCTTGGGGTCTACGAATGGCTGTTAGGACTGCTTGAAAGCCCCTCTTCTCTAATTCGGCTTTCCATTTTTTATTCTGGAATTGCGTACCCTGATCAGACAGGATCTTCTTTACATGACCATATTTTGGGATGTACTTTTCCAAAATCATCCTCAGTACCGCATCTGTTGTGGGTCTACCCACAGCATAAAGACTAACATTCTTAGTGAAGGCATCCCTACACACCACCAGATTTCTCATCCCCCTCGCCGCACGTGGTAGTGGGCCAAGGAAATCGATGCATAGTAACTCATTTTTTCCATGCATAACGATGTTTCCCATCTCCACGTATGTGTGTTGGTTAGCATGTTTGGCTGTCTGGCAGGTGTGGCAGGTACGAAGTACTGATTTAACTTTTCTGGCAATGTTCGTCCATATAAATTCTTCCCGCAGTGTCAGGTAGCATTTGTAATCACCAGCATGAGCAAGGCTTTCATGGCATGCCCATGTTAGGTCCTCTATGAGATGGTCAGGAACCACAATTTTCCATTGTCCGTCAATTAGCTTGTACAAAATATTGTTAACAATCTGGAACTTTGGACTTTCTGTAATCTGTATGTCGTTTATTATTTTTCTAATTTTGTCGTCACGTTGTTGTTCAACATTTACGTTCCTTAAATAACTTTTAATTTCATTTGGTAAAGCGTACTTTATCGCCAAGATTTGTATTTTATTCTTATCTGCCGAATGAGTTTCCTAATGCACGGGTGGATAACGACTCAAAGTATCCGCCAACTTGTTGTCGCTAGCTTTGCAGTACTTAATGCTAAAATCATATTAAATATAATTTACCTTGACCGTCTTTGTGACTGCTTATTTCTTTCTCCTTGTACTAACGCGTTTCGGATTATTTCAATCCATCATCAGAGTGTAATAAATCAGTCGATTATGACTTCGTTGCAAATATTAAAAGTAACACAGAAATATTCATACACATGTCCCACAAGTATGACTAACGTACGCGGATGTGAGTGCGCACTCGACACTTGTTGACAACGCACTGCACAGTTTACTTGATCGTTCTCAATTGTTTTGTTGAGGAGTGTAAGCTATGTTCGTGTTATCTATAATTTTATCATACAGTATGTGTGATTTAATCTCTAATTGTTCATTTAATATATTGTTAGGATCTTTTTTGAAGGCCCGGTAGATTTCAAATTCTTCTATTGCATTCATACAGTATATCGTACTTTTTTGCACATATGTAGGGGTATGCAATTTGTTGTAAAGTTTGTATAATTGTGATTTGATGAAGTGAGGTGTTCAGCATATGTTGATTTAGTTATATTTGAATTACTTCTGGGTAGGTGTTCTTTATATCGCTCGAAAAACCGTCTGCCAGTCTGACCTATGTAATGCTTATCGCAGTCATCGCACACCATTTTGTATATGCCCGTTCTTTTTTCAATTGGTCTTCGTGTGGCATTGTTTAGTATTTTCTGGATATTATTATTTGTTCTAAACGTAATGTGGATGTTATGCTTTTTAAACGCATTTTCAATAATCATTGAAAAATTGTTAGTGTAATCAATTGCCATATATGTAGCGTTTTTCTGGATGCGGTGAGCGTTATTGGTTCTATATTTGTGTTTATGTATCAAATGTTCAATCAATGAGCTGCGGTAACCATTTGCGACTGCAATATGTTTAATTATGTCTAATTCTTCTTTGTGGTTCGTTGGGTCCAATGGTACATTGTGTAGTCTGTGTATCAGACTGTTAAACGCGGCTACTACAACCGATAGTGTCATACATGCAGATTCCTTCAACCCACACTCGCAAAAAATGGCCGCGTTTAACAGTCTGACCGCTGTTCGGCAGATTTCCTTATCCTCTCCTTTGCATCCAAACGATTAACTTCGCTTGGCGTCGGCAAATTTTGAGTGGCTACCCTTTTTATATAATCACTCCAGACACGTTTTGGTTGGACATCTGACTGCAGTTCTGATGGCGTATATCCAGTCGTGGTATTGTAACACCCATTTATGGCGTTCTCGAAAAACTCCAGATACTCTGGCCACTTGCTTTGGTTACTATTACAATAAGTCCTGAATAAACGACCAAGTTCTCTATTCACCCTCTCAGCGAGATTCCCTTGGGGTCTACGAATGGCTGTTAGGACTGCTTGAATTCCCCTCTTCTCTAATTCGATTTTCCATTTTTTATTCTGGAATTGCGTACCCTGATCAGACAGGATCTTCTTTACATGACCATATTTTGGGATGTACTTTTCCAAAATCATCCTCAGTACCGCATCTGTTGTGGGTCTACCAACCGCATAAAGACTAACATTCTTAGTGAAGGCATCCCTACACACCACCAGATTTCTCATCCCCCTCGCCGCACGTGGTAGTGGTCCAAGGAAATCGATGCATAGTTCCCATCTCCACGTATGTGTGTTGGTTAGGATGTTTGGCTGTCTGGCAGGTACGAAGTGCTCATTTAACTTTTCTGGCCATGTTCGTCCATATCAAAATCTTCCCGCAGTGTCAGGTAGCATTTGTAAGCATCAGCATGAGCAAGGCTTTTGTGATGATTTAATTGATAATAAAATATTTAATAATAAACAAAAATAAAAATCAATTAAGTATTTTTAAATCGCACTATTAAACCTAATGCCCCTTACTAACTCAGAATAAGTACGAGATGTAAATGGAAAAATCTAACTAAACAATTAATAAAAAAATCGAATTGTAAAAAGCTATTAATATCACAGTTAACCCTTTTGTAAGTCATCATGCGTTGACCTGTTTAATTCCGGACTCAACGTGCTTAGCGAACCGTCTGTAACTTAGAAATGTATAAAAATCGTAATGTTTGTAATTAGTAATTTGAAGGCACGAGTAGTAGTTAAAATAATTCCCGTAAATTAAATAAGTATAAATAATTTGTTTCTTCTTGTTATAATAATGTCAATTTAAATAAAAATATGAACTATATTATCGCGGAGTACTCGCTCCGCTTCGTTGTAATGTGCCAGTCGAATCAAGAAAAGAGTTACTATGTAGCCGTCAGACAGTGCACACCTACGAGCGAGAGCTCTTCAGAAATGTGTTGATTAAATTTAAATGTAACTGTTAGCTACCACTACAAAACGTGGGGAGCAAGTTTTTAATATATAAAATGTAGAAAGGTTTAGTTAAGAAAAATTAACAACACGTAAGTAAGATGACGTCTCTACTCAAGATGTAAACTCCAGTACAACTCGACATGTGAATATGTGACCTGCATAAACTGCACATATGGACGTCTACGACCCCTACGACGCTGACCAGGACCTACGTGGATCTACCCCAACTTTAACGAGCTTTACTTCAATCTCCTCAGTGTACCAGCTATAAAATATTCGCCGAAGACACGACCCAGATGACGACGCCGACTACCAGAATTCCCAAGTGTGACACCCCAGGTCGAGGACAGCACAACTTATTGTAAAGGTGACTAGATAGCTTGACTATCGAGAGTTAATTACATTTGAGACATAACTTATAGATGAAAGAGACTTTTCAAAGACTATAATTTTCTTTAAACAATAAATGAAACCAAATAGATGTATACTGTAATATTGAAAATCATACGTTGTAACGTTAATATGTAAATGTTAATTATAATCCCTTTAGCAAATAATACCATTCTTCAAATGGTAAATGTAATCTTGCAAGCTCCTAGATGAGCATAGTAATACTCAGACGTCTTTACAATATTTAAAGTAAACTCGGATCCGAGGTAAAAGTACATGATCAATATGATCCCTAGTTTTCCAGAAAACCCTTTTGAATATTTTAGTATAAATAATTATGTTATGGGATCCTTTCATATCATTTGTTAATAAAGAGAAGTCATCTTATTACACATTGAAGTGAGTGCATAAATCAGTGAAATACCTTCCCTTGTGTCCTAATAATTAGCTTAATTATTATTGTTAATTGTGTTAAGTTTAATTTCAGTTCGTTACAACGTAGGCAGCCCGTATAATTGGCTAGTGTCAATTATGATGGGTTCCCTGGATTTGTAACGTGGGCAAAACGTTACAAAAATGCGCCACTCTGCTCTCGTTATTAAATAAATGATCATGTACAGAGTGTCACAAAAATGACCACACTCTGCTTTGAGTTAAAAAAGGTTGTAAGCATCGTGACGCTAACAGAGATACGTCACTCTGATAATTAAAATAATTGTTACGTAGTAAAATAGATAACTCTCTGCACTCGTTATCTGATCTATGCACTCATTTACTGTATTTCATGTAACATTAATTTTCGTAAAATTAATTTATTTTAAGATACGTAATTTAATACAATGATAGTCTGTATAACTTGAAATATCATTGTATGACGCCAAATGCAAGTACGCGCATGAATTTTAGTGCTTGTTAATCTGTTCAGTCTTTAACAGGTTTATATTGTGACAATTCAAGACCTGTAGTTTCCTGAATATGCCTGCATAGAATGTAAGTGTATGTCTGTCGTCACGGTAAAAACAAAAACATAAACTCCTGCGTAAAGTAGACCCGGTTAATTACGTGTAAAGAAATTCGTAACTTAATTTTGTTAGCAAAAATTAAAAATAATAAAAAAAGATTTAATGGTGGAAAGCAAGAGAATTAATTACTAAACTCAGACTGTTATAACCGTAATACACCTGTAACTTGTAAAGCGTGATTTGTTGAATTAGATTCACCCCTTACTCCGACTGAGCTGTCCAGTTAAAACCGGTCGAGAAAGATAGGCTTAGGCATTGTGTAGAGAACAATACGTGTGCGTAATCCTCGCGTTCCTACGCATACAACTACCTTGTCATTGTTTACTAAATAAACGAGGGTGACCTACATTCCAGCAAACAGCTGATCGTTGATTTAACATTGAAGTATGTGTGTGTGGAATTTCTGTCTCTCCCTTAGAAGAGAAATTATTTTCTTGAGAACTATGCAAATGATTTACCCAAGAAAGAACTTGTCTATGTAGTAAGTGTATAGTGTAGTAAAATCAATTTTAAGTACGTTTTAATGTGTTAGAAATAAGATAAAAAATGGCATAATTTAATCCGGATTTACTATTAAAGGACGAGCTGTCTTATGAAGCTCTTTTGCGTGGTCTACCCCATGCGAATGTAACAGTCGCGGAATTGCGTAAGTCAATACGCGAAAGTGGATTTGATACACCCGCGCAATTAAGCAACCTAAGCGGACTCGATTATGAGAGCGAGAGAGAAATTTGTAATGCCAAGTATAGCGAGCTAACCTTATTGTCTCAAACCCCCCAAGACGAGAAATCTCCGGCGATAATATTGCGGACTACTCAAAGAATAGAGCATTTAACCCGGCGAATGAAAAATTTATTGATCTGGCCTAATCTTACGGAAATACCACCTGAAGTCCAAAATTTTGCTGACGAAGCATTACGTCGATTACCCACTATTATCAATGAGTTAAGAAGAAAATCCGACTCGTTCCGAATGGATGAAATTGAGAAGTCCTTGAAGAAACTACACATCTCCCCAGTTCAATCCCCTACTACAGATCTACCTCCACCTAACACTGATCGCGACTCACCCGCCGTATTGCAAATACAAGCTACTCACGAGCAATACCCTGATAGAGATTTAAATGCCCCGACTATATTTGAAGCCCCTCCTCCCAATCGTTTTCCGATTCGCCCCGAAACGCACGAATTGACCACCCCTAATGCATCATATCGTCCTCCTAAAGCGATGCCAAACTTGAACTACAACGTAGACCTCTATGGAAAAATCACTCATCCTGTGGAGAAACTTTTAACTGAAATCCCTTACACTGATGGATTAAATGTCTCCAAACTACTAAATTTCATCAAATATCTCCTGCGGATAAAAGATCTACAGCAGCTGAATGACTGGCAAATTTTGCAAGTTCTCCTACCGAAATGTAAACCCCCGTTAAAGAATCGTGTGATAGATGCATTAAGCTCTACCCTTCCAGTAGAAGACCTGCATACCTCAATAATAAGGTACTTTATTCCCACCGGAATTTATGAAGAACTTAAAAGAAAGACCGTACTACGAGTACAAGGAAATCACGAGAGATTAGCCCATTACATCTCAGACATCAGGGAGTCATCTCGACTACTACAAGTAGATTGGAATGAGACACAGATGGTTGACACCATTTTAGTAGGATTGTCACCAGAGGAAAGATCTCGTTTAGCTTTGATAAATCGACCTAACACCTTTGCGGATCTAGAACAATGCAGTATCCATTCTTCGAATGTATGGTACTCAGATCAGAATAGACATACGATGAAATCAGCAGAAGCAAATAGAAATGAATTGCGAGCCCTAGTGCCCGATATAACAACCCTGCATGAAAGGCGAGTATTCAGTAGACCTCACAATGTGCGCAGCCCTGGTAAGTCAAATGTAACACCATCTAAAACGGAAACTAGGTACCCTCCTCGCAATAAGCACATCTGTTATAATTGCGGCAAATATGGACACATAAGTAAAAACTGTAACAGCAAGCAATTCGAACGTTAACACTCTGATCCAAAAAACATGTAAGGCAGGGAGACCCGAAATCCTGTGTCTTCCGCAGCAACTTGAAATCCGGTGAACCTAAAGAAATGTATAAAAAAAAGGGGGGGAAGGAAAAGAAGCTCTAAAGAAATAGAACCCTACGTAAGAAAGTTTCTTAAAAAATGTAACGCGATAAATAAATGTAACTGGACTAAAAGTCTATTACCCTTGATACAAGTTGACCTAGGTGTTACCTCCACAATCGCATTAATTGATTCGGGATCTACCAGAACCTTAATCAGTCAAGAGTTAGCAGATAAATTATTGGAACACCACCTAGTAAAACGGAGTCAAGCGGTGAATATAAAATGTGCTACCGCCAATAAACGAAATATAATAATAAAACTGAGCATTACCATTAAAGTTAAAATCAAAAACCTAACCTGGGTTTTTACTATGTTAGTATGTAATGAATTAGGACCCGACTTAATATTGGGAGCAGACTTTATCAGTAAAACGGGAATGATTCTTGGCATCTATGAGCAGAAATATTATTTTCGATTCGACCGTACACGGAAGTATAATTTTGATTGTAATAATGACAAACAAGAAAGAACTAGATCATCTACTGCACACGTAGTACACCAAGAGTCTGAATTATCTCATCTAGAAAGTAGAGATAGAATGAGAATGCAGAAATTAATAAAAGAATTTTCCTCAGTTCTAACACCGAAGCTAGGACTTACGAAACTAATAGAATATAAGATCAATCTGAGCGATCAGAAAGTAATACGCCTACCCCCATACAAGTTGTCGCCTCCCAAGATGGAAGTGATGAGAAACCATATCAACAAGTTGTTAGAACAAGGAGTCATTGAACCCTCTACGTCTCCTCCTTCTTAGTACCGAAAGGTCACGATAAACACAGACTAGTTGTGGACTACCGGCAATTAAACAAACGAATAGAATTTGAATCTATCCCTCTTCCAGACATCCATAGTGCTTTTCATTACTTCACGAAAGCGAAAGTCTTTACGGTAATGGATCTGAATCAAGCTTTTCACCAAATACCCCTTTCGGAAGAATCCAAACGTCTAACCGCGTTTGCCGTTCCTTTTAACCTGTACCAATTTACTAGAGTACCCTTTGGAATATCTCAAGGAAGTTCCGTATGTAGTAGATTATTAGAAAGGATATTTCATGATATTAAATTTAAATATGTGTATCACTACTTGGACGACATCGTTATCTATAGCGAATCAATGGAACAACATCTTAAACACCTACGTGAAGTGTTATCTCGGTTACAAAAAGCAGGATTAACTGTTAACCCCAAAAAAGTAAATTTTGCCGTCCCACAATTTTCATTCTTAGGTCACATCGTGAAAGCGAATGGAAAAGTAAGTATTGACCCCGAACGAACCCGCGCCATCAGAGAATTTTCACCCCCGCGAGATGCAAAAGGTATAGCCCGATTTTTGGGAATGGTAAATTATTTCCACAAGTATATTCCCCACCTTGCCGAAACAGCAGCACCGCTGAATTCCTTAAGAAAGAAGGGAGGGAAGTTTGAATGGAGCGCACAACACCAAAATGCGTTTGAACAACTCAAAGAAAGCATCATATCTCCCCCAGTTTTGCAACTAGCCGATTTCACGAAACCTTTCGTAGTGCAGACCGTCAGTTCTAGTGTAGCGTTAGGTGCAGTCATCTATCAAGAGATAGAAAACAGTAGACTACCTATTATTATGCATCGCGAACCTTGAGCGACCAAGAAAGAAAATATTCCGCATATGAATTGGAATGTTTAGCCATTGTTTTTGCATTTGAGAAGTTTAAACCCTTTCTAGAACATAAAGAATTCCTTTTGGAAACTGATAATCAAGCATTATCTTGGTTACTGAATCACCCTAAACAGTTAGGACGTATTGGAAGATGGGTATTGAGGTTAAACTGCTACAAATTCAAAGTGCAGCATATTAAAGATACACAAAACGTAGTCGCTGATACCCTGTCCCGTATGTTCCAGTCGTCCACAAATACTCCCGGAAACAAGGAGAATCCGGAAACAGCCCTTGCTAACGCCGTAATTACTGAATTCCCCCTTGCCTTTACAAACATTGCCATATATCAACAACAAGACCCTCTTCTGAAACCGATTATAGAACAACTTGCGCAAGGTATTAAATCCGAGAAATACGTATTAAGTAAAAGTGTACTATGCCACAAAATAAGAAATGGAAAGGAATTTAAGAATATGTGTTTCAAGTTAGGAATAGACCATATTACCACTACGGAGTATCGACCGCAAGGCAATATTGCTGAAAGGTATCTACGAAACCTCAAATCTGCTTTAATCGCCTACCATGCGAACGATCATACGTCGTGGGACCAAAACCTATCCTGGATACAATACGCCTTTAATTCAGCTTATCACGAAGGACACAAGTCGACCCCGTTTGAGTTACTGTATAAATACAAACCAAACCACCCCTAGTCCACTAAATGGAAAATACACGACCTGCTACCTCCGCAAATAAATGATAAGCAGATTAAGCAAATATGGAATAAAGCTCGCGCTAATTTAAGAGCGAACTTAGAGAAATCCAGAAAATACCACGAGAGAAATATTCATAACAATGCAGCTAGGTACCAAGTCGGTGACTTAGTAATGTACAAGAATCACCCGACTAGTAGTGCAATTGATAAGACAACCTCTAAACTATCATACCGATGGTGTGGCCCTTACCAAATCCAGAAGTACTTAACTCCAGTTACAGTAGCCCTGTACGAACCTGCGACTCGAGAATATGTGCGGAGAACACATATTTCGCAGATAAAATTGTATAAGAAGAAAAGAGGAAATAGCATAGCCAAAAATAGAAAACGTAATACTAGGTAGTGAAGTTATCTTATACCTCAGTAACCGTGCTAAGTGTTAATCGTAGAATTTGGAAATGAGGCCTGATCAACCTGAGATCCAGTTCAGCGAAAGATAAGTAAATGAGTACTCAATGACCACTAAACTGAGCTCTAAATAACAAAATATTTAGAAAATTACTCTATGAAGAGAGTAACTATAACCCAAAGAAAAAACCGGTAGTAGATTTAAGTACTAGACATAAGAAAGAGTTTTGTGTTTTAAAATTTAGATATTAAGTGTGAATTTTATGTAATGAAAAAAGGAAGTTTATAAGAAAATATATACGTATATTGTATGGTAGAGAAGAAATAAATGGGCATAACACTTGTCAATAACAATGTGAGAGAAATTCCACACATTGACACCAAGCATACTCCAAGTCCCCAATTTTGCGTTCTGCTCACTAAAATTCTTAATGTGGATTTTAAGCGGCGGAGTATGTGACGATTTAATTTATAATAAAATATTTAATAATAAAAAATAAATAAAAAGCAATTAAGTATTTTTAAATCGCACTATTAAACCTAATGCCCCTGTACTAACTGAGAATAAGTATGAGATGTAAATGGAAAAATCTAACTAAACAATTAATAAAAAAATCGAATTGTAAAAAGCTATTAATATCACAGTTAACCCTTTTGTAAGTCATCATGCGTTGACCTGTTTAATTCCGGACTCAACGTGCTTAGCGAACCGTCTGTAACTTAGAAATGTATAAAAATCGTAATGTTTGTAATTAGTAATTTGAAGGCACGAGTAGTAGTTAAAATAATTCCCGTAAATTAAATAAGTATAAATAATTTGTTTCTTCTTGTTATAATAATGTCAATTTAAATAAAAATATGAACTATATTATCGCGGAGTACTCGCTCCGCTTCGTTGTAATGTGCCAGTCGAATCAAGAAAAGAGTTACTATGTAGCCGTCAGACAGTGCACACCTACGAGCGAGAGCTCTTCAGAAATGTGTTGATTAAATTTAAATGTAACTGTTAGCTACCACTACAAAACGTGGGGAGCAAGTTTTTAATATATAAAATGTAGAAAGGTTTAGTTAAGAAAAATTAACAACACGTAAGTAAGATGACGTCTCTACTCAAGATGTAAACTCCAGTACAACTCGACATGTGAATATGTGACCTGCATAAACTGCACATATGGACGTCTACGACCCCTACGACGCTGACCAGGACCTACGTGGATCTACCCCAACTTTAACGAGCTTTACTTCAATCTCCTCAGTGTACCAGCTATAAAATATTCGCCGAAGACACGACCCAGATGACGACGCCGACTACCAGAATTCCCAAGTGTGACACCCCAGGTCGAGGACAGCACAACTTATTGTAAAGGTGACTAGATAGCTTGACTATCGAGAGTTAATTACATTTGAGACATAACTTATAGATGAAAGAGACTTTTCAAAGACTATAATTTTCTTTAAACAATAAATGAAACCAAATAGATGTATACTGTAATATTGAAAATCATACGTTGTAACGTTAATATGTAAATGTTAATTATAATCCCTTTAGCAAATAATACCATTCTTCAAATGGTAAATGTAATCTTGCAAGCTCCTAGATGAGCATAGTAATACTCAGACGTCTTTACAATATTTAAAGTAAACTCGGATCCGAGGTAAAAGTACATGATCAATATGATCCCTAGTTTTCCAGAAAACCCTTTTGAATATTTTAGTATAAATAATTATGTTATGGGATCCTTTCATATCATTTGTTAATAAAGAGAAGTCATCTTATTAAACATTGAAGTGAGTGCATAAATAAGTGAAATACCTTCCCTTGTGTCCTAATAATTAGCTTAATTAATATTGTTAATTGTGTTAAGTCTAATTTCAGTTCGTTACAACGTAGGCAGCCCGTATAATTGGCTAGTGTCAATTATGATGGGTTCCCTGGATTTGTAACGTGGGCAAAACGTTACACTTTCATGGCATGCCCATGTTAGGTCCTCTATGAGATGGCCAGGAACCACAATTTTCCATTGTCCGTCAATCAGCTTGTACAAAATATTGTTAACAATCTGGAACCTTGGACTTTCTGTAATCTGTATGTCGTTTATTATTTTTCTAATTTTGTCGTCACGTTGTTGTTCAACATTTACGTTCCTTAAATAACTTTTAATTTCATTTGGTAAAGCGTACTTTATCGCCAAGATTTGTATTTCATTCTTATCTGCCGAATGAGTTTCCTGATGCACGGGTGGATAACGACTCAAAGTATCCGCCAACTTGTTGTCGCTAGCTTTGCAGTACTTAATGCTAAAATCATATTAAATATAATTTACCTTGACCGTCTTTGTGACTGCTTATTTCTTTCTCCTTGTACTAACGCGTTTCGGATTATTTCAATCCATCATCAGAGTGTAATAAATCAGTCGATTATGACTTCGTTGCAAATATTAAAAGTAACAAAGAAATACTCATACACATGTCCCACAAGTATGACTAACGTACGCGGATGTGAGTGCGCACTCGACACTTGTTGACAACGTACTGCACAGTTTACTTGATCGTTCTCGATTGTTATGTTGAGGCGTGTAATCTATGTTCGTGTTATCTATAATTTTATCATACAGTATGTGTGATTTAAACTCTAATTGTTCATTTAATATATTGTTAGGATCTTTTTTGAAGGCCCGGTAGATTTCAAATTCTTCTATTGCATTCATACAGTATATCGTCCTGTTTTGCACATATGTAGGGGTATGCAATTTGTTGTAAAGTTTGTATAATTGTGATTTGATGGAATGAGGTGTTCAGCATACGTTGATTTAGTTATATTTGAATTACTTCTGGGTAGGTGTTCTTTATATCGCTCGAAAAAACCTCTGCCAGTCTGACCTATGTAATGCTTATCGCAGTCATCGCACACCATTTTGTATATGCCCGTTCTTTTTTCAATTGGTCTTCGTGTGGCATTGTTTAGTATTTTCTGGATATTATTATTTGTTCTAAACGTAATGTGGATGTTATGCTTTTTAAACGCATTTTTAATGATCATTGAAAAATTGTTAGTGTAATCAATTGCCATATATGTAGCGTTTTTCTGGATGCGGTGAGCGTTATTCGTTCTATATTTGTGTTTATGTATCAAATGTTCAATCAATGAGCTGCGGTAACCATTTGCGACTGCAATATGTTTAATTATGTCTAATTCTTCTTTGTGGTTCGTTGGGTCCAATGGTACATTGTGTAGTCTGTGTATCAGACTGTTAAACGCGGCTACTACAACCGATAGTGTCATACATGCCGATTCCTTCCACCCACACTCGCAAAAAATGGCGTTTAAAAAGCATAACATCCACATTACGTTTAGAACAAATAATAATATCCAGAAAATACTAAACAATGCCACACGAATACCAATTGAAAAAAGAACGGGCATATACAAAATGGTGTGCGATGACTGCGATAAGCATTACATAAGCTTCGGATTATGCCGTTGGTGGAATTTTATATCAAAGAAATAAGAATGGTGAACTTAAAGTCATCGGCCATGTAAATCGGTCGTTAAAAGGCGCTGAGCGAAACTATTTTACTGCCGAAAAAGAAATTTTAGCAATAGTATATTGTGTAGTACGTTTAGGTATTATTTAGCAGGTAAGCATTTTGAAATTTTATCGGATAACCATGCTTTGTCATTTTTATTAAAGTGTAAACTTGCAAATGCCCGAATGTCACGATGGATAATGGCTATGCAGGAATATGATGTTAATGCCATTGTATTGGTATCCGCGTCACGGTTATTATTAAATATAATTTACCTTGACCGTCTTTGTGACTGCCTATTTCTTTCTCCTTGTACTAACGCGTTTCGGATTATTTCAATCCATCATCAGAGTGTAATAAATCAGTCGATTATGACTTCGTTGCAAATATTAAAAGTAACACAGAAATATTCATACACATGTCCCACAAGTATGACTAACGTACGCGGATGTGAGTGCGCACTCGACACTTGTTGACAACGTACTGCACAGTTTACTTGATAGTTCTCGATTGTTATGTTGAGGCGTGTAATCTATGTTCGTGTTATCTATAATTTTATCATACAGTATGTGTGATTTAAACTCTAATTGTTCATTTAATATATTGTTAGGATCTTTTTTGAAGGCCCGGTAGATTTCAAATTCTTCTATTGCATTCATACAGTATATCGTACTTTTTTGCACATATGTAGGGGTATGCAATTTGTTGTAAAGTTTGTATAATTGTGATTTGATGAAATGAGGTGTTCAGCATATGTTGATTTAGTTATATTTGAATTACTTCTGGGTAGGTGTTCTTTATATCGCTCGAAAAAACCTCTGCCAGTCTGACCTATGCAATGCTTATCGCAGTCATCGCACACCATTTTGTATATGCCCGTTCTTTTTTCAATTGGTCTTCGTGTGGCATTGTTTAGTATATTCTGGATATTATTATTTGTTCTAAATGTAATGTGGATGTTATGCTTTTTAAACGCATTTTTAATGATCATTGAAAAATTGTTAGTGTAATCAATTCCACCAACGGCATAATCCGAAGCATCACAGTTTAGAACGTATGTTCCTTCCTTCTCAGGGTGAAACACGTGTAGATTCTCTTTAAATAAGGCCTTCGCCGCATTAAATGCCTCTTCATGTCTTGCCTCCCATCGCCATTTGGTGTTTTTTCGAAGTAGTTCCAACATTGGTTCTATTGTCTTCGCATACGCAGGTGCGAACCGACGGTAATACCCAGTAAGTCCTAGGAACGCTCTAATGTCCTTCGTTTTTTTAGGTGTAGGAAATCCCGTGATGGATTCTATCTTTTCAGGGTCCGTACTTACACCCTGCGCCGATATAATATGCCCTAAAAATTTTATTTCGGTCTTACCAAATTCGCATTTCTCATAGTTAAGTACCAAGTTGGTCTGACGGAGTTTACTGAAAACAATATCCAGATGCTTCAAATGCTCACCAAACGATTTAGATATGACTAATATGTCGTCGACGAAAACACTCAAAGTCTTCCACCTCAGGACCCAACGCTAATTCCAGGCATTTCACCATTGCAGCGAGGCTGGTTACCAGACCAAAGGGCACTACCTTGAACTGGTAGCATTTATTTCTATCTAAAAATGCAGTGAACTTTCTGCTATGTTGAGCTAATGGGATTTGCCAAAAACCACTTTTTAAATCCAACCGAGACATATATTGGACACCCTGGCATTTGGTAAATAGGTTTTCTGCATTTGGAGCGCAGTCAAAACATTTTTTTGTGATACTGTTTAGATTACGCATATCAAGACATATCCTAATCTGGTTATTTTTCTTTTTTACGATCACCATTGGGTTAAGGAAATTGCTGTTGGACCGTTCTCGGATGATGGATGATGTTCTCGTCACCATCTTACCGATTTCCTCATCCACCAGTTTCTGATAGTGCAGTGGAATAGGATACGTCTTACGCACAAATTTATTTTCGTCCGTAACTTGGATGTCGTGCGTGTATACATGTGTAGTAGTGTGGGTGTTTTGGAATGTCTCCGTATGTCTCTTTATCAGCTGGTTTAATTTGTTCCGTTGACTCGAGGTTAATTGCTCTGTATTATTCATATTATCTTTGTTATTGTTTACAACCACCTTACCCACCGGCTTGGTTATGCGAATGTACCTCGCTTCAGATTGCTTATCAACATTATTATTTCCTAATATTATCTTATATTGATTATTATTAACCGTACATACTAATTCATTTTACTAAAATCAATGATGGCATTTATTTTTTTTTAAGTGTCTGTTCCTATGATGACATCGTAAATTAAATCCTTAACAACTAATACTGGTGTTTCAAGCTCCATACCTTGCGATGAAATGGTTATGTACGCTTGCTTACTTACTTTTAGAACTTCGTTTGTGGCTGTCTTAATAGTTGTATTATTAATCGGTAATATTGGTAGTTTCTTAAACTCTACTATGTTCTTACTGATAAAATTTTCACTGATCAATGAAATCTGAGCACCACTGTCTATTAAAACATGGTATTATTTGTCCCTTACAGTTATTTATCCTAGCTTTTAATACATTACATCTACTATCTAACTTATCACTATCCCTAGGCATATTAACTACGGTACATCGTCATTACTGTCACTTATAAGTTCATTGCGTACATCATTTGGGTATACACCAGATACACAGTAGGTTCTACTCATGTTATTATTTTCTATGTTTTCATTGCATTTCTGACTCTGACTGGTACTTTGTTTATTATTATTATTATTATTTTTATTTCTTTTGCACGGTCTCACACCGTGCAACCTTACGCGTTTTTTTTTACCGTTTTCATTATCTGTGTTATCTTTGGTTATAGTCGAGACTTTATGGCTACCTAATTTGGGTGAATTTTGTTCGCGATCCGGCTTTTGCCTTGCTTATTTCTATATTCATTTTGTTTTGGTGTATTGTTGATGTTTACCTTTGTGTGTGTATTGTATGTTTCGGGATTCCCGTCCACATTCTCCCATTTTGTTATTAACAACAGCAGGTCTTCTAATGTTTTGATTCCTTGTGTAATTACAGCCACTTGTATTCCCCTGTTGAAATGATGTGCTAGTTTGCTGACAATTTCAGCTTCTGATATTACCGGCTCCAGGTGTTTCACCTTGGCTACAAGCTGGTTCAAGTATTTCTCCTTATTTCCCTTACCTGGAGTATACTTACCAAACTCCAGCTGTACGCGTACTTTCCGCTGGATTTCGTCGTTCCAATACCTTGCTTTAAAGTGGTTAACCAGATCTTCATATACCACAATTTTATCTTGGACGATCGAAAACCATTCAGCCGCTGTACCCTTTAACTGACGCACCACCCAGTTTATTTTGTCAACATCGCTAAGGTTGTCAGCGACGTGCTCTATATTACGCTGGCATTGCTTAAGGAACTGTATGGGATTTTCATGCTCGAGGCCATAAAATTTCATGTAGGCCTACGTGTTAATGTCGTCCTGTGTTTTGTATACGTAAGTGACCTGGTTTGCGATGGGAGTAGTCTGTTGTATTTGTTTTATTTTCTATTCTAACACCTCTAATTTGTTTTCATGTGTGTTTATGGATTCATTTACTGCGGCCGTCTGTTCTCGCATACATTCCTCTACCGCAATCATACGCGTCTCACATTCTGTTACGCGTGTGTTGTTTAATTCTATTGCGGACTCAAACTCCACGCGGATAGATTCAACTTTTTCCGTGATTTTGCTTTCAGCCGCTTCAACTAAGATTTTATTCTGTTTAGCTTGCTCGTGAATGGCCGCAAAGATTTTTTTATTTTGATTTTTAGCTTCGTCTCTTACAGTTTTTAAGTTTTCGTTTAATATTTTTATTATTTTTATCGCTTTCATCACGTACAGATTGAATATTGGCTAAGATTGCATTTAGTGTGCCTTGTAAATCGGCTGATAGACCTTCCACCATTTTGAACACGATAATAAACACAACCAAAGTTTATCTTAATGACCTAATTTACGTACGCCACAAATATTCCTTACGTCTACGTCTAATGTCCCTAATCTAAATTTTAATCGCAACGCACAGTAAACAGTCAGAAATCATATAACACAATGTCTACATAAATCCTTAACCTATATATGCACAAATAAGATAATTCACTCCAGATAACGTTCCAATACTAATTTACGATTCTAACCTAAACACTAGTCTTTCTGAGCATATGCAATATTTAAATGATACACACTCTGAAGACAATTGTAATATATCAAAACACTACAAAATCTTTTATAACATACTATTTTGTCGTGCCAAAACGTTGGGTATTGCAATTTAATACTATGTAACAGGTTATACTTAATATAGTTCTTGCACTTTTACTGCCCCATCGTTGCGAGCGCCATTTACTATGCGACAAAACATATATTAGGCACAGTAATAATTGAACAAGATAGTTAGTTATCTGGAGCAAGGTTGTTTATTTTTAAAACAAATTTTTTTAAATGGTTTGTAATTCACAAAATATTTATTTTACTTCAAAAATTGTCTCTGAATATCAGACTGATCTGTTTTGGAAAAAATGTCAATTTGTCACTTGAACGTGATTCCAAGTATGTTGATTCGTCTCACTGCTGGTCCTGTGATTCGTCGCAATCTGCTCCTCTCTCGTCTCCTCCTTTCTGCACACTGCCGCTTCGCTGACACTCCTCAAATACGCACCCACGCCGATACACCGATAACCAGTCTACTCTTATCTCAGGGCACATAAATTGGGTTGTAATTTAATATTATTTATTTTTGGTGCTTTAAGCGTGCACCTTCCCGCGTCTTGAGGTGTCCTCGCGATAACATAGGAGTATCCCGGATGGATAAACCTTCCCTATGCGGTAATCTTCACTCACGCGAGACTAGCACTGTTTAAAATTTTAAATAGTTTATTTTATTGAATTAATATTGAGTTCATACCCAGTCAAGGTATCAGCTAACGGGTAACTCGTCGCTAAATTGTCCTTGATCACTCTTACATAAGCACGTTTCTGTACGAAAAACTCGCACAGAGAGCACGTCCGTAGTATTCGAGCTGCACGATGGAACTACTAGATATTCGTCGGCGGAGACCTAATCTTAATGCCAATTGGGGCCGCTGATTGGTCGAAACAGCTATCATGTGATTGATGGATAAAACTGATAGACGACTTCTTGAAAGGATTTGCAGATTTCTGCAGAAGCAGGTACAGATTTTATCTATAAATTTTCTGACTTCTAAAAGATAAGGAATTTATAGAAGTTACTTTTTACTAACCAAATCCCTATTAATATATTACGTAACAAGTCTCTGACACGCAGAAAATATAGCGCTATTTAAGATGCTTGCGCTACCCAAATCTCCGTTCGGTACATTCATTTATAATGGAGTTACTCATAAAAATACGAATGACACGCGCACTCGCACATTTAACTCACACATGACATGATCACAAATACATTTATGGGCATTTTGATACATAATAGTCTTTTACCCAATTCTTATTTCAATACTTACATCTAATTTACATACTCAAACAAAAATCAAATTTTATCTTGTCTACAACGTCATAAACCTGCTATAACAGCATGTAGTCCTTGCTACAATTTCCTTTTACTGCAATGTTCTATTGCAGTACACCTCCCAGATCAACTGACACACACGTCACTCTGGTTGACTGCCTCTCATGGGCGTAAGGATACAAATGTGCATTAATTTCTATTAGTACGTTGATGCCGCTAATCTTAAGTAAAGTTAATGTATATTTAAAAAAATTAAACAGCAGTTGTATTGACTGACTTGTAGAGCGTCGACGTAATTAATGGATAAGCCAAGGATGTCTGTGTCCTCCCCCCTCGAGATCAGTAGCAAGAAGTATCGGAAGTATTAAATCGTTTAACAAAATTGTGACTATAGAGATATGCCATTTGGATATACTTCCATTTAATCTACTTTTTAATCGGTGAATGGAGAACGCAGTTAGTTAACAAAACTTACAGCAGAAATAATAAACCGAAAAACTACACACTTCATGAAGACAGTAATACCTGACATCGCACACCACGTTTTTCGTATACCTACGCTAACGTTGTATGGTTAATGACAGGCAAATTAACGTGTAAATATAAATATAATGGCACGTATTAAAAATATAAAAGTAGTGCACTGTAACGTTACAAGTTATACTATTGTGGATATAATTCCTGTTTATACCCAACGCAAGTGTATTGTGAGAAGTTCGTAGGATTTTGTGTGTTCGTTACGTTATGTAAAATTGTTGCACAATAAACTTTTTTATATAAATGAGTGAGACTTTGATGGCATTAAATAACTAATTAATGCACTGGAAAACAATAAATCATCAGTTTATTAATGATTATCTTAAAAACATATAATCGAATATTAAAAATTTTTAAATATGGATTCAGAATTTCAGAATATTTCCTTTTATAAGAATATACAATGACAACTTACTATACCTCGTATATGTAACACACAATATTAAAATTTAAACATCAAAACAAAAACACATATAAAAAAAATCATAAAATTATTTAAATTGCTTGGGTGTCTGACAAGAGTCTCAACTTTTAATGATTATAAAAATGTTTAAATCATAGAAAATCGTTTACAAAAATAGTTTTATATTATTATTTAACAAATCAATTCAAAGTCTATTATTAATATTTTTATAAAATATAATTTACATTAAGTAAAATTATTATTATTTACAACAAAACACTCATTTTTAATTAACTAGAAAATGTAGTTTTAAGAAAACTTAAAATTCTATTCTACTTATTCCTATTAAATACATTTATGTATTTATTTTATTTCGTTAGGTCATACTTCAGTTCTTGATGAGGGATTTCTTTGTTTTTAATAATTGTTCATTTGTTACCTGTGTATTTATTGAGTTACGGTTGAGAAGCTGTTATTGCGCGGGCGCGCGGTTCCTAACGGTGACGATAATGATGTTCTGATTCGCTTGAAGATCGTCAGTTGTCTTGTATTACTACTGCATGGTATTGATGGTGATGATGTGCTCCTTCGTCAATCGTGGTATGTTCGGTTTACTGCTTGATGATGATGATGCCGATTCTCTGTCGCTAATCAACAAGGCATAGTGTTCCCGTGAGAAAATTATTAGGCTCTTTTCTTTGTTCAAAAATTGTCGAAAGTATTTATAGTCTGGTCTAGAGTAATTCTGATATATCAGATTACGAAATATGCCGTTTGTAACTTGTTCAATTTGGTCTGCACCTGCACAGCGTCAACTTTTCAACACATCACTTTTTGTCTGTCTGTCTAAATCGATGTTTAACCTAGTGGCGGCATTAAATGCGTAATTTTCCCACACGTTATATGCATATAACTCACTTGTTCATTATTTGGTCGCGATTAACTTTAATTTATATAACTCCCTTATTATTAACTCCTATGCATTATTTTTCAATCATATTTACAACACACGCATCTATTACTCCTGCAATTCTTCCGGTGGCCGGTGGCATTGTTTGAATTGCAAAATTGTAAAATGCAATTTTCATTAAATAACCATCTTTATTAATTCATGTCTGGACCGGAGTTCACTAACACAAGTTAAATACATGCGTACACAGAGATTTCCTCTATTTGTAGCACCACTACCTGTGTATAGCACGTATGGACCGGGTAGAACAAACACACACACACACACACACACACACACACACCACTGAAAATCGACAGGTGTTCATTCTGACAGGCTACAGCAACACTACATTCAATCTTTGCCTGTACATACACGTAACATTACCTAAAACTGTTTGCCTATATTTTTGGTAATTTCGTTTGTGTTTCTTATGCTTCACTATTTCTTTTATTGTTATAGTTTCGTTACTTGATTTGTAATAGTGAATTATCTGCTGTATTTACATTACACAATAAATAACGTTGTTTTGCTATTACAAATACAAAATTTGAATAAATTGAGTAAAAAGTTTGATAAAATTTTCAGTAATACTGGATTACATTTCAAACAGCATTTGAATGAAATAAGGAAATGTGTGCAATGTGTAAACTCCGAGTTATAATAACAAAATAATTATGAACAGTAACGGCTGTAGTAAAACAGACGTTTTTGAAATGGAGAGTTTAGGGACTGAGCACGTTTCGCGCAGCTGCGAATCGGTCACCATACAGTAACACGATTGTAGCAAGTTAATGTTTCACGTTTAGCTGAAACCGAGATCCAATGTGATTTTGCCTTGGATAATTTCCTATACACATCGTCAGTCAGACAATTATAAATGTAATACCAGAAGTTATCAAGTTCAAGACTCATTATATGTGTCTTTATATTACTCATTATATTTACACTAGTGCATTAAAAATATTTATCAATACAGGTATTTTTTAACGATTGTTAGCTAAATCGTTTATTCGTGTTATTTCTGTGAATCAAAATACTGCTTTCTACAGGAACGTTTAATGTTTTCCTTATGTTGTAGTTCTACAGTTCTGGTTCTGTATTGAGGAGATACAGAAAGACTTAGAGAGAGAGAGAAACAGAGACAGATAGACAGACAGACAGGACAGGCAGACAGAGGTATACGTCAGCTCTTATTTCTACTTTTGTGTTACAAATGCTAGAAGCTAAAATTCGATGTAAGAGTGTGTGGAGAGAGAGCGAGAGAGAGAGAGAGAGAGGGAGGGAGAGAGAGAACGACTGTGTTAACTTGGCAGGTTAACATAGTTAAGGCATCAATGAAATATAAGTACAGTTGTCTTTGAGCGAGTGAAAGATGTGAGCGAGTTCATTGAGTAGCATAAGCTGTGTGACTCGATGTTGTTCTAATGTTTTGACCGTGTTTGCAATCAATGTTTTGTAAATCTGGGCCACAACATTAAGGGCTACAATAAGATAATGATGTAAATATCAGGTAATATCGGTAATATCAAGAAACTAACGCACTGAAATAGGTGACTATTTCAATTTGTCGGACCCATCTTTTTCCAAATTTTTATAGACATTAAAAGAACACAAACTGACTGTAAAAACTCACCCTCAACGTATTTATCTTGTTATAGGCTAGGGATGACCAGCCTCCTCACACAATTGAGATAACATCAGAGCGCATGAAACTTAGCTGAAGATATACAATACATTTTAGCAATTACTATTACGCTGATAATTCACGTATTTGCACACACGCACACTGCGATATGAACTGTTAATGTTTATAATTTAAATTCACTTAATCTCAGGGATTTAAAACTGGGTAAAGTACATCGTGTATTGAGCTTACACAAAATCCGGCTTCTTGAAGTGTTCTCGCGTTACTATCAAAATATCTCGGCAGATATTTTTCCCCTACTCCGGAAAATCTTCCACTGTACGCAAAAAGTACTAAAATGATCTATTTTTATTAAATTAGTTTTATAAGTGGTAATGGTTTTGAAGACCTCGAACCGTGAACCAACGGTCTACAGGAAAACGACCTGTCTTATCACGAAAAACTCGTGGGAGTGAGTACGTCTTTCTATAACGAGTCCTTAGAAGAAACTGAGCGGTCCGTCCGCTGAAAGCGTCCGTCTCAAATAAATTTTAGACCCTCTGATTGGTTGAAACTTTAGCAACGTCACAGATGAGAACATAGATAGAGTGAAATCAGGCTTAAACTCTGTCCGATTCTGCAAAGACCTGTCTAGATTTAATTTACAAATTTTATTACTTTCTTGAAGATGACAAAAATAAAAGAAAACTGATTTCATTAGAAAAAAACATAAAAATTATAGTTGTGGACAATTGATTATATGGAAAATGCAGCTTATAACCATGAGAATACTCTCTTCAAGTTTCAGAAGGAAATGTTAATTTTCCTCGAAGTTATTAAATAAAATGTAAATCACACGCGCACCCGCGCACTTACACACAAATATTTCACATGACAAAATTGTCATGTGAATACATGAAAAAAAAGAATAAAATTGTGAACATTTTGACATAAATACTTTTTTAAACATAGCTTGGTTCAAAACTTATGACTTGTGATAGCCGGTGATAGCAACCTTAGCCCTTACACCCATTTTGTTGATTATATTTCAAAAGGAAATTTGGTCAGGGCTTCCTCAGATGTAATCAGGATAGTAAAATTTATGTACTCCCTTTTAAAAAATAAACAAAACATTGACAAAAACAATTTAGACACAAAAAAGATGATTATATTAGCGTGTAGAACCTTTACTAATAACATATTTAAAGGTCATAAGGTCATACTTCCAACAATGATTATGGTGAAGACACTCACGAAATTAGATTAGTAATGTTAATAGGTAGTTTATTTTACAAAATTGTATGTTTTAGTATAGCTAAAGAAAAGACATCATCAGCTACGTTTTCGAAACTTGGTGTGCGTCAAAAATTAAATAAGCTAGTTCTATTTAGCAATGTTTAGCCCAGAATTGCAATATGTTATTCATAGCAAATGTAGTTTTATATCAAATGTAATATATTTTGATTAGAAATAGTAAGATACTGTACGTTGTAATTATATGCAGATAGGCTGTAAACCAAGATTTGTTTTGTACATATTCATCAATGTAAACAAATGTAAAGCTATGTAATAAACAATTTCGTTTTCATTTGTATTCTTGTTTAGTCAGTTTCCTTTATTTTATTGACAAAATAAAAACAAACTACTACAAAAAAGAGGTAATTATTATACCCTAACCAACCGGTATAGTTAGCGAAAATATGTATGCATAACTTTAATGTTACCGGTAACTTGTTTGTTGTTTATAGATCTGTACCGACGACAAAAAGTTTACGAGCTTCTATTATGAACAACAGAAATTAAATTTATATTTACATTATTTTTAAATTAGTATCAGGTGTTCCATTTAATCTGATTAATATAAAATACACAATTTTCATAACAAGACTGTTTATGCGAAGATCAAATCGGTTAAACTAACATTAAGATAACACTGCGAGTATGCAGGCGAAGTGGCTTTTGCCTTAAAGTGGTGGGGGGAGCGTAGAGTTGAGCGGACCGAATTCAGTACACGCAGCCGGCAATCCAGTGTTATTATACATCGATGGTTACCAGAAGCCTACAGAACAACCCACAACATTCTCCACTCCCCCCGACCATTGTGGCAGCTGTTGCGTCATTCAAGTAGGTGATTCTAGTGAGTTCCAGGAACACTTGAGATAAGCAGTAAGCCGCCGGCGTGCAGTTAAGGAGGGAAAGCTGTACCGGACCTCAGCGCGGCGTATATAAAGCCATAGCAGCCGGGTTGCCAGTCAGTTACGTGAGCGATTTTCGCTAGTGCAGATTGAGTGTTGTCGAAGTGAAGTAGTATTGTGTTAATAATTGTGTGAAACTCTGTTAACAGACATTGTTATTGCGTGTGGATAAATCTGACTGGAAATATTGTTCGAGTTAATTATAAACTGTTTAACTGTGAAAATTAAAGCTGGTGATAAGTGACGTAATTGGTGTCTTGTATTTTGTTTTCCACTGCACCTACGACGATCAAGTAGACCGTCGTAACATTCAAAAAATTCAATTAGAATTTGTCATCGGTTATTGTCATCTGTCTACCATTCAATTAGATTTTTTTGAATTATTTGAATTCATAAAAACGTCTGAAGATACAGAATAATTTCTGCAAAACGTACTTCAGGTGGAAATAAAATAAATTTTATTTGCAGAAGTAGGCCTACTTATTATTTGAAGATACCTGCACAGAAAACCTGCAAGAAACTCAACGAGTTACTTACAAAGGAATAATAAAAGAAAAGTGGAAGAACTAAAATTAAAATAGATTAAAACGGAATAATGTGAAATATAATGTAAAATACGTAAATATATTTTTGATAAAAAGAATAATAATTGCAAGGTATGCGAGATGTAATAATGGCTTATTGAACAAAAAATTACGCATTGTATTAAATCATGAATATTGACTATAATGTATTACTAGGTGATGTATAAGTACACTTGATCTGCCATACTAAGGAGAGTAACAATAGTTGAAAGAAAAATACGAGGATTGTCCAATAGAAACACGTTTAGACGCAGTAAGCCATTTTTTATTCAATGATTTTAAAAGAAGTCTCCATTAACATTAAGGCATGAGTCCCACTTTTGCACTAATCTGTAGATTCCCTGCTGGTAATATTCTTGCGGCTGTTTGCGGAACCATTCGCTAACAGAAAACTCTATCTCTGCGTCCGATTTGAACCGCCGTCCTTTTAGTGATTTCTTTAATGGCCCAAAAATATGATAATCGCACGGGGGCAAGTCGGGACTGTAAGGTGAATGCCTGAAAGACTTCCCACTTCATACGACAAAGCAGATCTTGAATCGTCTGGGCTACATGGGGTCGAGCATCATCATGCAGAAGAATGACACCATTTGTGACCTTCCCGTTTATTCTTGATGCTGACTCGTAAGCGTTTTAACCTGTCTGCATATCGCTCAGCGTTGATGTTGACACCAGGTTCTTTAAAATCTAAGTGCAGCACAACCTGATAATAAAAAAATACGGTCACCATTACTTTTTCTGCCGAAGGTTGGGACCGACATTTTTCGCCTTCGGTGATTATACATGCTTCCACTGCATACTCTGACGTTTGAATTCTGGTTCGTAGTGATAACACCAAGACTCATCACCGGCAAGCAACAATTAGGTGTAGAAAGGCATTACCTTGTTGTTAATAGCGCATCAAATGTTGTAATGATAAGGCCGAATGCAAATTTTTCTGCTCATCAGTAAGCAGTCGTGGAATCCACTGAGCAGCCACTTTGTGATAGCCAAGACTATGATTGATGGAATGAACAGTTCCCACGCTAATGCTCAACATTGAAAAAGTTCTCTAACTTTGATGCGCCTATTTGCGCGTAAAACAGTTTCCAGCTGTCTCACATTTTCATCTGATGCTGCAACACGTGTAGGTCCGGGACGGGCCAAATCTTTAGTGGATTCTCTTCCCTGTCGAAACGTATTGCACCATTCAACGACTGCCGTATGAGAATAACTATAGTCACCATATACAGCTTTCATTTTCATATAAATTTCCATTGGTTGATTTTTCTCAGTGGCCAAAAACTGAATAATGTCACGCAGATTACCTTTGGACGGATTTTCTATCATAGATGCCATTTTTCAACCCAGTCACAACGCTTAAATAGAGCAAACTGCAAATATTTTTGACAGACGCGTCAGTAGTACTACTTAAACAGACAATATAAACAAATGAATTCCGTTGCCATGGCGACCAAGTCACGACTGCGCAGATCAAACGTGTTGCTATTGAACAATCCTCGTAATAAAAATACTGGAATTTTCCATCAGCGACAATACTCAAAGAACTTCCGATGGAAAGCTACGTGTCAGCAACTTTGGGTTTATAGATGTGGAATTCTTGGTCTCAAAACACTTATCCCTTCTTACCTTTCTAATAAACAATCAACAACTAAAAGACAAATGGAGGGAAAGGCCGAAACGTGAGTAAAAGACTTAATAAAATGGGTTACGCAAGAATTAAGGAATGAGTTCCTGAGAAGAGTTCAAGACAAAAAGGAGGTGCGCGTGTTGTTTCGAAGTGTGATAACACTGACCGCACTGTAAGAAAAATATTTTTTTAAGTATTTAAAGGTTAACAGGGGTTACTCTCTTGTCAAAATAAAATACGAGATTATGCACTAGTAATAATAAAATAAATTAGTGGTAATGATAAAATATTAAGGAATGCAAAAAATAATGGAAGGAATTAGATTTTTAAAGGTTTATAATATTTTTAAAATTGTACTTATTTTATTGTTGTCGATAATATTCTATTTCTTATTCTAATAAAAAATTGTATTATTGTTATTACTAACTATTTAGTTTAGACCAAATTTATAATAAAATAATCCTGTCATGAGACAAGCAAAGTTATTTTTGAACCCCCAACCACAATTTTCTTACATTTATTTTTATTTATTTGGTGTTCTGCTCTAAGGCAGGTCTTTAAATGGTAAGAGCTCTCCAAGCTATCCTATCGCATGTCAGTCTTTTTGTTTCTTCGTAACACCCTCTGATTTTAATGCTATCTATTAACTTCATTCTTCTACGCCCTCTTCTTTTTTCTCCTTTTATGACATCCTCCATGGCAGTTGTAAGCAAGCAGTCTCTTCTTAAACAATGAACTAACCAATTCACCAATTCCTTTTCCTATTTTCTATTACCTTCGGGATTCTTCTCTCTTCCCCTGTTCTTCTTAAAACTTCATCATTCCTTACTTTATCGACTCAGCTCATTTTTTCCATTGCTCGTCAAACCCACATCTGAAATGCTTCTAATCTTTTCTCATCCTCTTTTCTCAGTGTCCATATCTCTGCACCATATAAAGCAACGCTCACACATAAGCGTTTTCTTACATAGGGTCTGTAATAAAAAATTTCATTCGATTTAGTATTATTTCTTGTTTATTCTGTTTTGTTGTGCAAATTATATATATTTATAATATGAAGGAACTGCATAACTTTTAGTTTTATGCCTTGTTGAACGAGGGAAGAGTGTTCTCTGTGTTATCTCGACCGTTATGGCATACGTGTGTCTTTTTGGGAGACGTCTCATGATATTCTTTGAATGCGTCGACAGATTTTCGTAACACTTGGGCATACACGTCTATACTTTTATCTTCCAAAGCCCTATTGGTTAGAGGGATTGTTGAAATGGATCCCTCTAAAAATACGAGAGCAGGAGGTAAAATTATGAACGAACAAAATATTTATAAAAATTGTAAAAATCCATGCGAAGTAACAGATTACAACGAATTTTATCCAGAAACTAAATATAATATTTGGTTTAGGAAATTTTTAAATTTTTGGGACACGAGAGCTTTAGAAAGTAATCAAAAGTTTGTAAAAAATGTACAACTTCATGCAGGGTATTTTGACTACAGACTACAGAGAATTTTAACACAAATCCGAATGTTGTATCTACTTTGAACATTTCAACTCCAGGTGCACAACAGCCAAAAATATAAATAAAAATTTAAAGAAAATTGTAAAATGCTCTGTAGTTATCAAAGTTTACGGCATTGTATTTGAAATAAAAATTGTTCAAAAGTCAAATAATAAAACAAAGGTGTTTAAAAACATACAAACACTTGGTAGTTTTACAATTTATTATTAACCTCTTAAACTCTCCGCCAAGTGTATATGTGTATGTTTTAAACATTTGCAGTAATATGTTTCACCAAGTGCGCAACGAGTCAATATTGTCAAAAAATTAAGATTTGGGATGTTTAATAATTTGACTAAATATTTCTCATATTCCTTATAAATCTTGGACCGTAACATTTGTAAGCTATGTTAAAAAAAAAAAAAAACTTTACATATTGTTCCCAGTTATGTAGGCCTAAGTTTGTGAAACATATAAGATATTAAGATATATGCCTATGGCTAGCTGTGTATGGAAACATATTGCAACGATACAAATTAAAACTGCATAGATAGGTTTTATTGAAATTATTACAACAGAGTCTATATCTGGAAGTAGGAAAATTTATTAAATTAAAACATTAAAATTTACTATTGTCTTATTACTTTACAATATAAAATTGTTTATTAAAAATTTGTCTTTCAATAATTGAGTCTATTTGCTGGTTTTACAACTGTTACTTGTTGCGTTGAATTCTAACTGTTTGCGTGGACCTCTGGCTGGTCGACTAGACCGCTGCGACTCTGCTCGTCGACCGATGGCTACTACACTGACAACCCACGTCTTTGCACACATGCACCCTGCGATATGAACTGTTATTGTTTATAACTTGAATAACCTTAATCTCAGGGATTACAACTGGTTAAAATAGATCGTGTATTGAGCTTACACAAAATCCGGCTTCTTTAGGTGTTCTCGCGTTACTATCAAAATATCTCGGCAGATATTTTGGCCCTACTCCGGTAAATCTTCCACTGTACGCGAAAAGCACTAGAATGATCTACTTATTATTTGAGTTCCCTAAGTGGTAATGGTTATGAAGACCTCGAACCATGAACCAACGTCTAAGTCTAAAGGAAAACGACCTGTCTTGTCACGAAAAACTCGTGGCAGCGAGTATGTCTATCTATGAGGAGTCTTTGGAAGAAACTGGCTGATGTGCTCTCGGCAAAGCACCGACTGTAATTCTTAGACCTTCTGATTGGTTGAAACTCTAGCAACGTCACAGATGAGAACACAGATAGAATGAAATCAGGCTTAAACTCTGTCCGATTCTGCAAAGGCCTCTCTAGATTTAATCTACAAATTTTATTATTATTTAGGAGATAACAAGAATAAAAGAAGACTGATTTCATTTTTTTTTTTAAACATATACAAATTATAGTTGTGGAGAATTGATTATATGGAAAATGTAGCTTATAACCATGAGAATACTCTGTCCAAGTTTCAGAACGGAATGTTAATTTTCCTGGAAGTTATTAAATAAATGTAAATCACGCGCGCACCCGCGCACTTACACACAAATATTTCACATGATATAAAAGAGAATAAAATTGTGAACATTTTGACATAACATACTTTTTTAAAAATAGTTTGTTTTTTAAACATTGGTATGTCTAGATTTAATCTACAAATTTTATTACTTTTTAGGAGATAACGAGAATAAAAGAAGACTGATTTCATTAAAAACCCATATACAAAAATATAGTTGTGGAGAATTGATTATATGGAAAATGTAGCTTTTAACCATGAGAATACTCTGTCCAAGTTTCAGAACTAAATGTTAATTTTCCTCGAAGTTATTAAATAAAATGTAAATCACCCGCGCACTTACACACAAATATTTCACATGATATAAAAGAGAATAAAATTGTGAACATTTTGACATGACATACTTTTTTAAACTTTAAACATAACATACTTAGTTCAAAATTTATGATTACTTTACAAAGAAAGTACAAAATCAATTTAAAATATGTCTATGGCCATCAGAAAATGTTATATAGCATTAGTATTCCACTTAAATGAACTTCATATCCTGTGTACTGTTGTAGAAGTATCCCCTCCACGTATAAAAAACAATTTGTTTACATGTTTACAAATGTTTTTTAAAACATAAAACAAATAATACATCACTTCAAAAAAATATAAACAATAAATAAAACCAAATAAATAAATACTCTTCCCAAAACTAAATTATTTAAATTGTGTTTCACACATTTTGTTAAAACAGTTCCACATTTTGACAGAACAAAAATATAAACAACTCAACGTGGTCAGATTCTGAATACTGTGCCCTCAGAAGATAAGCCATAATAACATTTCATGACGTCATGTCTCCTTATCTTAGACAGATTCCAAACATTTCTCCACATATTCCGACATCTCACCTCACATACATAAATACACTTATTTTTTTTTATATACAATTTGTTTCAATACAGTCATACATCATATACCCCGATATAGGCCTACATGAACAGTTTATTCTTTAACATAATATTTGCGTAAAGATGATGCATGGAATTTACCAATAGTACGGTTAGTTATAGGATTAGTAACAATGTAAGTATTTTTACCAACTTGCTCAGATAATAAGAAAGGTCCATTATATAACCTAAAGAATTTAGCAGCTGTGTTATCTTCACTACGACCAACGTTTAACGATTTTAGAAAAACAATCTCACCTACTTATGTTCCGTATTAAATTTTTCTGTGCGTTCCTCTGTACTCTTTTTAATACGTTTTCTAGCTTCTAAACGCTTAACTTTGTATGGAACAGGTAAGTTTTGTGTGGCAACTCGCTTTAGATATTCATCCCATACAAGTTTAGGCATTGCTCCAGAGTGTAGCTCCTTAGGCGTGAATCCAGTCGTATCGTTGTAATTCCCATTGATGGCTTGCTTGAAAAACTCGAGATATTCAGGCCATTTACTCTGATTGGTATTACAGTACGTCTTGAATAGTCTTCCTGATTCCCTATTTACCATCTCCGCAAGATTACCTTGAGGTCTCCGGATCGCCGTCAATACTGCCTGTATGTGATGCTTCTCAAGCTCAGATTGCCATTTCTTATTTTGTAATTGCTTACCTTGATCCGATAATATCTTTTTAACAAGCCCATATTTTGCACCATATTTCTCAAGAATTACCTTAAGAACTGCCTCGGTTGTTGGTCGGCCAATAGCATACAAACTAACATGCTTGGAGAAAGCGTTGTACAAACTACAAGATTCCTAATTCCCTTAGCTGCACATGGTAGTGGTCCTAGAAAATCAATACATAACAATTCATTTTTATCACGTGTTACAATATTACCCATTTCAACTTAGGTATACTGGTTGGGATATTTTGATGTTTGACAAGTATGGCAGGTTCGTAGTAGCCTACAGATTTTATTTTTCTAGACATGTTGAGCCAGATGAAGTCTTCTCTAAGTGTTAAGTATATGCACCCGCATGTGCTAGACTCTCATGACATGCCCAAGTCAGGTCCTCAACGATGTTATCTGGAACCATGATTTTCCATTGCCCATCAATAAGCTTATATAATGTATTATTAACAATTTGATATTTTGGATTTTCCCTATCTTTAATTTCTTGACAAATTTTCTTTAATTTTTCATCTCGTTGTTGTTCGATACTAATCTTTTTAAGTTGGGTCTTTAAATTATCGGGTAAAACATACTTAATTTCTAAAATTTGTATTTCACTTTTAGTCGCAGAATAGTTTTCTTGCTCTACTGTAGGATAACGACTTACAGTGTCGGCATTTTATTTTCACTTTCCTTACAGTATTTTATACTAAAGTCGTACTCCTGTATAGCCATAATCCTACGTGACATACGTGCATTTGACAGTTTACACTTAAGAAGAAATGATAACGCTTGATTATCTGACAAAATTTCAAAATGTTGCCCTACAAGATAGTACCTAAATTTACTTATACTATAAACTATGGCTAAAATTTCCTTTTCGGACGTGAAATAGTTCCTTTCAGCACCTTTCAAGGATCTGTTGACATGCGCGATGACTTTATGTTCGCCTTTGTCATTCCACTGGTACAATATTACACCTATAGCATAATCTGAAGGGTTGCAATTTAATACGTACGTCCCCTCCTTCTCTGGATGGAATACATGCAGACTTTTCGTAAATTTGTAAGTTTCTAAGTTATTCTGTCACCGCTGCTAGATCGCCGGCTAGGGACCACGAGAAATATGGTTGGCAATCACCACCAATTGCGGGACCCAAGAACCCACCCTGGGTTCCAAGGTCGAGTCAAAGTTAAGACTAATCAACATCACTGTTTCAAGTGACTGGACTGGAAAACTTGTGATAACGTCCTGTAATCAATCACTACAAACTAAAGTGTATGAATCGACTTCTTACGTTTCACAAAAAAAAAAATTGTCGATTTCCTAAAAAAAGATCGTCAAAATGATACAGTGTGTAGTTGTAACGTCGGATCCGATACCCTCTCTCACTGGCTCCCTCTCAGCTACTAAATTTTAAAATTTATTACTGCTTTAAAACTTCAGGTCTTAAACATAATTTCTACTCAGCACTGTGAAAATCAATTTCTAAATGGCTGTATCACATCTCCCGAAAATCGGACGAATGATACATTCCCACCTCCCTAAAATCGGACGAATGATACATTCTCCTCTCCTACTACCCATAAAATACGTACAGCAAGCCTACGCCAATAATATTCCCAAATTTGACATTGGTCACGGGGACAGAACGTTGAGCGCCGACAAAGTTGGCGATCAATAACTAGGCTCCAAAAATCTTGTTTGGCAGTGAAAGTAAAAAGTGTCTGTCTGGATGTTGTTCAGTCCCTCCGGCGCCGAAATGGTAAACCGTCCAAATTATAATACAGACAAGTGCTGATTCCAACACACCAGCTTACCTCGAAAGATGAGAACGATTAGAATATGGGCGACCGAGAAAGTAAAATTTAAAAATTTAATATGCTTTAAAACTTCAGATCTTAAACGTAATTTCTACTCAGCACTGTGAAAATCAATTTCTAAATGGCTGTACCACCTCTCCCTTAAATCAGACGAATGATACATCCCCCTTCCCCTATTACCCATAAAATACGTAAAGAAAGCCTACCGCAATAATATATCTAAATTTGACATTGGTCACTGGGGCAAGAAGTTGAGCGTCGAAAAAGTTGCCGATCAATAACTAGGCTCTTGTTCTGGCAGTGAAAGTGAAGTGTCTGCCTCGATGTTCAGTCTCGCCGGCGCCGAAATGGAAAACCGTCAAAATTGTGGCGCTGCTTTTGTTTTACAAACGTTTTCACTTAATCCCGTTTGCGTCATTTTGTGAATGTGCACCCCCCCCCCACACACACACACACACACACAGGTTCGTATAAGTATTTTTCACACATAAGTAGTGGAATTTAAACAACTTCAAACTCGTTAACGCAACCCTTGATTATATTTATGTTAAAATATAGTTTCTTATGCATATAGTAATGGGTTTTGATCACGTTACAACTCCATCAGGTAGCATCATGAAAAAGTCTCAGCTTTCTGAAAGAAAATTCTGTACACTGCCTTGAAGGTAACTATTTTTCTATTTTTAATTAGACCACCTTGCAGAGGACGTAGCAGGAACGGCCCCGCTCACGTCGATGAAGATTTCTCTGAATTATCTCGACTGTCTTAGGATGTAATGTGAACATAACTTAGTATAGGATGTACGTTCAAATATGATTAATATATTAAAAGTTTTACACACGATGGAACGATAAACTGAGTATAGGCTACGGTACCTCCTTCAGGGGAAAACGCTAAACCTATTTTAGTAATAAGAGACGAGAGAGCGTATATGTTTAGGTTAGGAACTTGAGCGATTATTTGTCACATGTCACCCATTACGAGTTACCGACTAATGTTTACTCAGTGAACTAAAATATATGTGCTATCATTTCTAATCAATATGACATGAATTGATCATTATTAAACCTACAGAGGTTTCACTTACTTGTTAAGCAGTCCTCTGACGTCACGACACAAGGCATCAGTGTAGCCTACCGCTGTTTATACTGAAGCTGATAGCGAATGTTACCCCCCCCCACACACACACACACAGATATATAGATATATTTATTTTCTACGTAACTCTTGAATATTTCTTCCAGGTTTTCTATAATATAAATAGTTCTTCAATAATACTCCTGCTACTTCTAATAAGTAAAATTTATTATTATATTTTTACCTGACGTACATTTCACTCATTGTATCAGTATCATCACAGGTTTATAAATGAATTAAGAAAAACTCGAATTGATTCAAGTTTTATCCAAATTATAAATTCAATTCGATCATTTGTTAATTCATTTATGAGCTGATGATATAATCTCTGATGATACTCATATATTCAGTGAACCGTACGTCAGGTGAAAATACAATAATAAATTTGGTAATAGTTCCGATTTAACCGTTAATTATCCAAACGTAATTATATACTTATTACGAAAATCAAGTGTTACAAAATCTTTTTTGTTTTGCACATTTTAGTTACAACGATAATATATATTAATCTTTATGCAAATTTATTTGCATATATTAATTAATTATCTTTGTTCTACAAGAATTGGTTTTGCACTGCCCCTCGTTGGGAAGCCATATACAATGATAATATTTATGCAAATTTATTTGCATAAATAAATTAATCCAATTAGAAATTTATTTGGGTTGATAAGGGTGATATCTGTACGAACTATGTTGAATCTTTTAGAGTTAATGATGTGTTGATTTTATTGCTTTTGTATATCCATTGTTATTTCATTGTAGTACTTTTATTGCGTAAATTAATTGAATTATCTCTTTAATAGAGTCGTGATCAAAGTGTATCTAACTCTGAGTTTGGGTAATCATATACAATATAGTTAAAGCCATGTGTTGAGCTGCCATACACAATGTTAACAAATTCATTCCTTTAAATAATCGTATGAATTGAATTAGAGTTAATTAATTATTCACACTCAAACTTGTTACATATGAAATTACTTCTGACTTTAACTGTCTTCCAAACTTCTATTCTGTGTATCTTTCTGAGGAATTTAATTGATAACCGTTAAATTGAATTATAAATTATAGATACTGTTCAGTGAAAGGTTAAGTTGTGAGTCAGGTTTTTACATAAATCAATAGAATACTAACGAATCCATTCTAACTTACGTTTATTAAAATCATATTTCATTCTTATTCATGTCATAACATTAATTTAAGAGCACTTACAAATCTTCAACAAAACAATAAAATTCTATGCCACATTTAAATAATGAATGAACAAATTTAAATAATTAAGTGAACAATCAAATGTAGACGCTTCTCCGTCCGTAATGACGTTACTAACTAACAATGTGGTATGCTCATAATTTGTATTAAGTATTTTATGTTAAAACACATTAAACATTTATGTGCATGAAATAATCATTATTAACAATACACATATCAATCATATACATAGCTAAAATCCTGTTCCTGCAACAGACACATCAAAATACATACATAGTTACAAAATATATTAACAAGAAGACATGTACAATACTCTAGAACATAATATTCCCTACCTATGGATTCGTATCTATCTGACTCATACTTATATAATTTTCTCAGGTGGTTTGGTTCTAAGTGTCAGGTCAGTGGTATTTGATAAATTACTAATTATAAGAAGAGATTAGTTTTGTACTTTACTCGTTCTGCCGTGATGTGTCGGTCCCATGATGTATCCCTGCGTTGATGGGTGAGGTTAATCCATATAGCACTCGTTCGCAAACACACTTCCGCACACCGCGACAGTCACTTTGAGCTTTTGAGATTATTATAATACAAGTCGTGGCATTGCACTTGTAATCGGTCGGCTATGTTTATTTACGAGGATCTATTTACGCGGTTCACAGTTCGACACCGTATGCTTCTAATAGTTTTCCATCACGCACGACCACTCTTTTCGGCGCCTAGATTTTTTCAAGTTCATTAGGCACTTGTTCACAATTCTATTTACTTGAGTTAATTACGAAACATTGTAGTATCACTACTTTTCTGTAATGGTTCGAGAATGTCACTGCAAAATGTCAGTATTTTTATGACGGTGTATTATATGGAATTTATAAAGATTGTTACTCGCGCTTCATCGCGAACACTACCGTTCCGTTTTACGTTCTGAGTCTTATTCGCGCACTTCCATTTAGTCGTAATAACGTCTTAATCGTCTCTACAGAAATGCGTTATAACTTATACACTACATTAAGTTTTTTTTAAATTGAACTATTATGAAACTGAAATACAAGTTCAAATAAACTGATCGAAACTCTGAATAAACTGAGTTAAGAATTTTAGTAAACTGAGAGAAAATTTGTAGTAAACTGAGGCAAAATTTGGAATGAACTAAGAGAAAAATTGTAGTAAACTGAGGGCGCGTCCCCTCGCGTAAACAGTTTTTATTCCTTCTGATGTTCCCACTCTTGTGATTCTGATGAACGCTCAAACTTCCCACCAAATCATTTTTGATAGGTTTATTCCATGGACCTCCCTGTGTCCTCTCGTCTCCAGTCTGTATTTCTAACGAATTCTCCACCCAGTGCCGTTTGGAGAGGGACGTTCATACACGAGATTCGCTCTCTGGTCTCTAGCTCCTCTCTGAACCATCCCTTACAGAAGTTCCCTTCGGAATTCTCGTTCCTCATTGGCTGGTTGGCTTTCTCAACTTAAATTTGGTGTAGTCCACGTGGACTGGACGAGTCGCTGTCTTACGTCCGTTGCCCTGTTCCTAGAATCAGTGCTAAGGCCTTGTTTCGAAATCATATCTGCTACTTTTGGTGTATCGTGTCGAATTCCCCTATTGTTGGTATGCTGACGACTTCCTTCGTTGACTTACGGGTGGCATAACATCTGTGCTCTCCACAAGCGTCACTTAGTCGCCTGTCCCATTGTCCGTGCATAGACCATTGTCTTTGAGAAGTCGCACACATGGTTTTGAACAATACTCTCGCCGTTGGTTCTGTGTTTTTCTCGCTACTGGACAGATGTTAGGGTAGTCTTCTTTTGTCCTAATTGTGGAGTCAAGCATTCCCACGCATGGTCCAGTTCGCTGCAGCATGTGCCGTACAGCTCATTGTTCGTGAATAGTTTTTACGACGTCTTAATGGAAAGGAAAGGAAAGGTTTGTTCCTTTTCGCCGCCCACCCTCGAACAAAGCTAACATGTGTCACTTTTGACGGGCTCTAATTGCTGGTGTACTTCTCTCGCAATACCCAAAAATTCAAAAAAAATATTTGAAATAATAATCACATTACATAGTGGTATTCTTATACTAATCATGGTTACTTTATTTTAGTGTTTTTGTTCTATTCTTATTGTGAAACGCGAAAACACATAGATGACAATTTTGCGAATACTAAGCAAATTGGGTATTAATCAATACGTTTCTTTGTTTACTAAATTGACACGCGGGACAGGAATATTTATCGTTCACTGTTCAAGACAATGCGCTATCAAAATCTTATTGTCGATTTAAAAATTTCACTAAATAACCATCGCGTCAAAATCCGCCGCTTCTCACGACAGTACGGTTTTCAAAAAAATACTGAGCAGAAACACAGGTGTTGGTAACTCGGACATTGAATCGATTTCTTACGTTTTATAAATTAAAAAAAATTGTCTGTTTCCTAAACAAAGATCGTCAAAATGATGACCTACCAATGTGTAGCTGTAACGTCGGACCAACACCCTCTCTCACTGGCTCCCTCTCAGCCACTACTAACTACTAGTCATACTGTAACGTCCCAAAACAACTGAGCTCGTGCGCCGTCTCACAACTGCGGTTGCACATATTCCCTCTGCTGACTTGATATGTTCACAGATTTATCGTTATCGGCCATATATTATTGTATTTATAGTTCCACGGCATATACTGCCCTATTCATGATCGTCCCAACCATTGGCTCTAGCGTATCTAGAGTTCCGCCTTGGGGGGGGGGGGAGATACTAGTCGGCTTCATACAAAAGAAAAAACAAGTTAAGACTAATCTACATAACAATCTGTAAAGTAGTTTAAAATCGTGTGATAACATCCAATCAATGTCCATCAAAGTAAGGGGTAACAACACATTAAAAATAGGGGTTATTAAAATGTTGCTTACAAGATACTTATTGACTGAATTGAGTTTTCTATATTTCATATTTCAAACGTATGCGCAAATGCTGTGTAATAAACCTGTTTGTATATTTTACAAAAAGGTACTTCTACTATATTAGCGTACACAGCAGAGAAAATACTAACAGGCTCAAAATTAAGAGATCAACAAAATTCGTCAACTTTTTCGATCCTCAGGGAGGGCTGGTTTAGCCAAAAATGGGACCACGGGATCGTGAATAGTTCGGACGTGGTCGTCGTTTAAGAGTTGATGGTTTCAGTATATTTCTAGGGGTTGGAGGATGATAGTACGAGTCCAGATAACGTCAGTACGCGTAACTCTTTATTTTTTTGTCATTATGAAGTGTTTATTAGTAACACTATTCCTGTTAACAACATTTTATTATTTCTCGTTTTTTATAAGTGGTGATTTGCAAACTTAATAAATGTGATTTCTATAATGTGAATAAATATTTTGTTATTTTTTTTTTTTTCCTATGCACTACCAATAAAATTGGAAAATAGTTTCAGACAATTTAAAACAATAAACCTAATACAAATTACAGAAATAGATGTAATGTTTCCCAGTTGACAGAAATGATAATAAGGTACTGCAACGAAAATTCCACAATTAAATTTTTAGTGACAACTACAATATAATCATTCAATTTTAATGCCATAATACATTTTAAAACTAATGGAATCATCTAAAACATTGAAAGTAGTGTGTACTGTTTTTGTTAATATCTTCTAAATATTATTTTAATTTTTTACAGGTTTTTTATTAAAATGCTTAAAACTCACACATTTCGCGTGTGTATGCATAAGCAAGTGCGTGCATACGTGTGTTGTTATTTGTTTGTGTGTGAATGATGCCATGTCTGTTTAGTACCCCTTCGGACGTGTTTTTCTAATACTCCCGTCAGGCCCAGTTTGGCGCTGGGCAAGTCGACTGTATGGAGAGTGAGAGTAACTACATTATTTATTACACTCATAACATTTCGGCATATTTCTGTTATGAAGGTAAAAACAATGCAATAAGCAAACTCCCGGAACACAAATTATGGGCTGCAACACATGTTATGGAACACAACAACTTATGATCAGCAAAGTCAGTTGATATACACCGATTAACTGATATTGTATAAACTTTTTAATCGGTGCCGAGATTGAAGAAAGTGGCGTTTCACCTTGGGTACCTAGTGACAGTGACATGGATTATCAGATTTTAAGTTTAGAAGAAATTGTGGGGGCACGCTCCACCAAGCCAGACTACGGCTAGTAGACAACATTTCTGACGATTTCGACGATATTCAGGAAGCAGCTGGCCCATGTTGTAGTGAAGCGACTAGAATGCTGGAGGAGGAGATGTCAGATGATAACCTACTTTGAAAACAGCGTAACACAACCGTGATATCTGAATCATACCCTAGACCTAAACGTCTAATGATTCAGGTCCGGGATACATTTCGTGTGTATTTGTCTTGAAAGACACAAGAAAAATGGGTCCCAGAGCTACCTCTAATAATTTTCAACACAGTTACTGAAGAGTGCAAACAATTTAAATCCAAAACATAACTTTTAGGTTTGGCGTAAAACTTTGTTAGTTTGCCAATAAGCTAAGACAATTATCGAATACATTTGTAGAGAATTTCACTGTGTAAAAAGTTTATAGCAATAACGTCAGTTAAAAACAAGTTGTTTGAGAAATTCAATTATAATTTAATAATAATTAAAAACCGTGCCATTAAAAAAAATCTATGATTCTAAATCAATTTAAAATATTAGCTGTTTTTTTAATAGCTGATGATAATAACGCATTTTCTTAAATTTTATTTTTAGTAGATAAAAAATAATATGTGAAAAAATTCTAGACATCTTTGTTCTGAAATTCATTGCTCTAAACAAGAAGCTCTGTTTATTTACTTCTAATGAATGTATATTTTATATTCATTTTTTCAATGTTGTGTTGGCAATTTTGATTTTATATTGCCACAATTGTTGGGCGCAAATTTATTTTTATGTACTGATCTTTTACATATTTGGGTCCTTTAATCTTAATTTTATGTTTTTTTTTTTTGTAGCATGAATCTTAAATCTCAGGGCTGCAGTATATAAAAACAAAAGTATACAGACTTGTAGAACCAAGTTATTTATTACTCGATACATATGTTTTTTTACAACTTATAAAAAGAATAAAGAATTCTTTATCCATAATTAATTACAATTTCAAAATTTCCCTACTAGAGCTCAGCAATGCCTATACTTTCAAAAAGAAATATAGCTCTTCAGTCTCAAATGTGGAGCTAGTTGATTCATCTACTGAATTAATAAATACACGAGGTTTCACTTTGCTTTTAGTTAATTTTTACAAATAAATAATATTTTAAAAGTTACAAGTTCGTATTATAGTGTTTATTATTCGTTAAAATAGTTTATGTTTATTATACACAGGATATGGATTAACCTGTGGGTGTGTGTGCTTAATTTCACATTCTTTTAACTGTGAACGCTAATAGGTTAGTTCCCTTCTGTATTATTTGAATTGTTAATACACGATATTACCTGATAAGCCAGTAACACACTTTCATTCATTATTATTTTAATTTCTTCTCTATTTCTTTTTTCACGTTATTATATTCCGTTTCCTGAGTTAATTATTTAATGCTTAATATACTCCCCCACTCTTTATTTACGGTTAGGTTACCGAATACACTTCATTTATTTCACTTCTTGAAGATACGCCTGAACTTGGTGATGGTCAAATTAAAGGTGACGCTTTTTTCCAAAGGCAACATTGAACCGTATGTGTATGATCCACGCTGTGACGATCCCGTAGGGAGATTTGTAACCGCATATAACCTACGGAATCCACCGGAAAACCATATTAGTGGAGCAACCCGGATCGTGGCAGATACCGAAAACGGATAAACCAAGTAGGAACAATATTGTAAAAAGGGACTGATTTTCTGACTACCGACAAGGCAAACCAGTTAAGAAAGGAAGAAGAAAATAATGATAATTAAAACAAAAATAAAATAAATAATCACTCTAGACTTAAGAAAAAATAATTATAATTAAGAAAACATAACCAAAACTGAAGAAAAGCTAATAAGGAACAAAAGGGGAATATAAACAGAAAAATAAGAAGAAAAAAGTATTAAACTAACAATTAATTAAGACAAAATATTATTTAGTAAAATATATAAAGGGATTCATTAGAAAGAAAACAGGGTAAAGTGAAAACAAACTGAGACATAAGAGTACATCAAAGTAAACACTACACGGGGTGCTGACAACAGTCTTGTCAAAACGGGAGCAAACACTTCCTTAACAAACATACCAGAATAAAATGGAGAGAATACGCACGCTGTCCATAAACCAGATACAATTATAGGAGCCACAGGTAAATAATATAAAACCAAAAAGCAGCAAATAAACCTGAATGTTACGACAAAAGTAATAGGAATTCCTATGGTGTTATTAGTAACCCAAGGGTTACTCTTTAAGGTAAGTGATTGAACATAATTATAATGAGCATTGAAGAAATATGTAATCTATATGAAACAGGTATATAACCCATATAGTGAAATCAAACAAAGTAAATAATTTAAAAGATAGAAACTCTTACGTTAAAAAACTTATAATAATATAGTTACGAAGGAAAAATAAAGTAAAAGTCAACAGAATATTATTAATTAGAAATGGTACACCGAACCTGTGACCCATGAAAAATATAGCCATGGCCTTTAACTAAAGAAATTTATGTTTTGAGTGGAAGAAGATTGTTGTTAAAAATTGGGAATTGCAAGCCAGAACGTTTAAGATAAATGACTGCTGAGTTGATGGAAATTGAAGACCAATAAAAGCTGAGATGACCAGGAAAACCAACCCAAGACCTAGAGGAATGATGTTTTGACAGAGAGAGACCAAAAACCCAGGTGTCCAGGAGCAGAATCAACGAATAAATCCATTGGGAAAACTGCAAAGTTGGTGAGATCATACCACAAAAACAATAACTGAAAAAACAATAAATAAATAATAATAATTGTGAATTACTTTAGTACACTATTATGAAAATAGTCGTTAATCATAAGAGTTTTTTGTTATAGTTTCTAGTTGTTTAAAAGAACCCACAAACATTCAACAGACATTAACAACACTATATTACCAAGTCTCATGCATAAAAATTATATTGTCTGTTCTATGTGTAAACTGTACCAGACTTTAACGATACTTGTATGTTAACCCTGAGATTCAGATAAATAATCCTCTATTTAAAAATAAAACAGGTTATACTTTTTTAGTCAGAGATACTAATTATTTTAATATTACATATTGGTGATCCCAACACAGGGCTGAACAAACTAAAAGTATCAACGACGAACGAATAGGAAGGTATTAACTGAATATTACATTTTGACGCTCAAAAGTGGGGCCTTCCACATTCACAGAATACATAAGGAGGATTATATTTATTGAATATTACATTTGGCGAACCCAGCAGTGGGGCTAACGTCGAAAACAGAATATTACGTATTGGCGCCCATCGCGGGGCCTAAAGAGAATAGATTTGGTACTATATTTACAGAATATTACATATTGCCGCCCAACCGGTAGAGCTGAAATTAGGCAAAACCAACTAACCGAAACACAATTAGTGAAATAACGATTGACCTAATTTTAGCTGGCAACTGCTAGAAGACTAAAAAATGCGACGACGAGAAGCTTCTCAGAAGAGAGGACAAAAGCCAGAGAAGGAGAAGGAAGAAGGTGGACAGGAACGAGAGATAGAAGTAGTCACGGACAGTGAAATGGAACAACCAACGGGTGATAAAGAAGAAACCGAAGTAGTCACAAACACGGAAAAAGAAAGAGTTGAAGAGGATGCCCAAGGGGACCAACCAGACAAAGCGGAAGCCAGAAGAGAACCAGATTGGCAAGAAATGATGAGGCTAATGATGGAGAAAATTGATAGCATTAAGGAAAGCAATAAACAAACAATAGATGAAAACTCAAGGAAACAAAATGAAACCTTGAGCGAAAAATTTGATAAAATAGATGAAAATTTTAGGAAACAGGAGGAAAAAATAACCGAACAAAATAAACGAACTAATGAGAATTTATTAAAACAGATGAATGAAAGCTTGGACAGGAATGATGAGAGTTTAAGACAATTGAATGAAGAAAATAATGAGAACTTTAGAAAACAAAACGAAAAGTTTGAACGAAATGAAGAAAGTTTAAGACAGATGAATGAAAAGATGGACAGCATTAAAGAGGGTACTAAGGAAGATTTTAGGCAAATTAATAAGAAAATTGAGAACTCTAACAAGGAGTTAAGGGAAACTCTCAATGAGAAGATAGAAGACGTCAGTAAGACACTTAGCCAGAGGATGGACAAGTATAAGGAGGAAGTTGGACAGCAGATAGCCGATACAAAGGACAGGCTGGAGAAAACTGAAGAAACAGTTGTACAATCCAGAATAGAAGTAGATGCCAGAATAGATCAGGTAGAAAATAATAACAAAGTTGGTATAACGGAGGCACAAGCAGGAACACAAAAGAAGCTAGATGAAATAAAGGAAATAATAGGTGGTCAAATTGAAACCATCAAGGGTGATGCAGGACAAGTAAAAGGGCAGGTAGACCAAATCCAGGAAGAACTGGTAATTCTACAAAATAGACCGATAAATTACACACACATACCAATAGGAGAAAACCGAGAGGCAATCAACTTCAGAGATTACCGCAGAAACCCATTGGAATTCCTCGAGAGGTTAGAAGAGCTATTTGCTCGCAACAAAGAAAACCGATGGCACATGATAAAAAACCTGCTTGACGAGAGTTTCAAGAACATAACAGACAATTGGTGGACGGCAATGAGGAACGAAATACAAAATTATACAGATTTCAAACAGATATTTAAAACCAAATATTGGTCCGAGAGTATCCAAAACATCATTAGGGACGATTTATGTAATGGACGGTATGAATCCACAAGAGGACAATCCCCAACAGCATACTTCTTGGGTAAGGTCTGCATCGCTAGACATCTCGAACCGCGGATTCCAGAAGAATGTCTGGTCACTAAAATGTCTTACCATTTCGAGGAAGGCATAACACGAGCCACACAGTGCGGTCAGGTGAAGACGATTGGAGCGATGGAAGCCCTCCTGGAAAGTTATGAAAGGGAGGACTACTAAAGGAGAAGTCGCAGGAGACTGGAACCCCAGAACGATCGGCAGAACGAGCCACACCGGGAAAACAGGCCACGAGTAAATCATGTCAGGTCAAACAACAATAGTCGAAACCAACATAATAACCATCGACGAAGTTTTAATAATGGCCAGACGTACCACAATCAGTACCGAAGAGAGGAAGAAAATCGCCACCCACAGGGGAATCACCGTGCGGAAGGTCGAAGATCTAGGAAGGAAGGCGAAATGCACCTTCAGTAAACCAGCATAGAGACGACCAGGGAACCAACCAAGCCCAAGTAAACTATATGATGGCTGATGAGAGGGATTCGAGGAGATACGATGACCGTCGTGGCAACCGTGAACCTAATCCCGATTCCAGTAATGATGATGGAAGGAATAGAAGGAACGAAGGCAACATTGAACCGTATGTGTATGATCCACGCTGTGACGATCCCGTAGGGAGATTTGTAACCGCATATAACCTACGGAATCCACCGGAAAACCATATTAGTGGAGCAACCCGGATCGTGGCAGATACCGAAAACGGATAAACCAAGTAGGAACAATATTGTAAAAAGGGACTGATTTTCTGACTACCGACAAGGCAAACCAGTTAAGAAAGGAAGAAGAAAATAATGATAATTAAAACAAAAATAAAATAAATAATCACTCTAGACTTAAGAAAAAATAATGATAATTAAGAAAACATAACCAAAACTGAAGAAAAGCTAATAAGGAACAAAAGGGGAATATAAACAGAAAAATAAGAAGAAAAAAGTATTAAACTAACAATTAATTAAGACAAAATATTATTTAGTAAAATATATAAAGGGATTCATTAGAAAGAAAACAGGGTAAAGCGAAAACAAACTGAGACATAAGAGTACATCAAAGTAAACACTACACGGGGTGCTGACAACAGTCTTGATCAAAACGGGAGCAAACTCTTCCTTAACAAACATACCAGAATAAAATGGAGAGAATACGCACGCTGTCCATAAACCAGATACAATTATAGGAGCCACAGGTAAATAATATAAAACCAAAAAGCAGCAAATAAACCTGAATGTTACGACAAAAGTAATAGGAATTCCTATGGTGTTATTAGTAACCCAAGGGCTACTCTTTAAGGTATAAACAGAGTGTTGTATGCTACGGCGCCACTCTGCAATTATGAAGGATCCGCTGAGATAATAGGAAGCACAAGTGCCCCTCAGGACAGGAATTCATACTAAGTTAGGGAAAATGTTAGGGTACCCATAGGAAACAAATAAACCGTAACAGACCAGAATCATGGTAGGAAAGACTGCAGGAAATCAGGGCATTCCAAGGAAAAGGATATACAGAGATCATGAGTGTGGCACAAAAGAAGAGGTTAGTGAACAATTACAATAACTACTGCATCGTATTCTCCAACTCACCGAATAAAGCGAAGAATTTAAATAATATCCGGTTAAACAGTTGTTAAAGAAAGCTGTAAGAAAGTACATCCAGCGCATGATAAAAGAAGATATTATAGGAAAAAGTAGTTTGTCAATTACCAACCCCATTGTAGCAATACCCCAAGGAATATATAACCAAACCGAGATAAAGAGGTTTTATGAAAAGTGAAGGCAGTTTTTGTAGATTTTTGCCATTTATTTCAGTAAATCCTAAAACTACCATTACTGAAATAACTTGTCTTAAACGGGGGGCTTTATGTAACGTGTCGTTTCACCAAACATAAAACATAACATACTATCTAAAAGATAATTTACTGACTGTAACAAACTATGGCTGACAATGACCAAAAACCAAGAAGTTAATGATCCCAGGACAAAAGATGTAAATAAATAAGTAATTAATCACACTGTTCAGTACATTTACATATGTTTTTATTTGTGTTAAACTAATTCATTGTAATAAGACAATTTATATTATTATTGAAAACTTCATTACTAGTTAAAATGTAAATAAATCTAATTTAACTATGGCGAGGTCTGCGCACCTCAGACCGTTATTTTATTTATCAAGAAAAAAAATTTACATAAAAGTGAATTATTTAAGTTTTACAAATATAATAAGATCAAACTATAATTATAAAAGTGGTATGGTATGACAGTGCTAGAAAGTGAGAATAACAGTGAAATACGGTAAAAAGGAAAAATTGTGTATAATGTAAGTGATTGAACATAATTATAATGAGCATTGAAGAAATATATAATCTATATGAAACAGGTATATAACCCATATAGTGAAATCAAACAAAGTAAATGATTTAAAAGATAGAAACTCTTACGTTAAAAAACTTATAATAATATAGTTACGAAGGAAAAATAAAGTAAAAGTCAACAGAATATTATTAATTAGAAATGGTACACCGAACCTGTGACCCATGAAAAATATAGCCATGGCCTTTAACTAAAGAAATTTATGTTTTGAGTGGAAGAAGATTGTTGTTAAAAATTGGGAATTGCAAGCCAGAACGTTTAAGATAAATGACTGCTGAGTTGATGGAAATTGAAGACCAATAAAAGCTGAGATGACCAGGAAAACCAACCCAAGACCTAGAGGAATGATGTTTTGACAGAGAGAGACCAAAAACCCAGGTGTCCAGGAGCAGAATCAACGAATAAATCCATTGGGAAAACTGCAAAGTTGGTGAGATCATACCACAAAAACAATAACTGAAAAAACAATAAATAAATAATAATAATTGTGAATTACTTTAGTACACTATTATGAAAATAGTCGTTAATCATAAGAGTTTTTTGTTATAGTTTCTAGTTGTTTAAAAGAACCCACAAACATTCAACAGACATTAACAACACTATATTACCAAGTCTCATGCATAAAAATTATATTGTCTGTTCTATGTGTAAACTGTACCAGACTTTAACGATACTTGTATGTTAACCCTGAGATTCAGATAAATAATCCTCTATTTAAAAATAAAACAGGTTATACTTTTTTAGTCAGAGATACTAATTATTTTAATATTACATATTGGTGATCCCAACACAGGGCTGAACAAACTAAAAGTATCAACGACGAACGAATAGGAAGGTATTAACTGAATATTACATTTTGACGCTCAAAAGTGGGGCCTTCCACATTCACAGAATACATAAGGAGGATTATATTTATTGAATATTACATTTGGCGAACCCAGCAGTGGGGCTAACGTCGAAAACAGAATATTACGTATTGGCGCCCATCGCGGGGCCTAAAGAGAATAGATTTGGTACTATATTTACAGAATATTACATATTGCCGCCCAACCGGTAGAGCTGAAATTAGGCAAAACCAACTAACCGAAACACAATTAGTGAAATAACGATTGACCTAATTTTAGCTGGCAACTGCTAGAAGACTAAAAAATGCGACGACGAGAAGCTTCTCAGAAGAGAGGACAAAAGCCAGAGAAGGAGAAGGAAGAAGGTGGACAGGAACGAGAGATAGAAGTAGTCACGGACAGTGAAATGGAACAACCAACGGGTGATAAAGAAGAAACCGAAGTAGTCACAAACACGGAAAAAGAAAGAGTTGAAGAGGATGCCCAAGGGGACCAACCAGACAAAGCGGAAGCCAGAAGAGAACCAGATTGGCAAGAAATGATGAGGCTAATGATGGAGAAAATTGATAGCATTAAGGAAAGCAATAAACAAACAATAGATGAAAACTCAAGGAAACAAAATGAAACCTTGAGCGAAAAATTTGATAAAATAGATGAAAATTTTAGGAAACAGGAGGAAAAAATAACCGAACAAAATAAACGAACTAATGAGAATTTATTAAAACAGATGAATGAAAGCTTGGACAGGAATGATGAGAGTTTAAGACAATTGAATGAAGAAAATAATGAGAACTTTAGAGTAGGGTAAGAATATGAGTTCTAACGCGGAAGTGACGTCACAGCCCCCTCTTTTGGCGCGAAATTCAAAAATCCAGGTGGTGGGGGTAGACTTCCGGCGCAGCGTGTCGTCATGTGCAGAGGTTATGATGGACCGGGGGGGTAGTGGTGTGTCCCACGTGACCTCGATGGGCGTACCGAAGTTGTCGGCCATGTTGTCGGCGTTCTGCCATGTTGTCGTCGTCGTCCATTTTGTGGGGTTACGTGTGCGTTGATTGGCGGAGGCGTGGCCGCCGTTCGCTGTTCGCCGTCCGGCGGGGGCTTGGCCGCGGCCAGGTCGTGGCTTGACCGCCGCTGGGAGTGGTGGGGTCGTCGTCCATTTTGTCGGCTGTGTGGTGGCCATGTTGGGAAAGCTGGGATGTTGTCGGATTGTGCGTGTGTGTTGGTTAAGGTTGGGCCACGTTGCCGCATCGTGGTGTGTTATAGTGTATGGTTTGGATATATGATTTGTTTTTCCGGAAGGTTAGCCATGTTGGAAAAGCGTCGACGTTGTCAACTTGTGCCGGCCACGTTGTCGGCTCGTGCATGTGTTATAGTGTACGGGTTTTGTATATGTTTACACTGCCACCATTGTCTGTCGACGTTGTCAACTTGTGCCGGCCACGTTGTCGGCTCGTGCATGTGTTATAGTGTACAGGTCTTGTATATGTTTACACTGCCACCATTGTCCGTTGACATGAAGAGGTGAATTGTGCATTGTTGCCAACTTGAGAACTGTGGGTTCAGATATTTACACTGCTACCGTGCGGATATCGTCGATGTGAAGAGATGAATTGCAGTGTTGCCAACTCGTGAACTGTAAATTTGAATGTGTGCTTTTGTGGTAAGTATATATTGTAAAAATACAAAAAATGTGCACATCATCGATGTGAAACTCTTGTTGACTGGCTATTGCGGTGTAATTGTTTTGATTGACACTTCACTTATAAAACATGCATGATAGAAGGAAAAAGGATAGTTGAAAAGAAATAACTAAGCAAATCAAAAAATTTACATATTTATATTGTAGCAAACAATTTTAAGATACAAATTTCAAATACAATATATATACAGAAAAAAAAACATTAAAAGTTGAAAAGAAATAACTAAGCAAATCAAAAAATTTACATATTTATATTGTAGCAAACAATTTTAAGATACAAATTTCAAATACAATATATATACAGAAAAAAAACATTAAAATAGACATATAAATATTATAATTTAATGAAAAAAAAAATAGAAAATTCAGTTTATATTACATTTTATATACAATATATATATACAGAAAAAAAATACGGATACAATATATATATATACAGAAAATAAAACATTATATCAAAATAAACATCACTTTGTACATTACAATATATATATATAGAAAAAAAATACGGATACAATATATATATATATATACAGAAAATAAAACATTATATAAAAAAACATCACTTTGTACACGACCATCTGTAACAGAAACAAAAACAATATTAGTGATGTATAATTGATACGTGTAGGATGGATTAGAATAATGTGTACTGTTACATACCTCAAAAATGCATGCGTGCATAAAATGGGTGTATTGGTCTGCTGAATGCATACACTCTACATTGCGGACATCCTGGTGGCGACCCCTCCAATGCCACGGTTTGGAACCAGTTGATGATGCACAGATAGTGGTATGTGTGCCCACACATTAAGCCGAGGAGTCTCTGCCCCTCAGTATAATTTTCTTGGCACACACTACAAGATGTGTGCCCTAACATACCCTGAATGGGGCAGAGGTCTCCACGGCTCCATCGCCACGTCGGAAATCTACTTCTTAGAAGTAATCTCATCGTGGCGACTTCGCTATGCATCCTTGGTTCCACCGTGTCGATGATATCGTAAAACACGCATGGCGCGTCTTCTGGAGGGGACTGTAAACGAGGATCGTGTCGCATATGCTGTTGCTGAGGTTGTGGTTGAGGCTGCTGAGGCTGCTGAGGTTGTGGCTGCTGTTGAGGCTGTGGGGATTGCGGTTCTGGTCGTTGATTTGTACTAATCCATTGCGGACGCGGTTGCGGCTGTTCCTGTGGTTGTGGCGGTGGTGGTGGTGATTGTGGTGGTGATTGTGGCGGTGTGATTGTTATGTGCCGCGCTTGTGGCCGAATATCACTGGTGAAAAGAAAAAAATATATAAAAATCATGTAAAAAAAAAACATGAAAGTATGTACACATAAGAAGAAGACTTACATATTAAATGTGATGGTTGGTAATTGTTGTTGTTGATGCTCATCAACATTATTTTCATCATCATCATTATTATTGCTTTCGTCAAGCAGTATTGTATCACTGTCACTATCATCATCACCATAAACCATCATCTCATCATTGCTGAAAAAAAAGTTCACTTTTAATACCAGATGTAAACGCAATAGTACAAGTGAACGTTAATGAAAAAAAACGTACCGACTCGTGCCGGCTTCCTGAGATGCAGCAGCAGCAGCAGCAGCAGCAGCAGCAACAGCAGTAGCAGCAGCTGAACCGGTAGCATCACTGAAAAAAAAAGAATAAATTTGAATACCGAACGTAAACGCAATAGTACAAGTGATTGTTAATAAAAATGGACTTACCGACTCGAGTTTTGTTGTGATACTGAAGGTCCCAATAAGGCCTGTCGTAACCTTTGGGAACTATAAAAAATAAACAGTAAGTCAGTCGAATGTTGTATTCTGTTTGTACTCGTTAAATAAAGAAAAATGTTGTAATTTACCTTCGAACTCGTCGCTGCTCCTCACAGACTCTTTTATATATTCTGTTATCACTTCCGCTCATTCTGTAAAACGTAACAAGAAAAATGTTGTATAGTAATTTGCTAACACCAATTGAAAATTAAATGAAAGTAAATAAATAAATTTTATATTTGCAATACAAGTTTATTATTACCATGAGTTACTGCTCTGTGTATCTTAGTCTCTTCATGTTAGGACTGGTATCGTCATTGGTTAACGCACGTTTACACACTCTGTAGTGTCCGTACGCGAGTGTAGTTACACCATCGTCCAGTACGTACCTCTTATCGTCATAAGGAGACAGGGAAAGTTTTGTTACACGTTGCGTGTACAGCTTATGACGATCGCTTCGTATACACTCGGCAGAGGTGAAAACTGTACGACTATTGAAAAGACACTCACTGTATAACTGATGACGTAACCTTTTTTTTATTGCCGTTCTTGGAACACCTTTCGCCACCTTTTTGTCGGTACAGTCGGACAACAGGAGCGAGTAACATTTAGCTCTGAGTCCGACGAATTCCCTGATGGGTTTCCCATTAGTTTCATCCTTGAACTTCCCCACGACTTTTTTGTTGTCGTCGCAATGACAAGGATGATCTGAGGGATAGTCCGACGTGTCGAAAAGGTGGAGATCCTCTTTCATATCCAAGTACACATCGTCAGTCTGTATGCTGTAAAGTAAACTGTCGGTATCGGTCATTAATAATGTTAATCGTTGTCCGTACTTGCTGACAGCGTACCGATAATGAAAATCGTACATTATCAATTTACTGACATCAAGTACTGTGAAGCCAACATACACTGGACGGGAAAGGTATATAGTTCTGTTTCGTAAAGCCAATCCGACCAAGTCGTCGGTGTAGCGGATCATACGCTTTAGTCGTGGATTGGAAACAAGTTTCTGCAGCCGCCCTTTGGTAGAGACTAGTTGGAAGTCTATTCGTTTCCTTACGTTCTCCAGCGATTTACCATAGACAGCGTTGACCATCAGTTTGAAAAAATCTTTTTCAAAACTGTTGGTGGCTGCTGCTCTCTTTTGTGTGTTGAAATCGATAAACGGTTTCATCCACGCTTTCTGTTTAAAACTCAACACCCTATGGATCGCTTTCAATTCTAGACCAAGGTTCAGATACAACTTTAAATTTCGAAAATGAAGAACGTATTTTTGCTTATCGTCCAAAGTCGTTAGCAACTTGGGGACGGACGATGAGGGCGTTTCTGATCCGTTATACCCTTTTGTATAGTGCAGTCGTGTGTGAAGTCGTCGAGAGTACGGTGAAAGTATGTCAGGATTGACGCAGGAACGCACAGGTGCTAGTGGATAATCTGAGTGAAGATCATGAAGTTCGGATGGATAGTGTAGGTCGACCTCAAGTATGTAGCCCATGTCACTGTCATCACTCAGAGTACGTACGTCCAGTGAGTCGATCTCGTTACGATCGAGCCATCTAAAGTCACCGTAAGGGAGTGGCTGTGACATGGCTGCACCGTAAAGGTTGTTGCAGTCGGTGTACAATATGAAAGAGGTCGGCTTTGAAGCATCATACTGATCAGCGATTAGCGGGTTGTTGGCCTTGGCATAGCGGTTGGGTACCATGCTAACACCACCGCGAACGGCTGATTCAATAAAAAGATGCTGATCTATATCCGTCAACAGTTCCAGTCGCACACCGGTCATCTTTAACATCGCGTGCCAAGCAACGCCGGGAAGCGAGTAAAGATGAGCCGGATCAATCTGGTAGTACCGTATGGCCATCTCACGAAACGCCTCGAAGACGTCAGCCAGCAGCAGTACATCTGTTTTAAGATAAAGATCGTGATAATCACCCAGCGTGCGGATTCCGAAAGTCTGCCACACATTCTGTGCATGTGCGTAATCTTCGTCCAACACGGGTGATTCACTCAGCCTATTGAAAAAGTGTTCGCGTGCGGGCAGACATGTTTCGTCGAACTTCTCGCTACCTGTCATGTAATCGTAAGGGTACACCCCCTTACGTAAGAGTAGCTCGAAGTGTTCTTCGAAACATTGCTTTGTTAAAGCGAAATCCGCACCGCTCGCGCGCAAGTTTCCAACAAGTGTATCCAAGGACGTGTTCAAAAATTGTAACGTGTCTACGAAACGTAGGGCACCCAACGTGACTGATACGAAGCGTTCACTAGTGGTAGCGATACAAGTGAGAGTTTCATCATTGTATTTACCCAACCCTTGTATCAAGTGATGTGCGTCGTAACCTCGTAAGTTATGGAAAAAGACAGGAATATGTTGGGCGGACTTGGAGTTGAGGTTACATACGTTGTGAGCTGCGCCAAGGTATCGTCCAGTCAGATGACAATGGTTGCGCACCTTGTCGTCATCATCAGTCAGCGGTTTTTCGCAGAGATGGCATACGACAGCATTCGTGAAAGATAATACGTCACGATCACTCATAGTCATAGGGATATTGGTACGCATGATCCTGTACAGTTCATGCTCTTCATCGATTAGTCTATCTAAAAAGGTTTCTATCACGTTCACACCGCGATAAACGACCTGTGGTTTGAAAATGTTACCCTCGTGGTCGACTATGAGGTAGGAAAAACCTGAAGGAAGATGTAACGACTCTGTTGTGGTGGACGATGTGTGTGGAGGAGCATCGCAACGATGGCAAGGTACAATGAACGATTCAAAGTCTGCATATATAGCGAAAGGGACTTTATGACAGTACGTGTAATTTTTGAAGTACATAACCTTCTCCTTCTCTTTCGTTGGTAAACGAATTCTTTGTTCACCATACGGTGAACAACGAGGGACATGTTCACTAAGGAGTCGTTCTTCACAGAATCTGTGCAGACAGTAGTTGCAATAGAAAGAACGTCCGTTGTGTTTGGTTAGTGAAGATAGTAAGCGGCTAATATTTTTTATTAAACAGTAATGTTTTCGGTCAGCGGTGGTGAGAAGTAATAGATTAAAATGGTGTTGTCTGTCACTGAAAGGAGTTATTCTTAGCGGGTAAATTTCATTTTCTTCGTAACCAAAAACATTTATAGAAATGTCAGAATTGTCTCGTTCGAACTTCACAATATCGCATAGGCGGGTGGGATAAGTTATACCAGAAGTGGTGATACTGTGAATATGTGATTTGTATTTGGATACACGCTCGCTGTCTCTGTGTTGTGGAAACAGTGCGGCCAACACTGACCATATAAAACACATTTGATCGCCTGTATTGTTTACATTGATGATGGATTTAGTACAAGACAATTCAGGAGGTGTACGGATGAAACTGGAGGCGGCCAGCGGTTGGTATCGTGAGAGAACGAGTTCTAATGAGATTATATGATCCAACGCCCAACCGCTACCCTCACGAGTGAATTTATAAATCGATTCGATGATTTTTTTCGTACGAAGCTTCTAAACGTTCAGGCAATACGTTCTGATCAGCGATCAATGTCGTATGACATCGTCCATGAAAATAGCCTTCACTCGTCACTTCTTCGTCCTCGTTCGTGTCGGCATTTACAATGTACTTGACAAATCTCGCTTTTAGCGCTATATGCCACTTTATAGTAAGCAAACGTGTCAGTTCGTTTAGAATGTCCGTACGTAACATATCGTGAATTTCATCGAAAAAGGTAATGACATCGTTGACACATTCTTCTTCTTCCTCTACAAGAGGTGTGTAAACGTACGACACCAACGAGCCACGCAACGAATGTTTACGATCAACAGAAAACGTCTGCATTGTTAGAATAACGATAAAAGCAAAATCAATTACTTGCTCACTTGAAGAACATTAGAATACTGATACAAAGTTAGAAAATAAGTAACATTTTATAAGCAGTGCGTGAAAGTTAGCCTGCGCGAGACTCGAAGGTGAACGCAGGCAGCGATCATCGCTCCACTTATACTATCTATGATGAGTGCGTGCGCAGCTATTTGTTCCCACTACTGTGCTTTATTTCATACCGACCAATTGACGACAGCAATCCCCACTACGATTGCGCGCGCAGCTACCACTGAGGAAGTGAAATGCAGCGCAACAAACCAACATTCTTGCTTCAGATATGGACGTGCACACATATTCTTTTGCAAGCCGATTAAAAAGCTTTTATAACATCCATCGTCGAGGTAACATTAAATTTTACGTTCGTAAATTTCCGAATACGAACGTGAGATTTTTTGACCTAGCCAAAGCCGGGTTTATTTATGAAGGCGATGATGATGTTGTAAGATGCTGCAATTGTAAAATACGAATTATGGATTGGATGGCGGGTGATGATCCTGTCCAAGTCCATAAGGCGTCAATGCCTACATGTAGTTTCGTTCGTGAACACTTGTAGAAGTCGACGCACGCAAAAACGGCTCTTTTCAGAGCCAACATAAACTCATGTACAAACATACCCGTTTGGGTAGTACTAGTAGTACTCTGTGTTAGTACTATACTAGTACTAATAGTACTATATATATTACTATTACTAGTACTACTACTAAATGTGTGTACACAATTCAATGTCTGACTGATGGCGCCAATGATAAAAAAATAAAACAAAAGATTTCATAAAAATTATACCTATTAAATATCATGACAATTTCGAAGCTGTATCACTTGCATCACAGATCGATGACACAATGGATGTTTATCGATACGATGATGGGAAACATTTCACACTAACAAAACCGTTACGAAGCGCGATACGTTCCAACTTGTGTTCTATGTATTTTGTGAAGAAAAAACGGTTTTGTGGTAACTACTGTACACGTTATAAGTTTGGTGTTGACAAATATCACGGACGTTGTTGGCGTCACATAAAGAAACGTAGCGGTTATCTGCCGCCGATCGTGCTGTTGATGATAATCTCTGATCGTATACACAACAAATCACGATGGCTTCATTTTATCGAAGAGTGTGATCGAAACAATGTACCGATTGAACTCGTGGTTTATGAAAAGAATATGTTCAAGTGTACAGTACGTCACGCGTGGAATTTTATTTCACGTTTCCGACCGATTCCTGAACTGTATCATGCCGTTCAACGTGTTCACGGCTTACATGATTCACACGGACAAATGAACTATGCGACTGTGTACACAGACATGCTCGCCTACGGAAGTTCAATCCCACACGCTTTGTGTTGCATTGTCATTACAGAGCGCACTATTCCGATACGTACAGCGATTGAAATATACAGAAGCGCGATTATGATAGCACCAAAGTGCGCAGTGGATCCTAGCTACAACGTAAGTTTTGACGTGCGCTGCCCGCCATCTTCGTTACCGACACTTGCGAGAGGGAAACAGTTCACATTGGTGAACAACAAGGCGCAGGGATTGTTTTCAGTAGCCTTTCTGAAGGAATCATTGCCTACACTCCGCAAGTATTGTGAATACTTCGGTCTGCAGTATTCACATGAAAAAGGGTACACAGTGAAATATCGACGTTTATACGAACAGTGGCAACGATGTACAGGTGCTATGGCAGACGAGTTTTGGTTGTTGAACTCGTATCTTATACACCTGCATATGGAGTCGAGAAGTCATCGTCCGATCACAGAACTCAAAGCTAAACACATGTGCGAGCATCTACCCGTAAACGATAACGTCATAGTCGCGGAAATGCACGAGTATCGTGCCAACGTTATACGCAGCGTCATGTTCAAAGACATGAATTCCGTCAAGACCGTAAGAGCGTTGGACATGAAACAACACACGCTCATGAGATATTACATCGGTATGAGTCTCGTGCGTAATGGACGTATGAAAATCAGTTTAGCGCATGTTTTAACGTACTTACGCAATCACAAGAAGAACGCGTTGTTTTTCCGTTCGGTCGAGATGATATAACTGGACGTGGAGTGGAAATCTTACTACAGTCACGCGATGGAAAGCAGACGTACCAGAACGGTACCGAGGAGAGTTACATTCAGCACTGAGTTAACGCTTTACCACGTTCCGACGTATTGTGAATCACGGTTCGTACGATATGAGAATGAAACGACAGGTGAAAAACATACAGCAGAGCGTTCGCAAGACTATCGCGAAGGAGTTGCACAGACCGGTAAGAAGGAATTTTCCGAGACGTGCGGTGGAGTTAAAGGGACTTCACGACTTGTACCAAGCGGACCTGGTAGAGATAATACCGCACGCGAAGGTGAACAAGGGATTCAAGTACCTTATGACAATCATTAACGCGTTTAGCAAGTACGCGTACGCTGTTCCGTTGAAAACAAAAACGGGCGTAGAGGTCGCACGAGCTCTGGAACCGATTCTTCGTGCTAATAAAATTAAATATCTGCAGACAGACAACGGGAAAGAGTACTATAACAGTAGCGTACAAAAATTGCTGAGCAGATACGGTATCACACTCTATTCCACGTATAGTGAAAAAAAGGCCTCCATTGTGGAACGTTTTAACCGTACGTTGAAAACGCACATGTATCGTGCGTTCAGTGAACAAGGTCATTATCGTTGGTTGGATATGTTGCCGGAACTAGTCAACACGTACAACAACAGCGTGCACAGAACGATTGGAATGAAACCGTGTCAGGTGAAAGAATCCAACGAACGTACAGTGCTACAAAGGATTCGTGAGAACACAGCGAGGAGCATCGTTTATAAACGACCGAAATTCAAAGTAGGCGATCGTGTGCGTATAAGCAAACACAAAATGACATTCGCCAAAGGATACACACCAAATTGGACAAACGAGATATTTCTCGTTCATTCGGTGCGTACCGGCAGTGTACCCATTACCTATTCGCTAAAGGATCATACAGGAGAAGTGTTGAAAGGTGGTTTTTATGAACATGAAATCAGTAAATCGAACGTTGGTGACGTGTACTTGGTAGAAAAGATTGTACAACGTAAAGGCGATCGTGTAAAAGTCAGATGGTTAGGATTCGATGGTAAACACGATTCGTGGATACACAAGAAGAACTTGCTATAACAACTATTCGACTCATGGAAATAGAACCAGTATGCTTCGATGCGTTATGATGACAACATGCACGCTGTGTACAGTGTAAAAGACATTGTGTCACATCCTGGTTACGATGAGTACATCGTGAACACGACTGCAAACGACGTTGAACGCATGCGTAGGATCTTGACAGTGCACGAGTACTGGCAACGGGTTATCAATCGTGTGAAGAGATTCCGTCTTAACGAAATAGTACCAAGTGGTACCGGATTCGATCACTACAAAGAATGTGTTTGGTCGGATCCGAACTGTGAAACGGGTCCGGACACTTGTGTATGCAGTTACATATCTACCGACTGCTGCAATATAGTGCGACTATTAAATAGACTGTGCACGGAACGTCAACACGAAAATATTGCAACAAGCGCACAGATTAAAAATAAAGGACGTGGACTATTCGAAATTGTGCGGCGATGGTGGTGGAGGTGGTTGTGGCAGAAAAAAACGTAAACACGGACGTCTTCTGCCCGATACCGTTCGTTCGATCATCTGCGGACCTTCTGCGTGCGGGAAGACAAACGTCATGTTCAACCTGTTGTTCGATGTAAACGGATTAAGATTCGCGAACTTATACGTGTTTTCTAAATCACTATTTCAACCCAAATATCAGATGCTGGAGACCTTGATGACACAACTTTCCAACGAAGGAATGGGTTATCACGCCTACAACGATAACGAAGAGGTACCGCCTCCCGACGAGGTCGATCCTGATTCTATTATGGTGTTCGATGACGTGTCTTGTGAAAGACAACACAATATACGCAAGTATTTCTCTATGGGACGTCACAGCGGTGTGGACGCGTTTTACCTTTGTCAGACGTACAGTCAAGTGCCAAAACAGTTGGTTCGTGATAATGCCAATCTAATAGTATTGTTCAAACAGGACGATCGCAACTTGAAGCATGTGTATAACGATCATGTCAACACGGACATGAAATATGACACGTTTAAGAACATGTGAGCTGAAGCGTGGAAAGATCGTTACGGCTTTCTCGTTGTGGACAAGGATTCTTCTATCGACACCGGTAGGTACAGAGTCGGTTTCGATCGTTTCATAGTAGTCGCACCTAACGATTAAACAAAAAAAATTGTCAAAAGTTTAGCTAAATACACGTGTCCTGCTGTCAACGACTTTAGTTGTCGTACTACCGTTTATCGAGATGGATGACAAGAAAAAACGATTAGCACGTGATATCGACACGATCAGTGATGACATACGGAAGAAATACCGTGCGTTAAAACATGGTATTCGTGAAGAAGAAGCTACGTTATCCAAAAGTTACAAACCGATTCTGGAACCGTTACAAAATATTTCGCAAGCATTGCTTGAAAAGAAACGTAAAACAACAAATGAAAAGCCGATAAGAGTGAAAAAAATGAAACGAGAAGAAGAAGAGGAAGAAGAAGAAGAAGAGGATCCAATAGATGCAATTAGTAAGAGCGATGTAGGAACACCACTTCGTTCCCGAACGAAACCGTCTTTCCTGAAAACACCCGTGATAGCCGAAACATCAGGTGATGACGATGAGGACGATCCTAGTCAAAACATTGAAAAAATGTTAGACACACCGGAAGGAAGACGTGAAGCGCGTAGATATTTTCAGGACAAATACGACAGTGAATCGTTAGCGAACAAGTACATGCGTATGATCGTTTCGTCCGAACGCGATCGTCTGATGGACTATACGTACGGTGTAAGACATGAAAACGGAAAATGGATGATTGGTGATTCACAGTTCGAAATCGATAAGGACGATACGATTCTTATCAACGGTAAACGATACAAAGGTACACCAGGACTCTACGAACTTGTATTCATGAAGCATCCTAATGAAAATATTTACAAGGAATCAGATCTGAAAGCGTACAAAGATATACTGCGTAACACCAACGCGCATAAGCAGTATTACTTAGCGAACGCACAGGTGAACGCGAACAGAGGTGTAAAGTATAAACGAATAATATCGCAACTGTTTCCACCGAAACGTACAGGACAGGGGCATAATAATATTGATACATCGTATATGACGCTAACGAGAAAAAAAGACAAAATCGATTACGTGCACTGGGACGATCCGAACGAACTGGTGGACAGATTGCGACTGTTAATGGCATCACAACGTGTTGGAAACAGTGGGCACACGAACGAAATCGTCTCCATAGTGGAAGAACTACGTGAAGCAGACATAATCGTATAACAAGAGCGGTATATATCATCATCTGACATTAGCAGCAGCAGCAGCATGGAATCGATCTTAAAGGACTCGTTAATGCCATGTGCTCCCTATTCGATTCTGAAAGCCGATAAAGTATAAATAATACTGTCGTACACGCACCGGGGGACATTCCACGTTTGGTTGTGACAACATGGATATCGTGCTACTGTTTATTATTGCGTGCACAAGTGCTGTCGTCGCATCGTCCGTTAACGCTAACGATGTAGATTTCGCTATAGATTATTTGGTGCGATACGGATACGTGCCCGACGATAGTTTACGACTCACGGACAACACTACCATCGATATGGACGCCTACCTTCGCACGTTTCAAGTGAATTACAATTTAACCGTAAATGGAGAATTGAACAATGAAACGATGAATCTGATGCGTGCGCGGAGATGTGGTAACGAAGATTTCGTGTCGTACACCTTACGAACGCCGTGGGCCAAGAAACGTCTGTCGTGGCGATTCTTTCACGGTAGCGTCAGCGCTATAGAAGCGTCGCGACAAGCGTTCGCTGTGTGGCAGAAACATTCGAATCTGGAATTCGAATATCGACCCAACGACATAAACGCAGACATGGTTATCGCTATGAAATATTTTAAACACAGGTGTCTGACTTCCAGGTGCACGATCTGCGGGTACGATTTGGACGGACGAGGAGGTATACTCGCTCACGCTTACTACCCGCCCGATTTACCGTATAACACTACTGAAATACATATGGACTACTACGAGTCGTGGAATTATACAAACGCAACCGAAATACCGGACGATCAGACCAGTTTTCTTCAGGTGCTAACGCACGAAATCGGACACGCGTTAGGACTGTCACATTCCCTCGAGAGGGATTCGATCATGTACCCGTTCTACGTACCACGCTCGGACGGACCGTTCGACCTGAGAGACGACGATATAAGAGGCATTCAACGCTTGTACGGGAAGCCGCCGCCGCCCGCTACGACGACGACGACAACGTCAACGTCGACGACGACGTCAACGACGACGACGACACCGACAACGAACGAGACCGTGCGGACGACAACGGATTTATGTCGACTAAAGAACGTTAACCAATTTTTAATAATCAACAGACATCTGTATATCGTGCACGATAACTTTTTGTGGACATTGGATATCGAGTCGAAGCGAACGGGTGAGAGCCCGCTTCTGTTGACGGATTGGTTGACTTTCTTACCGCTGACGTTCACCAACGTTTCGGCGATGTACCAGAGACCGCGGACCGAAGAAGTGGTGCTTTTCATAGACAACTATGTATACATGTTTGATATACACAGTCTGCAGCCGGTGAACGGGTATCCGCGTTCAATCACAACGCTCGGTGTTCGCACGATGACGAAAATAAACGCTGCAATACACACGTACACGGGTCGAACTCTTCTGTTGTACAACGATATGTATTACAGTGAGATAGACGAGTGCACGTTCACGATCAAGAAACATGGTTATGTTAAAGATCGTTTTGTCGGCTTACCAGAAGCCGTTGATAGTGCGTTCCGATATATCGACGGAAAAATTTATTTCTTCAAAGACACACACACGTATACGTGTACGATGAATTTCTAGATACGATTGTAAAAGGAAAACATAACGACGCACTCTCCGTTGTCGGAATAAAATGCATAGACAGTACGATCGTATCAAAACTAATCGATTTATTACGTGAATACGTATAAATGCCGTGCACAACGAACGAGGCGCATCATTCACGAGATGAGTGTCGACAAGTTTGGCAGACACCAGAGCGCTGTCAGAGCGCGAAGAGAGACGCGACGCAGTCTGCGAGAGGATATTGGTATCACAATGACCGAGGACGGACACTTTGATGTAGCGGGAAAAAAAAATACATAATTTGGGCGAACCGCGCGATGATAGCGATGCCGTTTCACTGCGCTTTGTGCGTGACAATTGTCTGTTAGCTGGCGATCCGTCGACGGCGGCGCAAGGAATAGATGCGAAAGGTCGTAAGCTCGTCAACGTCGGCGCTCCTGTCGATCTCGGGGATGCTGTCAACAAGCAGTACGTAGACTACTCGTGCTTACGTTTCACACAATTGGTACCGAACAAGAAGAACGGTGCTGTCGTCGACGCACGAGACCATCGCATACAGTCTCTGAGGGAACCGATTCGTGCGAGAGACGCCGCGACCAAAATATACGTGGACTCGAAAATCATACCGAAGGATACGAACTCTAACCTAATGGTCGGCAATGTGCGGATAACACAGTTAGCTCCACCCATGAACAACAAGGACGCAGTGAATTTGGAATTTTTGAACCGACACACGATCACCGCGGTAAACGATGCTTATTTCAACGCGCAAGGAAAAACCATTCTAAACGTTGGCGATGGTGGCGCACGGGCCACAGATGCAGTGAACGCGCGTCAATTGGAGGACGTGAAGCGGTACGCGAAGAGCGAAACGTACAAACTCGCAAAAGTGTTCCAACATCGTTGGGAGAAAGTGGTATCGTATATCTATAAATTGCATACGCGCGCAGCGCGTACTTCACTTGGTGCCGAAGAGGCAGACTTACTACTTATGAACAAGACGGAGACGAGCGTGTTGATTAGTGATCTGGACAAATCCAACAACGAGCAAGATTGGAGATCTCTTTATCGAGAGCAAACGAAACAGTAGTCATGTATGAACTACGTAGCCGTGTTGATAAAAAAAAAGGGGGCGTGGTCTTATCGGAAAAATAGTTAAAAGCGCGGTACCATTCGTCGCGAAGTCAGTACCTACACTGATCAATCGAGCGGTGGACGTATTACCGGTAGAACTACATCTGCCTGGCTACAGGTTCTGCGGACCAGGAACGAAACTAGAGGAGAGATTGAGTCGTGGTGATCGAGGAATCAACGAGTTGGACGAAGCCTGTCGCGAACACGATATCGCTTACAGCAAGTACAAGGACAACGAACGACGAGGTATAGCGGATCGTGTGCTAGCCGGTAAAGCGTGGGAACGAGTTAAAGCTTTGAATTCAGGCATCAGTGAAAGAGCGTACGCAGCAGCCGTAGCAGCAGCAATGAAGGCGAAATCTGCGTTAGGCAGCGGGCTATGCTGTAGTGGTGGTGGTGGTGTGCGTAAACGTCAACGTCGCACCAGACGACGCAAGCCGGTTCGACGCACGATAATCAGGAAGAGGAGGAGGACGACGACAACAGGGACAGGAAAACGACGAAGAAGGAGTGGCGGTAAAAAGGCTTCAGGACTCTATCTTCGACCGTACCGAAAAAACTAATCAAAATACCCGTGCGTCCATTGTCCGATCATGATCTTTATGAGTACACGAAACGATTGCGTATACCCTATTTCAGAGGTGTGTACATGCGCGACGCACTTCCTAGTACATCACCGTGGGTGAACGAAAGTGCGATCGTGAATCTGGACGATGCTAGCGGACCGGGCACGCACTGGGTATGCTACAAGAAGCGAGGCGACAGAGTCTGGTACTTTGATGGATTCGGCAATCTACGTCCACCTGTCGAGCTAATGCGGTACTTTGGATCGAACGTGACCGACGTTCATTACAATTACATGCGAAAACAGCCGTCAGATACGGTCATCTGCGGACATTTATGTTTAGAGTTTTTGACATCGAACGATCAGTAAACTACAAGATGTCTTCGCTTACGGTCACCATCACAGGAACGGATCCGAGCGCACTGGTTTGTGACTTTTTTCCACCGCTTGAATTGACGGACGGTGAATGGTACGCAGGACTGCTGGACTTTACCACGTACAACTCTATACCGAACGTGGAGAGTGGAAAAAACAATGTCTTTCCTGTACTAAAGGGAGCACGTAAAACGTTAGACCCTGTCAATATACCGACCGGTGTGTATGAAATCAGTGATATTGAAACGTACCTGAAAAAAGAACTAGTAGACCCGAAATTTTCTCTACGACCCAACAACAACACATTGAAATGTGAAATTTATTGTTCATACGATATCGATTTCGGATGTACGGAACATACGATCGGTACCATGTTGGGTTTTTCCAAGAGCCGCAAGTTAGAAGCGTATATATTACACACGTCTGATGCGCCTGTAAACATTAACAAAGTGAACGTTTTGGAGATAAGGTGTAACGCTGTTCAAGGTTCATACAAGGCGGGTCGAAACGAGCATATATTGCACTCGTTCTATCCAACAGTTGAGCCAGGATTCAAGATAGTCGAAACGCCTAGAAACGTCATTTATTTTCCGCTTAACGTACTACACTTGCGTAACGTTACAGTGTCCGTACACGATCAGGACGGTGATATTGTGAATTTTCAAGGGGAAGTCATCACTGCACGTATACATTTGAAACGTGTGTAGTAATCATGGGAATTTATTTCACCGAAACCTCCACGATGATGAAGAGCGGAGGTAGCGACGGCTTGCACTGCAAGATAAAAGAGGACAACACTTTTGGAAAAGGTATCAGTAGACGTTCGTCGTTGACACGATTAACAGCAACTAACCGACGCTACCTGATTTCACTAGGATTCAAACTCAAGAGAAACAAGTAACATGACGGACAGCGGTATAGTCTTATCGGTTGAACGTCGACCGTTCTTTGAAGACAACATCACACATTATGAATATCATCCTCATGCACCGTACGCGTCGGCGTCACGATATGGAAATAATGATGAGATACGCATACCTATCCTGCAACAGGAAGTCTTCACTTTACCGATGGAAAGTTTCCTGTACGTTGAAGGCAAGTTGAGCAAAAAAACCACTGCCACTGGTAATGTGAACGTGAAAATGATAAACAATGCGATTGCGTTTCTCTTCGAAGAAATCCGTTACGAATTGGCCGGCGAGGAAGTAGATCGTACCAAGAGTGTTGGCATCACGTCCACTATTAAAACCATACTATCTGCCAGCAAGCAGGACATTGTTTCGATGCAAAATGCCGGTTGGGTTGCTCCTACAGCTGACGAGCTAACGCCATCTGGTAAAAATAATGAATTCAACTTTTGCATACCGTTGAGGATGCTGATGGGATTTGCTGAAGATTTCACACATGTTATTTTAAACATGAAACAAGAACTGATACTATTACGCACTTCCACTGACGTTAACGCTCTGTTCTCGTCTACGGATGCGCCCGCTAACGCTGATATAGAACTAACAAAAATCTCTTGGATGATTCCGTTCGTGTACGTGAACAATGAAGTACGGATACGATTATTGGATATCATACGCAAAGACCTACCACTATTCTTACCGTTTCGTAGTTGGGAACTGCACGAGTACCCGGTTTTACCAACGACTGACAGACAGACTTGGACAGTGAAAACAACTACACAACTGGAGAAACCGCGGTACGTGATACTCACCTTCCAGACCAGCAGAAAGAATAATCTGAAAAAACATGCCGGCGAATTCGATCACTGCAATGTGACAAATGCGAGACTCTTTCTGAACGACAAATACTACCCGTACGATAACCTGAACCTGGATATCGGTAACGGACGTTATGCATTGCTGTACGACATGTATACACGATTTCAAAAGTCATACTACCACAGAAGTCAACCCAACGTACTTCTAACGCCTACTGAGTTCATAGCAAAAGCACCGTTATTCGTCTTCGATTGTAGCAGACAGGATGAGTCGCTCAAGTCTTCACCAGTCGACGTCAGATTGGAATTCGAGTCATCGAGCAATTTCCCCGCTCAGACCGCGGCCTACTGCTTGATACTGCATGATTCGCTCAACGTGTACACTCCGTTATCCAACACAGTGCGCAGACATAATTAAACATTTACTATAAATTATTGTTTTTTTTTGCTGTAAATATAATGTTGCTTTTTAGAATGTAATGTATGCGTTACATGTATGCGATTTTTATTTTTTTAAAAAATGTAATAAATTTTTATGTATTTGCTGTAAATAGAATGTAATGTATGACTTACATGTATGTAATTTTTTTATTAAAAAAAAAATGTAATCATTTTTCATGTATTTTATTTTGTGGAGGGGGAAACGATTATCCTCTTCTTCCTATTTTTTTTTTTGCTCAGTGTTTCATCAACACGACTCGCGAGAGGACGCACAAGATGCTTTCACACGATTTCGATGATGATGATACCAAACCCAAGAACGACCGCTATTTCAAACAATGCGGTGAAGCGACAGCAACAACAATCAAGTCCTTATCACCAGACGATAAAGAAGTGCAAGTCATCTTAATTCAAAAAATCACATCTCCGTACCCGCGTTACAGAAGCTTGGAAAATCGTTTAAAGAGTTTTAAAGAATGGCCTGTATCGTTAACGATAACACCTAAAGAATTATCAGAAGCGGGTTTCTTTTACACTGGATGCAACGATAGAGTGATTTGTTTTTGCTGTGGAGGCGGATTAAACAAATGGGAACGTGGAGAATATGCTTGGATGGAACATGCACGTCATTTCCCTGCGTGCTCTTACGTAATGTTAATGAAAGATAAAAATTTTATCATCAAGGCACTGGGTATCGTTACCGAAGCGCAAGCACCAACAGCAATAGCGACAGCAGAGAACGAACAACGCGTCGATACGATCAAGGAGAATATAAAAAACATAGAAGGAAGCTCTAATCGTGATACAATGTGCAAAGTCTGTTACGCACAAAACGTGGAAGTTGTACTTATTCCCTGTCGACATTTTATCACATGTGTGAATTGTGCCATAACCCTACATACTTGTCCTTTATGTAGAACCACATGCACCGCTTACATGAGAGCGTATTTCTAGTTCATTTTCACGCCTTAATTTAATCGATTAGTGAACACAAGGTTTGAAAATATATGCTGCCGTGGCAAAAGTGTTTAATCCGAGTCCACTAATATCGCATACCTCAGTGTTTGAACAGCACGCGTTGAAGACGGACGCATGGAGCTGTTATCTCCGTACCAGTACATACGCTGTAGTGAATTAAAGCACACAATACTATACCCTATAGAAATTTTTGTATACAACATTTTGACCTGTAAATTTGTTGCAGTGATCCGTGACGAAAATATAAGGTACAAAATAAACGTTCCGAAAAAATTCTTTACGAGCGTTTCACAACATACAACGTGTCTGTTCCGTAAGACGGACGGATCTGCAGCGTTCTTAGTAACACCAAACACATTATTTATAACGAAAAAAGGATGTGCGAGGATAATCTAGCAGTCATCCTTGACTTTCACTGTTTCATCGACAACGATGGAAACGAACTCGTTAAGGAATTAGCCATTATGGATGTCACTGCATTTGCCAGCAGACATTGGATATTTTCACCTCCAGCAAACATGATTGTTTCGAATCATAAACATGCGAGGACAAACAGATGGTTAACAGAGCATTATCATGGACTAGCGTGGACGGACGGGGACACATCGTATGAACATCTTGTACCGATATTAGAAAAATATACATTTCCTTTTAAATTTGTGTTCGTAAAAGGATTGCAAAAAAAAAATTTTCTACAGAAGCGTATCGTGCATTTTAATATTATAAATTTAGAAGATTTCGGTTGTCCTAAACTCGATCAATTACAATCAATACATGGAACAGTCTGTCTCGCGCACCACTTACTTCCAGAAATATGTACAAATACTAGAGTACACGCTTTACGCGAGTGGGTTGTATCAGATTTTAGAGTAATCAATATGTTTCTGATAAATTACTAATTGAAAACATTATTGTTTAGCGCTTACGTAAAACAAATTAACCTTTCTGACGATTACATCACTCTGTATAGTCATATAAAAAAAATTAGATTCACCGACATGTTCTAACACGCATGAGTGCTGTTAATTAAATCATTCTGTCTATTCATAAAAAAAATAACCGAGTCGTCTCCTCTTCCCCGCCTACCCATCGAGTCGTGAGAAGTCAAGTCGTATCCTGTTCACACGGTTAAAAATAAACGCTTACTGTACGATAAAAAAATTAGCTTCAGCGACATGTTCTAACACGCATTAGTGCTGTTAATTACATCATTCTGTCTATTCATAAAAAAAATAACCGACTCGTCTCCTCTTCCCCGCCTACCCATCGAGTCGTGAGAAGACAAGTCGTATCCTGTTCACACGGTTAAAAATAAACGCTTACTGTACGTTATGTAGTTCCCCCTCTCTGGTTCCACCTCCACAACTACCTCCCTATTTATTCCGCTGTGCGCGAGCGTTATTCGTTCAGTCCTTGAGAGACGCGCGAGACAAATATAAAATTCTTTATTTTAAAATGGCATCATTCACTGAAAAATTTGCAACTATTAGCGCAATTGAATATAAAAAAATAAAAGAATTAATAATCGGCGTAAAATATCCGATAGAAGAAATGCAGAATATAGACGCGAAGTACGGGAAAGCCGTACTCGTCACTCTTCAAGATTATAAAGACCCTAAACTAAAATATCGCGTATATCTACCTAAAAGATACGCGAGCGTTTTCGAAGATGATGAATTAAAAGATTTAGTACCGTGTTCGCTGCATCTAATTTTTCGTGGAGAAAAGGATAGAGCGTACATAGTAGAAATTGTACAGTAAGACCGAATGGACATACTCACTTACCATGTATAATTTTCATTGTAAATACACATAATTGTCATTAGCTGCACGTACAATTATATATTAACATGTACTTAGTTGTATTTTAATTTATAATATATTGTGCTTAAACATATATTTCATTTAATTTAATTATATTTAATTATCAATGTACTTACTGTATATCTAGATAATAAAACAAGGCTTACATGGTGTACATTTTAGAGTAAGCCTGGATAGACATCTTCAAAATTAACAAATATATTTGTTCAAAATTGTTATTGCACACGTACACAAATAGTAAATATAATGTGCTTACACTTATTTTATTTTAATGTAATTCAAAACAATTATTAAAACAATTACAAATAATAAATTATTATGCGTAATGAATTTATAAATTAAAATCTAATTTGCTTACACATAATATAAATGTATACAATTGTATTTATTAGTTTTACTTAGTTGTAATTCATACACAATTGTCACACATGTTTACATATTAAATTTTGTCATTACTGTGTACGTCATCATATTTTAATTTGTAATTACTTTATTTAGATGAATATTGTACACAAATTTCATATTGTATATGTTTACATATTATGTATTTTGTACTTGTCACCACTGTTTACTATTACATAATATTTATTTTAAATTGTAATATATTTTGATTACTTGTATTTTAATTAAATAATATTGCTTTAACATTTTTATTCTATATTTATTTCACAAATCCTTGAAAGATTAACACTAATCATCACTCAATATACAAGCTAAAAGAAATGTTGCGCAATGTGCATTCATGTGTTATTACATATAACTAATTTAAAAAATCAATATTATTAAACAATAATTGCTTGATTATATTATACTTTAGAAATTACAAAAATTATTTAAAAATGAAACTTACCTTGTACGAGCTCTAGTTGAGAATTGCTTGATTATATTATACTTTAGAAATTAAAAAATTATTTAAAAATGAAACTTACCTTGTACGAGTTCTAGTTGAGTTACTGAATGTGAATCCCGTCGAACGAAAATTAAACAAAATTATTTAAAAAATGAAAATTATTTTTAAAAAAAATGAAACTCACTCTGTACGACTGAATGTGAATCTTAACGAACGAAAATTAAAAAAATTATTTAAAAAATGAAAACTTATTTAAAAATGAAAAACTCACACTGTACGAGTTCTAGTCTCGTTGAACAATGTGATGATGTGAGCAATTCGTACAGCGTATATATACGCTATCTCAAGGATGAACGCGAAAGCAGCTGGTATCAACCAGAGCTGCTACACGTGCAGTCAAGGACAACCATTTAGCTTGGCCTTTCTGTTTCAACGACAAAAAAAACCTAGAGCTACTACACGTGCAGTCAAGGACAATCACTTAGCTTGGCTTGGCTTTCTGTTTCACACAATAATTTATGTACGGTCATCACTTCGTTCACACACACACACACACACATTAACAAATGCGCAGACAGCTGGAGCCCAATTAAAATATTACATCACCAACGACTTGTGTTCTTCAAATTATGTACGGCTATTAAAGCCTCAGCTCTCACGCTTTGGTAATAGATGGCTAGACAATTACATCATCACCAGCATGTGTACATATGCTCAGATAGCCGAAGCCAATTATTATTCATTAGTTAGTCAACGGCTCGGGTTCTGTTATTAAACAAATGGATGTACGCACACGCAAGCGCGCACAGACAGCTGGAGCCCAATTAATAATATTACATCACCAACGACTCGCCTTCTTCAAATTATGTACGACTAATAAAGCCTTCGTTCACACGCTTTGGTAACAGATGGGCACACAGATGGATTGATTACATCATCACCAGCATGTGTACATATTATGCTCAGATAGCCGAAGCCAATTCATTACAACTAGACATTCAATTATGCAATGCATATCATGTGTATTTTCTTACATGTACACATCACTACTCATTTTTTTACGTTCATGCAATATAGATTACTATAGTAATAATTATTTATGCATAAATATATATATGCATAAATGCATATATTCAATATTTACAAGTGAAATGATTTTAAATTTTGCACCGAAAGACTGTGTCAACAAAAATTTCACACTGATGATGTGCTTTTTTTTATTTATACTTACCACATGCACGAGTTGACAATGTGACCTACGTTATTACAGTTCTCAAGTTGGCAACAATGCACAATTCACCTCTTCATGTCAACGGACAATGGTGGCAGTGTAAACATATACAAAACCTGTACACTATAACACATGCACGAGCCGACAACGTGGCCGGCACAAGTTGACAACGTCGACAGACAATGGTGGCAGTGTAAACATATACAAAACCCGTACACTATAACACATGCACGAGCCGACAACGTGGTCGGCACAAGTTGACAACGTCGACGCTTTTCCAACATGGGTAACCTTCCGGAAAAACAAATCATATATCCAAACCATACACTATAACACACCACGATGCGGCAACGTGGCCCAACATTAACCAACACACACGCACAATCCGACAACATCCCAGCTTTCCCAACATGGCCACCACACAGCCGACAAAATGGACGACGACCCCACCACTCCCGGCGGCGGTCAAGCCACGACCTGGCCGCGGCCAAGCCCCCGCCGGACGGCGAACAGCGAACGGCGGCCACGCCTCCGCCAATCAACGCACACGTAACCCCACAAAATGGACGACGACGACAACATGGCAGAACGCCGACAACATGGCCGACAACTTCGGTACGCCCATCGAGGTCACGTGGGACACACCACTACCCCCCCGGTCCATCATAACCTCTGCACATGACGACACGCTGCGCCGGAAGTCTACCCCCACCACCTGGATTTTTGAATTTCGCGCCAAAAGAGGGGGCTGTGACGTCACTTCCGCGTTAGAACTCTCATTCTTACCCTACTCTTTAGAAAACAAAACGAAAAGTTTGAACGAAATGAAGAAAGTTTAAGACAGATGAATGAAAAGATGGACAGCATTAAAGAGGGTACTAAGGAAGATTTTAGGCAAATTAATAAGAAAATTGAGAACTCTAACAAGGAGTTAAGGGAAACTCTCAATGAGAAGATAGAAGACGTCAGTAAGACACTTAGTCAGAGGATGGACAAGTATAAGGAGGAAGTTGGACAGCAGATAGCCGATACAAAGGACAGGCTGGAGAAAACTGAAGAAACAGTTGTACAATCCAGAATAGAAGTAGATGCCAGAATAGATCAGGTAGAAAATAATAACAAAGTTGGTATAACGGAGGCACAAGCAGGAACACAAAAGAAGCTAGATGAAATAAAGGAAATAATAGGTGGTCAAATTGAAACCATCAAGGGTGATGCAGGACAAGTAAAAGGGCAGGTAGACCAAATCCAGGAAGAACTGGTAATTCTACAAAATAGACCGATAAATTACACACACATACCAATAGGAGAAAACCGAGAGGCAATCAACTTCAGAGATTACCGCAGAAACCCATTGGAATTCCTCGAGAGGTTAGAAGAGCTATTTGCTCGCAACAAAGAAAACCGATGGCACATGATAAAAAACCTGCTTGACGAGAGTTTCAAGAACATAACAGACAATTGGTGGATGGCAATGAGGAACGAAATACAAAATTATACAGATTTCAAACAGATATTTAAAACCAAATATTGGTCCGAGAGTATCCAAAACATCATTAGGGACGATTTATGTAATGGACGGTATGAATCCACAAGAGGACAATCCCCAACAGCATACTTCTTGGGTAAGGTCTGCATCGCTAGACATCTCGAACCGCGGATTCCAGAAGAATGTCTGGTCACTAAAATGTCTTACCATTTCGAGGAAGGCATAACACGAGCCAGACAGTGCGGTCAGGTGAAGACGATTGGAGCGATGGAAGCCCTCCTGGAAAGTTATGAAAGGGAGGACTACTACAGGAGAAGACGCAGGAGACTGGAACCCCAGAACGATCGGCAGAACGAGCCACACCGGGAAAACAGGCCACGAGTAAATCATGTCAGGTCAAACAACAATAGTCGAAACCAACATAATAACCATCGACGAAGTTTTAATAATGGCCAGACGTACCACAATCAGTACCGAAGAGAGGAAGAAAATCGCCACCCACAGGGGAATCACCGTGCGGAAGGTCGAAGATCTAGGAAGGAAGGCGAAATGCACCTTCAGTAAACCAGCATAGAGACGACCAGGGAACCAACCAAGCCCAAGTAAACTATATGATGGCTGATGAGAGGGATTCGAGGAGATACGATGACCGTCGTGGCAACCGTGAACCTAATCCCGATTCCAGTAATGATGATGGAAGGAATAGAAGGAACGAAGGCAACATTGAACCGTATGTGTATGATCCACGCTGTGGCGATCCCGTAGGGAGATTTGTAACCGCATATAACCTACGGAATCCACCGGAAAACAATATTAGTGGAGCAACCCGGATCGTGGCAGATACCGAAAACGGATAAACCAAGTAGGAACAATATTGTAAAAAGGGACTGATTTTCTGACTACCGACAAGGCAAACCAGTTAAGAAAGGAAGAAGAAAATAATGATAATTAAAACAAAAATAAAATAAATAATCACTCTAGACTTAAGAAAAAATAATGATAATTAAGAAAACATAACCAAAACTGAAGAAAAGCTAATAAGGAACAAAAGGGGAATATAAACAGAAAAATAAGAAGAAAAAAGTATTAAACTAACAATTAATTAAGACAAAATATTATTTAGTAAAATATATAAAGGGATTCATTAGAAAGAAAACAGGGTAAAGCGAAAACAAACTGAGACATAAGAGTACATCAAAGTAAACACTACACGGGGTGCTGACAACAGTCTTGATCAAAACGGGAGCAAACACTTCCTTAACAAACATACCAGAATAAAATGGAGAGAATACGCACGCTGTCCATAAACCAGATACAATTATAGGAGCCACAGGTAAATAATATAAAACCAAAAAGCAGCAAATAAACCTGAATGTTACGACAAAAGTAATAGGAATTCCTATGGTGTTATTAGTAACCCAAGGGTTACTCTTTAAGGTATAAACAGAGTGTTGTATGCTACGGCGCCACTCTGCAATTATGAAGGATCCGCTGAGATAATAGGAAGCACAAGTGCCCCTCAGGACAGGAATTCATACTAAGTTAGGGAAAATGTTAGGGTACCCATAGGAAACAAATAAACCGTAACAGACCAGAATCATGGTAGGAAAGACTGCAGGAAATCAGGGCATTCCAAGGAAAAGGATATACAGAGATCATGAGTGTGGCACAAAAGAAGAGGTTAGTGAACAATTACAATAACTACTGCATCGTATTCTCCAACTCACCGAATAAAGCGAAGAATTTAAATAATATCCGGTTAAACAGTTGTTAAAGAAAGCTGTAAGAAAGTACATCCAGCGCATGATAAAAGAAGATATTATAGGAAAAAGTAGTTTGTCAATTACCAACCCCATTGTAGCATACCCCAAGGAATATATAACCAAACCGAGATAAAGAGGTTTTATGAAAAGTGAAGGCAGTTTTTGTAGATTTTTGCCATTTATTTCAGTAAATCCTAAAACTACCATTACTGAAATAACTTGTCTTAAACGGGGGGCTTTATGTAACGTGTCGTTTCACCAAACATAAAACATAACATACTATCTAAAAGATAATTTACTGACTGTAACAAACTATGGCTGACAATGACCAAAAACCAAGAAGTTAATGATCCCAGGACAAAAGATGTAAATAAATAAGTAATTAATCACACTGTTCAGTACATTTACATATGTTTTTATTTGTGTTAAACTAATTCATTGTAATAAGACAATTTATATTATTATTGAAAACTTTATTACTAGTTAAAATGTAAATAAATCTAATTTAACTATGGGGAGGTCTGCGCACCTCAGACCGTTATTTTATTTATCAAGAAAAAAAATTTACATAAAAGTGAATTATTTAAGTTTTACAAATATAATAAGATCAAACTATAATTATAAAAGTGGTATGGTATGACAGTGCTAGAAAGTGAGAATAACAGTGAAATACGGTAAAAAGGAAAAATTGTGTATAATGTAAGTGATTGAACATAATTATAATGAGCATTGAAGAAATATATAATCTATATGAAACAGGTATATAACCCATATAGTGAAATCAAACAAAGTAAATAATTTAAAAGATAGAAACTCTTACGTTAAAAAACTTATAATAATATAGTTACGAAGGAAAAATAAAGTAAAAGTCAACAGAATAATATTAATTAGAAATGGTACTCCGAACCTGTGATCCATGAAAAATATAGCCATGGCCTTTAACTAAAGAAATTTATGTTTTGAGTGGAAGAAGATTGTTGTTAAAAATTGGGAATTGCAAGCCAGAACGTTTAAGATAAATGACTGCTGAGTTGATGGAAATTGAAGACCAATAAAAGCTGAAATGACTAGGAAAACCAACCCAAGACCTAGAGGAATGATGTTTTGACAGAGAGAGACCAAAAAACCAGGTGTCCAGGAGCAGAATCAACGAATAAATCCATTGGGAAAACTGCAAAGTTGGTGAGATCATACCACAAAAACAATAACTGAAAAAACAATAAAAAAATAAATAAATAATAATAATTGTGAATTACTTTAGTACACTATTATGAAAATAGTCGTTAATCATAAGAGTTTTTTGTTATAGTTTCTAGTTGTTTAAAAGAACCCACAAACATTCAACAGACATTAACAACACTATATTACCAAGTCTCATGCATAAAAATTATATTGTCTGTTCTATGTGTAAACTGTACCAGACTTTAACGATACTTGTATGTTAACCCTGAGATTCAGATAAATAATCCTCTATTTAAAAATAAAACAGGTTATACTTTTTTAGTCAGAGATACTAATTATTTTAATATTACATATTGGTGATCCCAACACAGGGCTGAACAAAATAAAAGTATCAACGACGAACGAATAGGAAGGTATTAACTGAATATTACATTTTAACGCTCAAAAGTGGGGCCTTCCACATTCACAGAATACATAAGGAGGATTATATTTATTGAATATTACATTTAGCCAACAGTGGGGCTAACGTCGAAAACAGAATATTACAATATATATAGTCACCGGACAAAGGCCTTGCCGCATGACAAATGGCGCCAATAGTACACTCTAGTGTTTTTGGTGGCCCTAAAAAGGACCTGGTGGCGAGAACGCTGATGTTGGTAGTGCCGCGCTGAGATGTTTGGCGGCTGCGCCCGCTGTTCGTGGCGTACTGCAGTCCTCCTCTTTGTGGCGATTTAAATTCAAAAAAACATAAAAAAAATAATAATAATAAAAATATAAAATGGGAAGTTAGTGAAAACCATTAAATCGCACTATTAAACCGAAGAATACCCCTGAAATAACTCATAATAGTAATGAGAATTAAGAAGGGAATTTAACTAAAATAATTAACTAAAACTGAGAAAGCAAGAGTTTAAAAACTGTTAACCCTTTATTAAATTATCATGCTATGACCTGTGTATACCGGATACAACTTGCATACCGACCCGGCATTAAATAAAAAATACTTGTAAACTATAATGTAAATAATAAATAATTCAAAGTCACTAGTAGTAGTTGTAATAAATTCTGTAGACAAGCAAAGTCTTGATTGTTTATTATGTCGAACTGTAAGACTATATTACTAATTAAAAGTTGGAACTATGTTATGGCGGAGTATTCACTTGTTATGGACTGGCGTCGTTATGTAGGACTTGAGATGCGACGTTCAATCTGTAAACAGCTCCAAGCGAAGCGCTGCACAAAATGTTTTTTTTATTTTGTTATTAGCTTCAACTAACAGTGTGGAAATCTATGTAACTAAAATGTAGTGTGTTTTAACACAAAGATGTGAAAGAATAAAATAAGTGTGTAAGGTGACATCTCCTATTAAAAATATAGTTCAAGTTATTTTAGGGTTCCGTCATAATGTGTAACGAGTATGTAAACTCAAATACTACTGTGCTATTACAAATGTGATGTGAATAACTGTGAAAAGTGAAGACTAACACCTCAACTACATTTACAGTATCACTGAGAAACAGGACGACTTCATTCTAGATGACACCGTAACATCCACTTCATCATTAGTTGACTCCGAGGACCTCCACCGGAAAGACTACCACGATGACGACCCACTATTAAGAGAGTACAGAAGAATCACGCAGCAGGACATGGACTGAAACGATTAACTAGAGGTGACGCGGAAGCTCGTCTTCCGTGAATAATGTATCTTTTAAATATAAGTAATTTTAAATGAAAAAGACTTTAAATGACAATCTCTAAGCGTTAAGAATAACAATGTTGGACCAAGAAATTTCAGAAATCATACTTTGTAACATAACTCTTGTGATGTAGCTTTGGAACATCGCACATCCAAAACGAAACCATTCTTCTAATGGTATTTTAAGTAATAATGTAATTGACTAGAGAAGTAGAGTAAATTTGAAAATTCCTAACTAGTTTAAAGAGACTCGGATCCGAGGTAAATACACTTACTGTATTATCATTTTAAATATAGAAAACCCCCTTACCATTTCAGTGTAAGCTAACATTTTTATTTGTAATGTATTTTTAATCACACGTAAATAAAGAGATGTCATCTTTGTTACATACTAAATTGAGTGCATAAATCAGCAAACCTCCCTACCCAGTTTCCTTTTATTAGAGTACTTATAATTATTGATAGTGATTTGATTAATTTTCAGTTTATTACAACGAAGGCAGCCTGTATAATTGGCCAGAGTCAATTATCACGGGTTTCCTAGGTTATAACGTAGCCGACACGTTATAAGATGCGCCACTCTGCTGAATATAAAAGGTTTGTAGGCATCGTGACGCATATAAGATGCGCCACTCTGCAGATCTATGCACTCATTTGATGTATTGTATGTAAAACAAAAGGCTAAGTAGCATAAAAGAATAATAGTGACAATATTAAATTCACAATTGTAAATTTTGTGTGAGATTACGCACATACTCGTATATGATTTACTTAATATACGTGAAAATATTAGCTTGTATTACACCAATTCATGTATGTACTTGTCGAAATGTTCAGTCTCTAACACGTCTATTTTGCGACAATTCAAGACCTGTAGTTTTCCTGTATAAGCCTGCATAAATATGTAATTCGTCTTTCTATTGCCACGGTGAGTCATATAAACAACTGACTATATAAAACAAGTTCAATTACGTGTAAATATATTGTAAGTGAAATTCTACTCCTCTCCAGTAGCAGAATTAGATAAATTAAAATTAGCACGTAAAACCAAATAATAACTAAAACTCAGCTTAGTAACGGGCTGTAACTTGTTTAAAACGCATATCGTTCCGCATCGCACATACCACCCTCGTTGAAGCAAGCAGGTACAAGTCTGTAAAGGAAGCCGTCAGCTGTTGTTGAGTGGAATAATAGCATTCTCTTCACCCTCGAGCTTGATTCCCCCCTTCTTACGCATAATACTATGTCATTGTTTAAAGAAATCTAGTTTGACTCACATTCCAAAAGGCTTTAGTTAACCCTCTCTGTTGTTAGATAAAGTGTTAAATCATTTATCCCGAAACAAAACTTTTAAACAAAGTAAAATTAAATCGAAGTAAATAAACGTGTCCTAAATAAATAAAAAAAAGATTTCTTAATTTTGACCAAGTAAATTAAAAAAAAAATAAATAAATAAAATTTTTAAATAAATAATAAGTCCTTTAAATTAAAAAGGTGAATAGTATCTTAAATTAAACTAACTTGTAATAAAAGTGTAGTAGTAAAATTAGTAAAAAGAAAATAATAATAAAAGTATATTTGAATAGTGTTAACACCCGGTCGTGGCCTGTTCGGAAAATAATTTCCCAACTTGCCAGTATAAGACAAACTCGTTCGTGCAGGAGATAATCGTGTTGAGAATTGTAGTAAGCCACCCCAATTGTTATGAAATCCTGCATTTGTAAACAATAGCCACCACCCCGTGTATAATACAATGCGTCTAGTGTAAAGTGTTTGCCCCTCTTGCATAGTTTGTAACAGCTGATCGTTTAATAGAAAATGAAAGCATCTATCCGTGAAATTCCGCTTGTCTCAGTAGAATAAGATATTAGAGTTAAGAAAGGATCTAAGGTTGAGTATGGAATCAACTTTAGATTACCTTAGTATAATTAAGAGATAGAGATAAGTACGTAACACAGTCACAACGGCGCCGCACAGACAAGGGTTAAAGAAAGTGCAGAAAACTAACTAATAGAGTTAGAGTATGCAAATGTAGTCAGTCGGGCCACGATATTGTGAAGCTGCGGGAAATTAGTAGTAAGAAATAAAATTAAGTTAGCCGTTAAGAAACGAGAGAAAGGGAAGTTCACGAAAGAAAAGAAAACGAGTACTAGAGAAACTTCACACAGTACCGACAAGTGTGGCCCAGTACCTTACTTTCGAATTCGCCTTATTAAAAGTTCTCCCCCCTATATCTCCTTTAAGCGGCGGAGTATGTGACGATTTAAATTTTAAAAAAATAAAAAAAAATTATAATAATAAAATAATATAAAATGGGAAGTTAGTGAAAACCATTAAATCGCACTATTAAACCGAAAATATCCCTGAAATAACTCATAATAGTAATGAGAATTAAGAAGGGAATTTAACTAAAATAATTAACTAAAACTGAGAAAGCAAGAGTTTAAAAACTGTTAACCCTTTATTAAATTATCATGCTATGACCTGTGTATACCGGATACAACTTGCATACCGACCCGGCATTAAATAAAAAATACCTGTAAACTATAATGTAAATAATAAATAATTCAAAGTCACTAGTAGTAGTTGTAATAAATTCTGTAGACAAGCAAAGTCTTGATTGTTTATTATGTCGAACTGTAAGACTATATTACTAATTAAAAGTTGGAACTATGTTATGGCGGAGTATTCACTCCGCGTCGTTACAATTTTCCTGTTGTAACAATGTAGGACTTGAGATGCGACGTTCAATCTGTAAACAGCTCCAAGCGGAGTGCTGCACAAAATGTTTTTTATTTTGTTATTAGCTTCAACTAACAGTGTGGAAATCTATGTAACTAAAATGTAGTGTGTTTTAACACTAAGATGTGAAAGAATAAAATAAGTGTGTAAGGTGACATCTCCTATTAAAAATATAGTTCAAGTTATTTTAGGGTTCCGTCATAATGTGTAACGAGTATGTAAACTCAAATACTACTGTGCTATTACAAATGTGATGTGAATAACTGTGAAAAGTGAAGACTAACACCTCACCTACATTTACACTATCACGGAGAAACAGGACGACTTCATTCTAGATGACACCGTAACATCCACTTCATCATTAGTTGACTCCGAGGACCTCCACCGGAAAGACTACCACGATGACGACCCACTATTAAGAGAGTACAGAAGAATCACGCAGCAGGACATGGACTGAAACGATTAACTAGAGGTGACGCGGAAGCTCGTCTTCCGTGAATAATGTATCTTTTAAATATAAGTAATTTTAAATGAAAAAGACTTTAAATGACAATCTCAAAGCGTTAAGAATAACAATGTTGGAACAAGAAATTTCAGAAATCATACTTTGTAACATAACTCTTGTGATGTAGGTTTGGAACATCGCACAACCAAAACGAAACCATTCTTCTAATGGTATTTTAAGTAATAATGTAATTGACTAGAGAAGTAGAGTAAATTTGAAAATTCCTAACTAGTTTAAGGAGACTCGGATCCGAGGTAAATACACTTATTGTATTATCATTTTAAATATTGAAAACCCCCTTACCATTTCAGTGTAAGCTAACATTTTTATTTGTAATGTATTATTAATCACACGTAAATAAAGAGATGTCATCTTTGTTACATACTAAATTGAGTGCATAAATCAGCAAACCTCCCTACCCAGTTTCCTTTTATTAGAGTACTTATAATTATTGATAGTGATTTGATTAATTTTCAGTTTGTTACAACGAAGGCAGCCTGTATAATTGGCCAGCGTCAATTATCACGGGATCCCTAGGTTATAACGTAGCCGACACGTTATAAGATGCGCCACTCTGCTCAATATAAAAGGTTTGTAAGCATCGTGACGCATATAAGATGCGCCACTCTGCAGATCTATGCACTCATTTGATGTATTGTATGTAAAACAAAAGGCTAAGTAGCATAAAAGATAAAAAAAACAATATTAAATTCACAATTGTAAATTTTGTGTGAGATTACGCACATACTCGTATATGATTTACTTAATATACGTGAAAATATTAGCTTGTATTACACCAATTCATGTATGTACTTGTCGAAATATTCAGTCTCTAACACGTCTATTTTGCGACAATTCAAGACCTGTAGTTTTCCTGTATAAGCCTGCATAAATATGTAATTCGTCTTTCTATTGCCACGGTGAGTCATATAAACAACTGACTATATAAAACAAGTTCAATTACGTGTAAATATATTGTAAGTAAAATTCTACTCCTCTCCAGTAGCAGAATTAGATAAATTAAAATTAGCACGTAAAACCAAATAATAACTAAAACTCAGCTTAGTAACGGGCTGTAACTTGTTTAAAACGCATATTGTTCCGCATCGCACATACCACCCTCGTTGAAGCAAGCAGGTACAAGTCTGTAAATGAAGCCGTCAGCTGTTGTTGAGTGGAACAATAACATCCTCTTCACCCTCGAGCTTGATTCCCCCCTTCTTACGCATAATACTATCCCATTGTTTAAAGAAAACTAGTTTGACTCACATCCAAAATGCTTTAGTTAACCCTCTCTGTTGTTAGATAAAGTGTTAAACCATTTATCCCGAAACAAAACTTTTAAACAAAGTAAAATTAAATCGAAGTAAATAAACGTGTCCTAAATAAATAAAAAAAAGGTTTCTTAATTTTGACCAAGTAAATTAAAAAAAAAAATAAATAAAATTTTTAAATAAATAATAAGTCCTTTAAATTAAAAAGGTGAATAGTATCTTAAATTAAACTAACTTGTAATAAAAGTGTTGTAGTAAAATAAGTAAAAAGAAAATAATAATAAAAGTATATTTGAATAGTGTTAACACCCGGTCGTGGCCTGTTCGTAAAATAATTCCCCAGCTTGCCAGTATAAGACAAACTCGTTCGTGCAGGAGATAATCGTGTTGAGAATTGTAGTAAGCCACCCCAATTGTTATGAAATCCTGCATTGGTAAACAATAGCCACCACCCCGTGTATAATACAATGCGTCTAGTGTAAAGTGTTTGTCCCCTCTTGCATAGTTTGTAACAGCTGATCGTTTAATAGAAAATAAAAGCATCTATCCGTGAAATTCCGCTTGTCTCAGTAGAATAAGATATTAGAGTTAAGAAAGGATATAAGGTTGAGTGTGGGATCAACTTTAGATTACCTTAGTATAATTAAGAGATAGAGATAAGTACGTAACACAGTCACAAAGGCGCCGCACTGAAAAGGGTTAAAGAAAGTGCAGAAAACTAACTAATAGAGTTAGAGTATGCAAATGTAGTCAGTCGGGCCACGATATTGTGAAGTTGCGGGAAATTAGTAGTAAGAAATAAAATTAAGTTAGCCGTTAAGAAACGAGAGAAAGGGAACTTCACGAAAGAAAAGAAAACGAGTACTAGAGAAACTTCACACAGTAACGACAAGTGTGCCCCAGTACCTTGCTTTCGAATTCGCCTTATTAAAATTCTCCCCCCCCTTTCTCCTTTAAGCGGCGGAGTATGTGACGATTTAAATTTAAAAAAAATAAAAAAAATAATAATAATAATAAAAATATAGAATGGGAAGTTAGTGAAAACCATTAAATCGCAATATTAAACCGAAAATATCCCTGAAATAACTCATAATTGTAATGAGAATTAAGAAGGGAATTTAACTAAAATAATTAACTAAAACTGAGAAAGCAAGAGTTTAAAAACTGTTAACCCTTTATTAAATTATCATGCTATGACCTGTGTATACCGGATACAACTTGTATACCGACCCGGCATTAAATAAAAAATACCTGTAAACTATAATGTAAATAATAAATAATTCAAAGTCACTAGTAGTAGTTGTAATAAATTCTGTAGACAAGCAAAGTCTTGATTGTTTATTATGTCGAACTGTAAGACTATATTACTAATTAAAAGTTGGAACTATGTTATGGCGGAGTATTCACTCCGCGTCGTTACAATTTTCCTGTTGTAACAATGTAGGACTTGAGATGCGACGTTCAATCTGTAAACAGCTCCAAGCGGAGTGCTGCACAAAATGTTTTTTTATTTTGTTATTAGCTTCAACTAACAGTGTGGAAATCTATGTAACTAAAATGTAGTGTGTTTTAACACAAAGATGTGAAAGAATAAAATAAGTGTGTAAGGTGACATCTCCTATTAAAAATATAGTTCAAGTTATTTTAGGGTTCCGTCATAATGTGTAACGAGTATGTAAACTCAAATACTACTGTGCTATTACAAATGTGATGTGAATAACTGTGAAAAGTGAAGACTAACACCTCAACTACATTTACAGTATCACTGAGAAACAGGACGACTTCATTCTAGATGACACCGTAACATCCACTTCATCATTAGTTGACTCCGAGGACCTCCACCGGAAAGACTACCACGATGACGACCCACTATTAAGAGAGTACAGAAGAATCACGCAGCAGGACATGGACTGAAACGATTAACTAGAGGTGACGCGGAAGCTCGTCTTCCGTGAATAATGTATCTTTTAAATATAAGTAATTTTAAATGAAAAAGACTTTAAATGACAATCTCTAAGCGTTAAGAATAACAATGTTGGAACAAGAAATTTCAGAAATCATACTTTGTAACATAACTCTTGTGATGTAGCTTTGGAACATCGCACAACCAAAACGAAACCATTCTTCTAATGGTATTTTAAGTAATAATGTAATTGACTAGAGAAGTAGAGTAAATTTGAAAATTCCTAACTAGTTTAAGGAGACTCGGATCCGAGGTAAATACACTTACTGTATTATCATTTTAAATATTGAAAACCCCCTTACCATTTCAGTGTAAGCTAACATTTTTATTTGTAATGTATTATTAATCACACGTAAATAAAGAGATGTCATCTTTGTTACATACTAAATTGAGTGCATAAATCAGCAAACCTCCCTACCCAGTTTCCTTTTATTAGAGTACTTATAATTATTGATAGTGATTTGATTAATTTTCAGTTTGTTACAACGAAGGCAGCCTGTATAATTGGCCAGAGTCAATTATCACGGGTTCCCTAGGTTATAACGTAGCCGACACGTTATAAGATGCGCAACTCTGCTCAATATAAAAGGTTTGTAAGCATCGTGACGCATATAAGATGCGCCACTCTGCAGATCTATGCACTCATTTGATGTATTGTATGTAAAACAAAAGGCTAAGTAGCATAAAAGAATAATAGTGACAATATTAAATTCACAATTGTAAATTTTGTGTGAGATTACGCACATACTCGTATATGATTTACTTAATATACGTGAAAATATTAGCTTGTATTACACCAATTCATGTATGTACTTGTCGAAATGTTCAGTCTCTAACACGTCTATTTTGCGACAATTCAAGACCTGTAGTTTTCCTGTATAAGCCTGCATAAATATGTAATTCGTCTTTCTATTGCCACGGTGAGTCATATAAACAACTGACTATATAAAACAAGTTCAATTACGTGTAAATATATTGTAAGTGAAATTCTACTCCTCTCCAGTAGCAGAATTAGATAAATTAAAATTACCACGTAAAACCAAATAATAACTAAAACTCAGCTTAGTAACGGGCTGTAACTTGTTTAAAACGCATATCGTTCCGCATCGCACATACCACCCTCGTTGAAGCAAGCAGGTACAAGTCTGTAAAGGAAGCCGTCAGCTGTTGTTGAGTGGAATAATAGCATTCTCTCCACCCTCGAGCTTGATTCCCCCCTTCTTACGCATAATACTATGTCATTGTTTAAAGAAATCTAGTTTGACTCACATTCCAAAAGGCTTTAGTTAACCCTCTCTGTTGTTAGATAAAGTGTTAAATCATTTATCCCGAAACAAAACTTTTAAACAAAGTAAAATTAAATCGAAGTAAATAAACGTGTCCTAAATAAATAAAAAAAGATTTCTTAATTTTGACCAAGTAAATTAAAAAAAAAATAAATAAATAAAATTTTTAAATAAATAATAAGTCCTTTAAATTAAAAAGGTGAATAGTATCTTAAATTAAACTAACTTGTAATAAAAGTGTAGTAGTAAAATTAGTAAAAAGAAAATAATAATAAAAGTATATTTGAATAGTGTTAACACCCGGTCGTGGCCTGTTCGGAAAATAATTTCCCAACTTGCCAGTATAAGACAAACTCGTTCGTGCAGGAGATAATCGTGTTGAGAATTGTAGTAAGCCACCCCAATTGTTATGAAATCCTGCATTGGTAAACAATAGCCACCACCCCGTGTATAATACAATGCGTCTAGTGTAAAGTGTTTGCCCCTGTTGCATAGTTTGTAACAGCTGATCGTTTAATAGAAAATGAAAGCATCTATCCGTGAAATTCCGCTTGTCTCAGTAGAATAAGATATTAGAGTTAAGAAAGGATCTAAGGTTGAGTATGGAATCAACTTTAGATTACCTTAGTATAATTAAGAGATAGAGATAAGTACGTAACACAGTCACAACGGCGCCGCACAGACAAGGGTTAAAGAAAGTGCAGAAAACTAACTAATAGAGTTAGAGTATGCAAATGTAGTCAGTCGGGCCACGATATTGTGAAGCTGCGGGAAATTAGTAGTAAGAAATAAAATTAAGTTAGCCGTTAAGAAACGAGAGAAAGGGAACATCACGAAAGAAAAGAAAACGAGTACTAGAGAAACTTCAAACAGTACCGACAAGTGTGGCCCAGTACCTTACTTTCGAATTCGCCTTATTAAAAGTTCTCCCCCCTATATCTCCTTTAAGCGGCGGAGTATGTGACGATTTAAATTTAAAAAAAATAAAAAATAATAATAATAATAAAATAATATAAAATGGGAAGTTAGTGAAAACCATTAAATCGCACTATTAAACCGAAAATATCCCTGAAATAACTCATAATAGTAATGAGAATTAAGAAGGGAATTTAACTAAAATAATTAACTAAAACTGAGAAAGCAAGAGTTTAAAAACTGTTAACCCTTTATTAAATTATCATGCTATGACCTGTGTATACCGGATACAACTTGCATACCGACCCGGCATTAAATAAAAAATACCTGTAAACTATAATGTAAATAATAAATAATTCAAAGTCACTAGTAGTAGTTGTAATAAATTCTGTAGACAAGCAAAGTCTTGATTGTTTATTATGTCGAACTGTAAGACTATATTACTAATTAAAAGTTGGAACTATGTTATGGCGGAGTATTCACTCCGCGTCGTTACAATTTTCCTGTTGTAACAATGTAGGACTTGAGATGCGACGTTCAATCTGTAAACAGCTCCAAGCGGAGTGCTGCACAAAATGTTTTTTATTTTGTTATTAGCTTCAACTAACAGTGTGGAAATCTATGTAACTAAAATGTAGTGTGTTTTAACACTAAGATGTGAAAGAATAAAATAAGTGTGTAAGGTGACATCTCCTATTAAAAATATAGTTCAAGTTATTTTAGGGTTCCGTCATAATGTGTAACGAGTATGTAAACTCAAATACTACTGTGCTATTACAAATGTGATGTGAATAACTGTGAAAAGTGAAGACTAACACCTCACCTACATTTACACTATCACTGAGAAACAGGACGACTTCATTCTAGATGACACTGTAACATCCACTTCATCATTAGTTGACTCCGAGGACCTCCACCGGAGAAAGACTACCACGATGACGACCCACTATTAAGAGAGTACAGAAGAATCACGCAGCAGGACATGGACTGAAACGATTAACTAGAGGTGACGCGGAAGCTCGTCTTCCGTGAATAATGTATCTTTTAAATATAAGTAATTTTAAATGAAAAAGACTTTAAATGACAATCTCAAAGCGTTAAGAATAACAATGTTGGAACAAGAAATTTCAGAAATCATACTTTGTAACATAACTCTTGTGATGTAGGTTTGGAACATCGCACAACCAAAACGAAACCATTCTTCTAATGGTATTTTAAGTAATAATGTAATTGACTAGAGAAGTAGAGTAAATTTGAAAATTCCTAACTAGTTTAAGGAGACTCGGATCCGAGGTAAATACACTTACTGTATTATCATTTTAAATATTGAAAACCCCCTTACCATTTCAGTGTAAGCTAACATTTTTATTTGTAATGTATTATTAATCACACGTAAATAAAGAGATGTCATCTTTGTTACATACTAAATTGAGTGCATAAATCAGCAAACCTCCCTACCCAGTTTCCTTTTATTAGAGTACTTATAATTATTGATAGTGATTTGATTAATTTTCAGTTTGTTACAACGAAGGCAGCCTGTATAATTGGCCAGCGTCAATTATCACGGGTTCCCTAGGTTATAACGTAGCCGACACGTTATAAGATGCGCCACTCTGCTCAATATAAAAGGTTTGTAAGCATCGTGACGCATATAAGATGCGCCACTCTGCAGATCTATGCACTCATTTGATGTATTGTATGTAAAACAAAAGGCTAAGCAGCATAAAAGATAAAAAAAACAATATTAAATTCACAATTGTAAATTTTGTGTGAGATTACGCACATACTCGTATATGATTTACTTAATATACGTGAAAATATTAGCTTGTATTACACCAATTCATGTATGTACTTGTCGAAATATTCAGTCTCTAACACGTCTATTTTGCGACAATTCAAGACCTGTAGTTTTCCTGTATAAGCCTGCATAAATATGTAATTCGTCTTTCTATTGCCACGGTGAGTCATATAAACAACTGACTATATAAAACAAGTTCAATTACGTGTAAATATATTGTAAGTAAAATTCTACTCCTCTCCAGTATCAGAATTAGATAAATTAAAATTAGCACGTAAAACCAAATAATAACTAAAACTCAGCTTAGTAACGGGCTGTAACTTGTTTAAAACGCATATTGTTCCGCATCGCACATACCACCCTCGTTGAAGCAAGCAGGTACAAGTCTGTAAAGGAAGCCGTCAGCTGTTGTTGAGTGGAACAATAACATCCTCTTCACCCTCGAGCTTGATTCCCCCCTTCTTACGCATAATACTTTCCCATTGTTTAAAGAAAACTAGTTTGACTCACATCCAAAATGCTTTAGTTAACCCTCTCTGTTGTTAGATAAAGTGTTAAATCATTTATCCCGAAACAAAACTTTTAAACAAAGTAAAATTAAATCGAAGTAAATAAACGTGTCCTAAATAAATAAAAAAAAGGTTTCTTAATTTTAACCAAGTAAATTAAAAAAAAAAAATAAATAAAATTTTTAAATAAATAATAAGTCCTTTAAATTAAAAAGGTGAATAGTATCTTAAATTAAACTAACTTGTAATAAAAGTGTTGTAGTAAAATAAGTAAAAAGAAAATAATAATAAAAGTATATTTGAATAGTGTTAACACCCGGTCTTGGCCTGTTCGGAAAATATTTCCCCAGCTTGCCAGTATAAGACAAACTCGTTCGTGCAGGAGATAATCGTGTTGAGAATTGTAGTAAGCCACCCCAATTGTTATGATATCCTGCACTGGTAAACAATAGCCACCACCCCGTGTATAATACAATGCGTCTAGTGTAAAGTGTTTGTCCCCTCTTGCATAGTTTGTAACAGCTGATCGTTTAATAGAAAATAAAAGCATCTATCCGTGAAATTCCGCTTGTCTCAGTAGAATAAGATATTAGAGTTAAGAAAGGATCTAAGGTTGAGTATGGAATCAATTTTAAATTACCTTAGTATAATTAAGAGATAGAGATAAGTACGTAACACAGTCACAACGGCGCCGCACTGAAAAGGGTTGAAGAAAGTGCACAAAACTAACTAATAGAGTTAGAGTATGCAAATGTAGTCAGTCGGGCCACGATATTGTGAAGCTGCGGGAAATTAGTAGTAAGAAATAAAATTAAGTTAGCCGTTAAGAAACGAGAGAAAGGGAACTTCACGAAAGAAAAGAAAACGAGTACTAGAGAAACTTCACACAGTACCGACAAGTGTGGCCCAGTACCTTACTTTCGAATTCGCCTTATTAAAAGTTCTCCCCCCTATATCTCCTTTAAGCGGCGGAGTATGTGATGATTTAAATTTAAAAAAAATAAAAAAAATAAAATAATAATAATAATAAAAATATAGAATGGGAAGTTAGTGAAAACCATTAAATCGCAATATTAAACCGAAAATATCCCTGAAATAGCTCATAATAGTAATGAGAATTAAGAAGGGAATTTAACTAAAATAATTAACTAAAACTGAGAAAGCAAGAGTTTAAAAACAGTTAACCCTTTATTAAATTATCATGCTATGACCTGTGTATACCGGAGACAACTTGCATACCGACCCGGAATTAAATAAAAAATACCTGTAAACTATAATGTAAATAATAAATAATTCAAAGTCACTAGTAGTAGTTGTAATAAATTCTGTAGACAAGCAAAGTCTTGATTGTTTATTATGTCGAACTGTAAGACTATATTACTAATTAAAAGTTGGAACTATGTTATGGCGGAGTATTCACTCCGCGTCGTTACAATTTTCCTGTTGTAACAATGTAGGACTTGAGATGCGACGTTCAATCTGTAAACAGCTCCAAGCGGAGTGCTGCACAAAATGTTTTTTTATTTTGTTATTAGCTTCCACTAACAGTGTGGAAATCTATGTAACTAAAATGTAGTGTGTTTTAACACTAAGATGTGAAAGAATAAAATAAGTGTGTAAGGTGACATCTCCTATTAAAAATATAGTTCAAGTTATTTTAGGGTTCCGTCATAATGTGTAACGAGTATGTAAACTCAAATACTACTGTGCTATTACAAATGTGATGTGAATAACTGTGAAAAGTGAAGACTAACACCTCACCTACATTTACACTATCACTGAGAAACAGGACGACTTCATTCTAGATGACACTGTAACATCCACTTCATCATTAGTTGACTCCGAGGACCTCCACCGGAAAGACTACCACGATGACGACCCACTATTAAGAGAGTACAGAAGAATCACGCAGCAGGACATGGACTGAAACGATTAACTAGAGGTGACGCGGAAGCTCGTCTTCCGTGAATAATGTATCTTTTAAATATAAGTAATTTTAAATGAAAAAGACTTTAAATGACAATCTCTAAGCGTTAAGAATAACAATGTTGGAACAAGAAATTTCAGAAATCATACTTTGTAACATAACTCTTGTGATGTAGCTTTGGAACATCGCACAACCAAAACGAAACCATTCTTCTAATGGTATTTTAAGTAATAATGTAATTGACTAGAAAAGTAGAGTAAATTTGAAAATTCCTAACTAGTTTAAGGAGACTCGGATCCGAGGTAAATACACTTACTGTATTATCATTTTAAATATAGAAAACCCCCTTACCATTTCAGTGTAAGCTACCATTTTTATTTGTAATGTATTATTAATCACACGTAAATAAAGAGATGTCATCTTTGTTACATACTAAATTGAGTGCATAAATCAGCAAACCTCCCTCCCCTTTTTCCTTTTATTAGAGTACTTATAATTATTGATAGTGATTTGATTAATTTTCAGTTTGTTACAACGAAGGCAGCCTGTATAATTGGCCAGAGTCAATTATCACGGGTTTCCTAGGTTATAACGTAGCCGACACGTTATAAGATGCGCCACTCTGCTGAATATAAAAGGTTTGTAGGCATCGTGACGCATATAAGATGCGCCACTCTGCAGATCTCATGCACTCATTTGATGTATTGTATGTAAAACAAAAGGCTAAGTAGCATAAAAGAATAATAGTGACAATATTAAATTCACAATTGTAAATTTTGTGTGAGATTACGCACATACTCGTATATGATTTACTTAATATACGTGAAAATATTAGCTTGTATTACACCAATTCATGTATGTACTTGTCGAAATGTTCAGTCTCTAACACGTCTATTTTGCGACAATTCAAGACCTGTAGTTTTCCTGTATAAGCCTGCATAAATATGTAATTCGTCTTTCTATTGCCACGGTGAGTCATATAAACAACTGACTGTATAAAACAAGTTCAATTACGTGTAAATATATTGTAAGTGAAATTCTACTCCTCTCCAGTAGCAGAATTAGATAAATTAAAATTAGCACGTAAAACCAAATAATAACTAAAACTCAGCTTAGTAACGGGCTGTAACTTGTTTAAAACGCATATCGTTCCGCATCGCACATACCACCCTCGTTGAAGCAAGCAGGTACAAGTCTGTAAAGGAAGCCGTCAGCTGTTGTTGAGTGGAATAATAGCATTCTCTTCACCCTCGAGCTTGATTCCCCCCTTCTTACGCATAATACTATGTCATTGTTTAAAGAAATCTAGTTTGACTCACATTCCAAAAGGCTTTAGTTAACCCTCTCTGTTGTTAGATAAAGTGTTAAATCATTTATCCCGAAACAAAACTTTTAAACAAAGTAAAATTAAATCGAAGTAAATAAACGTGTCCTAAATAAATAAAAAAAAGATTTCTTAATTTTGACCAAGTAAATTAAAAAAAAAATAAATAAATAAAATTTTTAAATAAATAATAAGTCCTTTAAATTAAAAAGGTGAATAGTATCTTAAATTAAACTAACTTGTAATAAAAGTGTAGTAGTAAACTAAGTAAAAAGAAAATAATTATAAAAGTATATTTGAATAGTGTCGTGGCCTGTTCGGAAAATATTTCCCCAGCTTGCCAGTATAAGACAAACTCGTTCGTGCAGGAGATAATCGTGTTGAGAATTGTAGTAAGCCACCCCAATTGTTATGATATCCTGCACTGGTAAACAATAGCCACCACCCCGTGTATAATACAATGCGTCTAGTGTAAAGTGTTTGTCCCCTCTTGCATAGTTTGTAACAGCTGATCGTTTAATAGAAAATAAAAGCATCTATCCGTGAAATTCCGCTTGTCTCAGTAGAATAAGATATTAGAGTTAAGAAAGGATCTAAGGTTGAGTATGGAATCAATTTTAGATTACCTTAGTATAATTAAGAGATAGAGATAAGTACGTAACACAGTCACAACGGCGCCGCACTGAAAAGGGTTGAAGAAAGTGCACAAAACTAACTAATAGAGTTAGAGTATGCAAATGTAGTCAGTCGGGCCACGATATTGTGAAGCTGCGGGAAATTAGTAGTAAGAAATAAAATTAAGTTAGCCGTTAAGAAACGAGAGAAAGGGAACTTCACGAAAGAAAAGAAAACGAGTACTAGAGAAACTTCACACAGTACCGACAAGTGTGGCCCAGTACCTTACTTTCGAATTCGCCTTATTAAAAGTTCTCCCCCCTATATCTCCTTTAAGCGGCGGAGTATGTGACGATTTAAATTTAAAAAAAATAAAAAAAAATAATAATAATAATAAAAATATAGAATGGGAAGTTAGTGAAAACCATTAAATCGCAATATTAAACCGAAAATATCCCTGAAATAGCTCATAATAGTAATGAGAATTAAGAAGGGAATTTAACTAAAATAATTAACTAAAACTGAGAAAGCAAGAGTTTAAAAACAGTTAACCCTTTATTAAATTATCATGCTATGACCTGTGTATACCGGAGACAACTTGCATACCGACCCGGCATTAAATAAAAAATACCTGTAAACTATAATGTAAATAATAAATAATTCAAAGTCACTAGTAGTAGTTGTAATAAATTCTGTAGACAAGCAAAGTCTTGATTGTTTATTATGTCGAACTGTAAGACTATATTACTAATTAAAAGTTGGAACTATGTTATGGCGGAGTATTCACTCCGCGTCGTTACAATTTTCCTGTTGTAACAATGTAGGACTTGAGATGCGACGTTCAATCTGTAAACAGCTCCAAGCGGAGTGCTGCACAAAATGTTTTTTTATTTTGTTATTAGCTTCAACTAACAGTGTGGAAATCTATGTAACTAAAATGTAGTGTGTTTTAACACTAAGATGTGAAAGAATAAAATAAGCGTGTAAGGTGACATCTCCTATTAAAAATATAGTTCAAGTTATTTTAGGGTTCCGTCATAATGTGTAACGAGTATGTAAACTCAAATACTACTGTGCTATTACAAATGTGATGTGAATAACTGTGAAAAGTGAAGACTAACACCTCACCTACATTTACACTATCACTGAGAAACAGGACGACTTCATTCTAGATGACACTGTAACATCCACTTCATCATTAGTTGACTCCGAGGACCTCCACCGGAAAGACTACCACGATGACGACCCACTATTAAGAGAGTACAGAAGAATCACGCAGCAGGACATGGACTGAAACGATTAACTAGAGGTGACGCGGAAGCTCGTCTTCCGTGAATAATGTATCTTTTAAATATAAGTAATTTTAAATGAAAAAGACTTTAAATGACAATCTCTAAGCGTTAAGAATAACAATGTTGGAACAAGAAATTTCAGAAATCATACTTTGTAACATAACTCTTGTGATGTAGCTTTGGAACATCGCACAACCAAAACGAAACCATTCTTCTAATGGTATTTTAAGTAATAATGTAATTGACTAGAGAAGTAGAGTAAATTTGAAAATTCCTAACTAGTTTAAGGAGACTCGGATCCGAGGTAAATACACTTACTGTATTATCATTTTAAATATAGAAAACCCCCTTACCATTTCAGTGTAAGCTAACATTTTTATTTGTAATGTATTATTAATCACACGTAAATAAAGAGATGTCATCTTTGTTACATACTAAATTGAGTGCATAAATCAGCAAACCTCCCTACCCAGTTTCCTTTTATTAGAGTACTTATAATTATTGATAGTGATTTGATTAATTTTCAGTTTGTTACAACGAAGGCAGCCTGTATAATTGGCCAGAGTCAATTATCACGGGTTCCCTAGGTTATAACGTAGCCGACACGTTATAAGATGCGCCACTCTGCTCAATATAAAAGGTTTGTAAGCATCGTGACGCATATAAGATGCGCCACTCTGCAGATCTATGCACTCATTTGATGTATTGTATGTAAAACAAAAGGCTAAGTAGCATAAAAGAATAATAGTGACAATATTAAATTCACAATTGTAAATTTTGTGTGAGATTACGCACATACTCGTATATGATTTACTTAATATACGTGAAAATATTAGCTTGTATTACACCAATTCATGTATGTACTTGTCGAAATATTCAGTCTCTAACACGTCTATTTTGCGACAATTCAAGACCTGTAGTTTTCCTGTATAAGCCTGCATAAATATGTAATTCGTCTTTCTATTGCCACGGTGAGTCATATAAACAACTGACTACATAAAACAAGTTCAATTACGTGTAAATATATTGTAAGTGAAATTCTACTCCTCTCTAGTAGCAGAATTAGATAAATTAAAATTAGCACGTAAAACCAAATAATAACTAAAACTCAGCTTAGTAACGGGCTGTAACTTGTTTAAAACGCATATTGTTCCGCATCGCACATACCACCCTCGTTGAAGCAAGCAGGTACAAGTCTGTAAAGGAAGCCGTCAGCTGTTGTTGAGTGGAACAATAGCATTCTCTTCACCCTCGAGCTTGATTCCCCCCTTCTTACGCATAATACTATGTCATTGTTTAAAGAAATCTAGTTTGACTCACATTCCAAAAGGCTTTAGTTAACCCTCTCTGTTGTTAGATAAAGTGTTAAATCATTTATCCCGAAACAAAACTTTTAAACAAAGTAAAATTAAATCGAAGTAAATAAACGTGTCCTAAATAAATAAAAAAAAGGTTTCTTAATTTTGACCAAGTAAATTAAAAAAAAAAAAAATAAATAAAATTTTTAAATAAATAATAAGTCCTTTAAATTAAAAAGGTGAATAGTATCTTAAATTAAACTAACTTGTAATAAAAGTGTAGTAGTAAACTAAGTAAAAAGAAAATAATTATAAAAGTATATTTGAATAGTGTCGTGGCCTGTTCGGAAAATATTTCCCCAGCTTGCCAGTATAAGACAAACTCGTTCGTGCAGGAGATAATCGTGTTGAGAATTGTAGTAAGCCACCCCAATTGTTATGATATCCTGCACTGGTAAACAATAGCCACCACCCCGTGTATAATACAATGCGTCTAGTGTAAAGTGTTTGTCCCCTCTTGCATAGTTTGTAACAGCTGATCGTTTAATAGAAAATAAAAGCATCTATCCGTGAAATTCCGCTTGTCTCAGTAGAATAAGATATTAGAGTTAAGAAAGGATCTAAGGTTGAGTATGGAATCAATTTTAGATTACCTTAGTATAATTAAGAGATAGAGATAAGTACGTAACACAGTCACAACGGCGCCGCACTGAAAAGGGTTGAAGAAAGTGCACAAAACTAACTAATAGAGTTAGAGTATGCAAATGTAGTCAGTCGGGCCACGATATTGTGAAGCTGCGGGAAATTAGTAGTAAGAAATAAAATTAAGTTAGCCGTTAAGAAACGAGAGAAAGGGAACTTCACGAAAGAAAAGAAAACGAGTACTAGAGAAACTTCACACAGTACCGACAAGTGTGGCCCAGTACCTTACTTTCGAATTCGCCTTATTAAAAGTTCTCCCCCCTATATCTCCTTTAAGCGGCGGAGTATGTGACGATTTAAATTTAAAAAAAATAAAAAAAAATAATAATAATAATAAAAATATAGAATGGGAAGTTAGTGAAAACCATTAAATCGCAATATTAAACCGAAAATATCCCTGAAATAGCTCATAATAGTAATGAGAATTAAGAAGGGAATTTAACTAAAATAATTAACTAAAACTGAGAAAGCAAGAGTTTAAAAACAGTTAACCCTTTATTAAATTATCATGCTATGACCTGTGTATACCGGAGACAACTTGCATACCGACCCGGCATTAAATAAAAAATACCTGTAAACTATAATGTAAATAATAAATAATTCAAAGTCACTAGTAGTAGTTGTAATAAATTCTGTAGACAAGCAAAGTCTTGATTGTTTATTATGTCGAACTGTAAGACTATATTACTAATTAAAAGTTGGAACTATGTTATGGCGGAGTATTCACTCCGCGTCGTTACAATTTTCCTGTTGTAACAATGTAGGACTTGAGATGCGACGTTCAATCTGTAAACAGCTCCAAGCGGAGTGCTGCACAAAATGTTTTTTTATTTTGTTATTAGCTTCAACTAACAGTGTGGAAATCTATGTAACTAAAATGTAGTGTGTTTTAACACTAAGATGTGAAAGAATAAAATAAGTGTGTAAGGTGACATCTCCTATTAAAAATATAGTTCAAGTTATTTTAGGGTTCCGTCATAATGTGTAACGAGTATGTAAACTCAAATACTACTGTGCTATTACAAATGTGATGTGAATAACTGTGAAAAGTGAAGACTAACACCTCACCTACATTTACACTATCACTGAGAAACAGGACGACTTCATTCTAGATGACACTGTAACATCCACTTCATCATTAGTTGACTCCGAGGACCTCCACCGGAAAGACTACCACGATGACGACCCACTATTAAGAGAGTACAGAAGAATCACGCAGCAGGACATGGACTGAAACGATTAACTAGAGGTGACGCGGAAGCTCGTCTTCCGTGAATAATGTATCTTTTAAATATAAGTAATTTTAAATGAAAAAGACTTTAAATGACAATCTCTAAGCGTTAAGAATAACAATGTTGGAACAAGAAATTTCAGAAATCATACTTTGTAACATAACTCTTGTGATGTAGCTTTGGAACATCGCACAACCAAAACGAAACCATTCTTCTAATGGTATTTTAAGTAATAATGTAATTGACTAGAGAAGTAGAGTAAATTTGAAAATTCCTAACTAGTTTAAGGAGACTCGGATCCGAGGTAAATACACTTACTGTATTATCATTTTAAATATAGAAAACCCCCTTACCATTTCAGTGTAAGCTAACATTTTTATTTGTAATGTATTATTAATCACACGTAAATAAAGAGATGTCATCTTTGTTACATACTAAATTGAGTGCATAAATCAGCAAACCTCCCTACCCAGTTTCCTTTTATTAGAGTACTTATAATTATTGATAGTGATTTGATTAATTTTCAGTTTGTTACAACGAAGGCAGCCTGTATAATTGGCCAGAGTCAATTATCACGGGTTCCCTAGGTTATAACGTAGCCGACACGTTATAAGATGCGCCACTCTGCTGAATATAAAAGGTTTGTAGGCATCGTGACGCATATAAGATGCGCCACTCTGCAGATCTCATGCACTCATTTGATGTATTGTATGTAAAACAAAAGGCTAAGTAGCATAAAAGAATAATAGTGACAATATTAAATTCACAATTGTAAATTTTGTGTGAGATTACGCACATACTCGTATATGATTTACTTAATATACGTGAAAATATTAGCTTGTATTACACCAATTCATGTATGTACTTGTCGAAATGTTCAGTCTCTAACACGTCTATTTTGCGACAATTCAAGACCTGTAGTTTTCCTGTATAAGCCTGCATAAATATGTAATTCGTCTTTCTATTGCCACGGTGAGTCATATAAACAACTGACTGTATAAAACAAGTTCAATTACGTGTAAATATATTGTAAGTGAAATTCTACTCCTCTCCAGTAGCAGAATTAGATAAATTAAAATTAGCACGTAAAACCAAATAATAACTAAAACTCAGCTTAGTAACGGGCTGTAACTTGTTTAAAACGCATATCGTTCCGCATCGCACATACCACCCTCGTTGAAGCAAGCAGGTACAAGTCTGTAAAGGAAGCCGTCAGCTGTTGTTGAGTGGAATAATAGCATTCTCTTCACCCTCGAGCTTGATTCCCCCCTTCTTACGCATAATACTATGTCATTGTTTAAAGAAATCTAGTTTGACTCACATTCCAAAAGGCTTTAGTTAACCCTCTCTGTTGTTAGATAAAGTGTTAAATCATTTATCCCGAAACAAAACTTTTAAACAAAGTAAAATTAAATCGAAGTAAATAAACGTGTCCTAAATAAATAAAAAAAAGATTTCTTAATTTTGACCAAGTAAATTAAAAAAAAAATAAATAAATAAAATTTTTAAATAAATAATAAGTCCTTTAAATTAAAAAGGTGAATAGTATCTTAAATTAAACTAACTTGTAATAAAAGTGTAGTAGTAAACTAAGTAAAAAGAAAATAATTATAAAAGTATATTTGAATAGTGTCGTGGCCTGTTCGGAAAATATTTCCCCAGCTTGCCAGTATAAGACAAACTCGTTCGTGCAGGAGATAATCGTGTTGAGAATTGTAGTAAGCCACCCCAATTGTTATGATATCCTGCACTGGTAAACAATAGCCACCACCCCGTGTATAATACAATGCGTCTAGTGTAAAGTGTTTGTCCCCTCTTGCATAGTTTGTAACAGCTGATCGTTTAATAGAAAATAAAAGCATCTATCCGTGAAATTCCGCTTGTCTCAGTAGAATAAGATATTAGAGTTAAGAAAGGATCTAAGGTTGAGTATGGAATCAATTTTAGATTACCTTAGTATAATTAAGAGATAGAGATAAGTACGTAACACAGTCACAACGGCGCCGCACTGAAAAGGGTTGAAGAAAGTGCACAAAACTAACTAATAGAGTTAGAGTATGCAAATGTAGTCAGTCGGGCCACGATATTGTGAAGCTGCGGGAAATTAGTAGTAAGAAATAAAATTAAGTTAGCCGTTAAGAAACGAGAGAAAGGGAACTTCACGAAAGAAAAGAAAACGAGTACTAGAGAAACTTCACACAGTACCGACAAGTGTGGCCCAGTACCTTACTTTCGAATTCGCCTTATTAAAAGTTCTCCCCCCTATATCTCCTTTAAGCGGCGGAGTATGTGACGATTTAAATTTAAAAAAAATAAAAAAAAATAATAATAATAATAAAAATATAGAATGGGAAGTTAGTGAAAACCATTAAATCGCAATATTAAACCGAAAATATCCCTGAAATAGCTCATAATAGTAATGAGAATTAAGAAGGGAATTTAACTAAAATAATTAACTAAAACTGAGAAAGCAAGAGTTTAAAAACAGTTAACCCTTTATTAAATTATCATGCTATGACCTGTGTATACCGGAGACAACTTGCATACCGACCCGGCATTAAATAAAAAATACCTGTAAACTATAATGTAAATAATAAATAATTCAAAGTCACTAGTAGTAGTTGTAATAAATTCTGTAGACAAGCAAAGTCTTGATTGTTTATTATGTCGAACTGTAAGACTATATTACTAATTAAAAGTTGGAACTATGTTATGGCGGAGTATTCACTCCGCGTCGTTACAATTTTCCTGTTGTAACAATGTAGGACTTGAGATGCGACGTTCAATCTGTAAACAGCTCCAAGCGGAGTGCTGCACAAAATGTTTTTTTATTTTGTTATTAGCTTCAACTAACAGTGTGGAAATCTATGTAACTAAAATGTAGTGTGTTTTAACACTAAGATGTGAAAGAATAAAATAAGTGTGTAAGGTGACATCTCCTATTAAAAATATAGTTCAAGTTATTTTAGGGTTCCGTCATAATGTGTAACGAGTATGTAAACTCAAATACTACTGTGCTATTACAAATGTGATGTGAATAACTGTGAAAAGTGAAGACTAACACCTCACCTACATTTACACTATCACTGAGAAACAGGACGACTTCATTCTAGATGACACTGTAACATCCACTTCATCATTAGTTGACTCCGAGGACCTCCACCGGAAAGACTACCACGATGACGACCCACTATTAAGAGAGTACAGAAGAATCACGCAGCAGGACATGGACTGAAACGATTAACTAGAGGTGACGCGGAAGCTCGTCTTCCGTGAATAATGTATCTTTTAAATATAAGTAATTTTAAATGAAAAAGACTTTAAATGACAATCTCTAAGCGTAAGAATAACAATGTTGGAACAAGAAATTTCAGAAATCATACTTTGTAACATAACTCTTGTGATGTAGCTTTGGAACATCGCACAACCAAAACGAAACCATTCTTCTAATGGTATTTTAAGTAATAATGTAATTGACTAGAGAAGTAGAGTAAATTTGAAAATTCCTAACTAGTTTAAGGAGACTCGGATCCGAGGTAAATACACTTACTGTATTATCATTTTAAATATAGAAAACCCCCTTACCATTTCAGTGTAAGCTAACATTTTTATTTGTAATGTATTATTAATCACACGTAAATAAAGAGATGTCATCTTTGTTACATACTAAATTGAGTGCATAAATCAGCAAACCTCCCTACCCAGTTTCCTTTTATTAGAGTACTTATAATTATTGATAGTGATTTGATTAATTTTCAGTTTGTTACAACGAAGGCAGCCTGTATAATTGGCCAGAGTCAATTATCACGGGTTCCCTAGGTTATAACGTAGCCGACACGTTATAAGATGCGCCACTCTGCTCAATATAAAAGGTTTGTAAGCATCGTGACGCATATAAGATGCGCCACTCTGCAGATCTATGCACTCATTTGATGTATTGTATGTAAAACAAAAGGCTAAGTAGCATAAAAGAATAATAGTGACAATATTAAATTCACAATTGTAAATTTTGTGTGAGATTACGCACATACTCGTATATGATTTACTTAATATACGTGAAAATATTAGCTTGTATTACACCAATTCATGTATGTACTTGTCGAAATATTCAGTCTCTAACACGTCTATTTTGCGACAATTCAAGACCTGTAGTTTTCCTGTATAAGCCTGCATAAATATGTAATTCGTCTTTCTATTGCCACGGTGAGTCATATAAACAACTGACTACATAAAACAAGTTCAATTACGTGTAAATATATTGTAAGTGAAATTCTACTCCTCTCTAGTAGCAGAATTAGATAAATTAAAATTAGCACGTAAAACCAAATAATAACTAAAACTCAGCTTAGTAACGGGCTGTAACTTGTTTAAAACGCATATTGTTCCGCATCGCACATACCACCCTCGTTGAAGCAAGCAGGTACAAGTCTGTAAAGGAAGCCGTCAGCTGTTGTTGAGTGGAACAATAGCATTCTCTTCACCCTCGAGCTTGATTCCCCCCTTCTTACGCATAATACTATGTCATTGTTTAAAGAAATCTAGTTTGACTCACATTCCAAAAGGCTTTAGTTAACCCTCTCTGTTGTTAGATAAAGTGTTAAATCATTTATCCCGAAACAAAACTTTTAAACAAAGTAAAATTAAATCGAAGTAAATAAACGTGTCCTAAATAAATAAAAAAAAGGTTTCTTAATTTTGACCAAGTAAATTAAAAAAAAAAAAAATAAATAAAATTTTTAAATAAATAATAAGTCCTTTAAATTAAAAAGGTGAATAGTATCTTAAATTAAACTAACTTGTAATAAAAGTGTAGTAGTAAACTAAGTAAAAAGAAAATAATTATAAAAGTATATTTGAATAGTGTCGTGGCCTGTTCGGAAAATATTTCCCCAGCTTGCCAGTATAAGACAAACTCGTTCGTGCAGGAGATAATCGTGTTGAGAATTGTAGTAAGCCACCCCAATTGTTATGATATCCTGCACTGGTAAACAATAGCCACCACCCCGTGTATAATACAATGCGTCTAGTGTAAAGTGTTTGTCCCCTCTTGCATAGTTTGTAACAGCTGATCGTTTAATAGAAAATAAAAGCATCTATCCGTGAAATTCCGCTTGTCTCAGTAGAATAAGATATTAGAGTTAAGAAAGGATCTAAGGTTGAGTATGGAATCAATTTTAGATTACCTTAGTATAATTAAGAGATAGAGATAAGTACGTAACACAGTCACAACGGCGCCGCACTGAAAAGGGTTGAAGAAAGTGCAGAAAACTAACTAATAGAGTTAGAGTATGCAAATGTAGTCAGTCGGGCCACGATATTGTGAAGCTGCGGGAAATTAGTAGTAAGAAATAAAATTAAGTTAGCCGTTAAGAAACGAGAGAAAGGGAACTTCACGAAAGAAAAGAAAACGAGTACTAGAGAAACTTCACACAGTACCGACAAGTGTGGCCCAGTACCTTACTTTCGAATTCGCCTTATTAAAAGTTCTCCCCCCTATATCTCCTTTAAGCGGCGGAGTATGTGACGATTTAAATTTAAAAAAAATAAAAAAAAATAATAATAATAATAAAAATATAGAATGGGAAGTTAGTGAAAACCATTAAATCGCAATATTAAACCGAAAATATCCCTGAAATAGCTCATAATAGTAATGAGAATTAAGAAGGGAATTTAACTAAAATAATTAACTAAAACTGAGAAAGCAAGAGTTTAAAAACAGTTAACCCTTTATTAAATTATCATGCTATGACCTGTGTATACCGGAGACAACTTGCATACCGACCCGGCATTAAATAAAAAATACCTGTAAACTATAATGTAAATAATAAATAATTCAAAGTCACTAGTAGTAGTTGTAATAAATTCTGTAGACAAGCAAAGTCTTGATTGTTTATTATGTCGAACTGTAAGACTATATTACTAATTAAAAGTTGGAACTATGTTATGGCGGAGTATTCACTCCGCGTCGTTACAATTTTCCTGTTGTAACAATGTAGGACTTGAGATGCGACGTTCAATCTGTAAACAGCTCCAAGCGGAGTGCTGCACAAAATGTTTTTTTATTTTGTTATTAGCTTCAACTAACAGTGTGGAAATCTATGTAACTAAAATGTAGTGTGTTTTAACACTAAGATGTGAAAGAATAAAATAAGTGTGTAAGGTGACATCTCCTATTAAAAATATAGTTCAAGTTATTTTAGGGTTCCGTCATAATGTGTAACGAGTATGTAAACTCAAATACTACTGTGCTATTACAAATGTGATGTGAATAACTGTGAAAAGTGAAGACTAACACCTCACCTACATTTACACTATCACTGAGAAACAGGACGACTTCATTCTAGATGACACTGTAACATCCACTTCATCATTAGTTGACTCCGAGGACCTCCACCGGAAAGACTACCACGATGACGACCCACTATTAAGAGAGTACAGAAGAATCACGCAGCAGGACATGGACTGAAACGATTAACTAGAGGTGACGCGGAAGCTCGTCTTCCGTGAATAATGTATCTTTTAAATATAAGTAATTTTAAATGAAAAAGACTTTAAATGACAATCTCTAAGCGTTAAGAATAACAATGTTGGAACAAGAAATTTCAGAAATCATACTTTGTAACATAACTCTTGTGATGTAGCTTTGGAACATCGCACAACCAAAACGAAACCATTCTTCTAATGGTATTTTAAGTAATAATGTAATTGACTAGAGAAGTAGAGTAAATTTGAAAATTCCTAACTAGTTTAAGGAGACTCGGATCCGAGGTAAATACACTTACTGTATTATCATTTTAAATATAGAAAACCCCCTTACCATTTCAGTGTAAGCTAACATTTTTATTTGTAATGTATTATTAATCACACGTAAATAAAGAGATGTCATCTTTGTTACATACTAAATTGAGTGCATAAATCAGCAAACCTCCCTACCCAGTTTCCTTTTATTAGAGTACTTATAATTATTGATAGTGATTTGATTAATTTTCAGTTTGTTACAACGAAGGCAGCCTGTATAATTGGCCAGAGTCAATTATCACGGGTTCCCTAGGTTATAACGTAGCCGACACGTTATAAGATGCGCCACTCTGCTCAATATAAAAGGTTTGTAAGCATCGTGACGCATATAAGATGCGCCACTCTGCAGATCTATGCACTCATTTGATGTATTGTATGTAAAACAAAAGGCTAAGTAGCATAAAAGAATAATAGTGACAATATTAAATTCACAATTGTAAATTTTGTGTGAGATTACGCACATACTCGTATATGATTTACTTAATATACGTGAAAATATTAGCTTGTATTACACCAATTCATGTATGTACTTGTCGAAATATTCAGTCTCTAACACGTCTATTTTGCGACAATTCAAGACCTGTAGTTTTCCTGTATAAGCCTGCATAAATATGTAATTCGTCTTTCTATTGCCACGGTGAGTCATATAAACAACTGACTACATAAAACAAGTTCAATTACGTGTAAATATATTGTAAGTGAAATTCTACTCCTCTCTAGTAGCAGAATTAGATAAATTAAAATTAGCACGTAAAACCAAATAATAACTAAAACTCAGCTTAGTAACGGGCTGTAACTTGTTTAAAACGCATATTGTTCCGCATCGCACATACCACCCTCGTTGAAGCAAGCAGGTACAAGTCTGTAAAGGAAGCCGTCAGCTGTTGTTGAGTGGAACAATAGCATTCTCTTCACCCTCGAGCTTGATTCCCCCCTTCTTACGCATAATACTATGTCATTGTTTAAAGAAATCTAGTTTGACTCACATTCCAAAAGGCTTTAGTTAACCCTCTCTGTTGTTAGATAAAGTGTTAAATCATTTATCCCGAAACAAAACTTTTAAACAAAGTAAAATTAAATCGAAGTAAATAAACGTGTCCTAAATAAATAAAAAAAAGGTTTCTTAATTTTGACCAAGTAAATTAAAAAAAAAAAAAATAAATAAAATTTTTAAATAAATAATAAGTCCTTTAAATTAAAAAGGTGAATAGTATCTTAAATTAAACTAACTTGTAATAAAAGTGTAGTAGTAAACTAAGTAAAAAGAAAATAATTATAAAAGTATATTTGAATAGTGTCGTGGCCTGTTCGGAAAATAATTCCCCAGCTTGCCAGTATAAGACAAACTCGTTCGTGCAGGAGATAATCGTGTTGAGAATTGTACTAAGCCACCCCAATAGTTATGATATCCTGCACTGGTAAACAATAGCCACCACCCCGTGTATAATACAATGCGTCTAGTGTAAAGTGTTTGTCCCCTCTTGCATAGGTTGTAACAGCTGATCGTTTAATAGAAAATAAAAGCATCTATCCGTGAAATTCCTCTTGTCTCAGTAGAATAAGATATTAGAGTTAAGAAAGGATATAAGGTTGAGTGTGGAATCAACTTTAGATTACCTTAGTATAATTAAGAGATAGAGATAAGTACGTAACACAGTCACAAAGGCGCCGCACTGAAAAGGGTTAAAGAAAGTGCAGAAAACTAACTAATAGAGTTAGAGTATGCAAATGTAGTCAGTCGGGCCACGATATTGTGAAGTTGCGGGAAATTAGTAGTAAGAAATAAAATTAAGTTAGCCGTTAAGAAACGAGAGAAAGGGAACTTCACGAAAGAAAAGAAAACGAGTACTAGAGAAACTTCACACAGTAACGACAAGTGTGCCCCAGTACCTTGCTTTCGAATTCGCCTTATTAAAATTCTCCCCCCCCTTTCTCCTTTAAGCGGCGGAGTATGTGACGATTTAAATTTAAAAAAAATAAAAAAAAATAATAATAATAATAAAAATATAGAATGGGAAGTTAGTGAAAACCATTAAATCGCAATATTAAACCGAAAATATCCCTGAAATAACTCATAATAGTAATGAGAATTAAGAAGGGAATTTAACTAAAATAATTAACTAAAACTGAGAAAGCAAGAGTTTAAAAACTGTTAACCCTTTATTAAATTATCATGCTATGACCTGTGTATACCGGATACAACTTGCATACCGACCCGGCATTAAATAAAAAATACCTGTAAACTATAATGTAAATAATAAATAATTCAAAGTCACTAGTAGTAGTTGTAATAAATTCTGTAGACAAGCAAAGTCTTGATTGTTTATTATGTCGAACTGTAAGACTATATTACTAATTAAAAGTTGGAACTATGTTATGGCGGAGTATTCACTCCGCGTCGTTACAATTTTCCTGTTGTAACAATGTAGGACTTGAGATGCGACGTTCAATCTGTAAACAGCTCCAAGCGGAGTGCTGCACAAAATGTTTTTTTATTTTGTTATTAGCTTCAACTAACAGTGTGGAAATCTATGTAACTAAAATGTAGTGTGTTTTAACACTAAGATGTGAAAGAATAAAATAAGTGTGTAAGGTGACATCTCCTATTAAAAATATAGTTCAAGTTATTTTAGGGTTCCGTCATAATGTGTAACGAGTATGTAAACTCAAATACTACTGTGCTATTACAAATGTGATGTGAATAACTGTGAAAAGTGAAGACTAACACCTCACCTACATTTACACTATCACTGAGAAACAGGACGACTTCATTCTAGATGACACTGTAACATCCACTTCATCATTAGTTGACTCCGAGGACCTCCACCGGAAAGACTACCACGATGACGACCCACTATTAAGAGAGTACAGAAGAATCACGCAGCAGGACATGGACTGAAACGATTAACTAGAGGTGACGCGGAAGCTCGTCTTCCGTGAATAATGTATCTTTTAAATATAAGTAATTTTAAATGAAAAAGACTTTAAATGACAATCTCTAAGCGTTAAGAATAACAATGTTGGAACAAGAAATTTCAGAAATCATACTTTGTAACATAACTCTTGTGATGTAGCTTTGGAACATCGCACAACCAAAACGAAACCATTCTTCTAATGGTATTTTAAGTAATAATGTAATTGATTAGAGAAGTAGAGTAAATTTGAAAATTCCTAACTAGTTTAAGGAGACTCGGATCCGAGGTAAATACACTTACTGTATTATCATTTTAAATATAGAAAACCCCCTTACCATTTCAGTGTAAGCTAACATTTTTATTTGTAACGTATTATTAATCACACGTAAATAAAGAGATGTCATCTTTGTTACATACTAAATTGAGTGCATAAATCAGCAAACCTCCCTACCCAGTTTCCTTTTATTAGAGTACTTATAATTATTGATAGTGATTTGATTAATTTTCAGTTTGTTACAACGAAGGCAGCCTGTATAATTGGCCAGAGTCAATTATCACGGGTTCCCTAGGTTATAACGTAGCCGACACGTTATAAGATGCGCAACTCTGCTCAATATAAAAGGTTTGTAAGCATCGTGACGCATATAAGATGCGCCACTCTGCAGATCTATGCACTCATTTGATGTATTGTATGTAAAACAAAAGGCTAAGTAGCATAAAAGAATAATAGTGACAATATTAAATTCACAATTGTAAATTTTGTGTGAGATTACGCACATACTCGTATATGATGTACTTAATATACGTGAAAATATTAGCTTGTATTACACCAATTCATGTATGTACTTGTCGAAATATTCAGTCTCTAACACGTCTATTTTGCGACAATTCAAGACCTGTAGTTTTCCTGTATAAGCCTGCATAAATATGTAATTCGTCTTTCTATTGCCACGGTGAGTCATATAAACAACTGACTACATAAAACAAGTTCAATTACGTGTAAATATATTGTAAGTGAAATTCTACTCCTCTCTAGTAGCAGAATTAGATAAATTAAAATTAGCACGTAAAACCAAATAATAACTAAAACTCAGCTTAGTAACGGGCTGTAACTTGTTTAAAACGCATATTGTTCCGCATCGCACATACCACCCTCGTTGAAGCAAGCAGGTACAAGTCTGTAAAGGAAGCCGTCAGCTGTTGTTGAGTGGAACAATAGCATTCTCTTCACCCTCGAGCTTGATTCCCCCCTTCTTACGCATAATACTATGTCATTGTTTAAAGAAATCTAGTTTGACTCACATTCCAAAAGGCTTTAGTTAACCCTCTCTGTTGTTAGATAAAGTGTTAAATCATTTATCCCGAAACAAAACTTTTAAACAAAGTAAAATTAAATCGAAGTAAATAAACGAGTCCTAAATAAATAAAAAAAAGGTTTCTTAATTTTGACCAAGTAAATTAAAAAAAAAAAATAAATAAAATTTTTAAATAAATAATAAGTCCTTTAAATTAAAAAGGTGAATAGTATCTTAAATTAAACTAACTTGTAATAAAAGTGTAGTAGTAAACTAAGTAAAAAGAAAATAATTATAAAAGTATATTTGAATAGTGTCGTGTCCTGTTCGGAAAATATTTCCCCAGCTTGCCAGTATAAGACAAACTCGTTCGTGCAGGAGATAATCGTGTTGAGAATTGTAGTAAGCCACCCCAATTGTTATGATATCCTGCACTGGTAAACAATAGCCACCACCCCGTGTATAATACAATGCGTCTAGTGTAAAGTGTTTGTCCCCTCTTGCATAGTTTGTAACAGCTGATCGTTTAATAGAAAATAAAAGCATCTATCCGTGAAATTCCGCTTGTCTCAGTAGAATAAGATATTAGAGTTAAGAAAGGATCTAAGGTTGAGTATGGAATCAATTTTAGATTACCTTAGTATAATTAAGAGATAGAGATAAGTACGTAACACAGTCACAACGGCGCCGCACTGAAAAGGGTTGAAGAAAGTGCAGAAAACTAACTAATAGAGTTAGAGTATGCAAATGTAGTCAGTCGGGCCACGATATTGTGAAGCTGCGGGAAATTAGTAGTAAGAAATAAAATTAAGTTAGCCGTTAAGAAACGAGAGAAAGGGAACTTCACGAAAGAAAAGAAAACGAGTACTATAGAAACTTCACACAGTACCGACAAGTGTGGCCCAGTACCTTACTTTCGAATTCGCCTTATTAAAAGTTCTCCCCCCTATATATCCTTTAAGCGGCGGAGTATGTGACGATTTAAATTTTAAAAAAATAAAAAAAATAAAATAATAATAATAATAAAAATATAGAATGGGAAGTTAGTGAAAACCATTAAATCGCAATATTAAACCGAAAATATCCCTGAAATAACTCATAATAGTAATGAGAATTAAGAAGGGAATTTAACTAAAATAATTAACTAAAACTGAGAAAGCAAGAGTTTAAAAACAGTTAACCCTTTATTAAATTATCATGCTATGACCTGTGTATACCGGAGACAACTTGCATACCGACCCGGAATTAAATAAAAAATACCTGTAAACTATAATGTAAATAATAAATAATTCAAAGTCACTAGTAGTAGTTGTAATAAATTCTGTAGACAAGCAAAGTCTTGATTGTTTATTATGTCGAACTGTAAGACTATATTACTAATTAAAAGTTGGAACTATGTTATGGCGGAGTATTCACTCCGCGTCGTTACAATTTTCCTGTTGTAACAATGTAGGACTTGAGATGCGACGTTCAATCTGTAAACAGCTCCAAGCGGAGTGCTGCACAAAATGTTTTTTTATTTTGTTATTAGCTTCAACTAACAGTGTGGAAATCTATGTAACTAAAATGTAGTGTGTTTTAACACTAAGATGTGAAAGAATAAAATAAGTGTGTAAGGTGACATCTCCTATTAAAAATATAGTTCAAGTTATTTTAGGGTTCCGTCATAATGTGTAACGAGTATGTAAACTCAAATACTACTGTGCTATTACAAATGTGATGTGAATAACTGTGAAAAGTGAAGACTAACACCTCACCTACATTTACACTATCACTGAGAAACAGGACGACTTCATTCTAGATGACACTGTAACATCCACTTCATCATTAGTTGTCTCCGAGGACCTCCACCGGAAAGACTACCACGATGACGACCCACTATTAAGAGAGTACAGAAGAATCACGCAGCAGGACATGGACTGAAACGATTAACTAGAGGTGACGCGGAAGCTCGTCTTCCGTGAATAATGTATCTTTTAAATATAAGTAATTTTAAATGAAAAAGACTTTAAATGACAATCTCTAAGCGTTAAGAATAACAATGTTGGAACAAGAAATTTCAGAAATCATACTTTGTAACATAACTCTTGTGATGTAGCTTTGGAACATCGCACAACCAAAACGAAACCATTCTTCTAATGGTATTTTAAGTAATAATGTAATTGACTAGAGAAGTAGAGTAAATTTGAAAATTCCTAACTAGTTTAAAGAGACTCGGATCCGAGATAAATACACTTACAGTATTATCATTTTAAATATAGAAAACCCCCTTACCATTTCAGTGTAAGCTAACATTTTTATTTGTAATGTATTATTAATCACACGTAAATAAAGAGATGTCATCTTTGTTACATACTAAATTGAGTGCATAAATCAGCAAACCTCCCAACCCAGTTTTCTTTTATTAGAGTACTTATAATTATTGATAGTGATTTGATTAATTTTCAGTTTGTTACAACGAAGGCAGCCTGTATAATTGGCCAGAGTCAATTATCACGGGTTCCCTAGGTTATAAAGTAGCCGACACGTTATAAGATGCGCCACTCTGCTCAATATAAAATGTTTGTAAGCATCGTGACGCATATAAGATGCGCCACTCTGCAGATCTATGCACTCATTTGATGTATTGTATGTAAAACAAAAGGCTAAGTAGCATAAAAGAATAATAGTGACAATATTAAATTCACAATTGTAAATTTTGTGTGAGATTACGCACATACTCGTATATGATTTACTTAATATACGTGAAAATATTAGCTTGTATTACACCAATTCATGTATGTACTTGTCGAAATGTTCAGTCTCTAACACGTCTATTTTGCGACAATTCAAGACCTGTAGTTTTCCTGTATAAGCCTGCATAAATATGTAATTCGTCTTTCTATTGCCACGGTGAGTCATATAAACAACTGACTACATAAAACAAGTTCAATTACGTGTAAATATATTGTAAGTGAAATTCTACTCCTCTCCAGTAGCAGAATTAGATAAATTAAAATTAGCACGTAAAACCAAATAATAACTAAAACTCAGCTTAGTAACGGGCTGTAACTTGTTTAAAACGCATATCGTTCCGCATCGCACATACCACCCTCGTTGAAGCAAGCAGGTACAAGTCTGTAAAGGAAGCCGTCAGCTGTTGTTGAGTGGAACAATAACATTCTCTTCACCCTCGAGCTTGATTCCCCCTTTCTTACGCATAACACTATGCCATTGTTTAAAGAAAACTAGTTTGACTCACATTCCAAAAGGCTTTAGTGAACCTTCTCTGTTGTTAGATAAAGTGTTAAACCATTTACCCCGAAACAAAACTTTTAAACAAAGTAAAATTAAATCGAAGTAAATAAACGTGTCCTAAATAAATAAAAAAAAAGGTTTCTTAATTTTGACCAAGTAAATTAAAAAAAAAAACAAAATAAAATTTTTAAATAAATAGCAAGTCCTTTAAATTAAAAAGGTGAATAGTATCTTAAATTAAACTAACTTGTATAAAGAAGTGTAGTAGTAAACTAAGTAAAAAGAAAATAATAATAAAAGTATATTTGAAAAGTGTCGTGGCCTGTTCGGAAAATAATTCCCCAGCTTGCGAGTATAAGACAAACTCGTTCGTGCAGGAGATAATCGTGTTGAGAATTGTAGTAAGCCACCCCAATTGTTATGAAATCCTGCACTGGTAAACAATAGCCACCACCCCGTGTATAATACAATGTGTCTAGTGTAAATTGTTTGTCCCCTCTTGCATAGTTTGTAACAGCTGATCGTTTAATAGAAAATAAAAGCATCTATCCGTGAAATTCCGCTTGTCTCAGTAGAATAAGAATTATAGTTAAGAAAGGATCTACGGTTTAGTATGGAATCAACTTTAGATTACCTTAGTACAATTAAGAGATAGAGATAAGTACGTAACACAGTCACAACGGCGCCGCACTGAAAAGGGTTAAAGAAAGTGAAGAAAACTAACTAATAGAGTTAGAGTATGGATATGTAGTCAGTCGGGCCACGATATTGTGAAGTTGCGGGAAATTAGTAGTAAGAAATAAAATTAAGTTAGCCGTTAAGAAACGAGAGAAAGGGAACTTCACGAAAGAAAAGAAAACGAGTACTAGAGAAACTTCAAACAGTAACGACAAGTGTGCCCCAGTACCTTACTTTCGAATTCGACTTATTAAAAGTTCTCCCTCCTATATCTCCTTTAAGCGGCGGAGTATGTGACGATTTAAATTTAAAAAAAAATTAATAAAAATTAATAATAATAATAAAAATATAAAATGGGAAGTTAGTGAAAACAATTAAATCGCACTATTAAACCTAAAATATCCCTGAAATAACTCATAATAGTAATGAGAATTAAGAAGGGAATTTAACTAAAATAATTAACTAAAACTGAGAAAGCAAGAGTTTAAAAACTGTTAACCCTTTATTAAATTATCATGCTATGACCTGTGTATACCGGATCCAACTTGCATACCGACCCGGCATTAAATAAAAAATACCTGTAAACTATAATGTAAATAATAAATAATTCAAAGTCACTAGTAGTAGTTGTAATAAATTCTGTAGACAAGCAAAGTCTTGATTGTTTATTATGTCGAACTGTAAGACTATATTACTAATTAAAAGTTGGAACTATGTTATGGCGGAGTATTCACTCCGCGTCGTTACAGTTTTCCTGTTGTAACAATGTAGGACTTGAGATGCGACGTTCAATCTGTAAACAGCTCCAAGCGGAGTGCTGCACAAAATGTTTTTTTATTTTGTTATTAGCTTCAACTAACAGTGTGGAAATCTATGTAACTAAAATGTAGTGTGTTTTAACACTAAGATGTGAAAGAATAAAATAAGTGTGTAAGGTGACATCTCCTATTAAAAATATAGTTCAAGTTATTTTAGGGTTCCGTCATAATGTGTAACGAGTATGTAAACTCAAATACTACTGTGCTATTACAAATGTGATGTGAATAACTGTGAAAAGTGAAGACTAACACCTCACCTACATTTACACTATCACTGAGAAACAGGACGACTTCATTCTAGATGACACTGTAACATCCACTTCATCATTAGTTGACTCCGAGGACCTCCACCGGAAAGACTACCACGATGACGACCCACTATTAAGAGAGTACAGAAGAATCACGCAGCAGGACATGGACTGAAACGATTAACTAGAGGTGACGCGGAAGCTCGTCTTCCGTGAATAATGTATCTTTTAAATATAAGTAATTTTAAATGAAAAAGACTTTAAATGACAATCTCTAAGCGTTAAGAATAACAATGTTGGAACAAGAAATTTCAGAAATCATACTTTGTAACATAACTCTTGTGATGTAGCTTTGGAACATCGCACAACCAAAACGAAACCATTCTTCTAATGGTATTTTAAGTAATAATGTAATTGACTAGAGAAGTAGAGTAAATTTGAAAATTCCTAACTAGTTTAAGGAGACTCGGATCCGAGGTAAATACACTTACTGTATTATCATTTTAAATATAGAAAACCCCCTTACCATTTCAGTGTAAGCTAACATTTTTATTTGTAATGTATTATTAATCACACGTAAATAAAGAGATGTCATCTTTGTTACATACTAAATTGAGTGCATAAATCAGCAAACCTCCCTACCCAGTTTCCTTTTATTAGAGTACTTATAATTATTGATAGTGATTTGATTAATTTTCAGTTTGTTACAACGAAGGCAGCCTGTATAATTGGCCAGAGTCAATTATCACGGGTTCCCTAGGTTATAACGTAGCCGACACGTTATAAGATGCGCCACTCTGCTCAATATAAAAGGTTTGTAAGCATCGTGACGCATATAAGATGCGCCACTCTGCAGATCTATGCACTCATTTGATGTATTGTATGTAAAACAAAAGGCTAAGTAGCATAAAAGAATAATAGTGACAATATTAAATTCACAATTGTAAATTTTGTGTGAGATTACGCACATACTCGTATATGATTTACTTAATATACGTGAAAATATTAGCTTGTATTACACCAATTCATGTATGTACTTGTCGAAATATTCAGTCTCTAACACGTCTATTTTGCGACAATTCAAGACCTGTAGTTTTCCTGTATAAGCCTGCATAAATATGTAATTCGTCTTTCTATTGCCACGGTGAGTCATATAAAAACTGACTATATAAAACAAGTTCAATTACGTGTAAATATATTGTAAGTAAAATTCTACTCCTCTCCAGTAGCAGAATTAGATAAATTAAAATTAGCACGTAAAACCAAATAATAACTAAAACTCAGCTTAGTAACGGGCTGTAACTTGTTTAAAACGCATATTGTTCCGCATCGCACATACCACCCTCGTTGAAGCAAGCAGGTACAAGTCTGTAAAGGGAGCCGTCAGCTGTTGTTGAGTGGAACAATAACATCCTCTTCACCCTCGAGCTTGATTCCCCCCTTCTTACGCATAATACTATCCCATTGTTTAAAGAAAACTAGTTTGACTCACATCCAAAATGCTTTAGTTAACCCTCTCTGTTGTTAGATAAAGTGTTAAACCATTTATCCCGAAACAAAACTTTTAAACAAAGTAAAATTAAATCGAAGTAAATAAACGTGTCCTAAATAAATAAAAAAAGGTTTCTTAATTTTGACCAAGTAAATTAAAAAAAAAAAATAAATAAAATTTTTAAATAAATAATAAGTCCTTTAAATTAAAAAGGTGAATAGTATCTTAAATTAAACTAACTTGTAATAAAAGTGTTGTAGTAAAATAAGTAAAAAGAAAATAATAATAAAAGTATATTTGAATAGTGTTAACACCCGGTCGTGGCCTGTTCGGAAAATAATTCCCCAGCTTGCCAGTATAAGACAAACTCGTTCGTGCAGGAGATAATCGTGTTGAGAATTGTAGTAAGCCACCCCAATTGTTATGAAATCCTGCATTGGTAAACAATAGCCACCACCCCGTGTATAATACAATGCGTCTAGTGTAAAGTGTTTGTCCCCTCTTGCATAGTTTGTAACAGCTGATCGTTTAATAGAAAATAAAAGCATCTATCCGTGAAATTCCGCTTGTCTCAGTAGAATAAGATATTAGAGTTAAGAAAGGATATAAGGTTGAGTGTGGGATCAACTTTAGATTACCTTAGTATAATTAAGAGATAGAGATAAGTACGTAACACAGTCACAAAGGCGCCGCACTGAAAAGGGTTAAAGAAAGTGCAGAAAACTAACTAATAGAGTTAGAGTATGCAAATGTAGTCAGTCGGGCCACGATATTGTGAAGTTGCGGGAAATTAGTAGTAAGAAATAAAATTAAGTTAGCCGTTAAGAAACGAGAGAAAGGGAACTTCACGAAAGAAAAGAAAACGAGTACTAGAGAAACTTCACACAGTAACGACAAGTGTGCCCCAGTACCTTGCTTTCGAATTCGCCTTATTAAAATTCTCCCCCCCCTTTCTCCTTTAAGCGGCGGAGTATGTGACGATTTAAATTTAAAAAAAATAAAAAAAAATAATAATAATAATAAAAATATAGAATGGGAAGTTAGTGAAAACCATTAAATCGCAATATTAAACCGAAAATATCCCTGAAATAACTCATAATAGTAATGAGAATTAAGAAGGGAATTTAACTAAAATAATTAACTAAAACTGAGAAAGCAAGAGTTTAAAAACTGTTAACCCTTTATTAAATTATCATGCTATGACCTGTGTATACCGGATACAACTTGCATACCGACCCGGCATTAAATAAAAAATACCTGTAAACTATAATGTAAATAATAAATAATTCAAAGTCACTAGTAGTAGTTGTAATAAATTCTGTAGACAAGCAAAGTCTTGATTGTTTATTATGTCGAACTGTAAGACTATATTACTAATTAAAAGTTGGAACTATGTTATGGCGGAGTATTCACTCCGCGTCGTTACAATTTTCCTGTTGTAACAATGTAGGACTTGAGATGCGACGTTCAATCTGTAAACAGCTCCAAGCGGAGTGCTGCACAAAATGTTTTTTTATTTTGTTATTAGCTTCAACTAACAGTGTGGAAATCTATGTAACTAAAATGTAGTGTGTTTTAACACTAAGATGTGAAAGAATAAAATAAGTGTGTAAGGTGACATCTCCTATTAAAAATATAGTTCAAGTTATTTTAGGGTTCCGTCATAATGTGTAACGAGTATGTAAACTCAAATACTACTGTGCTATTACAAATGTGATGTGAATAACTGTGAAAAGTGAAGACTAACACCTCACCTACATTTACACTATCACTGAGAAACAGGACGACTTCATTCTAGATGACACTGTAACATCCACTTCATCGTCAGTTGACTCCGAGGACCTCCACCGGAAAGACTACCACGATGACGACCCACTATTCAGAGAGTACAGAAGAATCACGCAGCAGAACACGAACTGAAACGATTAACTAGAGGTGAAGCGGAAGCTCGTCTTCCGTGAATAATGTATCTTTTAAATATAAGTAATTTTAAATGAAAAAGACTTTAAATGACAATTTCTAAGCGTTAAGAATAACAATGTTGGAACAAGAAATTTCAGAAATCATAGTTTGTAACATAACTCTTGTGATGTAGCTTTGGAACATCGCACAACCAAAACGAAACCATTCTTCTAATGGTATTTTAAGTAATAATGTAATTGACTAGAGAAGTAGAGTAAATTTGAAAATTCCTAACTAGTTTAAGGAGACTCGGATCCGAGGTAAATACACTTACTGTATTATCATTTTAAATATAGAAAACCCCCTTACCATTTCAGTGTAAGCTAACATTTTTATTTGTAACGTATTATTAATCACACGTAAATAAAGAGATGTCATCTTTGTTACATACTAAATTGAGTGCATAAATCAGCAAACCTCCCTACCCAGTTTCCTTTTATTAGAGTACTTATAATTATTGATAGTGATTTGATTAATTTTCAGTTTGTTACAACGAAGGCAGCCTGTATAATTGGCCAGAGTCAATTATCACGGGTTCCCTAGGTTATAACGTAGCCGACACGTTATAAGATGCGCCACTCTGCTCAATATAAAAGGTTTGTAAGCATCGTGACGCATATAAGATGCGCCACTCTGCAGATCTATGCACTCATTTGATGTATTGTATGTAAAACAAAAGGCTAAGTAGCATAAAAGAATAATAGTGACAATATTAAATTCACAATTGTAAATTTTGTGTGAGATTACGCACATAATCGTATATGATTTACTTAATATACGTGAAAATATTAGCTTGTATTACACCAATTCATGTATGTACTTGTCGAAATGTTCAGTCTCTAACACGTCTATTTTGCGACAATTCAAGACCTGTAGTTTTCCTGTATAAGCCTGCATAAATATGTAATTCGTCTTTCTATTGCCACGGTGAGTCATATAAACAACTGACTATATAAAACAAGTTCAATTACGTGTAAATATATTGTAAGTGAAATTCTACTCCTCTCCAGTAGCAGAATTAGATAAATTAAAATTAGCACGTAAAACCAAATAATAACTAAAACTCAGCTTAGTAACGGGCTGTAACTTGTTTAAAACGCATATCGTTCCGCATCGCACATACCACCCTCGTTGAAGCAAGCAGGTACAAGTCTGTAAAGGAAGCCGTCAGCTGTTGTTGAGTGGAACAATAACATTCTCTTCACCCTCGAGCTTGATTCCCCCCTTCTTACGCATAACACTATGCCATTGTTTAAAGAAAACTAGTTTGACTCACATTCCAAAAGGCTTTAGTGAACCTTCTCTGTTGTTAGATAAAGTGTTAAACCATTTACCCCGAAACAAAACTTTTAAACAAAGTAAAATTAAATCGAAGTAAATAAACGTGTCCTAAATAAATAAAAAAAAAGGTTTCTTAATTTTGACCAAGTAAATTAAAAGAAAAAACAAAATAAAATTTTTAAATAAATAGTAAGTCCTTTAAATTAAAAAGGTGAATAGTATCTTAAATTAAACTAACTTGTAATAAAAGTGTAGTAGTAAACTAAGTAAAAAGAAAATAATTATAAAAGTATATTTGAATAGTGTCGTGGCCTGTTCGGAAAATAATTCCCCAGCTTGCCAGTATAAGACAAACTCGTTCGTGCAGGAGATAATCGTGTTGAGAATTGTAGTAAGCCACCCCAATTGTTATGAAATCCTGCACTGGTAAACAATAGCCACCACCCCGTGTATAATACAATGTGTCTAGTGTAAATTGTTTGTCCCCTCTTGCATAGTTTGTAACAGCTGATCGTTTAATAGAAAATAAAAGCATCTATCCGTGAAATTCCGCTTGTCTCAGTAGAATAAGAATTAGAGTTAAGAAAGGATCTAAGGTTGAGTATGGAATCAACTTTAGATTACCTTAGTACAATTAAGAGATAGAGATAAGTACGTAACACAGTCACAACGGCGCCGCACTGAAAAGGGGTAAAGAAAGTGCAGAAAACTAACTAATAGAGTTAGAGTATGCAAATGTAGTCAGTCGGGCCACGATATTGTGAAGCTGCGGGAAATTAGTAGTAAGAAATAAAATTAAGTTAGCCGTTAAGAAACGAGAGAAAGGGAACTTCACGAAAGAAAAGAAAACGAGTACTAGAGAAACTTCACACAGTAACGACAAGTGTGCCCCAGAACCTTACTTTCAAATTCGCCTTATTAAAAGTTCTCCCCCCCATATCTCCTTTAAGCGGCGGAGTATGTGACGATTTAAATTTTAAAAAAATAAAAAAAATAATAATAATAAAAATATAAAATGGGAAGTTAGTGATAACCATTAAATCGCACTATTAAACCGTAAATATCCCTGAAATAACTCGTAATAGTAATGAGAATTAAGAAGGGAATTTAACTAAAATAATTAACTAAAACTGAGAAAGGAAGAGTTTAAAAACTGTTAACCCTTTATTAAATTATCATGCTATGACCTGTGTATACCGGATCCAACTTGCATACCGACCCGGCATTAAATAAAAAATACCTGTAAACTATAATGTAAATAATAAATAATTCATAGTCACTAGTAGTAGTTGTAATAAATTCTGTAGACAAGCAAAGTCTTGATTGTTTATTATGTCGAACTGTAAGACTATATTACTAATTAAAAGTTGGAACTATGTTATGGCGGAGTATTCACTCCGCGTCGTTACAATTTTCCTGTTGTAACAATGTAGGACTTGAGATGCGACGTTCAATCTGTAAACAGCTCCAAGCGGAGTGCTGCACAAAATGTTTTTTTATTTTGTTATTAGCTTCAACTAACAGTGTGGAAATCTATGTAACTAAAATGTAGTGTGTTTTAACACTAAGATGTGAAAGAATAAAATAAGTGTGTAAGGTGACATCTCCTATTAAAAATATAGTTCAAGTTATTTTAGGGTTCCGTCATAATGTGTAACGAGTATGTAAACTCAAATACTACTGTGCTATTACAAATGTGATGTGAATAACTGTGAAAAGTGAAGACTAACACCTCACCTACATTTACACTATCACTAAGAAACAGGACGACTTCATTCTAGATGACACTGTAACATCCACTTCATCATTAGTTGACTCCGAGGACCTCCACCGGAAAGACTACCACGATGACGACCCACTATTAAGAGAGTACAGAAGAATCACGCAGCAGGACATGGACTGAAACGATTAACTAGAGGTGACGCGGAAGCTCGTCTTCCGTGAATAATGTATCTTTTAAATATAAGTAATTTTAAATGAAAAAGACTTTAAATGACAATCTCTAAGCGTTAAGAATAACAATGTTGGAACAAGAAATTTCAGAAATCATACTTTGTAACATAACTCTTGTGATGTAGCTTTGGAACATCGCACAACCAAAACGAAACCATTCTTCTAATGGTATTTTAAGTAATAATGTAATTGACTAGAGAAGTAGAGTAAATTTGAAAATTCCTAACTAGTTTAAGGAGACTCGGATCCGAGGTAAATACACTTACTGTATTATCATTTTAAATATAGAAAACCCCCTTACCATTTCAGTGTAAGCTAACATTTTTATTTGTAATGTATTATTAATCACACGTAAATAAAGAGATGTCATCTTTGTTACATACTAAATTGAGTGCATAAATCAGCAAACCTCCCTACCCAGTTTTATTTTATTAGAGTACTTATAATTATTGATAGTGATTTGATTAATTTTCAGTTTGTTACAACGAAGGCAGCCTGTATAATTGGCCAGAGTCAATTATCACGGGTTCCCTAGGTTATAACGTAGCCGACACGTTATAAGATGCGCCACTCTGCTCAATATAAAAGGTTTGTAAGCATCGTGACGCATATAAGATGCGCCACTCTGCAGATCTATGCACTCATTTGATGTATTGTATGTAAAACAAAAGGCTAAGTAGCATAAAAGAATAATAGTGACAATATTAAATTCACAATTGTAAATTTTGTGTGAGATTACGCACATACTCGTATATGATTTACTTAATATACGTGAAAATATTAGCTTGTATTACACCAATTCATGTATGTACTTGTCGAAATGTTCAGTCTCTAACACGTCTATTTTGCGACAATTCAAGACCTGTAGTTTTCCTGTATAAGCCTGCATAAATATGTAATTCGTCTTTCTATTGCCACGGTGAGTCATATAAACAACTGACTATATAAAACAAGTTCAATTACGTGTAAATATATTGTAAGTGAAATTCTACTCCTCTCCAGTAGCAGAATTAGATAAATTAAAATTAGCACGTAAAACCAAATAATAACTAAAACTCAGCTTAGTAACGGGCTGTAACTTGTTTAAAACGCATATCGTTCCGCATCGCACATACCACCCTCGTTGAAGCAAGCAGGTACAAGTCTGTAAAGGAAGCCGTCAGCTGTTGTTGAGTGGAACAATAACATTCTCTTCACCCTCGAGCTTGATTCCCCCCTTCTTACGCATAACACTATGCCATTGTTTAAAGAAAACTAGTTTGACTCACATTCCAAAAGGCTTTAGTGAACCTTCTCTGTTGTTAGATAAAGTGTTAAACCATTTACCCCGAAACAAAACTTTTAAACAAAGTAAAATTAAATCGAAGTAAATAAACGTGTCCTAAATAAATAAAAAAAAAGGTTTCTTAATTTTGACCAAGTAAATTAAAAGAAAAAACAAAATAAAATTTTTAAATAAATAGTAAGTCCTTTAAATTAAAAAGGTGAATAGTATCTTAAATTAAACTAACTTGTAATAAAAGTGTAGTAGTAAACTAAGTAAAAAGAAAATAATTATAAAAGTATATTTGAATAGTGTCGTGGCCTGTTCGGAAAATAATTCCCCAGCTTGCCAGTATAAGACAAACTCGTTCGTGCAGGAGATAATCGTGTTGAGAATTGTAGTAAGCCACCCCAATTGTTATGAAATCCTGCACTGGTAAACAATAGCCACCACCCCGTGTATAATACAATGTGTCTAGTGTAAATTGTTTGTCCCCTCTTGCATAGTTTGTAACAGCTGATCGTTTAATAGAAAATAAAAGCATCTATCCGTGAAATTCCGCTTGTCTCAGTAGAATAAGAATTAGAGTTAAGAAAGGATCTAAGGTTGAGTATGGAATCAACTTTAGATTACCTTAGTACAATTAAGAGATAGAGATAAGTACGTAACACAGTCACAACGGCGCCGCACTGAAAAGGGGTAAAGAAAGTGCAGAAAACTAACTAATAGAGTTAGAGTATGCAAATGTAGTCAGTCGGGCCACGATATTGTGAAGCTGCGGGAAATTAGTAGTAAGAAATAAAATTAAGTTAGCCGTTAAGAAACGAGAGAAAGGGAACTTCACGAAAGAAAAGAAAACGAGTACTAGAGAAACTTCACACAGTAACGACAAGTGTGCCCCAGAACCTTACTTTCAAATTCGCCTTATTAAAAGTTCTCCCCCCCATATCTCCTTTAAGCGGCGGAGTATGTGACGATTTAAATTTTAAAAAAATAAAAAAAATAATAATAATAAAAATATAAAATGGGAAGTTAGTGATAACCATTAAATCGCACTATTAAACCGTAAATATCCCTGAAATAACTCGTAATAGTAATGAGAATTAAGAAGGGAATTTAACTAAAATAATTAACTAAAACTGAGAAAGGAAGAGTTTAAAAACTGTTAACCCTTTATTAAATTATCATGCTATGACCTGTGTATACCGGATCCAACTTGCATACCGACCCGGCATTAAATAAAAAATACCTGTAAACTATAATGTAAATAATAAATAATTCATAGTCACTAGTAGTAGTTGTAATAAATTCTGTAGACAAGCAAAGTCTTGATTGTTTATTATGTCGAACTGTAAGACTATATTACTAATTAAAAGTTGGAACTATGTTATGGCGGAGTATTCACTCCGCGTCGTTACAATTTTCCTGTTGTAACAATGTAGGACTTGAGATGCGACGTTCAATCTGTAAACAGCTCCAAGCGGAGTGCTGCACAAAATGTTTTTTTATTTTGTTATTAGCTTCAACTAACAGTGTGGAAATCTATGTAACTAAAATGTAGTGTGTTTTAACACTAAGATGTGAAAGAATAAAATAAGTGTGTAAGGTGACATCTCCTATTAAAAATATAGTTCAAGTTATTTTAGGGTTCCGTCATAATGTGTAACGAGTATGTAAACTCAAATACTACTGTGCTATTACAAATGTGATGTGAATAACTGTGAAAAGTGAAGACTAACACCTCACCTACATTTACACTATCACTAAGAAACAGGACGACTTCATTCTAGATGACACTGTAACATCCACTTCATCATTAGTTGACTCCGAGGACCTCCACCGGAAAGACTACCACGATGACGACCCACTATTAAGAGAGTACAGAAGAATCACGCAGCAGGACATGGACTGAAACGATTAACTAGAGGTGACGCGGAAGCTCGTCTTCCGTGAATAATGTATCTTTTAAATATAAGTAATTTTAAATGAAAAAGACTTTAAATGACAATCTCTAAGCGTTAAGAATAACAATGTTGGAACAAGAAATTTCAGAAATCATACTTTGTAACATAACTCTTGTGATGTAGCTTTGGAACATCGCACAACCAAAACGAAACCATTCTTCTAATGGTATTTTAAGTAATAATGTAATTGACTAGAGAAGTAGAGTAAATTTGAAAATTCCTAACTAGTTTAAGGAGACTCGGATCCGAGGTAAATACACTTACTGTATTATCATTTTAAATATAGAAAACCCCCTTACCATTTCAGTGTAAGCTAACATTTTTATTTGTAATGTATTATTAATCACACGTAAATAAAGAGATGTCATCTTTGTTACATACTAAATTGAGTGCATAAATCAGCAAACCTCCCTACCCAGTTTTATTTTATTAGAGTACTTATAATTATTGATAGTGATTTGATTAATTTTCAGTTTGTTACAACGAAGGCAGCCTGTATAATTGGCCAGAGTCAATTATCACGGGTTCCCTAGGTTATAACGTAGCCGACACGTTATAAGATGCGCCACTCTGCTCAATATAAAAGGTTTGTAAGCATCGTGACGCATATAAGATGCGCCACTCTGCAGATCTATGCACTCATTTGATGTATTGTATGTAAAACAAAAGGCTAAGTAGCATAAAAGAATAATAGTGACAATATTAAATTCACAATTGTAAATTTTGTGTGAGATTACGCACATACTCGTATATGATTTACTTAATATACGTGAAAATATTAGCTTGTATTACACCAATTCATGTATGTACTTGTCGAAATGTTCAGTCTCTAACACGTCTATTTTGCGACAATTCAAGACCTGTAGTTTTCCTGTATAAGCCTGCATAAATATGTAATTCGTCTTTCTATTGCCACGGTGAGTCATATAAACAACTGACTATATAAAACAAGTTCAATTACGTGTAAATATATTGTAAGTGAAATTCTACTCCTCTCCAGTAGCAGAATTAGATAAATTAAAATTAGCACGTAAAACCAAATAATAACTAAAACTCAGCTTAGTAACGGGCTGTAACTTGTTTAAAACGCATATCGTTCCGCATCGCACATACCACCCTCGTTGAAGCAAGCAGGTACAAGTCTGTAAAGGAAGCCGTCAGCTGTTGTTGAGTGGAACAATAACATTCTCTTCACCCTCGAGCTTGATTCCCCCCTTCTTACGCATAACACTATGCCATTGTTTAAAGAAAACTAGTTTGACTCACATTCCAAAAGGCTTTAGTGAACCTTCTCTGTTGTTAGATAAAGTGTTAAACCATTTACCCCGAAACAAAACTTTTAAACAAAGTAAAATTAAATCGAAGTAAATAAACGTGTCCTAAATAAATAAAAAAAAAGGTTTCTTAATTTTGACCAAGTAAATTAAAAGAAAAAACAAAATAAAATTTTTAAATAAATAGTAAGTCCTTTAAATTAAAAAGGTGAATAGTATCTTAAATTAAACTAACTTGTAATAAAAGTGTAGTAGTAAACTAAGTAAAAAGAAAATAATTATAAAAGTATATTTGAATAGTGTCGTGGCCTGTTCGGAAAATAATTCCCCAGCTTGCCAGTATAAGACAAACTCGTTCGTGCAGGAGATAATCGTGTTGAGAATTGTAGTAAGCCACCCCAATTGTTATGAAATCCTGCACTGGTAAACAATAGCCACCACCCCGTGTATAATACAATGTGTCTAGTGTAAATTGTTTGTCCCCTCTTGCATAGTTTGTAACAGCTGATCGTTTAATAGAAAATAAAAGCATCTATCCGTGAAATTCCGCTTGTCTCAGTAGAATAAGAATTAGAGTTAAGAAAGGATCTAAGGTTGAGTATGGAATCAACTTTAGATTACCTTAGTACAATTAAGAGATAGAGATAAGTACGTAACACAGTCACAACGGCGCCGCACTGAAAAGGGTTAAAGAAAGTGCAGAAAACTAACTAATAGAGTTAGAGTATGCAAATGTAGTCAGTCGGGCCACGATATTGTGAAGCTGCGGGAAATTAGTAGTAAGAAATAAAATTAAGTTAGCCGTTAAGAAACGAGAGAAAGGGAACTTCACGAAAGAAAAGAAAACGAGTACTAGAGAAACTTCACACAGTAACGACAAGTGTGCCCCAGAACCTTACTTTCAAATTCGCCTTATTAAAAGTTCTCCCCCCCATATCTCCTTTAAGCGGCGGAGTATGTGACGATTTAAATTTTAAAAAAATAAAAAAAATAATAATAATAAAAATATAAAATGGGAAGTTAGTGATAACCATTAAATCGCACTATTAAACCGTAAATATCCCTGAAATAACTCGTAATAGTAATGAGAATTAAGAAGGGAATTTAACTAAAATAATTAACTAAAACTGAGAAAGGAAGAGTTTAAAAACTGTTAACCCTTTATTAAATTATCATGCTATGACCTGTGTATACCGGATCCAACTTGCATACCGACCCGGCATTAAATAAAAAATACCTGTAAACTATAATGTAAATAATAAATAATTCATAGTCACTAGTAGTAGTTGTAATAAATTCTGTAGACAAGCAAAGTCTTGATTGTTTATTATGTCGAACTGTAAGACTATATTACTAATTAAAAGTTGGAACTATGTTATGGCGGAGTATTCACTCCGCGTCGTTACAATTTTCCTGTTGTAACAATGTAGGACTTGAGATGCGACGTTCAATCTGTAAACAGCTCCAAGCGGAGTGCTGCACAAAATGTTTTTTTATTTTGTTATTAGCTTCAACTAACAGTGTGGAAATCTATGTAACTAAAATGTAGTGTGTTTTAACACTAAGATGTGAAAGAATAAAATAAGTGTGTAAGGTGACATCTCCTATTAAAAATATAGTTCAAGTTATTTTAGGGTTCCGTCATAATGTGTAACGAGTATGTAAACTCAAATACTACTGTGCTATTACAAATGTGATGTGAATAACTGTGAAAAGTGAAGACTAACACCTCACCTACATTTACACTATCACTAAGAAACAGGACGACTTCATTCTAGATGACACTGTAACATCCACTTCATCATTAGTTGACTCCGAGGACCTCCACCGGAAAGACTACCACGATGACGACCCACTATTAAGAGAGTACAGAAGAATCACGCAGCAGGACATGGACTGAAACGATTAACTAGAGGTGACGCGGAAGCTCGTCTTCCGTGAATAATGTATCTTTTAAATATAAGTAATTTTAAATGAAAAAGACTTTAAATGACAATCTCTAAGCGTTAAGAATAACAATGTTGGAACAAGAAATTTCAGAAATCATACTTTGTAACATAACTCTTGTGATGTAGCTTTGGAACATCGCACAACCAAAACGAAACCATTCTTCTAATGGTATTTTAAGTAATAATGTAATTGACTAGAGAAGTAGAGTAAATTTGAAAATTCCTAACTAGTTTAAGGAGACTCGGATCCGAGGTAAATACACTTACTGTATTATCATTTTAAATATAGAAAACCCCCTTACCATTTCAGTGTAAGCTAACATTTTTATTTGTAATGTATTATTAATCACACGTAAATAAAGAGATGTCATCTTTGTTACATACTAAATTGAGTGCATAAATCAGCAAACCTCCCTACCCAGTTTTATTTTATTAGAGTACTTATAATTATTGATAGTGATTTGATTAATTTTCAGTTTGTTACAACGAAGGCAGCCTGTATAATTGGCCAGAGTCAATTATCACGGGTTCCCTAGGTTATAACGTAGCCGACACGTTATAAGATGCGCCACTCTGCTCAATATAAAAGGTTTGTAAGCATCGTGACGCATATAAGATGCGCCACTCTGCAGATCTATGCACTCATTTGATGTATTGTATGTAAAACAAAAGGCTAAGTAGCATAAAAGAATAATAGTGACAATATTAAATTCACAATTGTAAATTTTGTGTGAGATTACGCACATACTCGTATATGATTTACTTAATATACGTGAAAATATTAGCTTGTATTACACCAATTCATGTATGTACTTGTCGAAATGTTCAGTCTCTAACACGTCTATTTTGCGACAATTCAAGACCTGTAGTTTTCCTGTATAAGCCTGCATAAATATGTAATTCGTCTTTCTATTGCCACGGTGAGTCATATAAACAACTGACTATATAAAACAAGTTCAATTACGTGTAAATATATTGTAAGTGAAATTCTACTCCTCTCCAGTAGCAGAATTAGATAAATTAAAATTAGCACGTAAAACCAAATAATAACGAAAACTCAGCTTAGTAACGGGCTGTAACTTGTTTAAAACGCATATCGTTCCGCATCGCACATACCACCCTCGTTGAAGCAAGCAGGTACAAGTCTGTAAAGAAGCCGTCAGCTGTTGTTGAGTGGAACAATAACATTCTCTTCACCCTCGAGCTTGATTCCCCCCTTCTTACGCATAATACTATGCCATTGTATAAAGAAAACTAGTTTGACTCACATTCCAAAAGGCTTTAGTGAACCTTCTCTGTTGTTAGATAAAGTGTTAAACCATTTACCCCGAAACAAAACTTTTAAACAAAGTAAAATTAAATCGAAGTAAATAAACGTGTCCTAAATAAATAAAAAAAAAAGGTTTCTTAATTTTGACCAAGTAAATTAAAAAAAAAAAAAAAAAAAAAATTTTTAAATAAATAATAAGTCCTTTAAATTAAAAAGGTGAATAGTATCTTAAATTAAACTAACTTGTAATAAAAGTGTAGTAGTAAACTAAGTAAAAAGAAAATAGTTATAATATAAGTATATTTGAATAGTGTCGTGGCCTGTTCGGAAAATAATTCACCAGCTTGCCAGTATAAGACAAACTCGTTCGTGCAGGAGAGAATCGTGTTGAGAATTGTAGTAAGCCACCCCAATTGTTATGAAATCCTGCACTGGTAAACAATAGCCACCACCCCGTTTATAATACAATGTGTCTAGTGTAAAGTGTTTGTCCCCTCTTGCATAGTTTGTAACAGCTGATCGTTTAATAGAAAATAAAAGCATCTATCCGTGAAATTCCGCTTGTCTCAGTAGAATAAGATATTAGAGTTAAGAAAGGATCTAAGGTTGAGTATGGAATCAACTTTAGATTACCTTAGTATAATTAAGAGATAGAGATAAGTACGTAACACAGTCACAACGGCGCCGCACTGAAAAGGGTTAAAGAAAGTGCAGAAAACTAACTAATAGAGATAGAGTATGCAAATGTAGTCAGTCAGGCCACGATATTGTGAAGTTGCGGGAAATTAGTAGTAAGAAATAAAATTAAGTTAGCCGTTAAGAAACGAGAGAAAGGGAACTTCACGAAAGAAAAGAAAACGAGTACTAGAGAAACTTCACACAGTAACGACAAGTGTGCCCCAGTACCTTACTTTCGAATTCGCCTTATTAAAAGTTCTCCCCCCTATATCTCCTTTAAGCGGCGGAGTATGTGACGATTTAAATTTAAAAAAATAAAAAAAATAATAATAATAAAAATATAAAATGGGAAGTTAGTGAAAACCATTAAATCGCACTATTAAACCGAAGAATACCCCTGAAATAACTCATAATAGTAATGAGAATTAAGAAGGGAATTTAACTAAAATAATTAACTAAAACTGAGAAAGCAAGAGTTTAAAAACTGTTAACCCTTTATTAAATTATCATGCTATGACCTGTGCATACCGGATACAACTTGCATACCGACCCGGCATTAAATAAAAAATACCTGTAAACTATAATGTAAATAATAAATAATTCAAAGTCACTAGTAGTAGTTGTAATAAATTCTGTAGACAAGCAAAGTCTTGATTGTTTATTATGTCGAACTGTAAGACTATATTACTAATTAAAAGTTGGAACTATGTTATGGCGGAGTATTCACTCCGCGTCGTTACAATTTTCCTGTTGTAACAATGTAGGACTTGAAATGCGACGTTCAATCTGTAAACAGCTCCAAGCGGAGTGCTGCACAAAATGTTTTTTTATTTTGTTATTAGCTTCAACTAACAGTGTGGAAATCTATGTAACTAAAATGTAGTGTGTTTTAACACTAAGATGTGAAAGAATAAAATAAGTGTGTAAGGTGACATCTCCTATTAAAAATATAGTTCAAGTTATTTTAGGGTTCCGTCATAATGTGTAACGAGTATGTAAACTCAAATACTACTGTGCTATTACAAATGTGATGTGAATAACTGTGAAAAGTGAAGACTAACACCTCACCTACATTTACACTATCACTGAGAAACAGGACGACTTCATTCTAGATGACACTGTAACATCCACTTCATCATTAGTTGACTCCGAGGACCTCCACCGGAAAGACTACCACGATGACGACCCACTATTAAGAGAGTACAGAAGAATCACGCAGCAGGACATGGACTGAAACGATTAACTAGAGGTGACGCGGAAGCTCGTCTTCCGTGAATAATGTATCTTTTAAATATAAGTAATTTTAAATGAAAAAGACTTTAAATGACAATCTCTAAGCGTTAAGAATAACAATGTTGGAACAAGAAATTTCAGAAATCATACTTTGTAACATAACTCTTGTGATGTAGCTTTGGAACATCGCACAACCAAAACGAAACCATTCTTCTAATGGTATTTTAAGTAATAATGTAATTGACTAGAGAAGTAGAGTAAATTTGAAAATTCCTAACTAGTTTAAGGAGACTCGGATCCGAGGTAAATACACTTACTGTATTATCATTTTAAATATAGAAAACCCCCTTACCATTTCAGTGTAAGCTAACATTTTTATTTGTAATGTATTATTAATCACACGTAAATAAAGAGATGTCATCTTTGTTACATACTAAATTGAGTGCATAAATCAGCAAACCTCCCTACCCAGTTTTATTTTATTAGAGTACTTATAATTATTGATAGTGATTTGATTAATTTTCAGTTTGTTACAACGAAGGCAGCCTGTATAATTGGCCAGAGTCAATTATCACGGGTTCCCTAGGTTATAACGTAGCCGACACGTTATAAGATGCGCCACTCTGCTCAATATAAAATGTTTGTAAGCATCGTGACGCATATAAGATGCGCCACTCTGCAGATCTATGCACTCATTTGATGTATTGTATGTAAAACAAAAGGCTAAGTAGCATAAAAGAATAATAGTGACAATATTAAATTCACAATTGTAAATTTTGTGTGAGATTACGCACATACTCGTATATGATTTACTTAATATACGTGAAAATATTAGCTTGTATTACACCAATTCATGTTTGTACTTGTCGAAATGTTCAGTCTCTAACACGTCTATTTTGCGACAATTCAAGACCTGTAGTTTTCCTGTATAAGCCTGCATAAATATGTAATTCGTCTTTCTATTGCCACGGTGAGTCATATAAACAACTGACTATATAAAACAAGTTCAATTACGTGTAAATATATTGTAAGTGAAATTCTACTCCTCTCCAGTAGCAGAATTAGATAAATTAAAATTAGCACGTAAAACCAAATAATAACGAAAACTCAGCTTAGTAACGGGCTGTAACTTGTTTAAAACGCATATCGTTCCGCATCGCACATACCACCCTCGTTGAAGCAAGCAGGTACAAGTCTGTAAAGAAGCCGTCAGCTGTTGTTGAGTGGAACAATAACATTCTCTTCACCCTCGAGCTTGATTCCCCCCTTCTTACGCATAATACTATGCCATTGTATAAAGAAAACTAGTTTGACTCACATTCCAAAAGGCTTTAGTGAACCTTCTCTGTTGTTAGATAAAGTGTTAAACCATTTACCCCGAAACAAAACTTTTAAACAAAGTAAAATTAAATCGAAGTAAATAAACGTGTCCTAAATAAATAAAAAAAAAAGGTTTCTTAATTTTGACCAAGTAAATTAAAAAAAAAAAAAAAACAAATTTTTAAATAAATAATAAGTCCTTTAAATTAAAAAGGTGAATAGTATCTTAAATTAAAAAAACTTGTAATAAAAGTGTAGTAGTAAACTAAGTAAAAAGAAAATAATAATAATAAAAGTATATTTGAATAGTGTCGTGGCCTGTTCGGAAAATAATTCCCCAGCTTGCCACTATAAGACAAACTCGTTCGTGCAGGAGATAATCGTGTTGAGAATTGTAGTAAGCCACCCCAATTGTTATGAAATCCTGCACTGGTAAACAATAGCCACCACCCCGTGTATAATACAATGTGTCTAGTGTAAAGTGTTTGTCCCCTCTTGCATAGTTTGTAACAGCTGATCGTTTAATAGAAAATAAAAGCATCTATCCGTGAAATTCCGCTTGTCTCAGTAGAATAAGATATTAGAGTTAAGAAAGGATCTAAGGTTGAGTATGGAATCAACTTTAGATTACCTTAGTATAATTAAGAGATAGAGATAAGTACGTAACACAGTCACAACGGCGCCGCACTGAAAAGGGTTAAAGAAAGTGCAGAAAACTAACTAATAGAGATAGAGTATGCAAATGTAGTCAGTCGGGCCACGATATTGTGAAGTTGCGGGAAATTAGTAGTAAGAAATAAAATTAAGTTAGCCGTTAAGAAACGAGAGAAAGGGAACTTTGTGCCGCGTTTTGGAAAACGCGGCGATCTTCCGATATCTATATTGTGCTTTATTAAAGAAATTACGTATTTGTCGACGCGAAAGAAGTTGTCCTTTGGTACGTCAATTGGACTTTGTCATTGTGAATTACCCCTCCGCCGCTCGCCTCGCGCGCGCCCTATCGCTGTTACATACGGTTTTTTTCAAGAGCCAGTTAGTTCAGTTCCAATACGACGCTCGGCGCTTCACATTCTGGTCCCCGGCTGGCAGAGTAGATTGAACAGTTTTCGTCTTCCAGCTTCTTCTATGAATACGTAGAAAGCTACGTGACCTCCGGTAAGTCCATTAAAATATGTATTTTAATTATTTATAAAAACAAATTGGTTTTATTTAATATCAAAGTGGATGCGTTGAGATATATATTGCAGGAATCCTTAGCGCATGGCGAGTTTCAGGTTATAATTTGTTTTATGTATGCTTTGTCTCAACCCTGGTTAATTGATTGTAACGTTAAGGATATAATTATGTTTTATATTAATCCAGTAATGCTTCTACTAAATTAACTAAACTAAGATGGGGCGTAAGTCAGTAATTTCCTGAGATCTGTATATGTCACGAACTTGTTAAAAGTTGCCTATTCCTGTAAGTGCGTCATGAAAGCTTTTGCATAAAGGTTAATTAAAATTATCATTATTATGGAGTGACTATATTTAGACTTATTCTATAGTAACATATTTAATGGAGTTATTTTTGAAGTGATTTATCACATTCAATGGGATTCTTGACTTAGGCAATTTTTTCGAGTTTATAAACCGGACAGTCCATGCTATGTCAGTGGGTAAATGTGGTAGTGTGTGTGTTTCACGAACCTATGAGTAATCCCAGATATAATTGTGCAGGGTTTCCGAGGTAGCCGGGAATCTGCCCCGCTCTGGAAGGATGGCCGAACAACTGCCTCCGACGATGTAACTTAAAACCTTCGTCAGCTGTGTCAGCCGGAAGGATGGACTGGACACCCACTACTGAGCCCTCAACATGCACCCTTCAAACCAGGTGACATTTAACCATTTTTAACCTAAACCTTTTGGCCGAAGTACTCGGTGAGACTTTCATGAAACGTTCCAGTGTGGACAGTTAGTTACGGACAATGGGTGGAATATTTTAATTGTATTTTGTAAGGCTTACGCCTCCTCAATTACTATCATGTATATCTCGTTCTGAGAGTGAAAACTCGGCCGGGGTCACGCACCGCCCGGGTCGAGGGGAGTTCGGTAGATAGAGTTGTATCTCATTCTATTTCTGTTTTAAGCATGTTGGGATGGTTATGTTAACGATGTTGCTCCATGTGGACACGTATTTTATTATTCATTCATGATCTGGGGGGGTGGTTTTAAACCGTGGTCGACTCCCGTTGGAGACGTCCACTGCAAGCCTGTCTATGTCAGATCTTGCTAGATCCCGTCCAATGCCTGACCCTGCCGGTAGTCAAGTTTTGTAACACTGTGAGCTGACTTAATACTCTTATGACTTATATTCTGTATTACAAATTCTGTTCCACTGTTTAGATAATTTGCACACTTTAAAATTTACCATTGTCACAGATTGTATTTTACCATAGCAAATTTTGTAACCATAATTGTAATTGCTCCCTATAACAATTAGTTAACCATAAGACTACACAAGATTGATCAATGTCAGTTATGAATACTCATGGTGGTCAAATTCCACTATTTTTCTATATTCTGTTTTGAAGGTAAAAAAGAAACATAAAATGCAGTTAGGCAACCGGACGTCTATCAAAGGCAGTTGACCTTGTGATGCTACTTTTCATTATAGTAATTGATGGGATTTAATTGATTATTAAATATCGGCATGGGATTTGTGCGCGGGCCGCATGGCTTACAGAGAACATTCAGTTAACACTTATCTTGTTAAAACTTGGGGGCATGTCTGCTCCACTCCTGGGATATTTTAATTGAATTTTTGGGAAGGGGGTTTTAGTCACCTATTAATTAAACAGTAAGGGGTTATGGGTGTTGAACAAGATTATTATGTGCGCTGATAACCAGGGTGAACATGTGATGGGTTATTTAAATATACGTTTGTTGATGTTAATTATATGTGTGTGTTGTTTTACATAATTGTTACTTGTTATATTGATTATGCCTGTGTATATTTCTGTATATTTATGCCTTGTTATAAAAAGTGATTACTTGCAGGTCGAAACTATGTGCCATTTTATAATTGTATTACTTTATAACTATAATTTGTTATTTATGTAACATTCCACGATTTGTTAGTCAATGATGGTTCAACTATTAATAATCATTCAATACTTAGTGCTGTTAACAGTTATTATTCCTTGTTCAACTTTGGCAAGGCACATATTAATGAAATTATATTTAACGATCAAAAGACTGATTTATCTTGCCTTCAGAGGCTCATATGTTGTACTACCCAAGAACAATAAATTGTTGTTATCTTAAGTTCAGTGTTTCATTTGCAAGTCCCATCATACTGGACCCAGCCCAATTTTAGCTTTTCTAGGCTCTCGCCTAGTTCTAAATAACTTGTAACCTCTCTTTCAAAAAAAAAAAGGAAACAAAATCAATACTAAAAGAATAGAGAGGTTACAACTTCACGAAAGAAAAGAAAACGAGTACTAGAGAAACTTCACACAGTAACGACAAGTGTGCCCCAGTACCTTACTTTCGAATTCGCCTTATTAAAAGTTCTCCCCCTGTATCTCCTTTAAGCGGCGGAGTATGTGACGATTTAAATTTAAAAAAAAAAAAAATAAATAATAATAATAATAAAAATATAAAATGGGAAGTTAGTGAAAACCATTAAATCGCACTATTAAACCGTAAATATCCCTGAAATAACTCATAATAGTAATGAGAATTAAGAAGGGAATTTAACTAAAATAATTAACTAAAACTGAGAAAGCAAGAGTTTAAAAACTGTTAACCCTTTATTAAATTATCATGCTATGACCTGTGTATACCGGATCCAACTTGCATACCGACCCGGCATTAAATAAAAAATACCTGTAAAGCAAAAAAATTAGACAAGCAAAGTCTTGATTGTTTATTATGTCGAACTGTAAGACTATATTACTAATTAAAAGTTGGAACTATGTTATGGCGGAGTATTCACTCCGCGTCGTTACAATTTTCCTGTTGTAACAATGTAGGACTTGAGATGCGACGTTCAATCTGTAAACAGCTCCAAGCGGAGTGCTGCACAAAATGTTTTTTTATTTTGTTATTAGCTTCAACTAACAGTGTGGAAATCTATGTAACTAAAATGTAGTGTGTTTTAACACTAATGGTAGCAGAGCGTGGTTCATTCTATGCCTGAACCCTTGGGTCCGTTGGTGTGATGGGGCTTGCAAACTTGGAGACAGTCTGGCAAATAAAATGGCACTTAATAGTTAACATGAAATGTAGAAGTATATATATTTTTTTTTATGAATTATTGTTAAATGTTTTGAATTGTAAATCTGAGGCCGCCATGGGCACGTGTTGTAGTTGAGTTGTTGTTTTGAAATTGGACATTGCCGGAGAGCGCGTGGGGGATGGGTTCCCGTTTTTAATTTTTGAAAGTAATTGCGCGTGTGGTTAGTGGGATGCGGTATGGCCCGACTCGAAGTCGGTGTCGTCCGATTGTAATGGTGACAATGTTGTAGTCGAAATGTTGTATATTGTGGTTAGTGTTAGGTGGTGTGGATTGTATGTTGGTGTTAGTGTCTGATGTTGTTTCTTCTTGAGTCTGGCGACTGACGGAGAGTTAGTTCTGGAGCGGGGCAGGTTTTCGCAGCGCTAGGAGCCCGGGGGTCTACTCAAAGGAAGGACAGTACTTGAGTTTTTCCGATTCTTGTTAAAATGTTTTTGTAGGTTGTGTTTGTGTTAGGTGTTTAGTGGGAATTTGTTTTATGATTGTTTGTTTGGCATTGTGCAATTCTGGCGGCGGTATGCTATCAGGAGTTGCCCCACCCTCTTACAGGCGTTCTCCAGAAATTTCCGGTGGTGGATGGATTTGATGAAGAGCAGCTGTTGGTTTTCTTGGACCTGGTCCTGCAGGTGGCTGATTTCCCGGGGGTGTCCGATGGGGAGGTCTTGTATCTTATATACCCGTATTGCCGGAGTACGTTGGCTGGTCTGGTCACCAAGGCCCTGCGTCGGGGTGACAGTGTTGATGCTTTCCATGCGGAGGTGTTGGACTTCTTCATATCCCGTCGACGACAAGACCAGTTGAAGTTTAAGTTATTCTATCGCCCACAGGCCTACGGAGAGGCGTTAGGAGACTTCGTGCACGATGTAAGGAAAGCTGCCCGTATATTAAGACTGGGGTTGCCCGAGACGGAAGTCATACAGGTAATACGAGAGGGTCTGAATCCCCAAGAGAGATCCCGGCTGGTTTTTGCAGAGCCTCCACGTTCTTTTGCGGACCTGGACCGGTGGTGTGCGCATGCCAGGACTGTCCAGGCGAATGACGAGTCCTGGGGAAGAGCTGCTAAAGATGTCCAATACCCCAGTGGTTCATTAGGAAGAGCCAAAGAAGACAAACATGGTGCTTGGAGGAGAACCCAAGAGACAGTCAGAAAAACTGAATATTCCGGAAGTAATGGAGGCTATAAGGGGGTGGCAAGTGAGAAGACGGTAACAACAGCTACAGCACACAAAACAAAGAAGTATGAAATTAACAGGGGAAGAAGAAATTATGTTAGTAAACAAACAGCGGCAAGTAGGGAGCCGGTAGAAAGTCATTCCTATTTGGAGAGTAAGGAAACTTTAAAGGTTCCAGAGGAAGTACCAGTGCATAATAGAGTTGTGGATGAAGCAGGTAAAGAGAAAGAAGAAAAGCGGAATAACTTCAGTGGATTAATACAAGACGACAAGAAAACGTCTGTTAATACTGCGTCAGTGAGGACGTCATGGTTGAATCCAGAGGCCGCAGAATTTGTTCCGGTATCTCCATCTCGGTTCGTGAGGGATCCAGATCCTGTGACATCATCATCGTCTACGCAGGGATGTGAGAAGTCACTTGAGAGTGTCGCTTTACCATCGCCAGTAGAAATTAATTTAGTAATTGCACATGAACCTGGACAGCTGGATTCCAGGGTGGAAAATGTCGAGGAGGTGGTAGTTGCTGAGAGTGGTGAAGGAGAGGAATCGAAGGAAGAGGCAGAAGAGCGGTCTGCAGATGCTGCACAGGGAAGTATAGTTGTGGGTGTTAGAAAGACTGAAGAGTCTGAGTTTGCGGATGGACCCGGAGATGTCCAGGCTGCAAGTGTTTCTGAGGTTACGGATGGACAAGGGGATGTCCATGCTGCAAGTGTGGTAGAAGTTGAGGAGAAATTTGGTGGCAGCGTTGTGGAGTGTGTGAGTGAGAATGATGTAGTGTGTGAAGATGTGCAGACGCCTTCTGTAAGTAGTGTTGAGGATTCCGAAGAACGGAAAGAAGTTCCAGGTGGAACAGATGAGCAACTCGAGGATGAAGATGTGCAGTGTTCGAATGGTGGTAGTGGACGCGATGGCGATGATGTTGATGATGAACGTGTTGATGAAAAGGAGGATGTCAAGGAGATTGAAGAAGAAGCTTGTGAAGCAACTGGTGACCAATGTGATGAAGAAATTGGTGAGGAGCTGAGGGAAGATGCGGTTGAAGAAGGATCAGACGAGCAACTGGAGGATGGTGAGGAGGTGCAGTGTCATGAGGTTGATTTGGATTATGGGGACGAAAAAGGGGAAATTGTAGAAGAGAAGAAGGAAGTAGAAAAGGAAGAAATTGTAGCAGAGGAGTTAGACGACGAGCATAATCCAAAGCAGAATGAAAGTAGTGAGGTAAGTTGCCTTGATCCTGTTTCCGAGGAAACAAATCAGTACAGCTCAACACGAAATAATCCCTCAGAGAGTGGTGTACGAAAGGAACGAGTCACTAAAGTCCGTCACAGAAAAGTGAGAAGAAACGATTAACGGGTAGCGGGTAGATGTTCCCCACACTCCCAGTGGTGTTCATCTATTTCAGGGTTGCGCCCCTGCCCACGCGAGCCTTGGTTTCCTCCATTCATCCTTATTTTCGGAGGGAGCCAGGTCCTTACCCTTAGTCCTGACTATCGACCCTTTAATGATCCTTGCCCCATTTCATCTTCCCAATTTTCCTACCACTCCCCTTAAAAAAAAAAAAAAAAAAAAAAAAAAAAAAAAAAAAAAAAAATCTAGTGTGCTGTTGCTGATTGTTAATAGTTGTTGAGGTTGATGTTGTTCATTATAGGGTCCGAGCCATGCCGCATTCTCCGGTTTTCCTGGTGTTATTTTAGTTGCGAGAGAAAGTTGTGTAGACGGTGCTGTAGAGAAGTAAAACCCCCTCGAGTTATGGTATATTTGTTGAGTTGAGATTGGATTAATGTTCGTGTGCCCTAGGTGCGGTCCTCTCTGTCTGGCTAAGCGGGGCCGTCCGCCCTTGTGTAGGGAAGTGGGCCAGCCATATGGCAAGGTTGGAGATGCCTTGTGGGTGCATGTGGCTGGTCGGTCCGAGAGAGGGACGAGAGGTAGTACGGTCGCTCACATGCCAAGGTGGGAGATGCCTTGTTGGGTCCTAGGACGAGCATGTGAGTGGGACCGGTGGGAGTAATTTGTGGTCACCGGAGAGGGTGACGTGTTGGGGCGGTCCCGTGGGGTTGGCGTGGAGGAGAGGGTCGCATGGGGATTGGTGGTCTCCTGGGAGCCATGACTGATGGGAGAACCGATAACAACTTGAGTTTGATATATAAGGATGGGAGTACACTGCAGGGTACTTTCCCGAGTTTGAAGGTGTGGCAACCGGGTTGCCCTTTTGGGGTGGGGGTGTGCCGCGTTTTGGAAAACGCGGCGATCTTCCGATATCTATATTGTGCTTTATTAAAGAAATTACGTATTTGTCGACGCGAAAGAAGTTGTCCTTTGGTACGTCAATTGGACTTTGTCATTGTGAATTACCCCTCCGCCGCTCGCCTCGCGCGCGCCCTATCGCTGTTACATACGGTTTTTTTCAAGAGCCAGTTAGTTCAGTTCCAATACGACGCTCGGCGCTTCACATTCTGGTCCCCGGCTGGCAGAGTAGATTGAACAGTTTTCGTCTTCCAGCTTCTTCTATGAATACGTAGAAAGCTACGTGACCTCCGGTAAGTCCATTAAAATATGTATTTTAATTATTTATAAAAACAAATTGGTTTTATTTAATATCAAAGTGGATGCGTTGAGATATATATTGCAGGAATCCTTAGCGCATGGCGAGTTTCAGGTTATAATTTGTTTTATGTATGCTTTGTCTCAACCCTGGTTAATTGATTGTAACGTTAAGGATATAATTATGTTTTATATTAATCCAGTAATGCTTCTACTAAATTAACTAAACTAAGATGGGGCGTAAGTCAGTAATTTCCTGAGATCTGTATATGTCACGAACTTGTTAAAAGTTGCCTATTCCTGTAAGTGCGTCATGAAAGCTTTTGCATAAAGGTTAATTAAAATTATCATTATTATGGAGTGACTATATTTAGACTTATTCTATAGTAACATATTTAATGGAGTTATTTTTGAAGTGATTTATCACATTCAATGGGATTCTTGACTTAGGCAATTTTTTCGAGTTTATAAACCGGACAGTCCATGCTATGTCAGTGGGTAAATGTGGTAGTGTGTGTGTTTCACGAACCTATGAGTAATCCCAGATATAATTGTGCAGGGTTTCCGAGGTAGCCGGGAATCTGCCCCGCTCTGGAAGGATGGCCGAACAACTGCCTCCGACGATGTAACTTAAAACCTTCGTCAGCTGTGTCAGCCGGAAGGATGGACTGGACACCCACTACTGAGCCCTCAACATGCACCCTTCAAACCAGGTGACATTTAACCATTTTTAACCTAAACCTTTTGGCCGAAGTACTCGGTGAGACTTTCATGAAACGTTCCAGTGTGGACAGTTAGTTACGGACAATGGGTGGAATATTTTAATTGTATTTTGTAAGGCTTACGCCTCCTCAATTACTATCATGTATATCTCGTTCTGAGAGTGAAAACTCGGCCGGGGTCACGCACCGCCCGGGTCGAGGGGAGTTCGGTAGATAGAGTTGTATCTCATTCTATTTCTGTTTTAAGCATGTTGGGATGGTTATGTTAACGATGTTGCTCCATGTGGACACGTATTTTATTATTCATTCATGATCTGGGGGGGTGGTTTTAAACCGTGGTCGACTCCCGTTGGAGACGTCCACTGCAAGCCTGTCTATGTCAGATCTTGCTAGATCCCGTCCAATGCCTGACCCTGCCGGTAGTCAAGTTTTGTAACACTGTGAGCTGACTTAATACTCTTATGACTTATATTCTGTATTACAAATTCTGTTCCACTGTTTAGATAATTTGCACACTTTAAAATTTACCATTGTCACAGATTGTATTTTACCATAGCAAATTTTGTAACCATAATTGTAATTGCTCCCTATAACAATTAGTTAACCATAAGACTACACAAGATTGATCAATGTCAGTTATGAATACTCATGGTGGTCAAATTCCACTATTTTTCTATATTCTGTTTTGAAGGTAAAAAAGAAACATAAAATGCAGTTAGGCAACCGGACGTCTATCAAAGGCAGTTGACCTTGTGATGCTACTTTTCATTATAGTAATTGATGGGATTTAATTGATTATTAAATATCGGCATGGGATTTGTGCGCGGGCCGCATGGCTTACAGAGAACATTCAGTTAACACTTATCTTGTTAAAACTTGGGGGCATGTCTGCTCCACTCCTGGGATATTTTAATTGAATTTTTGGGAAGGGGGTTTTAGTCACCTATTAATTAAACAGTAAGGGGTTATGGGTGTTGAACAAGATTATTATGTGCGCTGATAACCAGGGTGAACATGTGATGGGTTATTTAAATATACGTTTGTTGATGTTAATTATATGTGTGTGTTGTTTTACATAATTGTTACTTGTTATATTGATTATGCCTGTGTATATTTCTGTATATTTATGCCTTGTTATAAAAAGTGATTACTTGCAGGTCGAAACTATGTGCCATTTTATAATTGTATTACTTTATAACTATAATTTGTTATTTATGTAACATTCCACGATTTGTTAGTCAATGATGGTTCAACTATTAATAATCATTCAATACTTAGTGCTGTTAACAGTTATTATTCCTTGTTCAACTTTGGCAAGGCACATATTAATGAAATTATATTTAACGATCAAAAGACTGATTTATCTTGCCTTCAGAGGCTCATATGTTGTACTACCCAAGAACAATAAATTGTTGTTATCTTAAGTTCAGTGTTTCATTTGCAAGTCCCATCATACTGGACCCAGCCCAATTTTAGCTTTTCTAGGCTCTCGCCTAGTTCTAAATAACTTGTAACCTCTCTTTCAAAAAAAAAAAGGAAACAAAATCAATACTAAAAGAATAGAGAGGTTACAACTTCACGAAAGAAAAGAAAACGAGTACTAGAGAAACTTCACACAGTAACGACAAGTGTGCCCCAGTACCTTACTTTCGAATTCGCCTTATTAAAAGTTCTCCCCCTGTATCTCCTTTAAGCGGCGGAGTATGTGACGATTTAAATTTAAAAAAAAAAAAAATAAATAATAATAATAATAAAAATATAAAATGGGAAGTTAGTGAAAACCATTAAATCGCACTATTAAACCGTAAATATCCCTGAAATAACTCATAATAGTAATGAGAATTAAGAAGGGAATTTAACTAAAATAATTAACTAAAACTGAGAAAGCAAGAGTTTAAAAACTGTTAACCCTTTATTAAATTATCATGCTATGACCTGTGTATACCGGATCCAACTTGCATACCGACCCGGCATTAAATAAAAAATACCTGTAAAGCAAAAAAATTAGACAAGCAAAGTCTTGATTGTTTATTATGTCGAACTGTAAGACTATATTACTAATTAAAAGTTGGAACTATGTTATGGCGGAGTATTCACTCCGCGTCGTTACAATTTTCCTGTTGTAACAATGTAGGACTTGAGATGCGACGTTCAATCTGTAAACAGCTCCAAGCGGAGTGCTGCACAAAATGTTTTTTTATTTTGTTATTAGCTTCAACTAACAGTGTGGAAATCTATGTAACTAAAATGTAGTGTGTTTTAACACTAATGGTAGCAGAGCGTGGTTCATTCTATGCCTGAACCCTTGGGTCCGTTGGTGTGATGGGGCTTGCAAACTTGGAGACAGTCTGGCAAATAAAATGGCACTTAATAGTTAACATGAAATGTAGAAGTATATATATTTTTTTTTATGAATTATTGTTAAATGTTTTGAATTGTAAATCTGAGGCCGCCATGGGCACGTGTTGTAGTTGAGTTGTTGTTTTGAAATTGGACATTGCCGGAGAGCGCGTGGGGGATGGGTTCCCGTTTTTAATTTTTGAAAGTAATTGCGCGTGTGGTTAGTGGGATGCGGTATGGCCCGACTCGAAGTCGGTGTCGTCCGATTGTAATGGTGACAATGTTGTAGTCGAAATGTTGTATATTGTGGTTAGTGTTAGGTGGTGTGGATTGTATGTTGGTGTTAGTGTCTGATGTTGTTTCTTCTTGAGTCTGGCGACTGACGGAGAGTTAGTTCTGGAGCGGGGCAGGTTTTCGCAGCGCTAGGAGCCCGGGGGTCTACTCAAAGGAAGGACAGTACTTGAGTTTTTCCGATTCTTGTTAAAATGTTTTTGTAGGTTGTGTTTGTGTTAGGTGTTTAGTGGGAATTTGTTTTATGATTGTTTGTTTGGCATTGTGCAATTCTGGCGGCGGTATGCTATCAGGAGTTGCCCCACCCTCTTACAGGCGTTCTCCAGAAATTTCCGGTGGTGGATGGATTTGATGAAGAGCAGCTGTTGGTTTTCTTGGACCTGGTCCTGCAGGTGGCTGATTTCCCGGGGGTGTCCGATGGGGAGGTCTTGTATCTTATATACCCGTATTGCCGGAGTACGTTGGCTGGTCTGGTCACCAAGGCCCTGCGTCGGGGTGACAGTGTTGATGCTTTCCATGCGGAGGTGTTGGACTTCTTCATATCCCGTCGACGACAAGACCAGTTGAAGTTTAAGTTATTCTATCGCCCACAGGCCTACGGAGAGGCGTTAGGAGACTTCGTGCACGATGTAAGGAAAGCTGCCCGTATATTAAGACTGGGGTTGCCCGAGACGGAAGTCATACAGGTAATACGAGAGGGTCTGAATCCCCAAGAGAGATCCCGGCTGGTTTTTGCAGAGCCTCCACGTTCTTTTGCGGACCTGGACCGGTGGTGTGCGCATGCCAGGACTGTCCAGGCGAATGACGAGTCCTGGGGAAGAGCTGCTAAAGATGTCCAATACCCCAGTGGTTCATTAGGAAGAGCCAAAGAAGACAAACATGGTGCTTGGAGGAGAACCCAAGAGACAGTCAGAAAAACTGAATATTCCGGAAGTAATGGAGGCTATAAGGGGGTGGCAAGTGAGAAGACGGTAACAACAGCTACAGCACACAAAACAAAGAAGTATGAAATTAACAGGGGAAGAAGAAATTATGTTAGTAAACAAACAGCGGCAAGTAGGGAGCCGGTAGAAAGTCATTCCTATTTGGAGAGTAAGGAAACTTTAAAGGTTCCAGAGGAAGTACCAGTGCATAATAGAGTTGTGGATGAAGCAGGTAAAGAGAAAGAAGAAAAGCGGAATAACTTCAGTGGATTAATACAAGACGACAAGAAAACGTCTGTTAATACTGCGTCAGTGAGGACGTCATGGTTGAATCCAGAGGCCGCAGAATTTGTTCCGGTATCTCCATCTCGGTTCGTGAGGGATCCAGATCCTGTGACATCATCATCGTCTACGCAGGGATGTGAGAAGTCACTTGAGAGTGTCGCTTTACCATCGCCAGTAGAAATTAATTTAGTAATTGCACATGAACCTGGACAGCTGGATTCCAGGGTGGAAAATGTCGAGGAGGTGGTAGTTGCTGAGAGTGGTGAAGGAGAGGAATCGAAGGAAGAGGCAGAAGAGCGGTCTGCAGATGCTGCACAGGGAAGTATAGTTGTGGGTGTTAGAAAGACTGAAGAGTCTGAGTTTGCGGATGGACCCGGAGATGTCCAGGCTGCAAGTGTTTCTGAGGTTACGGATGGACAAGGGGATGTCCATGCTGCAAGTGTGGTAGAAGTTGAGGAGAAATTTGGTGGCAGCGTTGTGGAGTGTGTGAGTGAGAATGATGTAGTGTGTGAAGATGTGCAGACGCCTTCTGTAAGTAGTGTTGAGGATTCCGAAGAACGGAAAGAAGTTCCAGGTGGAACAGATGAGCAACTCGAGGATGAAGATGTGCAGTGTTCGAATGGTGGTAGTGGACGCGATGGCGATGATGTTGATGATGAACGTGTTGATGAAAAGGAGGATGTCAAGGAGATTGAAGAAGAAGCTTGTGAAGCAACTGGTGACCAATGTGATGAAGAAATTGGTGAGGAGCTGAGGGAAGATGCGGTTGAAGAAGGATCAGACGAGCAACTGGAGGATGGTGAGGAGGTGCAGTGTCATGAGGTTGATTTGGATTATGGGGACGAAAAAGGGGAAATTGTAGAAGAGAAGAAGGAAGTAGAAAAGGAAGAAATTGTAGCAGAGGAGTTAGACGACGAGCATAATCCAAAGCAGAATGAAAGTAGTGAGGTAAGTTGCCTTGATCCTGTTTCCGAGGAAACAAATCAGTACAGCTCAACACGAAATAATCCCTCAGAGAGTGGTGTACGAAAGGAACGAGTCACTAAAGTCCGTCACAGAAAAGTGAGAAGAAACGATTAACGGGTAGCGGGTAGATGTTCCCCACACTCCCAGTGGTGTTCATCTATTTCAGGGTTGCGCCCCTGCCCACGCGAGCCTTGGTTTCCTCCATTCATCCTTATTTTCGGAGGGAGCCAGGTCCTTACCCTTAGTCCTGACTATCGACCCTTTAATGATCCTTGCCCCATTTCATCTTCCCAATTTTCCTACCACTCCCCTTAAAAAAAAAAAAAAAAAAAAAAAAAAAAAAAAAAAAAAAAAATCTAGTGTGCTGTTGCTGATTGTTAATAGTTGTTGAGGTTGATGTTGTTCATTATAGGGTCCGAGCCATGCCGCATTCTCCGGTTTTCCTGGTGTTATTTTAGTTGCGAGAGAAAGTTGTGTAGACGGTGCTGTAGAGAAGTAAAACCCCCTCGAGTTATGGTATATTTGTTGAGTTGAGATTGGATTAATGTTCGTGTGCCCTAGGTGCGGTCCTCTCTGTCTGGCTAAGCGGGGCCGTCCGCCCTTGTGTAGGGAAGTGGGCCAGCCATATGGCAAGGTTGGAGATGCCTTGTGGGTGCATGTGGCTGGTCGGTCCGAGAGAGGGACGAGAGGTAGTACGGTCGCTCACATGCCAAGGTGGGAGATGCCTTGTTGGGTCCTAGGACGAGCATGTGAGTGGGACCGGTGGGAGTAATTTGTGGTCACCGGAGAGGGTGACGTGTTGGGGCGGTCCCGTGGGGTTGGCGTGGAGGAGAGGGTCGCATGGGGATTGGTGGTCTCCTGGGAGCCATGACTGATGGGAGAACCGATAACAACTTGAGTTTGATATATAAGGATGGGAGTACACTGCAGGGTACTTTCCCGAGTTTGAAGGTGTGGCAACCGGGTTGCCCTTTTGGGGTGGGGGTGTGCCGCGTTTTGGAAAACGCGGCGATCTTCCGATATCTATATTGTGCTTTATTAAAGAAATTACGTATTTGTCGACGCGAAAGAAGTTGTCCTTTGGTACGTCAATTGGACTTTGTCATTGTGAATTACCCCTCCGCCGCTCGCCTCGCGCGCGCCCTATCGCTGTTACATACGGTTTTTTCAAGAGCCAGTTAGTTCAGTTCCAATACGACGCTCGGCGCTTCACATTCTGGTCCCCGGCTGGCAGAGTAGATTGAACAGTTTTCGTCTTCCAGCTTCTTCTATGAATACGTAGAAAGCTACGTGACCTCCGGTAAGTCCATTAAAATATGTATTTTAATTATTTATAAAAACAAATTGGTTTTATTTAATATCAAAGTGGATGCGTTGAGATATATATTGCAGGAATCCTTAGCGCATGGCGAGTTTCAGGTTATAATTTGTTTTATGTATGCTTTGTCTCAACCCTGGTTAATTGATTGTAACGTTAAGGATATAATTATGTTTTATATTAATCCAGTAATGCTTCTACTAAATTAACTAAACTAAGATGGGGCGTAAGTCAGTAATTTCCTGAGATCTGTATATGTCACGAACTTGTTAAAAGTTGCCTATTCCTGTAAGTGCGTCATGAAAGCTTTTGCATAAAGGTTAATTAAAATTATCATTATTATGGAGTGACTATATTTAGACTTATTCTATAGTAACATATTTAATGGAGTTATTTTTGAAGTGATTTATCACATTCAATGGGATTCTTGACTTAGGCAATTTTTTCGAGTTTATAAACCGGACAGTCCATGCTATGTCAGTGGGTAAATGTGGTAGTGTGTGTGTTTCACGAACCTATGAGTAATCCCAGATATAATTGTGCAGGGTTTCCGAGGTAGCCGGGAATCTGCCCCGCTCTGGAAGGATGGCCGAACAACTGCCTCCGACGATGTAACTTAAAACCTTCGTCAGCTGTGTCAGCCGGAAGGATGGACTGGACACCCACTACTGAGCCCTCAACATGCACCCTTCAAACCAGGTGACATTTAACCATTTTTAACCTAAACCTTGTGGCCGAAGTACTCGGTGAGACTTTCATGAAACGTTCCAGTGTGGACAGTTAGTTACGGACAATGGGTGGAATATTTTAATTGTATTTTGTAAGGCTTACGCCTCCTCAATTACTATCATGTATATCTCGTTCTGAGAGTGAAAACTCGGCCGGGGTCACGCACCGCCCGGGTCGAGGGGAGTTCGGTAGATAGAGTTGTATCTCATTCTATTTCTGTTTTAAGCATGTTGGGATGGTTATGTTAACGATGTTGCTCCACGTGGACACGTATTTTATTATTCATTCATGATCTGGGGGGGTGGTTTTAAACCGTGGTCGACTCCCGTTGGAGACGTCCACTGCAAGCCTGTCTATGTCAGATCTTGCTAGATCCCGTCCAATGCCTGACCCTGCCGGTAGTCAAGTTTTGTAACACTGTGAGCTGACTTAATACTCTTATGACTTATATTCTGTATTACAAATTCTGTTCCACTGTTTAGATAATTTGCACACTTTAAAATTTACCATTGTCACAGATTGTATTTTACCATAGCAAATTTTGTAACCATAATTGTAATTGCTCCCTATAACAATTAGTTAACCATAAGACTACACAAGATTGATCAATGTCAGTTATGAATACTCATGGTGGTCAAATTCCACTATTTTTCTATATTCTGTTTTGAAGGTAAAAAAGAAACACAAAATGCAGTTAGGCAACCGGACATCCATGTTGACCTTGTGATGCTACTTTTCATTATAGTAATTGATGGGATTTAATTGATTATTAAATATCGGCATGGGATTTGTGCGCGGGCCGCATGGCTTACAGAGAACATTCAGTTAACACTTATCTTGTTAAAAATTGGGGGCATGTCTGCTCCACTCCTGGGATATTTTAATTGAATTTTTGGGAAGGGGGTTTTAGTCACCTATTAATTAAACAGTAAGGGGTTATGGGTGTTGAACAAGATTATTATGTGCGCTGATAACCAGGGTGAACATGTGATGGGTTATTTAAATATACGTCTGTTGATGTTAATTATATGTGTGTGTTGTTTTACATAATTGTTACTTGTTATATTGATTATGCCTGTGTATATTTCTGTATATTTATGCCTTGTTATAAAAAGTGATTACTTGCAGGTCGAAACTATGTGCCATTTTATAATTGTATTACTTTATAACTATAATTTGTTATTTATGTAACATTCCACGATTTGTTAGTCAATGATGGTTCAACTATTAATAATCATTCAATACTTAGTGCTGTTAACAGTTATTATTCCTTGTTCAACTTTGGCAAGGCACATATTAATGAAATTATATTTAACGATCAAAAGACTGATTTATCTTGCCTTTAGAGGCTCATATGTTGTACTACCCAAGAACAATAAATTGTTGTTATCTTAAGTTCAGTGTTTCATTTGCAAGTCCCATCATACTGGACCCAGCCCAATTTTAGCTTTTCTAGGCTCTCGCCTAGTTCTAAATAACTTGTAACCTCTCTTTCAAAAAAAAAAAAAGGAAACAAAATCAATACTAAAAGAATAGAGAGGTTACAACTTCACGAAAGAAAAGAAAACGAGTACTAGAGAAACTTCACACAGTAACGACAAGTGTGCCCCAGTACCTTACTTTCGAATTCGCCTTATTAAAAGTTCTCCCCCTGTATCTCCTTTAAGCGGCGGAGTATGTGACGATTTAAATTTAAAAAAAATAAAAAAAAAATAATAATAATAATAAAAATATAAAATGGGAAGTTAGTGAAAACCATTAAATCGCACTATTAAACCTAAAATATCCCTGAAATAACTCATAATAGTAATGAGAATTAAGAAGGGAATTTAACTAAAATAATTAACTAAAACTAAGAAAGCAAGAGTTTAAAAAATGTTAACCCTTTATTAAATTATCATGCTATGACCTGTGTATACCGGATCCAACTTGCATACCGACCCGGCATTAAATAAAAAATACCTGTAAAGCAAAAAAATTAGACAAGCAAAGTCTTGATTGTTTATTATGTCGAACTGTAAGACTATATTACTAATTAAAAGTTGGAACTATGTTATGGCGGAGTATTCACTCCGCGTCGTTACAATTTTCCTGTTGTAACAATGTAGGACTTGAGATGCGACGTTCAATCTGTAAACAGCTCCAAGCGGAGTGCTGCACAAAATGTTTTTTTATTTTGTTATTAGCTTCAACTAACAGTGTGGAAATCTATGTAACTAAAATGTAGTGTGTTTTAACACTAAGATGTGAAAGAATAAAATAAGTGTGTAAGGTGACATCTCCTATTAAAAATATAGTTCAAGTTATTTTAGGGTTCCGTCATAATGTGTAACGAGTATGTAAACTCAAATACTACTGTGCTATTACAAATGTGATGTGAATAACTGTGAAAAGTGAAGACTAACACCTCACCTACATTTACACTATCACTGAGAAACAGGACGACTTCATTCTAGATGACACTGTAACATCCACTTCATCATTAGTTGACTCCGAGGACCTCCACCGGAAAGACTACCACGATGACGACCCACTATTAAGAGAGTACAGAAGAATCACGCAGCAGGACATGGACTGAAACGATTAACTAGAGGTGACGCGGAAGCTCGTCTTCCGTGAATAATGTATCTTTTAAATATAAGTAATTTTAAATGAAAAAGACTTTAAATGACAATCTCTAAGCGTTAAGAATAACAATGTTGGAACAAGAAATTTCAGAAATCATACTTTGTAACATAACTCTTGTGATGTAGCTTTGGAACATCGCACAACCAAAACGAAACCATTCTTCTAATGGTATTTTAAGTAATAATGTAATTGACTAGAGAAGTAGAGTAAATTTGAAAATTCCTAACTAGTTTAAAGAGACTCGGATCCGAGATAAATACACTTACTCTATTATCATTTTAAATATAGAAAACCCCCTTACCATTTCAGTGTAAGCTAACATTTTTATTTGTAATGTATTATTAATCACACGTAAATAAAGAGATGTCATCTTTGTTACATACTAAATTGAGTGCATAAATCAGCAAACCTCCCTACCCAGTTTTCTTTTATTAGAGTACTTATAATTATTGATAGTGATTTGATTAATTTTCAGTTTGTTACAACGAAGGCAGCCTGTATAATTGGCCAGAGTCAATTATCACAGGTTCCCTAGGTTATAACGTAGCCGACACGTTATAAGATGCGCCACTCTGCTCAATATAAAAGGTTTGTAAGCATCGTGACGCATATAAGATGCGCCACTCTGCAGATCTATGCACTCATTTGATGTATTGTATGTAAAACAAAAGGCTAAGTAGCATAAAAGAATAATAGTGACAATATTAAATTCACAATTGTAAATTTTGTGTGAGATTACGCACATACTCGTATATGATTTACTTAATATACGTGAAAATATTAGCTTGTATTACACCAATTCATGTATGTACTTGTCGAAATGTTCAGTCTCTAACACGTCTATTTTGCGACAATTCAAGACCTGTAGTTTTCCTGTATAAGCCTGCATAAATATGTAATTCGTCTTTCTATTGCCACGGTGAGTCATATAAACAACTGACTATATAAAACAAGTTCAATTACGTGTAAATATATTGTAAGTGAAATTCTACTCCTCTCCAGTAGCAGAATTAGATAAATTAAAATTAGCACGTAAAACCAAATAATAACTAAAACTCAGCTTAGTAACGGGCTGTAACTTGTTTAAAACGCATATCGTTCCGCATCGCACATACCACCCTCGTTGAAGCAAGCAGGTACAAGTCTGTAAAGGAAGCCGTCAGCTGTTGTTGAGTGGAACAATAACATTCTCTTCACCCTCGAGCTTGATTCCCCCCTTCTTACGCATAATACTATGCCATTGTTTAAAGAAAACTAGTTTGACTCACATTCCAAAAGGCTTTAGTGAACCTTCTCTGTTGTTAGATAAAGTGTTAAACCATTTACCCCGAAACAAAACTTTTAAACAAAGTAAAATTAAATCGAAGTAAATAAACGTGTCCTAAATAAATAAAAAAAAAGGATTCTTAATTTTGACCAAGTAAATTAAACAAAATAAAAATAAAATTTTTAAATAAATAATAAGTCCTTTAAATTAAAAAGGTGAATAGTATCTTAAATTAAACTAACTTGTAATAAAAGTGTAGTAGTAAACTAAGTAAAAAGAAAATAATAATAAAAGTATATTTGAATAGTGTCGTGGCCTGTTCGGAAAATAATTCCCCAGCTTGCCAGTATAAGACAAACTCGTTCGTGCAGGAGATAATCGTGTTGAGAATTGTAGTAAGCCACCCCAATTGTTATGAAATCCTGCACTGGTAAACAATAGCCACCACCCCGTGTATAATACAATGTGTCTAGTGTAAAGTGTTTGTCCCCTCTTGCATAGTTTGTAACAGCTGATTGTTTAATAGAAAATAAAAGCATCTATCCGTGAAATTCCGCTTGTCTCAGTAGAATAAGATATTAGAGTTAAGAAAGGATCTAAGGTTGAGTATGGAATCAACTTTAGATTACCTTAGTATAATTAAGAGATAGAGATAAGTACGTAACACAGTCACAACGGCGCCGCACTGAAAAGGGTTAAAGAAAGTGCAGAAAACTAACTAATAGAGTTAGAGTATGCAAATGTAGTCAGTCGGGCCACGATATTGTGAAGTTGCGGGAAATTAGTAGTAAGAAATAAAATTAAGTTAGCCGTTAAGAAACGAGAGAAAGGGAACTTCACGAAAGAAAAGAAAACGAGTACTAGAGAAACTTCACACAGTAACGACAAGTGTGCCCCAGTACCTTACTTTCAAATTCGACTTATTAAAAGTTCTCCCCCCTATATCTCCTTTAAGCGGCGGAGTATGTGACGATTTAAATTTAAAAAAAATAAAAAAAAAATAATAATAATAATAAAAATATAAAATGGGAAGTTAGTGAAAACCATTAAATCGCACTATTAAACCTAAAATATCCCTGAAATAACTCATAATAGTAATGAGAATTAAGAAGGGAATTTAACTAAAATAATTAACAAAAACTGAGAAAGCAAGAGTTTAAAAACTGTTAACCCTTTATTAAAATATCATGCTATGACCTGTGTATACCGGATCCAACTTGCATACCGACCCGGCATTAAATAAAAAATACCTGTAAACTATAATGTAAATAATAAATAATTCAAAGTCACTAGTAGTAGTTGTAATAAATTCTGTAGACAAGTAAAGTCTTGATTGTTTATTATGTCGAACTGTAAGACTATATTACTAATTAAAAGTTGGAACTATGTTATGGCGGAGTATTCACTCCGCGTCGTTACAATTTTCCTGTTGTAACAATGTAGGACTTGAAATGCGACGTTCAATCTGTAAACAGCTCCAAGCGGAGTGCTGCACAAAATGTTTTTTTATTTTGTTATTAGCTTCAACTAACAGTGTGGAAATCTATGTAACTAAAATGTAGTGTGTTTTAACACTAAGATGTGAAAGAATAAAATAAGTGTGTAAGGTGACATCTCCTATTAAAAATATAGTTCAAGTTATTTTAGGGTTCCGTCATAATGTGTAACGAGTATGTAAACTCAAATACTACTGTGCTATTACAAATGTGATGTGAATAACTGTGAAAAGTGAAGACTAACACCTCACCTACATTTACACTATCACTGAGAAACAGGACGACTTCATTCTAGATGACACTGTAACATCCACTTCATCATTAGTTGACTCCGAGGACCTCCACCGGAAAGACTACCACGATGACGACCCACTATTAAGAGAGTACAGAAGAATCACGCAGCAGGACATGGACTGAAACGATTAACTAGAGGTGACGCGGAAGCTCGTCTTCCGTGAATAATGTATCTTTTAAATATAAGTAATTTTAAATGAAAAAGACTTTAAATGACAATCTCTAAGCGTTAAGAATAACAATGTTGGAACAAGAAATTTCAGAAATCATACTTTGTAACATAACTCTTGTGATGTAGCTTTGGAACATCGCACAACCAAAACGAAACCATTCTTCTAATGGTATTTTAAGTAATAATGTAATTGACTAGAGAAGTAGAGTAAATTTGAAAATTCCTAACTAGTTTAAGGAGACTCGGATCCGAGGTAAATACACTTACTGTATTATCATTTTAAATATAGAAAACCCCCTTACCATTTCAGTGTAAGCTAACATTTTTATTTGTAATGTATTATTAATCACACGTAAATAAAGAGATGTCATCTTTGTTACATACTAAATTGAGTGCATAAATCAGCAAACCTCCCTACCCAGTTTTATTTTATTAGAGTACTTATAATTATTGATAGTGATTTGATTAATTTTCAGTTTGTTACAACGAAGGCAGCCTGTATAATTGGCCAGAGTCAATTATCACGGGTTCCCTAGGTTATAACGTAGCCGACACGTTATAAGATGCGCCACTCTGCTCAATATAAAAGGTTTGTAAGCATCGTGACGCATATAAGATGCGCCACTCTGCAGATCTATGCACTCATTTGATGTATTGTATGTAAAACAAAAGGCTAAGTAGCATAAAAGAATAATAGTGACAATATTAAATTCACAATTGTAAATTTTGTGTGAGATTACGCACATACTCGTATATGATTTACTTAATATACGTGAAAATATTAGCTTGTATTACACCAATTCATGTATGTACTTGTCGAAATGTTCAGTCTCTAACACGTCTATTTTGCGACAATTCAAGACCTGTAGTTTTCCTGTATAAGCCTGCATAAATATGTAATTCGTCTTTCTATTGCCACGGTGAGTCATATAAACAACTGACTATATAAAACAAGTTCAATTACGTGTAAATATATTGTAAGTGAAATTCTACTCCTCTCCAGTAGCAGAATTAGATAAATTAAAATTAGCACGTAAAACCAAATAATAACTAAAACTCAGCTTAGTAACGGGCTGTAACTTGTTTAAAACGCATATCGTTCCGCATCGCACATACCACCCTCGTTGAAGCAAGCAGGTACAAGTCTGTAAAGAAGCCGTCAGCTGTTGTTGAGTGGAACAATAACATTCTCTTCACCCTCGAGCTTGATTCCCCCCTTCTTACGCATAATACTATGCCATTGTATAAAGAAAACTAGTTTGACTCACATTCCAAAAGGCTTTAGTGAACCTTCTCTGTTGTTAGATAAAGTGTTAAACCATTTACCCCGAAACAAAACTTTTAAACAAAGTAAAATTAAATCGAAGTAAATAAACGTGTCGTAAATAAATAAAAAAAAAGGATTCTTAATTTTGACCAAGTAAATTAAACAAAATAAAAATAAAATTTTTAAATAAATAATAAGTCCTTTAAATTAAAAAGGTGAATAGTATCTTAAATTAAACTAACTTGTAATAAAAGTGTAGTAGTAAACTAAGTAAAAAGAAAATAATAATAATAAAAGTATATTTGAATAGTGTCGTGGCCTGTTCGGAAAATAATTCCCCAGCTTGCCACTATAAGACAAACTCGTTCGTGCAGGAGATAATCGTGTTGAGAATTGTAGTAAGCCACCCCAATTGTTATGAAATCCTGCACTGGTAAACAATAGCCACCACCCCGTGTATAATACAATGTGTCTAGTGTAAAGTGTTTGTCCCCTCTTGCATAGTTTGTAACAGCTGATCGTTTAATAGAAAATAAAAGCATCTATCCGTGAAATTCCGCTTGTCTCAGTAGAATAAGATATTAGAGTTAAGAAAGGATCTAAGGTTGAGTATGGAATCAACTTTAGATTACCTTAGTATAATTAAGAGATAGAGATAAGTACGTAACACAGTCACAACGGCGCCGCACTGAAAAGGGTTAAAGAAAGTGCAGAAAACTAACTAATAGAGTTAGAGTATGCAAATGTAGTCAGTCGGGCCACGATATTGTGAAGTTGCGGGAAATTAGTAGTAAGAAATAAAATTAAGTTAGCCGTTAAGAAACGAGAGAAAGGGAACTTCACGAAAGAAAAGAAAACGAGTACTAGAGAAACTTCACACAGTAACGACAAGTTTGCCCCAGTACCTTACTTTCGAATTCGACTTATTAAAAGTTCTCCCCCCTATATCTCCTTTAAGCGGCGGAGTATGTGACGATTTAAATTTAAAAAAATAAAAAAAAAATAATAATAATAATAAAAATATAAAATGGGAAGTTAGTGAAAACCATTAAATCGCACTATTAAACCTAAAATATCCCTGAAATAACTCATAATAGTAATGAGAATTAAGAAGGGAATTTAACTAAAATAATTAACTAAAACTGAGAAAGCAAGAGTTTAAAAACTGTTAACCCTTTATTAAATTATCATGCTATGACCTGTGTATACCGGATCCAACTTGCATACCGACCCGGCATTAAATAAAAAATACCTGTAAACTATAATGTAAATAATATATAATTCAAAGTCACTAGTAGTAGTTGTAATAAATTCTGTAGACAAGCAAAGTCTTGATTGTTTATTATGTCGAACTGTAAGACTATATTACTAATTAAAAGTTGGAACTATGTTATGGCGGAGTATTCACTCCGCGTCGTTACAATTTTCCTGTTGTAACAATGTAGGACTTGAGATGCGACGTTCAATCTGTAAACAGCTCCAAGCGGAGTGCTGCACAAAATGTTTTTTTATTTTGTTATTAGCTTCAACTAACAGTGTGGAAATCTATGTAACTAAAATGTAGTGTGTTTTAACACTAAGATGTGAAAGAATAAAATAAGTGTGTAAGGTGACATCTCCTATTAAAAATATAGTTCAAGTTATTTTAGGGTTCCGTCATAATGTGTAACGAGTATGTAAACTCAAATACTACTGTGCTATTACAAATGTTATGTGAATAACTGTGAAAATTGAAGACTAACACCTCACCTACATTTACACTATCACTGAGAAACAGGACGACTTCATTCTAGATGACACTGTAACATCCACTTCATCATTAGTTGACTCCGAGGACCTCCACCGGAAAGACTACCACGATGACGACCCACTATTAAGAGAGTACAGAAGAATCACGCAGCAGGACATGGACTGAAACGATTAACTAGAGGTGACGCGGAAGCTCGTCTTCCGTGAATAATGTATCTTTTAAATATAAGTAATTTTAAATGAAAAAGACTTTAAATGACAATCTCTAAGCGTTAAGAATAACAATGTTGGAACAAGAAATTTCAGAAATCATACTTTGTAACATAACTCTTGTGATGTAGCTTTGGAACATCGCACAACCAAAACGAAACCATTCTTCTAATGGTATTTTAAGTAATAATGTAATTGACTAGAGAAGTAGAGTAAATTTGAAAATTCCTAACTAGTTTAAGGAGACTCGGATCCGAGGTAAATACACTTACTGTATTATCATTTTAAATATAGAAAACCCCCTTACCATTTCAGTGTAAGCTAACATTTTTATTTGTAATGTATTATTAATCACACGTAAATAAAGAGATGTCATCTTTGTTACATACTAAATTGAGTGCATAAATCAGCAAACCTCCCTACCCAGTTTTATTTTATTAGAGTACTTATAATTATTGATAGTGGTTTGATTAATTTTCAGTTTGTTACAACGAAGGCAGCCTGTATAATTGGCCAGAGTCAATTATCACGGGTTCCCTAGGTTATAACGTAGCCGACACGTTATAAGATGCGCCACTCTGCTGAATATAAAAGGTTTGTAAGCATCGTGACGCATATAAGATGCGCCACTCTGCAGATCTATGCACTCATTTGATGTATTGTATGTAAAACAAAAGGCTAAGTAGCATAAAAGAATAATAGTGACAATATTAAATTCACAATTGTAAATTTTGTGTGAGATTACGCACATACTCGTATATGATTTACTTAATATACGTGAAAATATTAGCTTGTATTACACCAATTCATGTATGTACTTGTCGAAATGTTCAGTCTCTAACACGTCTATTTTGCGACAATTCAAGACCTGTAGTTTTCCTGTATAAGCCTGCATAAATATGTAATTCGTCTTTCTATTGCCACGGTGAGTCATATAAACAACTGACTATATAAAACAAGTTCAATTACGTGTAAATATATTGTAAGTGAAATTCTACTCCTCTCCAGTAGCAGAATTAGATAAATTAAAATTACCACGTAAAACCAAATAATAACGAAAACTCAGCTTAGTAACGGGCTGTAACTTGTTTAAAACGCATATCGTTCCGCATCGCACATACCACCCTCGTTGAAGCAAGCAGGTACAAGTCTGTAAAGAAGCCGTCAGCTGTTGTTGAGTGGAACAATAACATTCTCTTCACCCTCGAGCTTGATTCCCCCCTTCTTACGCATAATACTATGCCATTGTATAAAGAAAACTAGTTTGACTCACATTCCAAAAGGCTTTAGTGAACCTTCTCTGTTGTTAGATAAAGTGTTAAACCATTTACCCCGAAACAAAACTTTTATACAAAGTAAAATTAAATCGAAGTAAATAAACGTGTCCTAAATAAATAAAAAAAAAGGTTTCTTAATTTTGACCAAGTAAATTAAAAAAAAAAACAAAATAAAATTTTTAAATAAATAATAAGTCCTTTAAATTAAAAAGGTGAATAGTATCTTAAATTAAACTAACTTGTAATAAAAGTGTAGTAGTAAACTAAGTAAAAAGAAAATAATAATAATAAAAGTATATTTGAATAGTGTCGTGGCCTGTTCGGAAAATAATTCCCCAGCTTGCCAGTATAAGACAAACTCGTTCGTGCAGGAGATAATCGTGTTGAGAATTGTAGTAAGCCACCCCAATTGTTATGAAATCCTGCACTGGTAAACAATAGCCACCACCCCGTGTATAATACAATGTGTCTAGTGTAAAGTGTTTGTCCCCTCTTGCATAGTTTGCAACAGCTGATCGTTTAATAGAAAATAAAAGCATCTATCCGTGAAATTCCGCTTGTCTCAGTAGAATAAGATATTAGAGTTAAGAAAGGATCTAAGGTTGAGTATGGAATCAACTTTAGATTACCTTAGTATAATTAAGAGATAGAGATAAGTACGTAACACAGTCACAACGGCGCCGCACTGAAAAGGGTTAAAGAAAGTGCAGAAAACTAACTAATAGAGATAGAGTATGCAAATGTAGTCAGTCGGGTCACGATATTGTGAAGTTGCGGGAAATTAGTAGTAAGAAATAAAATTAAGTTAGCCGTTAAGAAACGAGAGAAAGGGAACTTCACGAAAGAAAAGAAAACGAGTACTAGAGAAACTTCACACAGTAACGACAAGTGTGCCCCAGTAACTTACTTTCGAATTCGACTTATTAAAAGTTCTCCCCCCTATATCTCCTTTAAGCGGCGGAGTATGTGACGATTTAAATTTAAAAAAAATAAAAAAAAAATAATAATCATAATAAAAATATAAAATGGGAAGTTAGTGAAAACCATTAAATCGCACTATTAAACCTAAAATATCCCTGAAATAACTCATAATAGTAATGAGAATTAAGAAGGGAATTTAACTAAAGTAATTAACTAAAACTGAGAAAGCAAGAGTTTAAAAACTGTTAACCCTTTATTAAATTATCATGCTATGACCTGTGTATACCGGATACAACTTGCATACCGACCCGGCATTAAATAAAAAATACCTGTAAACTATAATGTAAATAATAAATAATTCAAAGTCACTAGTAGTAGTTGTAATAAATTCTGTAGACAAGCAAAGTCTTGATTGTTTATTATGTCGAACTGTAAGACTATATTACTAATTAAAAGTTGGAACTATGTTATGGCGGAGTATTCACTCCGCGTCGTTACAATTTTCCTGTTGTAACAATGTAGGACTTGAAATGCGACGTTCAATCTGTAAACAGCTCCAAGCGGAGTGCTGCACAAAATGTTTTTTTATTTTGTTATTAGCTTCAACTAACAGTGTGGAAATCTATGTAACTAAAATGTAGTGTGTTTTAACACTAAGATGTGAAAGAATAAAATAAGTGTGTAAGGTGACATCTCCTATTAAAAATATAGTTCAAGTTATTTTAGGGTTCCGTCATAATGTGTAACGAGTATGTAAACTCAAATACTACTGTGCTATTACAAATGTGATGTGAATAACTGTGAAAAGTGAAGACTAACACCTCACCTACATTTACACTATCACTGAGAAACACGACGACTTCATTCTAGATGACACTGTAACATCCACTTCATCATTAGTTGACTCCGAGGACCTCCACCGGAAAGACTACCACGATGACGACCAACTATTAAGAGAGTACAGAAGAATCACGCAGCAGGACATGGACTGAAACGATTAACTAGAGGTGACGCGGAAGCTCGTCTTCCGTGAATAATGTATCTTTTAAATATAAGTAATTTTAAATGAAAAAGACTTTAAATGACAATCTCTAAGCGTTAAGAATAACAATGTTGGAACAAGAAATTTCAGAAATCATACTTTGTAACATAACTCTTGTGATGTAGCTGTGGAACATCGCACAACCAATACGAAACCATTCTTCTAATGGTATTTAAGTAATAAGGTAATTGACTAGAGAAGTAGAGTAAATTTGAAAATTCCTAACTAGTTTAAGGAGACTCGGATCCGAGGCAAATACACTTACTGTATTATCATTTTAAATATAGAAAACCCCCTTACCATTTCAGTGTAAGCTAACATTTTTATTTGTAATGTATTATTAATCACACGTAAATAAAGAGATGTCATCTTTGTTACGTACTAAATTGAGTGCATAAATCAGCAAACCTCCCTACCCAGTTTTATTTTATTAGAGTACTTATAATTATTGATAGTGATTTGATTAATTTTCAGTTTGTTACAACGAAGGCAGCCTGTATAATTGGCCAGAGTCAATTATCACGGGTTCCCTAGGTTATAACGTAGCCGACACGTTATAAGATGCGCCACTCTGCTGAATATAAAAGGTTTGTAAGCATCGTGACGCATATAAGATGCGCCACTCTGCAGATCTATGCACTCATTTGATGTATTGTATGTAAAACAAAAGGCTAAGTAGCATAAAAGAATAATAGTGACAATATTAAATTCACAATTGTAAATTTTGTGTGAGATTACGCACATACTCGTATATGATTTACTTAATATACGTGAAAATATTAGCTTGTATTACACCAATTCATGTATGTACTTGTCGAAATGTTCAGTCTCTAACACGTCTATTTTGCGACAATTCAAGACCTGTAGTTTTCCTGTATAAGCCTGCATAAATATGTAATTCGTCTTTCTATTGCCACGGTGAGTCATATAAACAACTGACTATATAAAACAAGTTCAATTACGTGTAAATATATTGTAAGTGAAATTCTACTCCTCTCCAGTAGCAGAATTAGATAAATTAAAATTACCACGTAAAACCAAATAATAACGAAAACTCAGCTTAGTAACGGGCTGTAACTTGTTTAAAACGCATATCGTTCCGCATCGCACATACCACCCTCGTTGAAGCAAGCAGGTACAAGTCTGTAAAGAAGCCGTCAGCTGTTGTTGAGTGGAACAATAACATTCTCTTCACCCTCGAGCTTGATTCCCCCCTTCTTACGCATAATACTATGCCATTGTATAAAGAAAACTAGTTTGACTCACATTCCAAAAGGCTTTAGTGAACCTTCTCTGTTGTTAGATAAAGTGTTAAACCATTTACCCCGAAACAAAACTTTTAAACAAAGTAAAATTAAATCGAAGTAAATAAACGTGTCGTAAATAAATAAAAAAAAAGGATTCTTAATTTTGACCAAGTAAATTTAAAAAAAAAACAAAATAAAATTTTTAAATAAATAATAAGTCCTTTAAATTAAAAAGGTGAATAGTATCTTAAATTAAACTAACTTGTAATAAAAGTGTAGTAGTAAACTAAGTAAAAAGAAAATAATAATAATAAAAGTATATTTGAATAGTGTCGTGGCCTGTTCGGAAAATAATTCCCCAGCTTGCCACTATAAGACAAACTCGTTCGTGCAGGAGATAATCGTGTTGAGAATTGTAGTAAGCCACCCCAATTGTTATGAAATCCTGCACTGGTAAACAATAGCCACCACCCCGTGTATAATACAATGTGTCTAGTGTAAAGTGTTTGTCTCCTCTTGCATAGTTTGTAACAGCTGATCGTTTAATAGAAAATAAAAGCATCTATCCGTGAAATTCCGCTTGTCTCAGTAGAATAAGATATTAGAGTTAAGAAAGGATCTAAGGTTGAGTATGGAATCAACTTTAGATTACCTTAGTATAATTAAGAGATAGAGATAAGTACGTAACACAGTCACAACGGCGCCGCACTGAAAAGGGTTAAAGAAAGTGCAGAAAACTAACTAATAGAGTTAGAGTATGCAAATGTAGTCAGTCGGGCCACGATATTGTGAAGTTGCGGGAAATTAGTAGTAAGAAATAAAATTAAGTTAGCCGTTAAGAAACGAGAGAAAGGGAACTTCACGAAAGAAAAGAAAACGAGTACTAGAGAAACTTCACACAGTAACGACAAGTGTGCCCCAGTACCTTACTTTCGAATTCGACTTATTAAAAGTTCTCCCCCCTATATCTCCTTTAAGCGGCGGAGTATGTGACGATTTAAATTTAAAAAAAATAAAAAAAAAATAATAATAATAATAAAAATATAAAATGGGAAGTTAGTGAAAACCATTAAATCGCACTATTAAACCTAAAATATCCCTGAAATAACTCATAATAGTAATGAGAATTAAGAAGGGAATTTAACTAAAATAATTAACTAAAACTGAGAAAGCAAGAGTTTAAAAACTGTTAACCCTTTATTAAATTATCATGCTATGACCTGTGTATACCGGATCCAACTTGCATACCGACCCGGCATTAAATAAAAAATACCTGTAAAATATAATGTAAATAATATATAATTCAAAGTCACTAGTAGTAGTTGTAATAAATTCTGTAGACAAGCAAAGTCTTGATTGTTTATTATGTCGAACTGTAAGACTATATTACTAATTAAAAGTTGGAACTATGTTATGGCGGAGTATTCACTCCGCGTCGTTACAATTTTCCTGTTGTAACAATGTAGGACTTGAGATGCGACGTTCAATCTGTAAACAGCTCCAAGCGGAGTGCTGCACAAAATGTTTTTTTATTTTGTTATTAGCTTCAACTAACAGTGTGGAAATCTATGTAACTAAAATGTAGTGTGTTTTAACACTAAGATGTGAAAGAATAAAATAAGTGTGTAAGGTGACATCTCCTATTAAAAATATAGTTCAAGTTATTTTAGGGTTCCGTCATAATGTGTAACGAGTATGTAAACTCAAATACTAATGTGCTATTACAAATGTTATGTGAATAACTGTGAAAAGTGAAGACTAACACCTCACCTACATTTACACTATCACTGAGAAACAGGACGACTTCATTCTAGATGACACTGTAACATCCACTTCATCATTAGTTGACTCCGAGGACCTCCACCGGAAAGACTACCACGATGACGACCCACTATTAAGAGAGTACAGAAGAATCACGCAGCAGGACATGGACTGAAACGATTAACTAGAGGTGACGCGGAAGCTCGTCTTCCGTGAATAATGTATCTTTTAAATATAAGTAATTTTAAATGAAAAAGACTTTAAATGACAATCTCTAAGCGTTAAGAATAACAATGTTGGAACAAGAAATTTCAGAAATCATACTTTGTAACATAACTCTTGTGATGTAGCTTTGGAACATCGCACAACCAAAACGAAACCATTCTTCTAATGGTATTTAAGTAATAATGTAATTGACTAGAGAAGTAGAGTAAATTTGAAAATTCCTAACTAGTTTAAGGAGACTCGGATCCGAGGTAAATACACTTACTGTATTATCATTTTAAATATAGAAAACCCCCTTACCATTTCAGTGTAAGCTAACATTTTTATTTGTAATGTATTATTAATCACACGTAAATAAAGAGATGTCATCTTTGTTACATACTAAATTGAGTGCATAAATCAGCAAACCTCCCTACCCAGTTTTATTTTATTAGAGTACTTATAATTATTGATAGTGATTTGATTAATTTTCAGTTTGTTACAACGAAGGCAGCCTGTATAATTGGCCAGAGTCAATTATCACGGGTTCCCTAGGTTATAACGTAGCCGACACGTTATAAGATGCGCCACTCTGCTCAATATAAAAGGTTTGTAAGCATCGTGACGCATATAAGATGCGCCACTCTGCAGATCTATGCACTCATTTGATGTATTGTATGTAAAACAAAAGGCTAAGTAGCATAAAAGAATAATAGTGACAATATTAAATTCACAATTGTAAATTTTGTGTGAGATTACGCACATACTCGTATATGATTTACTTAATATACGTGAAAATATTAGCTTGTATTACACCAATTCATGTATGTACTTGTCGAAATGTTCAGTCTCTAACACGTCTATTTTGCGACAATTCAAGACCTGTAGTTTTCCTATATAAGCCTGCATAAATATGTAATTCGTCTTTCTATTGCCACGGTGAGTCATATAAACAACTGACTATATAAAACAAGTTCAATTACGTGTAAATATATTGTAAGTGAAATTCTACTCCTCTCCAGTAGCAGAATTAGATAAATTAAAATTAGCACGTAAAACCAAATAATAACTAAAACTCAGCTTAGTAACGGGCTGTAACTTGTTTAAAACGCATATCGTTCCGCATCGCACATACCACCCTCGTTGAAGCAAGCAGGTACAAGTCTGTAAAGAAGCCGTCAGCTGTTGTTGAGTGGAACAATAACATTCTCTTCACCCTCGAGCTTGATTCCCCCCTTCTTACGCATAATACTATGCCATTGTATAAAGAAAACTAGTTTGACTCACATTCCAAAAGGCTTTAGTGAACCTTCTCTGTTGTTAGATAAAGTGTTAAACCATTTACCCCGAAACAAAACTTTTAAACAAAGTAAAATTAAATCGAAGTAAATAAACGTGTCCTAAATAAATAAAAAAAAAGGTTTCTTAATTTTGACCAAGTAAATTAAAAAAAAAAAAAAAATAAAATTTTTAAATAAATAATAAGTCCTTTAAATTAAAAAGGTGAATAGTATCTTAAATTAAACTAACTTGTAATAAAAGTGTAGTAGTAAACTAAGTAAAAAGAAAATAATAATAATAAAAGTATATTTGAATAGTGTCGTGGCCTGTTCGGAAAATAATTCCCCAGCTTGCCAGTATAAGACAAACTCGTTCGTGCAGGAGATAATCGTGTTGAGAATTGTAGTAAGCCACCCCAATTGTTATGAAATCCTGCACTGGTAAACAATAGCCACCACCCCGTGTATAATACAATGTGTCTAGTGTAAAGTGTTTGTCCCCTCTTGCATAGTTTGTAACAGCTGATCGTTTAATAGAAAATAAAAGCATCTATCCGTGAAATTCCGCTTGTCTCAGTAGAATAAGATATTAGAGTTAAGAAAGGATCTAAGGTTGAGTATGGAATCAACTTTAGATTACCTTAGTATAATTAAGAGATAGAGATAAGTACGTAACACAGTCACAACGGCGCCGCACTGAAAAGGGTTAAAGAAAGTGCAGAAAACTAACTAATAGAGTTAGAGTATGCAAATGTAGTCAGTCGGGCCACGATATTGTGAAGTTGCGGGAAATTAGTAGTAAGAAATAAAATTAAGTTAGCCGTTAAGAAACGAGAGAAAGGGAACTTCACGAAAGAAAAGAAAACGAGTACTAGAGAAACTTCACACAGTAACGACAAGTGTGCCCCAGTACCTTACTTTCGAATTCGCCTTATTAAAAGTTCTCCCCCCTATATCTCCTTTAAGCGGCGGAGTATGTGACGATTTAAATTAAAAAAAATTAAAAAAATAATAATAATAAAAATATAAAATGGGAAGTTAGTGAAAACCATTAAATCGCACTATTAAACCGAAGAATACCCCTGAAATAACTCATAATAGTAATGAGAATTAAGAAGGGAATTTAACTAAAATAATTAACTAAAACTGAGAAAGCAAGAGTTTAAAAACTGTTAACCCTTTATTAAATTATCATGCTATGACCTGTGTATACCGGATACAACTTGCATACCGACCCGGCATTAAATAAAAAATACCTGTAAACTATAATGTAAATAATAAATAATTCAAAGTCACTAGTAGTAGTTGTAATAAATTCTGTAGACAAGCAAAGTCTTGATTGTTTATTATGTCGAACTGTAAGACTATATTACTAATTAAAAGTTGGAACTATGTTATGGCGGATTATTCACTCCGCGTCGTTACAATTTTCCTGTTGTAACAATGTAGGACTTGAAATGCGACGTTCAATCTGTAAACAGCTCCAAGCGGAGTGCTGCACAAAATGTTTTTTTATTTTGTTATTAGCTTCAACTAACAGTGTGGAAATCTATGTAACTAAAATGTAGTGTGTTTTAACACTAAGATGTGAAAGAATAAAATAAGTGTGTAAGGTGACATCTCCTATTAAAAATATAGTTCAAGTTATTTTAGGGTTCCGTCATAATGTGTAACGAGTATGTAAACTCAAATACTACTGTGCTATTACAAATGTGATGTGAATAACTGTGAAAAGTGAAGACTAACACCTCACCTACATTTACACTATCACTGAGAAACAGGACGACTTCATTCTAGATGACACTGTAACATCCACTTCATCATTAGTTGACTCCGAGGACCTCCACCGGAAAGACTACCACGATGACGACCCACTATTAAGAGAGTACAGAAGAATCACGCAGCAGGACATGGACTGAAACGATTAACTAGAGGTGACGCGGAAGCTCGTCTTCCGTGAATAATGTATCTTTTAAATATAAGTAATTTTAAATGAAAAAGACTTTAAATGACAATCTCTAAGCGTTAAGAATAACAATGTTGGAACAAGAAATTTCAGAAATCATACTTTGTAACATAACTCTTGTGATGTAGCTTTGGAACATCGCACAACCAAAACGAAACCATTCTTCTAATGGTATTTTAAGTAATAATGTAATTGACTAGAGAAGTAGAGTAAATTTGAAAATTCCTAACTAGTTTAAGGAGACTCGGATCCGAGGTAAATACACTTACTGTATTATCATTTTAAATATAGAAAACCCCCTTACCATTTCAGTGTAAGCTAACATTTTTATTTGTAATGTATTATTAATCACACGTAAATAAAGAGATGTCATCTTTGTTACATACTAAATTGAGTGCATAAATCAGCAAACCTCCCTACCCAGTTTTATTTTATTAGAGTACTTATAATTATTGATAGTGATTTGATTAATTTTCAGTTTGTTACAACGAAGGCAGCCTGTATAATTGGCCAGAGTCAATTATCACGGGTTCCCTAGGTTATAACGTAGCCGACACGTTATAAGATGCGCCACTCTGCTCAATATAAAAGGTTTGTAAGCATCGTGACGCATATAAGATGCGCCACTCTGCAGATCTATGCACTCATTTGATGTATTGTATGTAAAACAAAAGGCTAAGTAGCATAAAAGAATAATAGTGACAATATTAAATTCACAATTGTAAATTTTGTGTGAGATTACGCACATACTCGTATATGATTTACTTAATATACGTGAAAATATTAGCTTGTATTACACCAATTCATGTATGTACTTGTCGAAATGTTCAGTCTCTAACACGTCTATTTTGCGACAATTCAAGACCTGTAGTTTTCCTGTATAAGCCTGCATAAATATGTAATTCGTCTTTCTATTGCCACGGTGAGTCATATAAACAACTGACTATATAAAACAAGTTCAGTTACGTGTAAATATATTGTAAGTGAAATTCTACTCCTCTCCAGTAGCAGAATTAGATAAATTAAAATTACCACGTAAAACCAAATAATAACTAAAACTCAGCTTAGTAACGGGCTGTAACTTGTTTAAAACGCATATCGTTCCGCATCGCACATACCACCCTCGTTGAAGCAAGCAGGTACAAGTCTGTAAAGAAGCCGTCAGCTGTTGTTGAGTGGAACAATAACATTCTCTTCACCCTCGAGCTTGATTCCCCCCTTCTTACGCATAATACTATGCCATTGTATAAAGAAAACTAGTTTGACTCACATTCCAAAAGGCTTTAGTGAACCTTCTCTGTTGTTAGATAAAGTGTTAAACCATTTACCCCGAAACAAAACTTTTAAACAAAGTAAAATTAAATCGAAGTAAATAAACGTGTCCTAAATAATTACAAAAAAAAGGTTTCTTAATTTTGACCAAGAAAATTAAAAAAAAAAACAAAATAAAATTTTTAAATAAATAATAAGTCCTTTAAATTAAAAAGGTGAATAGTATCTTAAATTAAACTAACTTGTAATAAAAGTGTAGTAGTAAACTAAGTAAAAAGAAAATAATAATAATAAAAGTATATTTGAATAGTGTCGTGGCCTGTTCGGAAAATAATTCCCCAGCTTGCCAGTATAAGACAAACTCGTTCGTGCAGGAGATAATCGTGTTGAGAATTGTAGTAAGCCACCCCAATTGTTATGAAATCCTGCACTGGTAAACAATAGCCACCACCCCGTGTATAATACAATGTGTCTAGTGTAAAGTGTTTGTCTCCTCTTGCATAGTTTGTAACAGCTGATCGTTTAATAGAAAATAAAAGCATCTATCCGTGAAATTCCGCTTGTCTCAGTAGAATAAGATATTAGAGTTAAGAAAGGATCTAAGGTTGAGTATGGAATCAACTTTAGATTACCTTAGTATAATTAAGAGATAGAGATAAGTACGTAACACAGTCACAACGGCGCCGCACTGAAAAGGGTTAAAGAAAGTGCAGAAAACTAACTAATAGAGATAGAGTATGCAAATGTAGTCAGTCGGGCCACGATATTGTGAAGTTGCGGGAAATTAGTAGTAAGAAATAAAATTAAGTTAGCCGTTAAGAAACGAGAGAAAGGGAACTTTGTGCCGCGTTTTGGAAAACGCGGCGATCTTCCGATATCTATATTGTGCTTTATTAAAGAAATTACGTATTTGTCGACGCGAAAGAAGTTGTCCTTTGGTACGTCAATTGGACTTTGTCATTGTGAATTACCCCTCCGCCGCTCGCCTCGCGCGCGCCCTATCGCTGTTACATACGGTTTTTTCAAGAGCCAGTTAGTTCAGTTCCAATACGACGCTCGGCGCTTCACATTCTGGTCCCCGGCTGGCAGAGTAGATTGAACAGTTTTCGTCTTCCAGCTTCTTCTATGAATACGTAGAAAGCTACGTGACCTCCGGTAAGTCCATTAAAATATGTATTTTAATTATTTATAAAAACAAATTGGTTTTATTTAATATCAAAGTGGATGCGTTGAGATATATATTGCAGGAATCCTTAGCGCATGGCGAGTTTCAGGTTATAATTTGTTTTATGTATGCTTTGTCTCAACCCTGGTTAATTGATTGTAACGTTAAGGATATAATTATGTTTTATATTAATCCAGTAATGCTTCTACTAAATTAACTAAACTAAGATGGGGCGTAAGTCAGTAATTTCCTGAGATCTGTATATGTCACGAACTTGTTAAAAGTTGCCTATTCCTGTAAGTGCGTCATGAAAGCTTTTGCATAAAGGTTAATTAAAATTATCATTATTATGGAGTGACTATATTTAGACTTATTCTATAGTAACATATTTAATGGAGTTATTTTTGAAGTGATTTATCACATTCAATGGGATTCTTGACTTAGGCAATTTTTTCGAGTTTATAAACCGGACAGTCCATGCTATGTCAGTGGGTAAATGTGGTAGTGTGTGTGTTTCACGAACCTATGAGTAATCCCAGATATAATTGTGTAGGGTTTCCGAGGTAGCCGGGAATCTGCCCCGCTCTGGAAGGATGGCCGAACAACTGCCTCCGACGATGTAACTTAAAACCTTCGTCAGCTGTGTCAGCCGGAAGGATGGACTGGACACCCACTACTGAGCCCTCAACATGCACCCTTCAAACCAGGTGACATTTAACCATTTTTAACCTAAACCTTGTGGCCGAAGTACTCGGTGAGACTTTCATGAAACGTTCCAGTGTGGACAGTTAGTTACGGACAATGGGTGGAATATTTTAATTGTATTTTGTAAGGCTTACGCCTCCTCAATTACTATCATGTATATCTCGTTCTGAGAGTGAAAACTCGGCCGGGGTCACGCACCGCCCGGGTCGAGGGGAGTTCGGTAGATAGAGTTGTATCTCATTCTATTTCTGTTTTAAGCATGTTGGGATGGTTATGTTAACGATGTTGCTCCATGTGGACACGTATTTTATTATTCATTCATGATCTGGGGGGGTGGTTTTAAACCGTGGTCGACTCCCGTTGGAGACGTCCACTGCAAGCCTGTCTATGTCAGATCTTGCTAGATCCCGTCCAATGCCTGACCCTGCCGGTAGTCAAGTTTTGTAACACTGTGAGCTGACTTAATACTCTTATGACTTATATTCTGTATTACAAATTCTGTTCCACTGTTTAGATAATTTGCACACTTTAAAATTTACCATTGTCACAGATTGTATTTTACCATAGCAAATTTTGTAACCATAATTGTAATTGCTCCCTATAACAATTAGTTAACCATAAGACTACACAAGATTGATCAATGTCAGTTATGAATACTCATGGTGGTCAAATTCCACTATTTTTCTATATTCTGTTTTGAAGGTAAAAAAGAAACATAAAATGCAGTTAGGCAACCGGACTTCCATGTTGACCTTGTGATGCTACTTTTCATTATAGTAATTGATGGGATTTAATTGATTATTAAATATCGGCATGGGATTTGTGCGCGGGCCGCATGGCTTACAGAGAACATTCAGTTAACACTTATCTTGTTAAAACTTGGGGGCATGTCTGCTCCACTCCTGGGATATTTTAATTGAATTTTTGGGAAGGGGGTTTTAGTCACCTATTAATTAAACAGTAAGGGGTTATGGGTGTTGAACAAGATTATTATGTGCGCTGATAACCAGGGTGAACATGTGATGGGTTATTTAAATATACGTTTGTTGATGTTAATTATATGTGTGTGTTGTTTTACATAATTGTTACTTGTTATATTGATTATGCCTGTGTATATTTCTGTATATTTATGCCTTGTTATAAAAAGTGATTACTTGCAGGTCGAAACTATGTGCCATTTTATAATTGTATTACTTTATAACTATAATTTGTTATTTATGTAACATTCCACGATTTGTTAGTCAATGATGGTTCAACTATTAATAATCATTCAATACTTAGTGCTGTTAACAGTTATTATTCCTTGTTCAACTTTGGCAAGGCACATATTAATGAAATTATATTTAACGATCAAAAGACTGATTTATCTTGCCTTTAGAGGCTCATATGTTGTACTACCCAAGAACAATAAATTGTTGTTATCTTAAGTTCAGTGTTTCATTTGCAAGTCCCATCATACTGGACCCAGCCCAATTTTAGCTTTTCTAGGCTCTCGCCTAGTTCTAAATAACTTGTAACCTCTCTTTCAAAAAAAAAAAGGAAACAAAATCAATACTAAAAGCATACAGAGGTTACAAATGGTAGCAGAGCGTGGTTCATTCTAGGCCTGAACCCTTGGGTCCGTTGGTGTGATGGGGCTTGCAAACTTGGAGATAGTCTGGCAAATAAAATGGCACTTAATAGTTAACATGAAATGTAGAAGTATATATATTTTTTTTTTATGAATTATTGTTAAATGTTTTGAATGTTTTGAATTGTAAATCTGAGGCCGCCATGGGCACGTGTTGTAGTTGAGTTGTTGTTTTGAAATTGGACATTGCCGGAGAGCGCGTGGGGGATGGGTTCCCGTTTTTAATTTTTGAAAGTAATTGCGCGTGTGGTTAGTGGGATGCGGTATGGCTCGACTCGAAGTCGGTGTCGTCCGATTGTAATGGTGACAATGTTGTAGTCGAAATGTTGTATATTGTGGTTAGTGTTAGGTGGTGTGGATTGTATGTTGGTGTTAGTGTCTGATGTTGTTTCTTCTTGAGTCTGGCGACTGACGGAGAGTTAGTTCTGGAGCGGGGCAGGTTTTCGCAGCGCTAGGAGCCCGGGGGTCTACTCAAAGGAAGGACAGTACTTGAGTTTTTCCGATTCTTGTTAAAATGTTTTTGTAGGTTGTGTTTGTGTTAGGTGTTTAGTGGGAATTTGTTTTATGATTGTTTGTTTGGCATTGTGCAATTCTGGCGGCGGTATGCTATCAGGAGTTGCCCCACCCTCTTACAGGCGTTCTCCAGAAATTTCCGGTGGTGGATGGATTTGATGAAGAGCAGCTGTTGGTTTTCTTGGACCTGGTCCTGCAGGTGGCTGATTTCCCGGGGGTGTCCGATGGGGAGGTCTTGTATCTTATATACCCGTATTGCCGGAGTACGTTGGCTGGTCTGGTCACCAAGGCCCTGCGTCGGGGTGACAGTGTTGATGCTTTCCATGCGGAGGTGTTGGACTTCTTCATATCCCGTCGACGACAAGACCAGTTGAAGTTTAAGTTATTCTATCGCCCACAGGCCTACGGAGAGGCGTTAGGAGACTTCGTGCACGATGTAAGGAAAGCTGCCCGTATATTAAGACTGGGGTTGCCCGAGACGGAAGTCATACAGGTAATACGAGAGGGTCTGAATCCCCAAGAGAGATCCCGGCTGGTTTTTGCAGAGCCTCCACGTTCTTTTGCGGACCTGGACCGGTGGTGTGCGCATGCCAGGACTGTCCAGGCGAATGACGAGTCCTGGGGAAGAGCTGCTAAAGATGTCCAATACTCCAGTGGTTCATTAGGAAGAGCCAAAGAAGACAAACATGGTGGTTGGAGGAGAACCCAAGAGACAGTCAGAAAAACTGAATATTCCGGAAGTAATGGAGGCTACAAGGGGGTGGCAAGTGAGAAGACGGTAACAACAGCTACAGCACACAAAACAAAGAAGTATGAAATTAACAGGGGAAGAAGAAATTATGTTAGTAAACAAACAGCGGCAAGTAGGGAGCCGGTAGAAAGTCATTCCTATTTGGAGAGTAAGGAAACTTTAAAGGTTCCAGAGGAAGTACCAGTGCATAATAGAGTTGTGGATGAAGCAGGTAAAGAGAAAGAAGAAAAGCGGAATAACTTCAGTGGATTAATACAAGACGACAAGAAAACGTCTGTTAATACTGCGTCAGTGAGGACGTCATGGTTGAATCCAGAGGCCGCAGAATTTGTTCCGGTATCTCCATCTCGGTTCGTGAGGGATCCAGATCCTGTGACATCATCATCGTCTACGCAGGGATGTGAGAAGTCACTTGAGAGTGTCGCTTTACCATCGCCAGTAGAAATTAATTTAGTAATTGCACATGAACCTGGACAGCTGGATTCCAGGGTGGAAAATGTCGAGGAGGTGGTAGTTGCTGAGAGTGGTGAAGGAGAGGAATCGAAGGAAGAGGCAGAAGAGCGGTCTGCAGATGCTGCACAGGGAAGTATAGTTGTGGGTGTTAGAAAGACTGAAGAGTCTGAGTTTGCGGATGGACCCGGAGATGTCCAGGCTGCAAGTGTTTCTGAGGTTACGGATGGACAAGGGGATGTCCATGCTGCAAGTGTGGTAGAAGTTGAGGAGAAATTTGGTGGCAGCGTTGTGGAGTGTGTGAGTGAGAATGATGTAGTGTGTGAAGATGTGCAGACGCCTTCTGTAAGTAGTGTTGAGGATTCCGAAGAACGGAAAGAAGTTCCAGGTGGAACAGATGAGCAACTCGAGGATGAAGATGTGCAGTGTTCGAATGGTGGTAGTGGACGCGATGGCGATGATGTTGATGATGAACGTGTTGATGAAAAGGAGGATGTCAAGGAGATTGAAGAAGAAGCTTGTGAAGCAACTGGTGACCAATGTGATGAAGAAATTGGTGAGGAGCTGAGGGAAGATGCGGTTGAAGAAGGATCAGACGAGCAACTGGAGGATGGTGAGGAGGCGCAGTGTCATGAGGTTGATTTGGATTATGGGGACGAAAAAGGGGAAATTGTAGAAGAGAAGAAGGAAGTAGAAAAGGAAGAAATTGTAGCAGAGGAGTTAGACGACGAGCATAATCCAAAGCAGAATGAAAGTAGTGAGGTAAGTTGCCTTGATCCTGATTCCGAGGAAACAAATCAGTACAGCTCAACACGAAATAATCCCTCAGAGAGTGGTGTACGAAAGGAACGAGTCACTAAAGTCCGTCACAGAAAAGTGAGAAGAAACGGTTAACGGGTAGCGGGTAGATGTTCCCCACACTCCCAGTGGTGTTCATCTATTTCAGGGTTGCGCCCCTGCCCACGCGAGCCTTGGTTTCCTCCATTCATCCTTATTTTCGGAGGGAGCCAGGTCCTTACCCTTAGTCCTGACTATCGACCCTTTAATGATCCTTGCCCCATTTCATCTTCCCAATTTTCCTACCACTCCCCTTAAAAAAAAAAAAAAAAAAAAAAAAAAAAAAAAAAAAAAAAAAAAAAAAAAATCTATCAAACGGAGTTAGAGAGAGACTTAGCTTGTGGTCCCCGAGATCGTCAGTTTCCCCTGTGTTAAAGGTTAGATGGAGTGATGGTGTGCTGTTGCTGATTGTTAATAGTTGTTGAGGTTGATGTTGTTCATTATAGGGTCCGAGCCATGCCGCATTCTCCGGTTTTCCTGGTGTTATTTTAGTTGCGAGAGAAAGTTGTGTAGACGGTGCTGTAGAGAAGTAAAACCCCTCGAGTTATGGTATATTTGTTGAGTTGAGATTGGATTAATGTTCGTGTGCCCTAGGTGCGGTCCTCTCTGTCTGGCTAAGCGGGGCCGTCCGCCCTTGTGTAGGGAAGTGGGCCAGCCATATGGCAAGGTTGGAGATGCCTTGTGGGTGCATGTGGCTGGTCGGTCCGAGAGAGGGACGAGAGGTAGTACGGTCGCTCACATGCCAAGGTGGGAGATGCCTTGTTGGGTCCTAGGACGAGCATGTGAGTGGGACCGGTGGGAGTAATTTGTGGTCACCGGAGAGGGTGACGTGTTGGGGCGGTCCCGTGGGGTTGGCGTGGAGGAGAGGGTCGCATGGGGATTGGTGGTCTCCTGGGAGCCATGACTGATGGGAGAACCGATAACAACTTGAGTTTGATATATAAGGATGGGAGTACACTGCAGGGTACTTTCCCGAGTTTGAAGGTGTGGCAACCGGGTTGCCCTTTTGGGGTGGGGGTGTGCCGCGTTTTGGAAAACGCGGCGATCTTCCGATATCTATATTGTGCTTTATTAAAGAAATTACGTATTTGTCGACGCGAAAGAAGTTGTCCTTTGGTACGTCAATTGGACTTTGTCATTGTGAATTACCCCTCCGCCGCTCGCCTCGCGCGCGCCCTATCGCTGTTACATACGGTTTTTTCAAGAGCCAGTTAGTTCAGTTCCAATACGACGCTCGGCGCTTCACATTCTGGTCCCCGGCTGGCAGAGTAGATTGAACAGTTTTCGTCTTCCAGCTTCTTCTATGAATACGTAGAAAGCTACGTGACCTCCGGTAAGTCCATTAAAATATGTATTTTAATTATTTATAAAAACAAATTGGTTTTATTTAATATCAAAGTGGATGCGTTGAGATATATATTGCAGGAATCCTTAGCGCATGGCGAGTTTCAGGTTATAATTTGTTTTATGTATGCTTTGTCTCAACCCTGGTTAATTGATTGTAACGTTAAGGATATAATTATGTTTTATATTAATCCAGTAATGCTTCTACTAAATTAACTAAACTAAGATGGGGCGTAAGTCAGTAATTTCCTGAGATCTGTATATGTCACGAACTTGTTAAAAGTTGCCTATTCCTGTAAGTGCGTCATGAAAGCTTTTGCATAAAGGTTAATTAAAATTATCATTATTATGGAGTGACTATATTTAGACTTATTCTATAGTAACATATTTAATGGAGTTATTTTTGAAGTGATTTATCACATTCAATGGGATTCTTGACTTAGGCAATTTTTTCGAGTTTATAAACCGGACAGTCCATGCTATGTCAGTGGGTAAATGTGGTAGTGTGTGTGTTTCACGAACCTATGAGTAATCCCAGATATAATTGTGCAGGGTTTCCGAGGTAGCCGGGAATCTGCCCCGCTCTGGAAGGATGGCCGAACAACTGCCTCCGACGATGTAACTTAAAACCTTCGTCAGCTGTGTCAGCCGGAAGGATGGACTGGACACCCACTACTGAGCCCTCAACATGCACCCTTCAAACCAGGTGACATTTAACCATTTTTAACCTAAACCTTGTGGCCGAAGTACTCGATGAGACTTTCATGAAACGTTCCAGTGTGGACAGTTAGTTACGGACAATGGGTGGAATATTTTAATTGTATTTTGTAAGGCTTACGCCTCCTCAATTACTATCATGTATATCTCGTTCTGAGAGTGAAAACTCGGCCGGGGTCACGCACCGCCCGGGTCGAGGGGAGTTCGGTAGATAGAGTTGTATCTCATTCTATTTCTGTTTTAAGCATGTTGGGATGGTTATGTTAACGATGTTGCTCCATGTGGACACGTATTTTATTATTCATTCATGATCTGGGGGGGTGGTTTTAAACCGTGGTCGACTCCCGTTGGAGACGTCCACTGCAAGCCTGTCTATGTCAGATCTTGCTAGATCCCGTCCAATGCCTGACCCTGCCGGTAGTCAAGTTTTGTAACACTGTGAGCTGACTTAATACTCTTATGACTTATATTCTGTATTACAAATTCTGTTCCACTGTTTAGATAATTTGCACACTTTAAAATTTACCATTGTCACAGATTGTATTTTACCATAGCAAATTTTGTAACCATAATTGTAATTGCTCCCTATAACAATTAGTTAACCATAAGACTACACAAGATTGACCAATGTCAGTTATGAATACTCATGGTGGTCAAATTCCACTATTTTTCTATATTCTGTTTTGAAGGTAAAAAAGAAACATAAAATGCAGTTAGGCAACCGGACATCCATGTTGACCTTGTGATGCTACTTTTCATTATAGTAATTGATGGGATTTAATTGATTATTAAATATCGGCATGGGATTTGTGCGCGGGCCGCATGGCTTACAGAGAACATTCAGTTAACATTTATCTTGTTAAAACTTGGGGGCATGTCTGCTCCACTCCTGGGATATTTTAATTGAATTTTTGGGAAGGGGGTTTTAGTCACCTATTAATTAAACAGTAAGGGGTTATGGGTGTTGAACAAGATTATTATGTGCGCTGATAACCAGGGTGAACATGTGATGGGTTATTTAAATATACGTTTGTTGATGTTAATTATATGTGTGTGTTGTTTTACATAATTGTTACTTGTTATATTGATTATGCCTGTGTATATTTCTGTATATTTATGCCTTGTTATAAAAAGTGATTACTTGCAGGTCGAAACTATGTGCCATTTTATAATTGTATTACTTTATAACTATAATTTGTTATTTATGTAACATTCCACGATTTGTTAGTCAATGATGGTTCAACTATTAATAATCATTCAATACTTAGTGCTGTTAACAGTTATTATTCCTTGTTCAACTTTGGCAAGGCACATATTAATGAAATTATATTTAACGATCAAAAGACTGATTTATCTTGCCTTTAGAGGCTCATATGTTGTACTACCCAAGAACAATAAATTGTTGTTATCTTAACTTCAGTGTTTCATTTGCAAGTCCCATCATACTGAACCCAGCCCAATTTCAGCTTTTCTAGGCTCTCGCCTAGTTCTAAATAACTTGTAACCTCTTTCAAAAAAAAAAAAAAGGAAACAAAATCAATACTAAAAGCATAGAGAGGTTACAACTTCACGAAAGAAAAGAAAACGAGTACTAGAGAAACTTCACACAGTAACGACAAGTGTGCCCCAGTACCTTACTTTCGAATTCGCCTTATTAAAAGTTCTCCCCCCTATATATCCTTTAAGCGGCGGAGTATGTGACGATTTAAATTTAAAAAAAATAAAAAAATAATAACAATAATAATAAAAATATAAAATGGGAAGTTAGTGAAAACCATTAAATCGCACTATTAAACCTAAAATATCCCTGAAATAACTCATAATAGTAATGAGAATTAAGAAGGGAATTTAACTAAAATAATTAACTAAAACTGAGAAAGCAAGAGTTTAAAAACTGTTAACCCTTTATTAAATTATCATGCTATGACCTGTGTATACCGGATCCAACTTACATACCGACCCGGCATTAAATAAAAAATACCTGTAAACTATAATGTAAATAATAAATAATTCAAAGTCACTAGTAGTAGTTGTAATAAATTCTGTAGACAAGCAAAGTCTTGATTGTTTATTATGTCGAACTGTAAGACTATATTACTAATTAAAAGTTGGAACTATGTTATGGGGGAGTATTCACTCCGCGTCGTTACAATTTTCCTGTTGTAACAATGTAGGACTTGAAATGCGACGTTCAATCTGTAAACAGCTCCAAGCGGAGTGCTGCACAAAATGTTTTTTTATTTTGTTATTAGCTTCAACTAACAGTGTGGAAATCTATGTAACTAAAATGTAGTGTGTTTTAACACTAAGATGTGAAAGAATAAAATAAGTGTGTAAGGTGACATCTCCTATTAAAAATATAGTTCAAGTTATTTTAGGGTTCCGTCATAATGTGTAACGAGTATGTAAACTCAAATACTACTGTGCTATTACAAATGTGATGTGAATAACTGTGAAAAGTGAAGACTAACACCTCACCTACATTTACACTATCACTGAGAAACAGGACGACTTCATTCTAGATGACACTGTAACATCCACTTCATCATTAGTTGACTCCGAGGACCTCCACCGGAAAGACTACCACGATGACGACCCACTATTAAGAGAGTACAGAAGAATCACGCAGCAGGACATGGACTGAAACGATTAACTAGAGGTGACGCGGAAGCTCGTCTTCCGTGAATAATGTATCTTTTAAATATAAGTAATTTTAAATGAAAAAGACTTTAAATGACAATCTCTAAGCGTTAAGAATAACAATGTTGGAACAAGAAATTTCAGAAATCATACTTTGTAACATAACTCTTGTGATGTAGCTTTGGAACATCGCACAACCAAAACGAAACCATTCTTCTAATGGTATTTTAAGTAATAATGTAATTGACTAGAGAAGTAGAGTAAATTTGAAAATTCCTAACTAGTTTAAGGAGACTCGGATCCGAGGTAAATACACTTACTGTATTATCATTTTAAATATAGAAAACCCCCTTACCATTTCAGTGTAAGCTAACATTTTTATTTGTAATGTATTATTAATCACACGTAAATAAAGAGATGTCATCTTTGTTACATACTAAATTGAGTGCATAAATCAGCAAACCTCCCTCCCCTTTTTCCTTTTATTAGAGTACTTATAATTATTGATAGTGATTTGATTAATTTTCAGTTTGTTACAACGAAGGCAGCCTGTATAATTGGCCAGAGTCAATTATCACGGGTTCCCTAGGTTATAACGTAGCCGACACGTTATAAGATGCGCCACTCTGCTGAATATAAAAGGTTTGTAAGCATCGTGACGCATATAAGATGCGCCACTCTGCAGATCTATACACTCATTTGATGTGTTGTATGTAAAACAAAAGGCTAAGTAGCATAAAAGAATAATAGTGACAATATTAAATTCACAATTGTAAATTTTGTGTGAGATTACGCACATACTCGTATATGATTTACTTAATATACGTGAAAATATTAGCTTGTATTACACCAATTCATGTATGTACTTGTCGAAATGTTCAGTCTCTAACACGTCTATTTTGCGACAATTCAAGACCTGTAGTTTTCCTGTATAAGCCTGCATAAATATGTAATTCGTCTTTCTATTGCCACGGTGAGTCATATAAACAACTGACTATATAAAACAAGTTCCATTACGTGTAAATATATTGTAAGTGAAATTCTACTCCTCTCCAGTAGCAGAATTAGATAAATTAAAATTAGCACGTAAAACCAAATAATAACTAAAACTCAGCTTAGTAACGGGCTGTAACTTGTTTAAAATGCATATCGTTCCGCATCGCACATACCACCCTCGTTGAAGCAAGAAGGTACAAGTCTCAAAGAAGCCGTCACCTGTTGTTGAGTGGAACAATAACATTCTCTTCACCCTCGAGCTTGATTCCCCCCTTCTTACGCATAATACTATGCCATTGTTTAAAGAAAACTAGTTTGACTCACATTCCAAAAGGCTTTAGTGAACCTTCTCTGTTGTTAGATAAAGTGTTAAACCATTTACCCCGAAACAAAACTTTTAAACAAAGTAAAATTAAATCGAAGTAAATAAACGTGTCCTAAATAAATAAAAAAAAAGGTTTCTTAATTTTGACCAAGTAAATTAAAAAAAAAAACAAAATAAAATTTTTAAATAAATAATAAGTCCTTTAAATTAAAAAGGTGAATAGTATCTTAAATTAAACTAACTTGTAATAAAAGTGTAGTAGTAAACTGAGTAAAAAGAAAATAATAATAAAAGTATATTTGAATAGTGTCGTGGCCTGTTCGGAAAATAATTCCCCAGCTTGCCAGTATAAGACAAACTCGTTCGTGCAGGAGATAATCGTGTTGAGAATTGTAATAAGCCACCCCAATTGTTATGAAATCCTGCACTGGTAAACAATAGCCACCACCCCGTGTATAATACAATGTGTCTAGTGTAAAGTGTTTGTCCCCTCTTGCATAGTTTGTAACAGCTGATTGTTTAATAGAAAATAAAAGCATCTATCCGTGAAATTCCGCTTGTCTCAGTAGAATAAGATATTAGAGTTAAGAAAGGATCTAAGTTTGAGTATGGAATCAACTTTAGATTACCTTAGTATAATTAAGAGATAGAGATAAGTACGTAACACAGTCACAACGGCGCCGCACTGAAAAGGGTTAAAGAAAGTGCAGAAAACTAACTAATAGAGTTAGAGTATGCAAATGTAGTCAGTCGGGCCACGATATTGTGAAGTTGCGGGAAATTAGCAGTAAGAAATAAAATTAAGTTAGCCGTTAAGAAACGAGAGAAAGGGAACTTCACGAAAGAAAAGAAAACGAGTACTAGAGAAACTTCACACAGTAACGACAAGTGTGCCCCAGTACCTTACTTTCGAATTCGACTTATTAAAAGTTCTCCCCCCTATATCTCCTTTCAGCGGCGGAGTATGTGACGATTTAAATTTAAAAAAAATTAAAAAAAAATAATAATAATAATAAAAATATAAAATGGGAAGTTAGTGAAAACCATTAAATCGCACTATTAAACATAAAATATCCCTGAAATAACTCATAATAGTAATGAGAATTAAGAAGGGAATTTAACTAAAATAATTAACTAAAACTGAGGAAGCAAGAGTTTAAAAACTGTTAACCCTTTATTAAATTATCATGCTATGACCTGTGTATACCGGATCCAACTTGCATAGCGACCCGGCATTAAATAAAAAATACCTGTAAACTATAATGTAAATAATAAATAATTCAAAGTCACTAGTAGTAGTTGTAATAAATTCTGTAGACAAGCAAAGTCTTGATTGTTTATTATGTCGAACTGTAAGACTATATTACTAATTAAAAGTTGTAACTATGTTATGGCGGAGTATTCACTCCGCGTCGTTACAATTTTCCTGTTGTAACAATGTAGGACTTGAGATGCGACGTTCAATCTGTAAACAGCTCCAAGCGGAGTGCTGCACAAAATGTTTTTTTATTTATTAGCTTCAACTAACAGTGTGGAAATCTATGTAACTAAAATGTAGTGTGTTTTAACACTAAGATGTGAAAGAATAAAATAAGTGTGTAAGGTGACATCTCCTATTAAAAATATAGTTCAAGTTATTTTAGGGTTCCGTCATAATGTGTAACGAGTATGTAAACTCAAATACTACTGTGCTATTACAAATGTGATGTGAATAACTGTGAAAAGTGAAGACTAACACCTCACCTACATTTACACTATCACTGAGAAATAGGACGACTTCATTCTATATGACACTGTAACATCCACTTCATCATTAGTTGACTCCGAGGACCTCCACCGGAAAGACTACCACGATGACGACCCACTATTAAGAGAGTACAGAAGAATCACGCAGCAGGACATGGACTGAAACGATTAACTAGAGGTGACGCGGAAGCTCGTCTTCCGTGAATAATGTATCTTTTAAATATAAGTAATTTTAAATGAAAAAGACTTTAAATGACAATCTCTAAGCGTTAAGAATAACAATGTTGGAACAAGAAATTTCAGAAATCATACTTTGTAACATAACTCTTGTGATGTAGCTTTGGAACATCGCACAACCAAAACGAAACCATTCTTCTAATGGTATTTTAAGTAATAATGTAATTGACTAGAGAAGTAGAGTAAATTTGAAAATTCCTAACTAGTTTAAGGAGACTCGGATCCGAGGTAAATACACTTACTGTATTATCATTTTAAATATAGAAAACCCCCTTACCATTTCAGTGTAAGCTAACATTTTTATTTGTAATGTATTATTAATCACACGTAAATAAAGAGATGTCATCTTTGTTACATACTAAATTGAGTGCATAAATCAGCAAACCTCCCTACCCAGTTTTATTTTATTAGAGTACTTATAATTATTGATAGTGATTTGATTAATTTACAGTTTGTTACAACGAAGGCAGCCTGTATAATTGGCCAGAGTCAATTATCACGGGTTCCCTAGGTTATAACGTAGCCGACACGTTATAAGATGCGCCACTCTGCTCAATATAAAAGGTTTGTAAGCATCGTGACGCATATAAGATGCGCCACTCTGCAGATCTATGCACTCATTTGATGTATTGTATGTAAAACAAAAGGCTAAGTAGCATAAAAGAATAATAGTGACAATATTAAATTCACAATTGTAAATTTTGTGTGAGATTACGCACATACTCGTATATGATTTACTTAATATACGTGAAAATATTAGCTTGTATTACACCAATTCATGTATGTACTTGTCGAAATGTTCAGTCTCTAGCACGTCTATTTTGCGACAATTCAAGACCTGTAGTTTTCCTGTATAAGCCTGCATAAATATGTAATTCGTCTTTCTATTGCCACGGTGAGTCATATAAACAACTGACTATATAAAACAAGTTCAGTTACGTGTAAATATATTGTAAGTGAAATTCTACTCCTCTCCAGTAGCAGAATTAGATAAATTAAAATTAGCACGTAAAACCAAATAATAACTAAAACTCAGCTTAGTAACGGGCTGTAACTTGTTTAAAACGCATATCGTTCCGCATTGCACATACCACCCTCGTTGAAGCAAGAAGGTACAAGTCTGTAAAGAAGCCGTCAGCTGTTGTTGAGTGGAACAATAACATTCTCTTCACCCTCGAGCTTGATTCCCCCCTTCTTACGCATAATACTATGCCATTGTATAAAGAAAACTAGTTTGACTCACATTCCAAAAGGCTTTAGTGAACCTTCTCTGTTGTTAGATAAAGTGTTAAACCATTTACCCCGAAACAAAACTTTTAAACAAAGTAAAATTAAATCGAAGTAAATAAACGTGTCCTAAATAAATTAAAAAAAAAGGTTTCTTAATTTTGACCAACTAAATTAAAAAAAAATACAAAATAAAATTTTTAAATAAATAGTAAGTCCTTTAAATAAAAAAGGTGAATAGTATCTTAAATTAAACTAACTTGTAATAAAAGTGTAGTAGTAAACTAAGTAAAAAGAAAATAATGATAATAAAAGTATATTTGAATAGTGTCGTGGCCTGTTCGGAAAATAATTCCCCAGCTTGCCAGTATAAGACAAACTCGTTCGTGCAGGAGATAATCGTGTTGAGAATTGTAGTAAGCCACCCCAATTGTTATGAAATCCTGCACTGGTAAACAATAGCCACCACCCCGTGTATAATACAATGTGTCTAGTGTAAAGTGTTTGTCCCCTCTTGCATAGTTTGTAACAGCTGATCGTTTAATAGAAAATAAAAGCATCTATCCGTGAAATTCCGCTTGTCTCAGTAGAATAAGATATTAGAGTTAAGAAAGGATCTAAGGTTGAGTATGGAATCAACTTTAGATTACCTTAGTATAATTAAGAGATAGAGATAAGTACGTAACACAGTCACAACGGCGCCGCACTGAAAAGGGTTAAAGAAAGTGCAGAAAACTAACTAATAGAGATAGAGTATGCAAATGTAGTCAGTCGGGCCACGATATTGTGAAGTTGCGGGAAATTAGTAGTAAGAAATAAAATTAAGTTAGCCGTTAAGAAACGAGAGAAAGGGAACTTCACGAAAGAAAAGAAAACGAGTACTAGAGAAACTTCACACAGTAACGACAAGTGTGCCCCAGTACCTTACTTTCGAATTCGCCTTATTAAAAGTTCTCCCCCCTATATCTCCTTTAAGCGGCGGAGTATGTGACGATTTAAATTTTAAAAAATAAAAAAAATAATAATAATAAAAATATAAAATGGGAAGTTAGTGAAAACCATTAAATCGCACTATTAAACCGAAGAATACCCCTGAAATAACTCATAATAGTAATGAGAATTAAGAAGGGAATTTAACTAAAATAATTAACTAAAACTGAGAAAGCAAGAGTTTAAAAACTGTTAACCCTTTATTAAATTATCATGCTATGACCTGTGTATACCGGATACAACTTGCATACCGACCCGGCATTAAATAAAAAATACCTGTAAACTATAATGTAAATAATAAATAATTCAAAGTCACTAGTAGTAGTTGTAATAAATTCTATAGACAAGCAAAGTCTTGATTGTTTATTATGTCGAACTGTAAGACTATATTACTAATTAAAAGTTGGAACTATGTTATGGCGGAGTATTCACTCCGCGTCGTTACAATTTTCCTGTTGTAACAATGTAGGACTTGAAATGCGACGTTCAATCTGTAAACAGCTCCAAGCGGAGTACTGCACAAAATGTTTTTTTATTTTGTTATTAGCTTCAACTAACAGTGTGGAAATCTATGTAACTAAAATATAGTGTGTTTTAACACTAAGATGTGAAAGAATAAAATAAGTGTGTAAGGTGACATCTCCTATTAAAAATATAGTTCAAGTTATTTTAGGGTTCCGTCATAATGTGTAACGAGTATGTAAACTCAAATACTACTGTGCTATTACAAATGTGATGTGAATAACTGTGAAAAGTGAAGACTAACACCTCACCTACATTTACACTATCACTGAGAAACAGGACGACTTCATTCTAGATGACACTGTAACATCCACTTCATCATTAGTTGACTCCGAGGACCTCCACCGGAAAGACTACCACGATGACGACCCACTATTAAGAGAGTACAGAAGAATCACGCAGCAGGACATGGACTGAAACGATTAACTAGAGGTGACGCGGAAGCTCGTCTTCCGTGAATAATGTATCTTTTAAATATAAGTAATTTTAAATGAAAAAGACTTTAAATGACAATCTCTAAGCGTTAAGAATAACAATGTTGGAACAAGAAATTTCAGAAATCATACTTTGTAACATAACTCTTGTGATGTAGCTTTGGAACATCGCACAACCAAAACGAAACCATTCTTCTAATGGTATTTTAAGTAATAATGTAATTGACTAGAGAAGTAGAGTAAATTTGAAAATTCCTAACTAGTTTAAGGAGACTCGGATCCGAGGTAAATACACTTACTGTATTATCATTTTAAATATAGAAAACCCCCTTACCATTTCAGTGTAAGCTAACATTTTTATTTGTAATGTATTATTAATCACACGTAAATAAAGAGATGTCATCTTTGTTACATACTAAATTGAGTGCATAAATCAGCAAACCTCCCTACCCAGTTTCCTTTTATTAGAGTACTTATAATTATTGATAGTGATTTGATTAATTTTCAGTTTGTTACAACGAAGGCAGCCTGTATAATTGGCCAGAGTCAATTATCACGGATTCCCTAGGTTATAACGAAGCCGACACGTTATATCTTCTTTCGGCATCGGTTTTAGAGTCGGCTGCCGGCCCAGCGACGTCTTATCGCTGGCGCGGAACTGGAGGGCGAAGACGCAAGAACGCCGGTTCTATTCTTCGGCCGTTCCTTCCGGCTGACTCCGCGCCGATGTCGTCCGAAAGAGGAGAGGAGATGAAGGGCGTCCGATGGCGTGGCGATGAAGTGCTCAAAATTTTGTGCCGGCCCGGGTTTTATGCGCTAACCGGGATCGCTGATTGACTCGCTCCAAACACGTTAGATGGTCACGTCTCGGCTGCTGATCCCTGATTGGCTCGCTGAACCATCTGACCCTTCTTCATCACAACGTTCGCAGCCTCCGGGCTCGATGCGATGAACTCTTCCACTTTCTGCAGGAATCGCATACAGACGTCGCCACCTTCAATGAAACCTACCTAACTGCCAGACATCGCCTGTTCTTCCCAGGCTATACCCTCTTCCGGCAGGACAACGCTTCTCACTCGGGCGGAATTGCGATACTAGTTCGTAACTCTCTCCGAGCACAAGTAGTACCTATACCTATAGGCCTACTAATACCTATACTAAAACCGAACAGCCCGACCGACTCGCTTCTGGTCAAACTAACCTTCACAAACTCACCTCCCCTCTTCATAGCAACCTACTACTGCCCCCCGAGTGCCGACCTAGACGTCAACTACCTCCATCATTTGGCCACGACCTACACCCGTTTACTTCTCTTCGGAGATCTGAACGCCCACCACCAGCATCTTGGAGACCGTTATAACACCGCCCGAGGCACGCGAGTGCTTCGGGCAGTCAATAACTTCGGTCTAAGGCACCATCGTACCCCGTTTACCAGCCAGCCGATAACTCCGGCCCAACAACCCACCTGTCCAGATAAGCTGATTACCTCAACCGACATCTCCCGTAAAATAAGCGGGGTCTCCCAAGGCCCGGATGTTGGCTCTGACCACATCCCTATTCTTCTCGTAATCTCCTACGGCCACGTAAAATACCCTACCCTTGAACCTCGCACGATGGCCGTAACAGACTATGACGCTGCCGACTGGCCTCTTTTTTCACAAGCTTTAGCATCACTTATATCCCCACTTCCCGCCCCACCAACCACCCCCGCATAAACCGACGACTACAATGACCTCCTAACTACACCGATACAGACGGCGATGGCACAGGCCATACCTACTAAACAGGTCAGACACTCCCAACTCAGGCTCCCTCCCCCTGTCCTTGCACTGATACGCCGGAAACGCTAGATCCGTCGCCTCTTAAACAGAGATCGGCGGAACGAGCATCTCTGCTCGGAGTACACAAGACTTTCAAATGCTGTCAAGTTCTCCATAAAAGACTTTCGATCTTCCCGCATTGAGAGCCTATGTACTTCAGTACAGGATTCCTTTCACTCCGACACACCCCGATTCTGAAACAAGTTAAACGACTACACAACCCGACCGCCAACCCGACTGTCAGACGACCGCCTTCTTGTCAGCGATGAGGAGAAGGCTGCAGCCTTTCGGGACTCTCTCCAGTCCATCCATAGCCACCCCACCAGCCCGGACTTTGACGCCATCGCCGAACACTCAATAGACACTTTCTTGGCTAACCACGCTGACCTCTTCACTCCTTACAACGTCCTGAACGCAGACCATGACCATCCGCTGGAGCAGCCTATCACCCAGACGACATCAAAGACAGACTCACTAAATGTAGAAATATTGCCCCCGGTCCCGACGGAAAAAGCACTCCCTGACACTGCCATCGAAGCCCTAGCGCATCTATATACCGTAAGTCTCCTCCTCGGATACGTCCCACGGGCCTGGAAGAACACCCATGTCCTCATGTTCCCCAAACCGCTCAAAAACGCCAGCCTCCCGTCGAATTATCGCCCGATTTCTCTTACCCCTGCAATCTCCAGGCTTTTCGAGAAAATCCTCGTCGCCAGCATACATCCCCATCTACAAACTCATAGAGTCCTCCCCAGTACCCAGGGCGGATTCCGCCCTGGCTACAACATATATGACCAACTTGTTCGGGTTATCAGCGCCATCCAGGACAACTCGGCCCGCAAACGCCCGTCCATCCTAGCCTTACTCGACATCCGCAAAGCCTTCGACTCTGTCTGCAACGGCCTCCGTTTCAAGATCCTCGGATGTCACTTTCCCCCAACCATCATCAAATGGCTCTCCCAGTTTCTGGATGGACGCACTGCACAAGTCCGAGTCCGCCAGCATCTCTCGGCACCCTTCCACCTCAATGCCGGTGTCCCCCAAGGCTCCGCCATTAGCCCGTTACTGTACATCATTTTTACTAAAGACACCCCTCCCCCCGCCAACTCTACCCTACCCATCAGCAGGCCTAGCCCAGTACGCAGACGATACTGCCTACTGGATTTCAGCAGGCGCACACTGGCAAGTCACAACAAAATCACAACAAATCCTCGAGCCTTTCTTCGCCTACTGTAACACTTGGCGAATAAATGTAAACGCGGACAAAACCCAACTCTGTTTTCAACTCCACCGGACGCAACATGACTCATTTCTATAACACGCCAGTCCGCGTAGGCCCATCATCAGTACGCCCGAAGCGTGATTGCCAATATGTGGGCGTCACGCTTGACTCCAAACTTACCTGGCGACCACATATCAAAACAACAACGACCATCGCCCGTACCAGCCTCCGTTCTCTCAGAACCCTCAACCGACTAATCCACTGCTCCAGCGACTTACTGGGCCGCATCTACACTACCTGCATTCGCCCCATCATCACGTATGCCCACCCAGTTCTCCTTACCGCCTCCCCTGCCTACCTAGATCTCCACCGAGTCACAGAACGACGAGCCCTAAGACTCATATACCGCCGACCACGCCTCACGAAGACCTCCAACGCAGCCCTGTATGCGCTAAACACCCGCTTCCCTGACCTAGACTCCTTCCTCGTTAAACTAAACTGGAAGTATTCCAGCACAGCCTCCCGCCGCACTTCCATACAATCAATAGTCCCTTCAATTAACAGAAATACCCGCAACACAAGGAGACCTTCTACTTAATAAATCGCCTCCTTACAATAGCCAATGGTCCTCCCCCTCGACTCCCCCGCCGCCGGCGTCAAAGACATAGACACACTTAAACATGCATACCAATCCCCCGCCCATGCTTCATTTCTCCCCAGCGGTAAAGACTAGCCACTCTCATGCAGCCTAAATACTCAACACTCTGCTAAATTCCCCCATACTCTAAAACTCTAAGCCCTATCTTCGCTTCACCACATGAAAACACACATTCTAGTTCCTCACACTTACGACCCCGCTTGTAATCCTCAAATTTGTTCCTTCCGCCTCCCTTGACTGCACCCTGTCCCCCCTAACAGCTTTGGCGACCTGCGTTACACGTCCCTGTCTTGGCGGTCCCCCCAAAAGATCATCGAAGAAGAAATAAATAAAACAAAATGAATGAATAAATATACCACCAAACAACTATAATGGCCACATCCATCTACCTCTCCCGTTCGCATATGGCTACCAACAACACTCGCACACAATATAACCCACAAGCAATACACTCCCAATTTCGTGCCTTCACCTTCTCAACGGCCCAGTCAGGTGGCGTACGTCTCCCCTAAAATCCCATACCCACACGGCTGAAGGGAGCTTGTCTCCAAAACAGCCCGAGTCCGACCATATGGCCGGTCTCAAACAACGAGAAAAAAAAATGGCTCGCTGTGTCCGCCGCTGGTAACGGAGAGCAGATGTTCACATACCGCTGCCGTCACAATATATATATTTGCATATTTTCCCAGGGCGGTATGTTTTGCAAATAATTAGTGTAAAAAGTATTTGATGAACAGTTTTTAACAATATTATGCAGGCTAAGGATTACCAGAAACGTACACCTGCCCCCGCGTGAATACAGCGCTTGTGTGTTTGTGTGTGTAATGCAAGCTACGACAGGAAAATATGGAGTGATGCTACGGCTGTAATCAGGTTTTAACAAGATTAAAATAAACTAATTAATACGTTTTAAACCTGTGAACAAAGACTTAACCCAATTATAATGACACCATTACATTAAGGAATTTTTAACGGGTATGGTGAAATAAAATTATTGCAAAAATGTGCAATGATAAAGACGCTAACTAATTTGATGTTAATTACTAGTGTAATTAAAGAATAATTAAGAAGTGTGGTATATGTGAGTGAACAGGAAAAAAATTACGCAAACAATGATATCGCTTATGCTACGAGTATGTTTACGAAATAGCGAAAATGAACCAAAAAGTGATTTGTAATTAAAAGGACGCTTTGCATGAACTGACAATATCTAACAGGTCGAAAGCAGTCCTGAACCTGTCAGATCGCTGTCCAGTATAAATACCACCAACAATTTTGGGCTGGTCTCAGACTTAAGTAATCTTCACACAACGTCACGCTGCCGGTTTACCGACCGATCAGGACCACAGACACCAAGACGTGTGGAGGAACTCTGGAGCCTCACCAACAACAACCCGTATTGACAACGAACACAGCATCAGCATAATCATCATCAACATCATCAAATTCTCAGGATTCTGGACGCACTCACACACGCAACGGTAACGGCAGATGTATGCAGGTGATAAAAAAAAAATTATATTTTTTGTTGTGAAAAGAGCTCTCGAAAAGAACTTACCTATGAACAGTAAATAATTAAAGTTTGAAAGTTATATAGTAGTTAAATAAGAGAATTTAATTTATCAAAAAAATCTAGAAAAGAAATACTAATCTTTTGTTGTAAGTTAAAAATTTGGGTGTGTCAGTAGAAATAAATAATAGATTGGAAGTAAAAGTTATATTATTTTTATTTTGTTTACAGCAACAATAAATTTTATTCTTGAGTCTTAATATTATTTTGTTTGTAAATGAGTTGCTATTATTATTTAAAATTTGAGTTAATTTCAGACACACAAAAATAAAAAGGATTTAAATAACTTGTTTAACATGTTTTTTTAGCTAGTAAGATTATATGGTTGTTTATTTCTTTTTATATGTTATGAACAGCATAACAGGTTACATTATATTTATGAAACTTATAAAAGTGAATATTTATTTATCTAATATTTGAATTTTTAATAATGGAATATTTTTCTATTAATTAATAAATCATAGAATGATTATTTTGAAACGGTTATAATTAATTATTTCATGTCAAACAACATTTCTTTGTTGTCTTTGAAAATTATTTAATTATTGTGCAACGTACATATACTTGACGCAACGAGAAAAAAAAAATTCTGCGACCTGGCCGGTGAAATACAGTTTATAGTTGTGTTGAGTACATGGTATTGTACTTGTGTGTGTATAACACTTGTTGTAACGTTGCAATATATATATATATATATTGTAAGGGTACATATCTTCAACATGCATTTTAAGAAGCAACATGAGAAGAATAGAATACTAAATAATTAACACTATAAATTAAAAGGGATGAATCAGAGATAAAGGAATGGGTATTAACATAATTATATGATCAAACATATAAAGGTAATAATAAAAGTAACCTCTGATAAGAGAAGAGTAGCAAGCAATGGAGCAAAACTTGGAAAACAACAGGACAATGCGATTTAACCAAAATAACCCAATAGATATGGTAAGTGAGTAGGTAGAAACAAACCCCAACCCCAGTGATAGGACAAATAAAGACAAGAAATAATCAAAGGCAAACAAATAATACAAAACACAAATGATAAATCAAATGTAGTAACAAGCACTATATAAAGTTATGTAAACCAGAAGTACACTACCAATAATGATTAAGTGAAACAATTGTTAATAGATTGTGTTATTCATAGCCTTATAGTGAGACTATATAGAATATGCCTTATAAATAAAATATAGAAAAATTGACTATAAAATTATGTTTTAAAACCCAATAAAAAAAACAAGAGTGAGAGATAGGTAGGAAGTGATAATAATAAACAGTGAAGTGACAATATTAAATCCACATTATAAATAAAACAAAATAAGAATACACTATACAAATAGCGCGCACAACGGTTTCAAGGTGTACACCGTATGGCGTCAGACCACGCACTGGTTCATATCTAACTCGTATCATAGCAGATACCGCAAAGCAGTATCATACAGGATGTTTGATTTAAAATGCAGCTGATCATTCAAAACATGTGGCTTGGTATCTGCATTATTGTATGCTTTATATATTTCGAATTCTTCGAGGGCGTTCATATAACGCCCTTTATTGCAAATGTGAAGGGGTTTTAAGTTAGAATTAAAGCCAGTATAGTTGTGATTCTCCACAATAAGATGCTTAGCAAATTTAGATCTGATGTTTTCTAAGTTGTGAAAGTATGTAGGTGGCTTATGTTCAGTGAATCTTTTTAGAAAATTTCGGCCCGCTTGGCCCACATAGAAGGCTGGACGTTAAGCCCGAAGGTGGCAACCCCACTATCGTACTGACGTGCGATATGCAAGTAACATATTCAGGAGACATATTAGTTACCAAACTGTCGGAAGCTAGGTGTAACCGGAGGGAAAACGTCAAAAGTGGCTTCCAAAAAATTTATATTTTGCGTATTTATAAAGCAAGGAAATTAGAATAAATTTGTAATGGAATGCTCTAACAGAAAACCTATATTTCCCTCACATTGTTTATCAAACGATGATGTATTATCTTACTGTATTTGCAAACGGTAATTCGTATTTTTTAAAATATCGATTAGCCTATAATGACATTGTACATTTAGTTGCCGTGGAAATTTGTAAACGAAGATATAATGCAAGAAAAAGTTGTACTTTAATGTGTCTAAATAACATTGTTGATTCTATGACATTATTAAATATTTGTTTTCCTATAAAATAATAGTTTTGTGTAATTGAAAGTAAATGAATAAAACAGAATGGAAAATTCAAAACAATACAAAACTATGGGCATGACGAGATATAAAACGAGCAGGCAAAAGGCTAAAATAAATGTTGAAGGTAGAAGGGAAATAAAGCAAAAATGAATAAGGAAGACCGATTCGAAGATACAAACTTAGATGGTAGTAGGTAGTAGGCCTATATTATTTACTATCAGGCAATAACACATGAAACTGCATTAAACACAATAAAACTAATTTTCTTTTTTAATTATAAGTGGGGTCTTGTCTTATGCAACAATAAAAACGAAAGTGCGAATTCTTCAGTACGCACAAAACGTGTTAGCAAAAATAAATTTTTGCCCCCAAAGAGTACTCTTTTGTTAGGGACATTTAGACTAGTTATACTTTTTGTGGTTCAAACGCCTCTAATCGACACCATATCTAGAATATTCATATCCCCGTTTATTTAACACAATCAGCTCCGTGAAGTTATTCAGTAGGCCTAATCTGTTTTTTCCAATTCAAAGTTAATTATTACATTTTAATTTATAGTCATTATCAATTTACTTTTACAAATTTACGAAATATTATTAATGCCTTTATTTCAACAGCTGTTTATGAGCGGTTTGACAGATGCAGTTTGATACATGCAGTAGGCTCAGATATTGGTCTGTATTGAGTGAAAAACTAATTACTGACTTTGGAGAGGGAATTGATCCCTTGACATTACCCGTAGATGCGCCACTGCATAATTTTATATGTAAGAAGTACCGAGGACTCCTATGGCGTACCCCCTTGCAGACCAATGTTTACGTGTGTTAGTCCCATATATACAAAGATTCTATATGCAATAATGCTTTATTTATAAATTTAAAGTGCTCCATCGCAAGGTAGGAAACCATGCATCCCGTGGAAATTCACAGTCTGGATGGACAATAAAGTTACGGATCCCTTACGACGATCAATGTAGGCTCATGTAATAGGCTACATGTGTTTCTGATTTATCGTGTGACGCTAAGTAATCTTAGAGAAAAAAACGTAGGATTGTTTTGTATTGTCACGACCAGTTTTCCTTTCGGATGTCCGTCTAGTGAGTTTCTGCGCGCACACGTGTCTAACACATTACTCTACTCTGAGATTAATTTATTAGTTCTCAATGTAAACAAAGCATAATATACTCTCACATGAACATAAAACCAATAATAATTGAACAAAAAATAATAACCCAGCTGTTTTATTAAATTTACTGCTCATTATATTAATAAACTAGATTTTTGATAATATGTAATGCACTGTTCTCTAACACGGAACACTAATATATAAATTTCAATAAAGTTCTACCTTGGTTTGAACTAATTTTTGCTTTATCAGAGCTCAAATATTTCATCAAAACAAAATCCAAGAATTAATGCAGCACGCTAAGCTATGGTGAAGGTTACGGTTTCTGACAAAACTGCAATAAGCAAAAGCTAGCTGAGCCGAAGGTAAACATTTCGTTAAAATTTATATCTAAAATTTAGGGTTTCCTTAGGTTCATTACGTATTATCAATACTCAAGACACGTTGTGGACAACAAAAACCAAGAATTTCGATTTTCAATAAACCATATAATATCATCATTATCCCTGATGCTGAGTCTTGACCTTTTCCAACGGTCCCGATCCGACGCGATGGACCTCCAGTCCAAATAGTTTGGTATCATTGGTCACATCGTCTTCCATCATCAGCTGCATCGCCAAGACTTTCTTCCGTATTTCACTTTCACCAAAAGTCAGGCCCACCTCAACCTTGATAATTTAATATTTTTTATATGTCTTCGTTCCTAAAGAGTGCGAATTATAATAATACATACATACATAAATATAGCAAAATTGAAAGCTAAAGGCACAGGAGAAACCAGTTTCTTCATGGACGAGTCCACTTTTAAATTGTGAATGGCGGGAGGGTAACGGAGAATCCGTTGTTTCTTATTGCTGTGATGGACAACCGATAACTAGCGCTTAAACAGACCACACGCGGTAAACAAATGAACTTGCTACCGGATGTTGCTATTTCTGTGTTACCCTAAAAATTAGTATATAGTCTAAGTAAGGATCTATAAATGAGTATTCGCACCCGCCATCTTTGTTCCGAGACTGACATAATATTATGGTGACGCTTGTGTACACATGGGATGCAGTATAAGTTTGTTTTCGATATTACATAAACTATTATAGTTTTTCGTGCCAAAAATATAATTTCAAAGTGTGAAATTATCAGTGAAGCATATTAATTTTAATTATATATTGTAACAATACCTGTGTAACGGTTACAAAATAAAAATATGTATTTACCAAAAATAAAAATGTTGGTGTTTTTTGAAAAATATTAGTTTAATTGGTTTTGTTATTTGTATTTAGGAAATAAATTTCGTAATGAGTTAGTGTAAAAATTCTGCTCTTTTAATTCTGTTTCTGTTAACTGTATTAATTTGAAGTTTTATAATTAACTTCCGCGTTAATTGGATTATCTCCAGCACTAATCGATAGACGGTTCTTCTTCTTAATTGAGTATTCTCCTTCTTCTTTGATAAGGCCGCCTTTCGGATAGTCCGTGGTCTGAATTTATCTTATTTTTTATTCTATTTATTAAATTTATAAATAAATTTAAACCAAATTGCAGAAATTTCAGATTTATTAACAATTGTATACAGTCTCGATTGTTAATCGATTATCAACAGTAATATCGACTCGTTCTCAGGGCTTGTCGATTAATTTTTTACAGTTGTATTTTTTATTAATTATTTGGTTCTTTGAACGGTTATTTTGTAGATAGTCAGAGAAGGGTAAGGTCAGGAAAGTATAACACTTACATGTAAAAAGCTTAAGAATTAAAAAATGACAAGTTATTAATTAATATATAATGTTTATTAAAGATAAAATTTCGAACCAGTGAAGTCTGTGTGGTTACGTTGGTAAAACTCGCTTAGGATTGTGGGAAGAAAGATGGCGGCCCCTGGACTGCATATGTTAAACGGTAGACGCTCGATGAAAATTTTCTTCCAATAAATGGTGCCTCTTCAATGTTTCCTCGTCTCCGCAGTTGTGCTTATTCCTTCTGGTGTTAGTAGAATGGTTCTGGTTCAGTGTCTGGTGTTTCACTTCGATTAAATATGTGTGATAATGTTTAATTTACTTTGTTCCATAAGGTCGGAACTGGAACTTCTCGTCTCGTTATTAAGAATTATTTATTGTGTAGGTTTAAGTTATTAATTCACTCGTTTACTGTTCCGTATTACTTTATTTTAATTGTGTTATTAAATGTTCTCACTGAAGTTAAGTTTAGGTTCAAAATTTATAAATTTACGAATTTTCACGTTAGACTAGGCTTACGGACCTATCGCCATATTTGTCTGATATATAGGTTACTATTAGCACAAATCGCATTCAAGTGTTCTCGACAAGGTCCAATAATTAACTGTTCTCATTTCCTTCGTCTCCTGAGTGTCTTAGCCAATTTAATATTAGTAATACATTGTTTTAAAATCTGTTTGGCTTCCGATACATGTAGAAAATTTACATTATATCACTGAATATATTTTTGCTATTATTTAATTTTATGAAATACTAAATACATAATCTCTTTCTTTAGTTCATTCTGTTTGATTTGATACCAAATAAGATAGTTTTACAAAGTTTTTTATCAAAAATGCTATATTTCTTTCATTTTGAAAAAGTAGGCTTTTGTTTTTACTTCCTGTCCTTCTCCAAAATGTTTGCCATTTTATATGTTATATTTATGATTGTACTAAATCTCAGATTGATATAAGATGTTTAGCTTTCCTTAATTTCTTGTAATTTTATTAATTGATTATCCTTTTAAATATTATTCAATAATTTATGACTCCCCACTCTGAATTTTCAGTTATTACATTTGCAATTTTAACAATAATTCTTCCTATCTTTTTGCAATATCTTTTTAAAGTATAATTTACATTATATTATTCTGTGACTGATTTACCTTACATAAATTTCATCAGTTTAACTAGTTTAATGGATTTGATTCTTTAATTATAATGTAATTGGAATTTACCATTTGGCCTAGATTTTATCTGGTTTTACATACAAAGTTTTTTAATAATCTTGCTTGTTTATACCCTTTCTGACCTTCTATTCTAATACAATGTTGATTAACAATTCCTTACTTTACTACAAGAACCTTTAGTAGTGAATTTAAACTATTAATTCATAACAATTATTTGACATTAAAAAGTGGTATTTAATCTCAGACCATTTAGTCTTGATTATCCTAGTAACTTATAATAAACATTTTATAATAAAAGAATGGTATCCACACTCAGACATTGCATTCTTGATTAAAACTATTAAACATAATAAACATCTTAGAATATTAAAACTTTACTCTCTGATTCAACATTTAGGTATAGAGTTCATTTATTTAACTAGAAACATAACACATTGGTTTCTTCATTTTTAAACCTTTCTTAAAATTACTGGTGTGCAGTCTTATCTGTTTTTAGTTTTTTTTATTTTAGGGATGTATCCCTTGTCACTTTACTTATTACCCACCTGCTCTTTATTTATCTGAATCATTTCAGTAACTGTTATTAGATAAAGAGTGGCACTTTATTAGAAACATTAGTCTTTGCCCTTCATAATACTATTTTATTAAATAGTATTCATGGAGTTAAATTAAAACTTTAAAGTTGTTTAAAGGTACACTTTCATTGAATGTTATTAAGTTTAAGCATTCAATCCACTTTCTTGAAGTTTATTTATTATAATATAATAACTTTCACTTGTCCCCTGTTAATTCTTGATACTATCACTAATCAGTTTTATAGTTTTATATTATCAAGATATTTATTTATGGGGGACTGTTAAGATTTGTTTTTATTCATTATACAATAACTTTTGTGGGTGCACTTTTACTTATCACTCTAAACACTTTTGTTTATATTTGTTTTACATTATTTCTGTTTTTGGGTGTTATACTTTCATTTTGTGACATTTAATTTCCCTTGGGGTTTTGGTTTTCTCCTTACTGGGTCTCTTTTGGGTATTTGTGGTAGTCTCTCCTCCTACTATCTTGTATCTTCCAACTCATCCCTGTTTATTAGGTATTTTGGTTTGTTCTGGGTATCTTCCTTATTCATAATTTGGTTCTTCATTACCATATATATTATTATGTACGTTGGTTTGTTCTGGGTATCTTCCTTACCTACTCCTATCCTACCTGGGTATTTTCCTTAATTTATTGTAGTTTCTTGGGGTTTATTTTTCTTTACACATTTTTGTTGCATAGTGGTTTTTTTCTTTATTTTTACTTTTTCAAGTTATAATAGTATTTTATTTTGATGCTTATTTGTTTCCATTTGGATTTTTCTTTGATAGTTATTCATATATGATCATATTTTATTCGTTCTTAAGTGGATAATCTGTCATGCTACAATATGCACAAAAAGATATAGATGCTGGTGGCTGCACTTTACAAGTTAGTGCGCGAGGTTATCTCTGGGATTGTATTCATACGGTAATTGTTTTATTAATTTCTGACGAAAAATGAATAATTCGTGTAAAATGCAGGTTGTAATATTACGAATATCCATTATTCTTTACAGTATATTGTGAAAGCAACAATGTCTGGAGAATTAAAAAATAATTCATTGAGTGGAGAAAAAAAAGAGGTTAGTATTCTCGTAATCTAATCAATTTTTAAATCAATAATCAAATCAAATGGCACGATATTTTCAAAATTTTCAGTTTCATCCCTGACGTTGCTGATTATTTGGAGAAAAACAATATTGATTGACAATTCCAGAATTATAAATGGTCTGAATGACAGTTTTTACATCACGTTTTAAATAATATTAATTGCAACAATTTGCAAAAATGCTTATTTATTTATTAAAATATACATGTAATTAATTTATAAATCATGTGCTACAATGCTAAACATTTTGCTTTTTTAATAAATTCGGTCTTGGGCAAATTATCGTTGGAAAGAAACTCTAAGCATTCAGAACATGCATGCTTTTTTATGACTCGAGTGGTACTTCCCGCAATGTAAAATGTTGCGTTAGCATTGTACACATTTGCATGTTCGAATATACCACACAAATTATCAAATGATAACGTTTGTATACTGGATTCAGGTTGGGACAAAACAGTTGCATCTGACGAAACTGACATATTACTCTCAACGCGAGAGACTGATTGTAACCTTGTTTTCACTGACAAGATGAGATGATTATTATACATATTCATGTGTAATACATAAATCAAATTAGTACACTAAGGTTATAACCCTGATATGTAAAAATATTAATATTTACATACATAATTTACATTAAATAGTGCAACGCACAGTGTGCTTACATTGCTGCCACCATATTAAATTTAAAAGTCTCGGCACAAAGATGGCAGGTGTGAATACCTATTCCTATAGAGCTCTAGTCTAAGTTACGGCGGAATTCGTGTGCATGTGTGCATCAATTTGGAAAGGTGTTTCTACGGTTTTGAATTATATTGTTAATTTTATTACAGGTATCTCTTGTACATAATTTTTCAGGAATTTGGTGAGTATTATTATTATATGTGTTTGTTTAGAAATAAAATAGAAATACTAAATGGGTATCGGCTTTGAAACCACGTGTTCGTGTAGGTTAATGGTTTTTTTGTTTATTTAATTTACAATGGTTTTGATGTTTATGGTTTTAAAAGTCTTTTATGTTAACCCCCCCCCCCCAGTTTGTTTAAAGTAAAAGTTTCATAAATTTTAGGATGTATGTGTGCTGTCGTGATTGAAACCACGCGTTTTTGTTAAGGTTAAAATACCTTCATGGTATTTATGAATTTTATAATCAATGCTGATATTGCTGTGAAATATTTCTTTTTCTATTCTTCTATGTTATATAAACACGAGAAAAAATAATTTTGGTATTTATGAATTTTATAATCAATGCTGATATTGCTGTGAAATATTTCTTTTTCTATTCTTCTATGTTATATAAACACGAGAAAAATAATTTTAAACGGCGGTCGAACCTATTTACGGAGGAAAAAAATTAAATTATTACTCCCATAAGAACGCATGCAATTGTGAATGAGCGCCATATTGACTGAGAAATGACAGGTCCAGCTGTTGTCGACGCGTGACGTCACCGTGTGTACAAAACCAGTCGATACGAATTTGACTGGAAATCATGTTGATGCTTTTTAAAAACAAAATTTACATGATTCTTACATGTTCAAAATTGCGTTGAGCCCAAACGGCGGTTTAAAGCTTTGCGTTGAGCCAACCGCAAGTTTATTATTAGTAACCTCGGAGGCTACCCAAAACCACTCTCAGCGGTGGATACTGTAGGAAACTGATGAGCCGGCCACCCACGAGTCCGGGTCACCCACGTCCACAAAAAATATTGTGATAATGGCTTCACTGATATCACTGTATACTATACCTATTTTCGAATTGTTTCACTATAGTTTTGGATCACGAACATCACAATTCACAATAGCACCACTAACCTTTTACTTTTGAACATATACATGCAGAGGAGGTACATCTGTTGTGACGCGATGTAAAACTATCGATGTTTATCATCGTGAAGAGTACATCGATGTTAAAAAAATATCGGTATTAAAACATCGATGCTTTTTACATGTTTGTAATATTACAAATAATTGGGGATGAATAATAAATAAAAATAATTGGTAAATAAGTAAAAAATAATTAAAGAGAAGAATAATATACCCCTATACTTTACTCACTTACCTTATCAGAAGATTCTGAAAGTGAAAACCTCAACACTTAGGTAAAGGTGAGGTGACATTAAAATAATTTAACTCATATTCATATTATTACTTATTATTTATTATTATAATGATTATAAAGTGTTTGATCATATAGTGAACAAACATACATAAAACCACCTACTTTAACAAAAACAGAAACCTCTTTAAATCAATGTCAGGTTTGTTTACTCCTAGTGAAAGTTTAAGTTAGTTTGGTAATTCTCAAAAGAGAAATTTTACCTTCTCCACTCTGTCCTAAGGTAGTGGTCGGCAGTGAAAACTGCTATCACAACTTCCTTAGCTGAAGAGGCGAACTGAAGCCGAAACAGAGACAAGCAAAAATAACCAGAGCATAATGCTCAAAGTACAAGTTCGTGTTTGTCAAGCAATCTTTGTCAAACGGTAGTCCTTCAAAGCATTTAGTGAGAATTACCAAATTGTAATTTTGATACAAAACTCCTCAGTGCCAAACTTCGCTTGTACTTTGTCTTTCGACTTTGACTCGCGTACTTTGTTCAACATTTTAAAACTAGTATTCCCAAAAAGAGATAGACCTATAAATTCTCTTATTTTCTTTTAAACAGTAAAAGCTGAAAATCACAGTGTAAAGCAACATTGTTAATACTTTTCTAAAATTAATTTATCTAAAACTTTGTGGTAGTTATCGATAGTATGAAAATCGCAACTGAGCCGAAACAGAGACAAGCAAAAATAACCAAAGTGTAATGCTCAAAGTACAAGTTTGTGTTTGTCAAGCAATCTTTCTCAAACGGTAGTCCTTCAAAGCATTTAGTGAGAATTACCAAATTGTAATTTTGATACAAACTCCTCAGTGCCAAACTTCGCTTGTACTTTGTCTTTCGACTTTGACTCGCGTACTTTGTTCAACATTAAATTAGTATTCCCAAAGAGAGATAGACCTATAAACTCTCTTATTTTCTTTCAAACAGTAAAAGCTGAAAATCACAGTGTAAAGTAACATTGTTAATACTTTTCTAAAACTAATTTATCTAAAACTTTGTGGTAGTTATCGATAGTATGAAAAACGCAACTGAACCATCGATAGTAAAAATTTCAAAAAACGCTGCGGTGACGTCACAACGACGTAACCAATGGCATAGGTCTGATGCAAATAACCCGCGGATTTATCAAAACCGCTGTGCCGGTGTTTGCATAACCCGGCAATCGAAGGTATAAAAAATTTTGTTTTTCAATAATAAACTCGAGTATTAACGTCGGAGCGGTGATATTGGAATGGCACTGTTGGGCAGCGCGCGCCATCTCGCGGCCAGATTTGCTGTCTGTTGCATTGCTGATGTAATCGGCAGTTCGACACAGACTTTGACTGAATCAACAAGCTCCCTACCTTGGAAAGTCTACTTGGGTAATTTTCTTCTCGTCTTCATGGCAGGCTAATTTTTCGAGACTTCCCGGGTTCTCGCACCCAGACGGAGATGTGGCCTCAGCTGGTGTACTGACGCCTTCACCAGTCATGAACCACCCGACACTTGTCTGATTCTGAGGAGGGAGCTTGCGAACCAACTGTAAGATGCAACTCCACTGCTGCAATTGAGGTGATATAAGCTCTGTTATTATTTTTCGTTGGCCTGGCCCGCAATACATCCGTGTTACAAATTGTTTTTAAACCATGTGCTCACGCTGCTAGACAGTCCGATTAAGGGTGTGTCAACAGGACATTCACCATGAACATTATTATAACTATCCTAAAATTATTCTATAACTATAACGTACTATTCTTGTAATTGTGTGCTGCACTGGGGGAGCGTGCCAGAGCTCATTTTGGCTTTCTTCATAGTTTTTTTTTATGCAAAGGCCTTAGAGTTAGTATACTTACAATCTAAATTTAAGTCATGTGTTTATTGGTTCTGAACCGGCTGGTTCAGGACGGGGTTCATTTTGTATTATTATTTTTTTTGCATTTAAGGGTTGGGGGTTTCGTTTTTCAGGCTGTTTTCGGGTATAAAATTTACATAGTTTTCTTTTGACACAAGTTAGGCACACGTTGATACGGTTTTATGCAGGCCGGATACCTGTCTGATCTGGTCTGGCACATGCTGGCACACTTCCACAGCTGCCAGAATACAACGTGCTGTTATTTTAAAATTATTTATACACAGATGTCTGACATTAAAATTTTATTTTTTTTTGTGGGCATATACTAATAATTTTGAGATTGTAAAATCATACTGGTGCTACTGATTATTGTAACTTAGGTTCTGACTTGCTTGCTGGACTTGTCTGTTTAATTAAATCATTATCATTAAAGAACGAATTCCTGATATATGGATACATCTATATTTGTAACACAAGAATTAACGTTTTGTAAAATTATGCCAGTTGTTTAAACTTAAGTGATAAGGGTTTACCACTTGTATACAGTTCAAGGAAATTGAAAAATTTTCATATACTTATAATATTCAGATTCTTAGATGTTATGAAATATTAGGGGCTGCCATGGCACTCTCATCTCGCAGTTTTTAGTCATCATTATCCTTTCGGTTTTTAAAAATATTTTTTTTTTGTTTCATTTTTAATGGAGTAAAGGGGTTGTGGTTTTTTAATGAATTAATTCCAACTGTGGCTGGAAGCTTGAATTATGATTGCAGTTTTAGGGGCTTGTAGAATATACAAGCTGTCTGCCAGGTTGAACTTGGGTTTTATTGTGATGTATATTATATGTATATGTGTCTCTATGTTTCAATATGTGAAGTTAGTGTTAAGTGTTATTTAGGGGGGGGGATTTATATAATTTATAGGATGTTGCCCGATATACGGTGTTTATTTATATAATTTAAGTAACCAGATTGATATATATATGTGGGACGAATTAAAATGGCCTTACTGAAACTGAATTGTTAACATATTGAGAATATTTTATATCAAGCTGTTGTTATATTTTCATCTCAGGGGAATTAATTGTACGAGAAAAAGGATTCTAATAAAACCTGTTATTGTTGTCTTAAAACAGAGTTTCATTTGCAAGTCCCGTCTCACTGGACCCAGCGCATTTTTTTGCTTCTCTAGGCCTTCCGCCTAGTTCTAAATAACAAGTGGCCCCTCTTTCAAAAAAAAAAAAAAAAAAATTTTAATTTTTTTTGTTTATAGAAAAGGCACAAAGTGGAAAGAGGGGTTACAAATGGTAGCAGAGCGTGGTTGATTCTGGGGTTGAACCCTTGGGTCCTTGGGTGTGACGGGGCTTGCAGACTCGGAAATACTTGAGTGAAATTTTATATAGCACCGACTTGAAACATAGGCCAATATATGTCATGCTATTGTTCTATAGGTGTATGCCCATGTATAATTGTTAGGTTGCTTAACTTGTGAGTCTGATCGCACCACGGGGCGGGTATTCGTGGTTGGAAAATTTGAGATGTTGAACTGCCGGGGGGTCTCAAGCGTGGCCTGGGTGATAGAATATTAGTGATTCGAGGTCAAAGTATAGCGTGTGGGCATTAGCGGGATGCGGTATGGCCCGATCGGAAGTCGGTACCATCACCGACTTCATTCCTGTGTTGCGAGGTTTCGGAATTATGATTACTAGTTTATGATTGCTAGTTATGTGTTGGTGAGATGTGTATGTCGTGATCGGTGTTTGGTGTTATGTATGTTAGATACTTGTTGGTTGTTCCTTGTTCCCTTCTGTGGTGTTAATAATGTGGTTCAGAAATAGGCCAGGTCTCCGCAGCGCTAGAGAACCCGGGGGTCGCTCAAAGGAAGGATAGTACTTGAGTTTTTTCTGTTTTTGTGACTATGTTTTGCCAGTCATGTTTATGTTAGGTGTTTCGTGGGAATTTATGTTTTGTTGTTGTGTATTGTGAATTGTGCAATTCTGGCGGCGGTATGCTATCAGAAGTTGCCCCATCCCATTTCAGGCGTTCTCCAGAAATTTCCGGTGGTGAATGGATTTGATGAGGACCAGCTGCTGGTTTTCTTGGACCTGGTGCTGCAGTTGGCAGATTTCCCGGGGGTGTCCGATGGGGAGGTCTTGTCTTTTATATACCCGTATTGCCGGGGTCCGTTGGCTGAGGTGGTCACCAACACTCTGCGTCAGGGTGGCAGTGTTGACGCTTTCCATGGGGAGGTGTTGAACTTATTCCTACCCATTCGACGACGTGGGTATAGAAAAGTGGTGTTAAATTTGGGCACAAATAATTTGATTTGTGGTAAGTTACATCGAATTTTGTAAATAAAATATTTCAGTTATTAGTGCTCTACTTTATACGATTATGGTTGATCAAAAAGATTTGTAAGATTGCTTTGGTGTTATGCACATTATTTTCCAATATTTTATCGATTGGTACTATACTCGTTTATTTTTATAATTCTTAAAAACGTTTAACAGGTCAGCATCCAGATCAAATAATCCAACATTATGAATCTCTTATCCAAGAAATTCTAAAAGGCAACCAGCATGTGCAACTCCATTTGTCAAGTGTATTGTTTCGCAGTAAAAATTGGTATAGGCCATATTCAGATGCTGAAATGAACAGAGTAAAGATAATAAATGAAAAGACAGAGAAGCTGAATCGGCTGATACAAGGCTTGGCTACCAGGTGAAACTTTATACATGTAAGTTTCTTTTGATAATGCAGAGACTTGATGTGTTAATGGGGCATCCACGTTATTCCTGTTACGAATTTCGTTCTCCTACCTGTATGGTGGAATAAGAGTTAAAATAAGTTTTAGAAATCATTTATTAAATTCCAAATTCTGATCATAAAAATCTGATAACAACTCATATAAAATTACAGTTAATATTCGTACAGTAATACTAGTTGAATTTTCTTGATAATATAGTTTTAAAAAGACTTCTGCTTATTGGCAAATAAATATTTTACTTCTTCTTTACACTCAATATGTCTCTTGACTTTCATGACTTTGGCATTTTATTCCCTCATAGTAGGTTGTTAATTAAGTAATGCAATGCATTTTTACTTTTTTTGTGACTGCCACAGTGATTCCACTTTTTTGTTTTCGTAGATATGGAGGACTATTCATAGACAACTGGAAGTCTTTTATGTTACACTCAAGAGATCCGTTTATGGAGTTGCTGTCCAGGGATGGCTTACACATCACACAGCGAGGGATTCAATGTTTAATGGGTAATGTTTTTCATGTCTGTAAAAGAAATAGGTCTAAAAATTTATCCAATTTCTACAGAGACCAGACATGCACTACAGACACACATAACAGAACATCATTTCCGTATCCAGTTAAACAACAGGCACACACGAACACAGAAACATGAAATACACACATAATTAATTCTTTGCACGCCATACCACCAGGGACATCAGATGCGAAACACGCACAGACATCCACATCAGATACCAGAGACAATCATATGCACACACTTCCACATCACATATACACGCCACACAGCCAGGGACATCAAATAGGGCACACACATACCCTTCCACATCACGTATACACAGCCAGGGATATCAAGTAGGGCACACGCATACCCTTCCACATCACATACCAGAGTCACAGGGGCATCAAATAGAGCAGATATACATACGTACACATCACACAGTATGATTACAAGGCCATCATTCACAAAAGCAGTAACATCACCTTCAGTTTCCCACTAATCACAGATACATAAATCTTTTTCATATGTAACACCATCACACAATCTAAACTGTAAATCACACCTCACATATTTGTTTACAAATGGTGGGTCTGCTGAGGAATGTGTCTTCGTTAAACAGTTCCCTTGAATATAATGATTCTCGTAAAGTAGATAATTTAATATCGTCATGTGCAAAACAAACAGCTGTCTCGTGTCTTTAAATAACATACCCAAGGGTATGTTCTGATCGCAATGTTCAATACAGTAATAGATTCAACTTCTCAAAACCTAAAAAACATTGTGATTCGTCTGGTTTATCCCTATCGTGTTCCCATTCGGATTGTACATTGAAATTTAGAACATATTTCCATGTCATAGAACATTTGAAGAAAGAGCATGGGCAAATTATTCCAAAGGAGGAATTTGTTTTTAAGGATGTGGCAGCATTTCTCACATGGAAGGAAGCTGTTTGTAAAGACAACCACATTGCAATGGTCAAAAAAACGGGTTCAGCCCATGCAGTGAGTGGCTCTAAATTTTCCTATTATATTTGCAAATTTAATCATTTTTGTAGACCCAAAACAAAAATAAATAAACTAATAGAAAAAGGACATTTGGTAGTATGCCGAATACAAACTGTCTGGCCAGAATGTACGTCAAAGAATATGATACAGGAATCCATGTGACATACATTAATGCTCATAACCATGAGCTTAATTTAAATTTGTGAAATTCTCATCGATGGGATAACACCGCAAAGTCTTCTGTAAATCACTTTTTAGAGCAAGGTGTGCCAACACATGTTATTCAGGAACATTTACAGCCTTCCATTGGTGACGATAATAACACATCTGCAGTAAAAGAACATTATATAACAACATCTCAGATAATTAAAATGAGGTATCAACTGGAGATGAAAAAACGACTTAATAAAAATGATGCAGAATCTGTAAACATCTTAATTAACTTATTAAAAAATGAAAGTTACAACCCAGTTTTAGCATATAAACCTCAAGGAATGGATACCATAATTGGGCCCTCCAGTTTAAATAATTTACCACACAGTTCTGAACTTTTTGTTGTAGGCATTCAAACAAAGTAGGCTATCAAGCAGCAGAAATGGTTGCGGGTTGCGGTAGAATACTGTGTATAGACGCAACTTATAATACCAACCAGTATAAATTTTACTTATTAAATTTACTTGTTCCTGATGAATATGGTGTTGGGTTCCCTGTTGCTCATTTTATAATAAATTATTTAGATGAAATGACTCTGGCAAGTGTCTTAAAAATTGTTGACAAATTTCCAAATATGGAAGTAAACTGGTGTCATGACGGATGGTGATGAAGCCATTGCCAATGCGGTTGAAACTGCATTTGAGAAAAATGTGAGTCATCTTCTTTGTTTATGGCAAGTGAAATGGAATTGGTTGAAAAATCTTAAAACCAAAGTGAAATCCAAGTCTCTGACATCAGAAATTTTAGATTCTTTATTAATTTTAACTCATGAAAAAAATATGAATAATTTTAATGAAATGTTAGAAGCCTTTTTTAATAAATACTCCGAGTCTGCTAGTTGCTTTTTAGATTATTTTAAAGAAATTATGTGTGTAAAAAAGAGAAGTGGGCAATGTGTTTCAGAAATTTTTCACGTGGATATACCGACACAAACATGTTTTTAGAATCATTTCATAATAAAATTAAAACTCAATACCTCCAAAGAAATGTAAATAGGCGATTAGATGACTTGATTAACATCATTTTCAGAGTTAATAAAACTATACACTTAGCGTTAAAATATAAAAGATTGACCCAGATGCCCCCATTAGGATATACCAATGCAGTTAACAAAAGGCATAAAATAGGCATACGAATAACAGATTCTGATATAATTGAAACTGGAAATTGTAGTGTTTGGCAAGTCAGGAGTCAGTCAGACTCAACAGTCCTTTATAAAGTCCATTGTTTAGCTAGAAAATGTTATATGCCAGAATTATGTTTTATAAAATGTAATGAATATACATATTTCAGCTTGTGTTCACACATGTATACATGCTCATGTGCTGACAATATTTCATTGTGCAAACATATACACAAGCTTCATTCTTATCTTGTCCATAAGCTAACTTTACCATCGTGTATAAGTTCTGATTGTACAGATTTAGCTATAGATGAAACATTGGTAACTACATATAGTAACTCAGTTAACCTAGATAATGCAACAGCAAATACAGACATATTAATTCAGTCCGTGTGTCAATTGGCAGATAAATTGAAAAACATTATATGTAATAAAAATTCTCAATCTTTACTGCCATATGTGCAAAACACTTTACAATTATTAGTTCAAAAATGTGAAATGTTGAACAACGATCAAAACTGTGTACATGGTAAACCTCCTTCAATGGCACATGATTTTGTTCCTCCAAACATCAAAATTTCTCCTCAAAAGAGATTTTATCAAACTGCCAAAGGAAAGAAGCCTATAAAAACAGACACTAAAAATACAGACTTTGCTCCATATAATTGTATAAAGGAGTCTTTGCTACTATGTGGAAAAAGTTTCACTGACCCTATTTCCAGTGATCAAGATATACACCATACCCTTTACAATGTTTGCGGATACAGCATCAGTGCTCTTCATTTGAAATCTTTGGATACATATATAAATAATAACGAACAGAATACTCTGACCTCAGCAGATCCACATTTCATACTGGTTGGCTCTATGATAATGTAATAAATTTTTTTTTTTTAAATAAGATATGTAACAAATTTCCTATCTTTCCAGTAGGTAGTCCAGTAGATAAACCTAATTGATTCTAACATTTCCATTAGATTATGCACTTGAGTCTGTGTGCCACATGGAGTTGCATGGGTATTCAAAATTAATTAGACCCCTAAATCCAGACAGTAATCATTGGGTCCTTTTAGTAGCTGATGTTCTTAAAAAACAGTTGTCGTTTTATGACCCGGTATCAGAATCTGTAAAACCTGTATATGAAAATCAATCTGTAATTGGAGACAAGTGTTAGTTAAGATCTTGGGGGAACACTTGAGGATTGGCAAGTGAACTGTCCTAAACATATTTTCCAGAATGATAGTTCAATCTGCGGTGTGTTTGTTTGTTGGTATGCAGACAAAATTTTATTGGGCCAGGCAACAGATGAGAATTTTAATTCAGATGAATATAGAAAGTATATATGCAGTGTTATAACTGGTAACTTACTTACTTCTTGGTACGTGCGTCCAATTCATCCGCAATCGATGGCACGATGCACCTCGTACACTTGAGCAGCCAGAACCAGTAGTTTTTTATCTCTCAAAATTGTTTTCATTTTTGTGTCTTGGTCCAATTTACTAAGTTGCTCCTTCGCCCTTATTTTCTTGCATGTCACGTGATGCGTACATTCCAGGAGTATGTGTTGCAGTGTCTCAATCCCAGTGCCACACCTCTTGCACAAGGGGGACTCAGTCAGGTTTGAATCGGTGAAGGTAGTGTTCTGTGATTATGTGCCCTGTTCTGGCTCTAGAAATGAAAGTCTGGATTTGTCTGTTGGTATTTTTATACATCTCGAGATCACTGGGTGTTTGTTGAATCTCGTAAAGTTTTCATGCGACTGGCGATGTTTTCCATTCATGTGTCCACACGTCTTTATATGTTTGCTTGATGTAGTTTATGCTGGATGTAAGAATTTCCACCTTTTGTGGTTTAGGTTCCATACTAGCCGCCAACTTTGCGAGTTCATCTGCTCTCTCATTCCCCCATTATGTCTATATGACCCGGAATCCACTGGAAACATATTTCTTTCTTTAAGCCTTGAAGTAAGTGTTGAATGCTGTGTATATAGTAAAAATAATGTGTTGGTCTGTAAGATGCAATCGCCTGCAATGATGACTTGGAATCAGTAAAATGCAAACCCTCATGGCCTTTAATTCAGTGCAGAACTGTAGAGCTGTGTAGATGGCTAGTAATTCTGTTTCCAGGCTCGATGATGCCAACAGTGGAATGGGATATTCAATTTTTAAATCCGGTATGAACACACTAGAGCCTGAATGGTGATTACTTGTATTCAATGAGCCATCTGTATAAATTGAAGGTAGTTCTCTTATCTGGATTTGATCACTTCCATGGTAGCTTGCTTCAGTTCTTCTCTACGTGCTTGCTTTGTTAACCCATAAGGCAGTTCAGTCTCCATAGTCGGCACTGACCAGGACCAAGGTGGTATTGGGTTGACTGGAGGTATTTCTCTAGGTTCCTTCCTATCTTGTTCCAGTATAAATGAGGCAGTTCTAAATGTAAACGACTGCTTGGAGGCATTATCGTGTAGTTGTTTAAGAGGCTGCACACTCGGCAGTGTTTTTGCTTTGAAAAATTTATTACATGTTGTCTGTTTTATAAATAACTTGAGTGGCTGTACATTAAGTTCTATTTGCATAGCTTCGATAGAGGTGGTTCTTGGACACTGTAGGCGTGTTCTCAAAGCACAATTCTGCATTTTCTCTAGTTTTCTCATGTGTGTCACAGCACCACCTCCCCACACTTCGCACCCATAGGTCATTTTAGGTCTTATGTATTGGAGGTATAGCTGCCTTATAACTATTGCGTCACCACCCCATGTCTTGCTACAAACCATTTTCATTAGGTTAAGTCTTCCAAGAATTTGCTCTGATATTTTTGCAATGTGTTCACTCCACAGTAGCTTTTCATCCAAAGTTATGCCAAGGATTTTTGGATTGCTGTTGTATTTAATTGTAATACCATCCAATGTCAAAGCAGGATGAAAACCTTTGAGTTTGTGTCGCCTTGTAAAAACTGTGTATTCCGATTTTGTGTGTGAGACTTTGAAAAGCCACTTGTTGGTCCATTTACATAATTCATTTATAGCTGCTTGGGTTGCTTTTGCTGCTAAATTTTCACATTTGCATCTAGTCCATATTGTAATGTCATCTGCATAAATGGCTAACTTAGTATTTAGTGGTAACTCTGATGGTAAATCATGCAGCATTATGTTAAAAAGAGTTGCACTTAATACAGAACCTTGTGGAATGCCATTGTTAATACTGGTAAGAAAATGTGATGTAAAATAACTTTTTGTTGTCACAGAAGGTCCGCAATTTGTTGAAATTTTATCAGCTATCCTGAAACCTGAAAAAATCCATTACAACTGTTTCAAGACATTCTGTATTTAAACCTCGCTGAAGAAGGTGAATAGCACACTGAAACGTACGAGGACATTAACAAACGTAAGTGTTCACAAGGAAAGTTACAATTTATCACTAATATTAAGTGCGTGAATGAAGAGGATGAACCAACAAAACAACTACAATGATATGTTTGCGACAGTAATACTCACTTGTTCTTTACCCTTAAGTCTTCTCATTTCTGTATTTGAATTCTTTCTTTACAAACCTGTTTGACAAAGTCTCGTATCTCTCTGTAGTTCTCCATCCTATATATCTTTCGACCCCACTGTAACTCTGTTCATTCTCAGTTTTTTCCAACAATTATTCATGTAACATATCTATAATTCATGTAATTATTGTTCATGTATTATTTTTTCTAGCAGTTATGTAACATGTCTATAATTCATGTAATTATTGTTTTGTTACTGTATATAATTTTTTAAATATACAGTTATGTACATTGTAAGCATTTTAATATGACTAAACTTATTAATCATAATGCATATTCCTTCCTTGTCTAAAAAATTGTAGACATCAGATATTGTGTTTTGGGAGAAACACTAGCTAGCCACAAGTAAGCAGTCCCGAGTGGTAAGAAGGTGACATTGTATCTTAGTGTCAATTGAAGAAACAGGTTTCATTCAAAAGGGGACCAACTGTTTAACATAATCAAGTAACTTTCATTAAATGGAAACCAAACTATTTCTATATGGTGTGTGTGTGTGTGTGTGTGTGTGTGTGTGTGTGTGTGTGTGTGTGTGTGTGTGTGTGTGTGTGTGTGTGTGTGTGTGTGTGTGTGTGTGTGTGTGTGTGTGTGTGTGTGTGTGAGAATTTTTAAGTAGATAATCATATATCTACATAAATATCTCACGTATTATTTTACAGTTTAAACTTTAAGTTTCAGTTCAGGTTATTCTTAAATTTCCAAAATTTAAAAAGTTTTCAAATTAAAATTTTTTGTATTTATGTCATAAAGTTTATTCACATACTGATTACCCTCAAACTGTAATATACCAAATTGTGGCTTCTTAGGTCCATCACAATCTAAGATTCAATCTAATCACAATCACATCACAAGCTAAGATGCTGGCACACAAAAAGTTACGTAACATTATACAGAATAATATGTTGACAGGTCACTAGACAGACTTGTTGACGATGAGTACTCCTCTGGCATTATATCTGCACTTATCAAATGTATGTGGAAGTGTTGAACCTACTTGAAATAAGATGTTTTAATATATAACTATACTTTAACATGTTCAGATTGACGAGATGGCTTGTATCTCATTTAAATATAATTTAAAATATAAAGGAATTGTTGTACCTCATTTATGTATTTGGTAAGTACTTAAATAAAGATGAAGTAAAAAGAAATGCTTGAGAATAATTTCACTTTATCCCAAAAAGAATCACATTTTTTTTAAGTGAATGTTTATTCAGAAACTAATTCTTAGGAGATTGATAATTGCTTCATTGCTTCACACATGCTCAGTAACTGAACTGATGAAAAAAATTACTCAAGTACAACTTTCATTTGCACCAATCATGGATACAAGTAACCACAGGATATTTTATAACCAGTATAATAGGGTTTCTGACTAAACATCTTGCAGAATGTACTCCAGAAACCACATATAATCTCAGTGCTAAATTAAATTTTAGCTTTCCTCGAGTTATTCTGGTAAGAAAGAGTCCAGTCAGGAAAAGATTATCCAGATCGTGGATGCCACGTCATGAACAAGTTCCTTTGGAATTATCTCAGGGCAATACAAGTAAATAAAAATATATGCATCTAATAAGCATTTTATTTCATTAACCTAGTCACCATTGTGCACATTTCCTATTGGCCCTTTATTTTTGGCATATGCAATCTGTTCATTATAGTTTATTCATATAATTTTGTTTGTCATTGACTAATAATAGTCGTAATTTCTGTGTATCATAGTAATCACCAGACTTTTTTTTAGTCAGTTTATTTCAAACTTGGCACTGTCCTTAATAGAAAATTTAATGTGTACATTATAGGTATCACCATCAAGGTTAAGAAACAGAAAATGGTTTCTAAAGCTCCCATCTACCAACATAACAAATTGTGTATAAAAAAGGCAACTATCACAATGTCAGAGCATTGGTGCAGTAGAAAATTGAACTGAACAAATAAATAACTTTTTTGCATATACAAATTCATAACTGAAATTAAAATTATACCCAAACACCAATAATTATAAAGTAAGCCATACTACACTGTTGCTGGTGCAGTGCTACAGTACTAAGCTTTTCAATATGTAAAATAAGTATTAAAAAAAAAGTATTCCAAACTGAAATAGTTACATTAACAAATGCCAGCAGCAAATTTATATCCAACCATGAAGAAGATGAGGCAGAAGTGTCTGTAGATGTGACTGACAGGTATGGTCACTCTGAGCTCACTCAAAACAAAACTGAGAAAAAGTGAAGAAACAAAATTCTTATTTAAAATTGATTTTATTTTATTTCTTCAACTTTTTTTAATTGGTTGCACAATTTATACTTATTTACTCAAATACAAATAGTAATTAACATGACTAACAAAAGGTAAGTATTGAAGACATATCTTCCAAAGAGGACTCATACAAGAGGTGATTAGGCTAGCCAGCAAAGCGGAGCATCAAACAAGTGACTGGCGTGTATTGAAAGAGGGAGACATAAATGATAAGTAACTACAAAAACTAATTTTTGTTCTCCTTTCTATTCTTTTCCCCATAGTCTCTGAACTGTAAAAAACTCAGTTATAAAATGATTTATGATAAAAAGTTATTTGCCTTGTATCATCCAATGAGTTTACAGGAATACATTATGGTACCAAGTTTGTAATCTGTTGGTAACAATACTTCATCTGTCAAATGTACTGTGCCAATAATTATGATAAATAACATTAAATATTAAAGAAATATATTAATTAATTTCATTTTAAGAAGTATAATTATTTGCTAATGTGGTGAATTAGTGTTGCATACTAGAAAAGTGCAATGTATACGTAAAAAGATATTGTTTTTTAATTTTTTGAATCAACTAGTATTATTTCATAAGTGTCCTATCTGGATCAAATTATGTGTTCATAGTTTCTCAAAAACTCGAGAGATAGGCATAAAATATAATATGTAAGAAAAGCGTAAAACATGAGTCTTTATGTCAACATTTGGAAGGTTAGTTCTTTTTGAAAGATGTTGGCTTTTTTTATTTTCAAGTCATCAGCAACATGATTGGTCCTTCACAGGCATCTCAAAGTAATTTTAACAATAATCCTGCCCATCAACAACCCCAGTTTAGTATAATAAGGCTAGGTGAATCTTTGAAATTTTTATAGTGTCACCAGGTCATAATGGAACTTCAGCTTGCTGTTGAAAACAAGCAGATTTCAGTAGTTACTTGATAAAGGATGATGTTTTAAGAGCAATAATTCTTTCAGAATTGTTTTACTAGCCCAGCATTCTGCAAATAACTATTGCTTCTTTAGACATCCAGCTGATTTGAACTTTTCTTAATATTATAAAAGTTTCATATACAACTGTTTCTAATCACATGAAACCTCTAGAAGTATGAAACACACAAGGACAAGTTGAATTATGTTGTAGGGTTAGGTGGGATAATTGTAAATGGTAGGGAGGTTTTAGTTTTCAGACAATCAATATTGTCATTACATCATCTGTTGAAGTTCCCTTCAAAACTGCAGTGCTGCTGGGCTTCTAAGGGTACCATATGTGTTAATATTTATAACCAAAGTTTTCATGTTAAAATATACTGTGAAACAGTTTTGTATGACTTTGAAATTATACTGATTTTTTGACAGAAATTGCACCAAAACAACATAAATGTAAATCTAACAGTCTATTAACTTTTTGTGATGTTCTGTAAAGGTGTTTTAAAAGTTTCAAGCTATACTGCATTTACAATTACCCCACAAAAATTGCCCAGTGTAGTAAATCTAAATATGGTTTTGGGGTAATTGTAAATGTAAATGCTGTTATTCAAATACTCTTTTTTGTTTAGTACTATTAAATATCAGAATTTACCAAATCTAGCTATTATGAGTTCACCACTCTTAAAACATATTCTACGAAAGATAAAATTATTCAAAAACCTATATAAAAAGATTTCCAGATATTTTGATAGGCCTACGTTAGTGTAGAACAGATGTGAAAAAAATTTCTTTCTGCATCTGATAAAGTCAGGTGTATTGTTATGTTAGTGCTTAATTGTCACTAATTCACATAACCAATCAAATTCAACCAATTCATAAATGTGTTTCTGACTCAGTAAAATTTTTCTTTGGAGAAAAAATTGGTAAGCTTGACTGAGAGAAAAAACAGACTGAAAGACAAGAAGTTTGTCCACTGACAAAATGTGAATTTTCTACATTATTAGGCCAAGTGTGGAGAGAAGGTATGATTAGTAAAAAAGTCGTAGCTGGTTTTAACAACAGGAATTTTTCAAGTCGATGGAAGAAAGTTTCAGAATCTGCTTTCAGTCCAAAAGAACGCAATGAGTATAAGAAGAGTAGGGCTATTATACGTATTAAATGTTCAGTTCATCTCCAAGCAACTCTACTGATGAGGCACGTCTGCTTCTCAGATAAGTACTCCACCATGTAACATTATTGAGAAGACACCTATTAAAATGCCACAACAAAATTCAACTCCAGAGACATCAACTAATTCGTAGAAATATTTACATCAGAAATTAGAAAAACTCAAAAGTCTTTGATGTCTAAAGATCCCACTATACAAAAAGAAAGTCATCTTGTTCTCAACTGAGCGTAGTACACATTGTTTTTGCTGGAGGACGAAGAAATAAAACTCACTGCAAGTATGTTTGTTGTGTAGAAAGTATATAATGGTGAGGGAGAAATTTATGCCACAGGATATCAATCCAAAAATGGACATTTCTACAAAGTTATATTAAAAGAAAATTATCAAAATAAGCTTTGAACAAATATTAACATATTTGCCCAATCCAGAAATTAACAGACAAATTGTCTATGAATTCCCTGTAAATGTTTCTGTTTGGAAAATGATAAACTTTATTCTATTACTTGTATTATGTAACAGAACAACATTTCTTTATGATTTGTAATAAACTTAGTGGCTGAAGTATCTTGTTTTCCATGTTTTCATTCACTTTTCACATAGATGAAGAAGGTGTAATTGTAAACATGCAGTTAGGATTAAGAACACAACACAAAATAGTACAATGTCAACTAGTTTACAGTTGTTCCAATATTTCAACGTATAAAGAAAACGCATGTTTACAGTTGCCCCTATGAGGTTGAAGTAACTGGAAATGAATGGTATTATTATAAATTGAGATTTAGAGGTGTTTATTATTGATATTTAAACAATATTTTTGCATGCAACGTAATTACAAAGATTGAAATAACTATTATTTGCAGTTATTTCATTTTAAAACCTATACATAATTTTTAATCAATAAACATTCTCCAATCCTTCATATTTCATTTCCAATAACTCAACTATATATTTTTAGGTTAGGTACACTTTTCAAAACTTTTTTATCGAATGCTGAGAAGTGTGAGCTTGTAATTGTTTGTTTTGATAAGATTTCTCAGGAACAATAACTGGAAGCTATCTCATGAAATAATGGAAACTTGCTACCTGAATTTTGTTTTTCTTTGACTTCCTATTCCAGAGCCGTACGATACTTTTAGTTTTTCAAGGGATTGGAAGATGAGTCTACAAGGGATAAATCTGTATCTTAATAAAGTGTTACAGGTTAAGTGTATGGGTGGGTATAATCTTAGATAGAAATTTTATGAACAATTCAAAAGACTGTGAGAATGTAAATTGATGAACTGTAAAAAGGGAGAAGATTATATTTAGTTAACTAACGGACACGTCATGGACAACGAAATCCAAGAAATTGGAGAACCATAAAAAGAACTTATTGGGTCTTTGACTAATCTAAGCAAAATTCAAGAGCTCTAATAAAAACCATTTTAAAACAAATGACTTTAGTAGATTACTCATATTAAGTCTCTAAGAATATATTAAAATTACAGCCTGTTTCATGCACTTGTTATTTCAACTTATTTTCTTAGCAACTGACAATAGTGTTAACTGGATTTATAGAAACACACCATATATTGGTAGTCTTTTCTATAGTCATAGTGTGACATGTTACAATCACTGTGCTGGTTGGTCACTAATCTCATCAGCCATGTTCATCCATTTTCTGGTAGAAAATATTCAAGCAAAACATAGGCCTACATAAATAAAATGATACATACTTGAGCACTTTTCAAAAATAAAGTTAACTGAAGTCTACAGAGTGTTACAGAGTGAACTGCTTTGACAGTTTCTGAAACAAAGCTTTCTAGAGAAGGAGACCTACCTCCAAAATTATAAGACTATAGTATTTACAGTGCTATAGATGAATGGAATGTAGAATAATAAAATCCAAATACAACTATTACATTAACGACTCGGAACACAAAGTTTTTTATAAGTAAAAACATAAAGTTTTACCTTACAACCTGAACCGGTTTTCACCTTTAAAAGGCTTCTTCATAGGTGAAAGGGGCTTTTAAAGGTGAAAACCGGTTCAGGTTGTAAGGTAAAACTTTATGTTTTTACTTATAAAAAACTTTGCGTTCCGAGTCATTAATATAATAGTTGTATTTAGTTAAGTAACGGACACGTCATGGACAACAAAATCCAAGAATAAAATCCAATGTTTTGAAATGAAAACTGACAGCACAAAGATGAAAAACTGATAAGGAATCATTCAATAAACAAAAATACAAATTACTAAAATTATTAAAAAACAAATGAACTCAGAAATTTAATTGAACCAAATTATTTCTATTTAAGACAAATTAAATATAGATTGATAACCACACATTAGTCATAGGATTGTTAATTTCACAATTCCATGAAATTTTAACTATTGGATATTGAACATTTGATTGAAAATATAGAATACCAGTAAGCCTAGAAGCATTAATATAAAGCTTGTTTTAATAAAAAGTGAATTGAAAGAAAATAAATACACAATTTCAACATTTGTTTGAACTGTAACGAGAAATTCCTTTGAGTTAGTGTAATATGAGACACAAAAATACTGCTATTGCACTAATTAAGATGTATTTAATGTTAAAATAAAGGTAACTGACACTATTAAGTTATTCTTAGATGTAGTAAGTTAGGTTAGGCCAAATTGCTCATTAGACTCTGCCTAAATTTCAATGATACAAAGTGTTCATAAAGACGTTTAGTCCTACACTTAAAAAAATTATTTGCACATATAAGCCAGGTGGGCATTCCTACTCTAGTTACATTGCCATGAGCAGGAAGCAGATGTATTAATAAAATATCACTTAACAAAATACAGGAATAATTATTTATAATAAATTATGGCAATGGACTTAAACCTGCAGTAGAAACTTTAGTTTATTATAAAACAAATAGGAAGAGAATTGAAGATTTCTTGTTTCCAAATGTTATACCAGTTTTCTTCACATACAAGTAATGGCAGGTTACAATTTTTAATCATATTTTCTCATAATAAACATATGTTGCTACTGATTTTTGTTGTTGTTAAGAGTATGAAAACATGTTTTTTATTATCATGTGTGAAAATAATCATGGAACTGTGGGTCGTGAGTGTCTATTTTTATTCAAACCTGAGAAGTTGCTACCGTATATAAAACAAATCATTACACCACGTAAAACAAACAAGTTTCTATACACTTTGTAAAAGGCTATAAATGTCAAATATTTAATTTTTGCATTCAGAATATACAAAACTTTGTTTATTTATTTCAATCTTTTTAATAACAATAGACATTATGAAATAATATCTATCAGTTTGTGAATTTGAATGGTACAAACTAAGTATGGAGTCTTTATTTGTTTCTATTCATAAACAAAGGTCCTTACTGTAATCAGTTTTATGCAAAATACACTCTTTGACATCTTTTAATGCAATATAGGTAGTCATTTTATATCGGTTTCAAGTGGTTCTTCCAATTTTTTTTTTTCATTAACTTATACCAACATAAAATTCCACAATAACCAATTACTAATAATTAATCATTTGCATATTGATAGAAACTTGCACATTGGTTTTTATTGCATTAGGTTGAAGTGAGGATTTTAATGTACTTCTTTCATTATAAATTAGATTATAATTCGTCTTTGTAAGGTAATAATGTGCTGTTAATGGGAACTAGGTTATAATTTCGGTCCAATAAATTCAGAACAAGAAAGGAAACTGAATAACAATTATGCTTTTAAAAGGTGAACAGGAAAATCGACATTGAACATATCAACTTTCTTTCTTACAAAATAATGGAAACTGCATAAGAATTATAGTGGAAGAGAATGGAAATAGGGAATCGTGATTCAGCATGGTCTCAGGTTCAAAAGTACAGCCGTTTTTTGTACACTAATTACGGAAATTTTTGTTAAAACATAGGTTTCTTCTAGTACCAACTAATCATTTATTTTTTAAATCCATTACAACCATATAAAAACCACTCGCTATGTAAAAACATTAACGATATTTGTACATCTTATACATAACCCCCACGAATTTTTGAAAATAACTAGTTAATATATAGTCTATAAAAGGCCTTAAGCATCAGATCTTTATATTCATAGCGAAATATATTTTTGGAACTACGCCTCTGCTCACCGCAGACAGCGAGGCTCGGACAAAATTCATTGGCGGGCTTTTCTATAGAGATGGACAACCACACTCCCCTCCCTTGAACTTAGTATTTACCGGAAGTTGACTAGTTGACTACACAGAGTTGTTGACTATACAGGTTGACTATCTCTGTATTTAGAATTTTACCAACAAATCAACATGGCAACATCCGACTGTTGTCCATCACTGCATTAAGAACGCTATACAAGTGAAGGTGTTGCCAACATGCGTGTCACATTTTAGTTACGTTGTTAATTACTGTATTACATACTACCTCAGTCTACATATTTATATCTCAGTTTATTATTAATCATCTCGTTGTTTTACGGTTCATTTTATTAGTTTAAACAGTACTATTCATGCTAGCTTTAGCACATACTTGAGCGAGTCTGAAGGTATTTTATTAACGTCTTGCTTATCTTTACAATAAAAATAAATAATTATAAAACAAACATTACAGAAATAATAGTAGAATATTAGTTTTATTATGCTAAAATGGACCATGCGTGCACGAGTTGTCAGCAAAGACCATAAAACTCGCATGCAAGGTTTGTCAGCCATCTGTGTTTCGCTTACGACGGATGTCTCCCTCTCCCCCTCCCACTCTCTCTGTTACATATAAAATGTTATATAAACTTATCTCGTCTTTTTTTAGTCCAGTAATTGTCTGCTGTTAAGACGTATATAATACAGCTCTTGGGTCTTTTCAAGTATTTGTCTACAAGCAACTCTCGCAGCGTTCTCTAGCCCGCCAAGTCCCACCACCAACATTCCCGCCAGTCCCTACTCCTACAGAAGCGGTGTGAAGGAGGAGTTGGGCACACCACTGCACACTAGGTTCTTAAAAAAAGTGTTTATCGTGTAGACAAGAATACAAAGAATGTTCATTAACAATGAATGCTATTACGAAAAATGATAAAAGCAGCTGCCATCAGCAACATGTAGTTAGCACTGATAAAAAGCTCTTTGTTCCCTTTAGTTACTTACATTACTTGCAGTCTACCGTTACGTTGTACGTAGTGCAGTTAGTTACATTGTTCCATTCCTTAGTTATTCGTTTCTTCTTACATACTATGCATATACATATACATAGACCATGGCCCCCACAAGGGGGGGGCTGACGGGGCTCTAGCCTGGGGGCCCGGGATTAGGGGGGGCCCGGCGTGGTGGGTCGGATAGCTAAGTGAGATGAACAGAAGACAAAAAGCGACTTCTTTATAAAATACTAGCTTTTTCCCGCGGCTTCACCCGCGTGGACATGAATACGCTTTAATTTCATTATTGTCAGTGGAAGAATTAATTAACCCTTTCGCCGCGTAATTCGACTGTAGTCGAATAAATTTGTCTCCGTTCACTGAGCAATTTGCCTATAGTCCACATCGTTTAAAAAACGTCTCCGTTTGCTGCGGTATTCGACAACATTGTCCGTATGGTATGACATCGTTAGAAATGCTTTGTGATTAGTGCTGCCCTCTCTGGAAGCCTTGAAAAGTAACAAAAACAGCTGATGTTTGCCTATACAATGCGTGTTTACTTACGAATGTTTACGGTATGTGATTATCTGTGGGATAAGCTCTGCTGAATGTTTTATGTTCAGTTTGAAAGTGATCTGCCACGTGGTTAGTGTATTACTTCGTTGTTTTGTTCGCCGGCGCGCCAAAAGTTTTTACAGGTATGTTTACTTCGTTTTTTTCTTGAAACTGCGTACATTTTTTCGTCCAATAAACAAGGAGTGCCAATACGATACACTGCTGGCCGCTGGCCGCTGGCGCTGGCTGAGATGATTTGCGATTGACGTCAACTCCGGGCTTCAAAAGTTAAATGTTTTCCGATTGTATTATTGTTTTGATGCGTATAGGAACTTGTTTAATTGATTTGGTGAAAAATTAATAATTAAATATTACTTTTTATTTTATTGGGAGGGCTGCGCCCGAGAGCCCTTATGAGCAAGTAGCCACTGGTTTTAATTACACCGTAACCTACAAAACTGCTCATTCACGTACTACTCCTTTAACACACATTAAATATCAGGGTGACCAAGCTTTGCTCGGTTTTGACATTTTTATTTATAAATATACAGATTTAAAAAACATTATTTATTATTAATTATTTATTTTTTTATTTTTATTTTCATATATAAACATATCGATACTACGCCGTTTGCGTTTATCGACGGTTTCTGTTATTGGAATCAGAATTATTTAATACTTCTTTCCTAAAATCGAACATTCCTTTTATCCATGCACAAAAATCGCCCTAAACCGTAGGGTCTTTATAGGTCTTTAACCTGAGGTTACACAGGGCGCGCGCGCGCGCGCGTGTAATATATATTGTAACGTATGATAATATGTGAGAGTGGTCGCTATTGTTCAAGCCTCACGTTGGAGTCGTCAATTTGTAACGTATTATCTAAGACGTACCTGCAAAATGTGTACATAAAAAATAATGTGTTTGGATGATTAGTGCGTTCGCCTCGCACCGGGTCGTTACAGTAATTTTTTGGCTAGCGATGTTCGTAGCGTAGTTCTGATCACCTGTATATTACGGCAGTAACCTTACCTGTTATTCTTGGGGGGTGTACTAATCCCGGGTGGCGCCAAGTCGTTTTACAAAACAACTAAAAATTGTGTTTGAACAAGTTATCAGCGCAGCGGGTCGGTGTATTCGAATAATTCCCGCTCGCACAGCCGTCTCAATCGTCGCTTCTGACGTATGACTGGCAACTTGCTTACCGCTACAATTTATTCTTCAATACAAGTAATTATTATATAGCACTCCCTATGAAATGATAACGCTGGTTACTCCCTGTAATAAATATCTTTTAATGGGTGATAACTGAAAACATTTACAATTACAACAAAATAATTATCGATTGGTTACATGAGATCTTGTTTTCAGGGCGGCGAATTGATTTAGAAACCATTTAACCTAGCGTCACTGTTTACGTTAGGCTTATTACAATGTTTTGGTTTCAAAATCCGTGGATTCTTTTGGCTATGAGTTAAAGAACTACAATGGTTACAATAAAAATACAAATTACCTTAATCTAAGTGTACATGAAAGATAAAGTGTGCTGTTACAATCTGTTGTGCTGTGTTGTAAAAGTGTTCTGTAAGTTCGTGTTCAATTCTTAGGTTATTTTATGTTAACAAAGTTCATTACGTTTTAATTTGCTTAAATACTCTATGAAAGAGAAATATTATTTTTATAGTGTGGTAATTTTAACTTTCAAAATTATTTAAAGTGATTAGGGTTGGTGGAAAATAAATAATTGGATAGTACTTAAAAACTCGACGTGTCTAGGCCTTTGTAGTTGGTTCGAGATAGGAATTGGCTGCATAAAATCAGTTTTCTTGGATTTTGGGCTTCTTTAAATGTGGCGTCTTTTTCGTCTTGTGTTTGGACGTTCTATTTATGGATAATTTCCGTTTATTCAGGTCTTGGGTCTTGTAATATTGGTTGTAGTGGTCATCTGCTTCTTTGATGATCGGTTTTCAGCAACTTCATACTATTATTTTCATGATTTTCACTGAAAAAAACGCTCTTCCGAACTTTTGCATCTGTATGGCTTGGTGACGCTTCGCTTTTTTCTTGGCTACTAATTTCCAACGGTATTTTCTGTCAACAACCGCTGTTTCCATAGTAACGGTATTTTTCGAATAGGCTTATTTTGAGTTGATGTATTGTTATCGAAACTTCGAATCCTTCGTATATCTTCTGATTACTGTTATTCCTCCATCTTCCTTCCTGGTTAATAAATATTGTCACTATAGTATTTATTCTCGTTCATAGATTATTTTGATACCCCACAAGCTTGGGTATTTTCAGATTTTAAGTTTTTACAATTATGTTAATGCTTGTTAATTACATTTCTTTTTATATAATAATGCCTATTACAATATTTTGTGTTATAAATGATCTACAATTTATCCTTGGTGATTCCTTCACCTCAGATTTTCTAAATTCTTACTCAATTTGTTATAATTTTTGTTTGTTTGGTTCTGACAGTTATGTTTTTTCTAGGCCTAAGTAGCCATTATAATAATTTACTTATTTCGTTCAAATCACATTTTGGTTCAGCCTATTTGGCCTTACTTTGTTATTTTTATTAGTTGTGTTGTGTTTTGAGTCTGTAGGTGTGTTGTTTATTATTCAATATTGCTTTCCCTATTTCAATCTTAAAAATATAACATTAGGCTTATGGACTGCACATTGCATTCAGCCATATCCTCTTATAACAATAACATGAACACAATTTTTTATAAGTTATTAGAGTTATTGTTTTGATTAAGAAATATCATCACTCACTCCTAACTTATCCTTATTTGCTAATTTTTTAGTTTATAACACATATTATTTGTGTTGTGATAAACAACATCACTTGTTATTAAATTAATAATAGTCCTTTATAAATTAGGTATCTTTGTTAGTTTTTTGACTTCTCAATCTCTAAACAATTTTTATATCCCCTCCATGGTAACACCTTCAATTTTTCTATTCTGGAATCCTCCCTTTTTACTTACTACTAGCTACAATTAAACTTAGCTCTATTGAACATCTCTTTTAAATAAAAAGTCATTATCACTTATAGTGTTTTCTATCCCTCATACTATAATTCACTCTTAATACTACTTATTCATCAGCTATTTATGCACTGTTTATTTCCAACTTTTACCCTACCTTCACTTGTAAATTACTTATTGTTAATTACAATTTCACTAGTGTCACACTTCACTTTGGGGTTCTTACACCTACACTATTGCACTGTATCACTGTTTATATCATTTGTTTGATAGTGGGTGACCCCTATACTTATTTCTCTTTCATGACTTAATCCTAATGACAATTAATACTTAATAACTAATACTTACTAACTAATAACAATTCTAATTTGTGGTTTAGGTTGCCTTTTTAATGGGTAGTAACCGTTATCTCTCCTTCCTCCTGATAACCCTTGTTTTGGTTTCAATGTTCTTGTTGAGTGCTATTTTCCTTGTTTTGGTGAACCATTCTTGGTTTTCACTTTTGCTTGTCTCCCTCCTTCTTCATTTTCCTTGTTCGTTAATATATTAGGTCTTTTCATCCATTTCTTTGGACATTTTTGGGGTCATTTAAACCCATAAACTTGTTTCCTTGTGGTTTAGGTTTATTATTTTCTTATTCTCGTTGTTTATTTGTGGTTCCCTTCTTGTTTGTTTCTTGATGTTGGGTCAATCATGTCAAAGTATTTACATCTTAATAAGTATGTTACGTGGTTCCCTTCTTTATGCTTAGGTTGTTGTCTCAATCACTTGGGTTAGGTTAAAGTCGTTGTATTGTCGTGTCATATTCCTTATATTTTAATTAAAATCAATCAGTTCATTTGATAAGAAGTATTTTTACAATTATAAATATATTTTTTATCTCTGGTACGGGGTTGGCTATTTGTGTCGTGACAATATGTATATTTATAAATAAATATACAGATTTATATATAGGCCTAAACACTACAATATATCATGCATAATATTGTGAATATTATGTATTATATTATGAATATAATATAATCAGTTCAGCAGCGCTTCATTATTATTTATACCGTTGTGTTTGTTGTTTTTTGCGTATACGGTACAACGTCATATGCAATAATAATGATTTAATAACGTAACAATCAGTTTTATATACTTTTCGTGCACTATATGATGGAAGTCACGTGGCCGCGTTAGAGGTATGACGTGTAGCAGACGCGACTGTATTGGGTTATTGGCTTTAAACGTAGTGCGTGTTTTTAATTGGAGTTAAATCTATTTGAAACGATAGGAGCATTTGGTGTGAGAGCCGAATCGAGCTGGAACCACCGCAGTTCCCGATTGAAGTGTTGTGACTCTTTACGACGTCATCAGTTCCATTCAGTCCCCCCTTTACCGAGCGAAGCTCGGTCTTCCCGATATTTATTTATTTCACGTCAGTTATTACTAAAGGGATGACGGAAATAAAATTATTACCGTGGGCGTTTTTTTCTCTGTAACAAACTTAATTATGATTTTTTCTTTCAGATTATGAAATAAATAAAACGCCTATGTCTGATTCAAATTACAAACATAAGTCTGGCGCTCAGAAGAGGAGACTTAAATCTGAGAGAGAGTCGAAAGCATCGCGAGGTCGTCAATCCATAACCAAATTTTTCAGAACCGAAAACGAAAAGAACGTAGCTCCCGGTACTGATCGTAGTGAAGGTGGTGATGATGATAGTTGTGACATTGAAGTCCAAACAGAAAATCAGTATCAAATGGATTCACGAGCTCAAAAACCAGTCGAAGGAGAAGCGACTGTTACATGTGAACCTGCTGCAACTGAAGAAAAAATCGCAAGTGAAAAACCTAAGGAGGGAGCGACTGTGAAAGAACATGATACAGTCGATGCTTCAGTTGCAGACCCTATCGAAAACTCTGATGTAAAATACGATGACCCTGGTACTTGGCCCCGAGTAATCTCAAATAACCTGCGACAAGAGATAGTACAAACTATCAGCTTTCAAGAATTCCAAAAGATTTATAAGGAATTGCCAAGAGATGTTAATGGTAGAGAATTTCAAGATTCTTTACTCTATACGAAAACGAAAGATAAAAGAACAAGAGAACATTTTCCACGAGAATGGTTAACATGGAGTGCATCAAAAGAAACTCTTTACTGTCTACCATGTCGTATTTTTTGCGACCCAAGTAACAAAAACTTGAGCAGTTTAGCCCAAGATGGATTTTCGCCTAGAAATAAACCTTGGAAAAAGTTGTATGATATTTTGCCTCCTCACGATAGTAGTGCTGAACATAGGAAACAATATTTGGCTTGGAAATTCCTTTTGCAGTCATTAAAAGGACATGGAATCGATTAAAACTTACAACTGCAAATGCAATGTGAGACAGCTAAGTGGAGAGCACTTCTGCAACGGATTGTAGACGTAACGTTATTTTTATCATCTAGAGGTTTAGCTTTTCAAGGAGAGAACACGAAGATTGGAGATGTTCATAATGGGAATTTTTTAGGAATTTTAGAGTTGATTGGAAAGTACGATGAAGTGACACAACAACATCTCGCCAAAGTTCAACAAAATCAGGTGGAAGGTAAAAGTATGAAAGGACATGCACATTATTTGTCGTGGTATTCTCAAAATGAGTTTATTGGCCTTTATGCAGACAAAGTTCTCCAAACCATTCGTGACCAAAGAAGAGACGCAATTTTCTACGGAATAATAGTAGGTGCAACACCAGATATTTCTCACAGTGAACAAAACGTCCTAATTCTCAGATACATATCCCAAAACCAAGACTCAAACGAATTCGAAGTGAATGAACGTTTCATTGAGTTCATGAATTTTACTGGAAAAACTGGAGAAAAAATAACTGAAGAAATACTTGCAACTCTGGGAAAAAACAATATACGGTACCTCTCCATGATTGCCGTTCGCAAGACTACGATAATGGCGCAAATATGCATGGCGAAATAAACGGCGTTAAGTCCCGCATCTTAGAAAAGAACAAATGTGCCTTGTTCTCTCCCTGCGGAGCACATTCACTGAATCGCGTAGGAGTCAACGCTGCAAAGCTCAACCCAGATGTTATAACGTTTTTCGGGAATATAGAAAACTTCTACTCTTTGTTCGCTCACAGTCCTGCACGCTGGGAAGTATTGAAAAAACACGTAACATTATCTCTTCAAAGTCTTGCAAAAACAAGGTGGAGTGAAAGAATTCAAGCTGTGCGCCCAATTGTTAAACATTATCCCGGCATACTTGCTGTGTTAGATGTCATTCTTGGAGAGATGGCTACAGGATTAACTCCTTCAGCACTGAACACAACTAAAGGCCTAAAAAATATTTCAGATCTTATAAAGGTCTGCTAATGACAGTGTTTTGGCACAAAATATTAGCAAGTATTGTCAACAAGAACGTTGTCATACAAAGTAAAGGAATATCTCTTGATGTCGAGACCGCACTTATAAGAGACTTAGTGCAAGAGATGCAGCACTTACGTGACTCGTGGGAAAGTGTTGTTCAAGAAGCAAAAGTAGTTGCTGAAGCAGTAGGAGTGCAACCTCAATTTCCCGAAAACCGAAAAATTTCTATAGAACCTGAACAAGATTTCAGAATTTCCGTAGTTTACCCAGTATTGGATTTTATTATCAATGATTTAATGACACGATTTGAAGCAGCAGATACCATATGTGAATTATTCTCACCCATTTTGAGCTTCCAGAACTTAGACGATGGTCAACTTACCGCAAAAGCAGCAAAACTTGTAAATACATATGAGAAAGATTTGTCAGAAGACTTTCTGCACGAAATCCTTCACCTTAAAAGTATTCACAAGACAGTTTTCGGTACTGAAAGAACCCCAATTAGACTTCTGAACGCAATTTACGACAAAAAACTGCAAGGTATATTTGCCAATGTCTGTCTCGCCATTAAACTGTTTTGTACAGTACCAGTTACTGTTTCTTCAGCTGAAAGATAGTTCAGCAGACTGACAAATTCATTGAAAACATGGCAAAGAAGCACAACTAGTCAAGAGCGACTTAATCATCTAGCAATATTGTGCATCGAAAATGATTTAGCTAAGCAAGTTGATTTTACTGAAGTTATTGAAAAATTTGCGTCGACAAAAGCTAGAAAATATACTTTGAGATAATTTTTTATATTATTGTAAGTTTTTATTATGTAAATCCATATAGTTTTTAAATAAATATAAATATTACTTTTGTGTCATCATTTAAACTAACTTATTTTATCCTAAATCCTGTAGAACATTACGCTGCCCTTAAACTTAGCGGTAGGTAGGGGGGCCCGCCAAAGATCCTGGCCTGGGGGCCCGCCAAAGATCCTGGCCTGGGGGCCCGCTTCAGGATGTGGGGGCCATGACATAGACTATACATATACATACACATACTAAACTTACATACATATAAAAAATAAATAAAAATAAAAACTAGAAAAATTAAACAAAATAAAAATTACAAACAAAAAATTGAAACAAAACAAAAAGAATTAAAAGCGCTTGTGGGCCACATAGAAGGCGCGCATGCGTGCGTGCGTCAAATGTATGTGTGTAGTGGTGTTCCCAACTCCTCCTTCCCACTGCTCCTGTAGGAGTAGGAACTGGCGGAAACGTTGGTGGGGGAGCTTGGCGGGCTTGTGAACGCTGTGAGAGTTCTTTGTAGACAAATACTTGAAAAGACCCCAGCTCTTATTGGAATGGAATGGAATGTGCAAACTATGCACTTGTGCACTTTTTAGTGTCATAAACGGGGTGGCAATTAATTAAGTAATTAGGGTTGCCGTACCATTTATATTGAGCGTAATTATGCTAATTGTAAGTATTATTGGACTATCCAAATGTGAATTAGTAAATTGTATCTCATTAACGTCGTGTATTAATTAAAAGAGTTATGATGGACGTTAACTTTAATACATATATAAAAGTAGTTCATACTCGTCAGATTAGACTCAACACAGTTGTTAAATAAATATGATTTATGAGTCTGTTAATCGGACATTTCAATGGTCGAGTTTGTTGTGTCCATTGATACTTAGCATAACTTTTGAAACTCTTTGTGAAATGCTTAGAATGAAGTAAATTAATAATCAAGGTTATATTTCAATAATGAACGCAAGATTAAATATAAAACAATTACTTATTTATTATACTTGTTATTTAAGTAAGTCACTATATCCTGCAAATACATACATAATAAAGAAACACATAATAACAAAATACAATTCGTGCGTTGTTTCCTGAAAACACAAACATATGGTACATTCAAATGCAGCAAATAATATACATATACAAAACATATACGAACAATAAACAATCAACAAATATATTTTATCCCTACCTAAATGCGTTCATTATTCTCAGATGATGAATTACGTTAATATTGCTTTATACAATTTATGATTCATATGATTTATATATATAATCTCTTGGGGTTTGCTCTTTGAAAAGAGGAGACAGTGCAGTAGTATATATTACTAAGATTTAATAGACATAATAGCTTATCTTGTGAAAGTGTTTATCCAATATTCCGCCGGTGTGAGATGACGTCTGCTGGAGGATTCGTCGCGCATCTTATCTCTGTTATGACGAGCACATCACTTCACTTCACTTCACTGAATTTTCACTCTTGTTATATGTGTATGGTGTTGTTGTACCCCGCTGATGTTGAGTGTTTGGAGTTCGAATATTAAGATGTTAATATCGTCATTAAGCTGAATTACTCTGAGAGTTTGCCGTGTTCGTGTTCATGATTAATTGTTCCGTCTATCTGGATGTAGTGTATTCTATGTACTCAATTGTGTTCGGTATAGTTCATTCCGTTTAAATGTTCAACATAGCGAATCATTATAATGTAAGAGTGTTTGAAATGTCACTCACTGTTATACTTTGTAATGTCAATTACTTGCGTTATTATGTTCGCGTCGGTTGTAGTTTCAAATCCCGTGCTCACTATAGTTTATCAGAACATATACGATTGTCGAACAGACTTGTGTGTAATTGAGACTATATCGTATGTCTAAGTTCACTTATGAATTCACCGAGTTGGAAGTTCGGTAGGTCGCGCAAACTGTTTCTATCACTGAATGTATTACCGTTCCGACTATAACCAACCGTCTTACCGTCGTACTTACTGACTTATTAACTTCTGACCGATTGACTTGTAGACTGTAGACTGCCGCTCCGCGTCTTCGCAAAACAGTTTTATTAAAACATCTTACCCATAAGTCTAAATTCTGGATTTCTACGCCCTTTCGGATCCGTGATTGGTTCTTCAAATTCCTACTCCTCTGCAGATCTCATCCTCTGTTTCCCGATTCGTCGTCCGAACCCTTCTTACTCTCTCCACGAGCTCTTTTAGAAGATGCTTGACGCTGGTTGGTCGTCGACATCCCCGGAGTAGTCCATGTGACGAACGTGGTACAGATTCTGAGAAACTAGAGCAATTCTCCGGCTGTCTGTCAACCTTTGTTTAGACTTTGTCAAGGTTCTGGCCTATCTTTTGTTAACAGACTGCAGAGTCCTGGTTAATTGTTCAAGTTATTCGTTGTTCGTTCCGCCGATTATCAACCCTTCGTTGGAGTCGTCTCTCGTCGATCCCACGCTTTCTAGTCGTAAATTCCAGTAAGCTGTCAAAGGTTTGTTTTCACGCTGTGCAGGGTGCACTTGCAGTATTCACTGAGTTTACGTTCTATTGTTTATCTGTTTGTCGAGATTGCTCTGTACTCCTTTGTGGCAGAGTGAAGCCTTTCATATTTGTGCTCGTTACAACTCACCTCCACAGCAGGCGTTCCATTTCGTTTCCGTGTAGCTCGGCAGCTGGACGAAGTCTTTGTTTTCGATTGCTGGGTGCTGTAAATTGTAACAAACTGCGAGCTGTCAACGACGCCCTCAAATTCTTATTGTGTGCTGTACACAGACGTTTTTTCCTTGTCTTCGCACTGGCGTCGGGTCTGACGTGTCCCTAATTCGTCATTATTTACGACCTGGGCTTGTGTCCGTCGACTCGAGTGTGGGAACGTGCCACTTGATCGAGAAATTAAAATTTCGATCACTATATTGTCCCCAAATTAGATTGGATGTTGGACTTCAGGAGACATCTGATCCAATTTCTGCGCTCTGTCCCAGTCGTGGACGTCTGCTTTGGAATGGACATGGTTGAATGACATATATCTCTCACAGGGAGCAATTAATTGTCATTCCCTATCTTGGCTTCTTACATGGTCCTATGAATTTATTGCCGCTCATCTGAGTGAAATGAACGCATTTTCTACATTTTATCCGTCTATATGCGGACTATACAATATAATTTTATGTAAATAATTGAATTAAGACATATACATCTGCCCATTTGACAGTTTGTTTTGTCATCGTTTACACTCTTTCGTTCTACCTATATACAACGTAATAGATAAGCTGCAGATTAGCTATCAATTAGATTAATCGATCATATGTCGATGACTTATATAGCAATAAAATATTTTTAAACTTGTTATTATTATCTCAAGACTATAGTTGCTACAAACAAATATATACATATGATCAATTTGTGACATATTATAAACGATTACATTGATAAATGAAATATACATATTAACTAAACAATTGAGGAATCAGCATACTTCATGATGCATACCCAAACGCTTACTCTTAAAGTTATAAAACAATTGTCCATTTTGAATTATTAATTACATAAACAAATTATTCGAATCTCTACATGTTAACAAATTATTATTCACAATTATTAATGTCTTTAGTGCCCTGTATCATAGTGTCATAATGTCCTTCTGACACATGGTACACGTTAACAAATCACTTTATGTATATATTGATGTTTACATGTCTAATTAACATAATGAATGACGAATATATAATGATCATAAACACGATTAATATTGAAATACGAACTAAACACAATATGGTAAAATGTACATCATTATTCGGTTAGCTGGACTGGCCGCGCGAGCAAATTACCTAACTTACGTCTTCTGCTAGCCGCCGGGAGTCGTTGCTACCAACTCGTGTTATCCGTACTTCCGCCGGTTCATGATACGCTTTAATTTGCCGTATGTTAAATCTCCCTCTCATCTTTCCGCTATCGCACTCCACGAGTTCATATGTGGCCTCGCCGATGATGCGGTTGATCTTATACGGTCCTGAGAAAAGTTCGAAGAACTTGTAAATTCTCCTCAACGTAGCGTCGGATTGGTGGTATGCTCTCACCAAGACTTTGTCGCCAATCGTAAATTTTGTTATTTTCTTTCTCTCATTGCGCGTTTCGCGTGCTTCTCCCTCTTCTCCTTGATCTTCACAAATATGTTGTTTTCGCGTTTCCCTTCACTGCTAATGATCCCTTTGTCCAAGCATTGCTCCCATGCTCGTGTAGGTCTCGTGCCGAGGTGTGCTTCATGAGGGGTAATTTCGATTGTCTCGTGGTACACCTCGTTTAGACACGCTTCAATTGTTTTTATGTACTGGGACCATTTAGTGTGTTGGTCACTTACGAAAATGCGAAACAAGTTTCCAAGTTGCCGGTTAATCCGCTCGGCAAGATTGGTACATGGGTTACGTATTGCAGTAAACTTAGGTTGGATGTTCAACTCCTTTAAACCGTTGACCCATTTCCTGGAGGTGAACTATGTCCCGTTGTCCGTTAAAATGGCCCTTGGACGTCCGAATAGTTCGCAATACGTTTTTATTCTCCGCAACGTCGTAGTGGTTGTTGCTCTTCGAAGGGTGAATAATTTGACATATTTTGTGAAATTATCTACTATGACTAATAAATATTTGACTCCACCCGTTCCTGTCGGTAGGGGTCCATAATAATCTGCGCTTACCAGATCTCCTTTGGCTGTAGGTATCACAGCACGTGTACCACCAAAAAACTCTTTGTTGTTGGTATCTTTGCACTTCTGGCAAACGTCACAGGTTTTAATATAAGTTTTTACTTTCTTTAACATCCTGTCGAATGTGAAATGTTCCTGGAGCATTTTAATACACTTTTTTGTTCCTAAATGTCCGAACATTTGATGGATTTCAGCGATTATGTCCCCAGATATGTTGCTAGGAACATATAGCTTCCATTCATTCCGCTGTCGCCTATATAATTTGTCATTAACATAATGGTAAAATTTATTTAATTTAGGGTCATATTTCCCTCCTTAATTTTAGTGATGATTGTTTTTAGCTTATCGTCTTCTATCTGGTGCTTTCCAATATTTTGGATTAATTTTCGCACTTCAAGTTTCATTTTAACGGTGACGTGATTGATTAAATATTCATGTGTGTTGTCGTGAATCTCTTCTAATTTTGTATCGTGTGGGTACCTGCTTAAGATGTCGGCTACGATGTTACCCTTGCCCTTGCAATGAATTATGTCGAACTTATACTCTTGCACTGCGAGAATCCATCGCGTAATCCGTGAATTATTCAGATGGCATTTGTTTAAGAATGTCAACGCCTTGTTGTCAGTAATGATCGTCAATGGTTGTCCGAGAACATATATGCGGAATTTTTCTAAGCATCTGACGATACTTAAAAGCTCCTTTTCTGTAGTATAGTAGTTCCGCTCAGCACCCTTGAATGTTTTACTAGTGAAAGCGATTACGCCAATCTCCCCGTCTTCATCGAGCTGGTAAAGTTGTCCTCCGTATGCGTAATCACTAGCATCACACTGTATGTAATACCTCTGGTCTGGGCGCGGAAATCTCAAAACTACAGCGTCAACAAATAGGTTTTTGACTCTGACAAAGCAGTCGTTTAATTCAGCCGTCCATACAAATTTGTGATCCTTCTTCAATAATTCATGGAGGGGTTGCGTTGTCTCCGCATATTTACTTGTGAAGCGGTTATAGAAATTAGTGAGGCCTAAGAAACCCTTTAACTGTTTCTGATTCTTGGGCCTAGGGAAATCCATAATGGCTTTCACTTTCTCTTCCGTAGCTTGGATGCCGCGTGTTGTTAGTTGGTATCCAAGATACGATATTTCTTTTCTGAAAAACTGCGACTTATTTAGGTTGACGGTCAAGTTTGTTTCGTTAAGATTATTTAACAATGCTTCTAAATGTGCTAAGTGTCTCTGAACATCGTCAGAATAACATAGGCAATCGTCTACGTATATTAGTGTGTTTTTCTTAACATTTTCGTTTAAAACCGTATCCAATCCGCGTGTTAGCACCGCAGAACTGGTACTAAGGCCGAATGGTGTGACGGTGAATTGGTAGCACCTTCCCTCATACATGAACGCGGTATACTTTCTGCACTCTTCCTTCAATGGCACTTGCCAACAGCTGCTGGACAAATCGACGGTAGATAGATAGCGCATCTCACTACATCTTGCCAAGATTTCGTTTATTGGGGAAACGCCTTCATAATCGGGAATTGTAACGCCGTTTATCTTTCTTGCGTCCAGGCATAAACAGACCCTTCCATCTCTTTTGATGACTGTGACGAGTGGGTTTATGAACGGGCTCGTACATCGTTCAATCACTCCGTATCGCAGCATCCTATCAATCTCATCCTTTACTTTCTCTTTATAAGCAAGTGGTACAGGCCAACCCCGTTGAAAGTAGGGCGTCCTGTCCGTAACTTGAAACTCATGCTCGTATCCTTCTACCCTCCCCGGGCATTCCCTAAACACTCTTCTATTCTTAATAAGTATTTCCCTCAAATTTTCCAATATTTCTTCGTCTTGGCAGTCCATGCTTGCTATCTTCTCGTCGATGTTCCTCAAGATTTCTTCTTCTTCTCCATTATCCATTAGTTCCATGTTCATGATGAGTACGGCGTGCACCTCTTCATCAGCCGCATTCACTATTTCTATTTTCTTATTACCGATGTCGATGCGACATCCCACCTCCTGTAAAAAACTTATCCCTAATATACATTGTTTAATAAGGTCAGGTATAATTAAAAAGACACACTCATTTTTGATCCCGTCAATTTCAATGTCGCACAGTATTTGTTTTCTAATTAGTTTGGACTTATTCCCGACAGCACTAATGATTAAAGAATTCGTCATGGGTAAAATTTCATATGGTTCAATGTCCCTTTTGTTTTCGTTGAACCACTCTTCTGATAACCCATTAATAACCGAGCCGGTGTCGATAAGTGCCAAAACTTGAATGTTATTGTTAAATTTAAAGAGTACTTCGGGACATTTTAATATCTGTTTAGTAATGTCCTCGTCGTATTCATACAGCAGGTCATCCCTCAGGTCAGGTACTAGGATATTGACATTATTCGTGGGGTTGTTTTTGTTGTCAAAAACTATGTCGTTCGCTGTGTAGGGGTGTTTTTTTTTGCTATTCTGGTCATTATTCGACCTTGAATTGTTGTCGTCGGTAGCATGACTCGTGCTTGGCTTGGAGTTAATGTACTCAACAGTGTTCACCCCTCCGTGATGTTTATTTTCATAACGGTTACCGCCATGCGGCCTTCCTTGCCAAACTGGTTTTCTCTCACCCTCGTTTTTGTTTACAAAGTTCCCAATGGGTCGTTCGCTGGTTCCGATTTCCGTTTCGTTTGCTGTCCTATATTGCGTTCGCCTGTTGCCTGCACTGTTTGACTGAATGCTCGTATATTCAGTGATCAAGGCTTCAAAATTGGGTATTGTGACGATCCCGCGTGTGATAACGGCGATCTGCATTTCCCTCCCAAAGTGCCTCGAGATTTTTCTTATCAGTTGGCGGTCGGTCAATGCGGGAGTTAATTGCCGGCTTTCTAAAAGGATTCGTTCAATTTATTGGATAGCCGTAACCGGTCCCTGCCATTCAAATTTTCCGTACTCGAGGTTGTCGCGGATAATGTCCTGTCGCTCCAACCCCCAATACTTCAATGTGAATGCCTCCTTGAATTCTTTGAAGGTGTTTATTTGGTCCCGGATCACACGCCACCATATACTTGCGTCCTTCTCTAGGTGCTTACCTATCCACTTGATGTCGCTGTTCGGGTAATATGTTTCTTGAAACTCCGACAATTCCTTCAGGAACTCCATCGGGAATCTGTCGGTTCCGTCATACTGCAGCTCCACCTGTACTTGTCCGTTGACTGTCCTGTGAGGCCCAGACTCCCCATCGGTGATCTGTCGCCGCAGTCTTTCTACTTGACACCTGAGTTCCTGAATGTGGGTCGTCTTCTCTTTGACGTTTTCGTCAAGCTTCTGTTCGGTCGTCTTTTGTCGGCCGTCGACTTCATCGATTTTCTGTTGCAATGTGTGGTTGGCTTAACCTATCTCTTGTTGTTGCTGCTGTCGAAGTGTGTGATATATTTCGGTCTTCAGTTCTTCCTGTTTCTTCTGATTATTATTGATGTGTAGTTCTAATTTATTGTGAACCTTCTTTATACTAGATTGTGTGGCCTGTGCAAGGTTTTTAATTTCTTGGTGGTCCGACTCTCGGGCTTCCCACACTTCTTCAAACTTCTTAGTGGTGTCATCTTTCATTTCTCTTGTAGCGTCCTCCTGTTTCTTCAAGACTTCGCTTATCTTGTCAACATCTTGAGCGCACATTTTTGTTTTCAGTAATAATAAAATGAAGAATTATGAATATTTTGATTAACGCATGTTATAACTTAACTTTTTGCTTTATTTACAATAAAAGGTTGTTTTGCCTTTAAAGCTGGTTACACATAAGTGATCTCTCTGTCGTTCGTCTGTTACTTTTATGAGTTGTAACTTTGTGGGGATAAAAGATATTATTTACCTAAAATACTGTATTAAAATAACATGATTTTTCCTTTTTCTTGAAACAGATTTTTGTTTTATAGGGTTAAAAGATTTTCGCAAATAAGCTAATACTGGTATGAAGAAGTCGTCCCTTTATGATAAACTGTAGAGACAGTCAAGTATAATTAAGGCGCGGAAGTTATAGTGATCGAAATTTTAAAAAATTTTAATTTCTCGATCAAGTGGCACGTTCCCATACTCCAGTCGACGGACACAAGCCCAGGTCGTAAATAATGACGAATTAGGGACACGTCAGACCCGACGCCAGTGCGAAGACAAGGAAAAAACGTCTGTGTACAGCACACAATAAGAATTTGAGGGCGTCGTTGACAGCTCGCAGTTTGTTACAATTTACAGCACCCAGCAATCGAAAACAAAGACTTCGTCCAGCTGCCGAGCTACACGGAAACGAAATGGAACGCCTGCTGTGGAGGTGAGTTGTAACGAGCACAAATATGAAAGGCTTCACTCTGCCACAAAGGAGTACAGAGCAATCTCGACAAACAGATAAACAATAGAACGTAAACTCAGTGAATACTGCAAGTGCACCCTGCACAGCGTGAAAACAAACCTTTGACAGCTTACTGGAATTTACGACTAGAAAGCGTGGGATCGACGAGAGACGACTCCAACGAAGGGTTGATAATCGGCGGAACGAACAACGAATAACTTGAACAATTAACCAGGACTCTGCAGTCTGTTAACAAAAGATAGGCCAGAACCTTGACAAAGTCTAAACAAAGGTTGACAGACAGCCGGAGAATTGCTCTAGTTTCTCAGAATCCGTACCACGTTCGTCACATGGACTACTCCGGGGATGTCGACGACCAACCAGCGTCAAGCATCTTCTAAAAGAGCTCGTGGAGAGAGTAAGAAGGGTTCGGACGACGAATCGGGAAACAGAGGATGAGATCTGCAGAGGAGTAGGAATTTGAAGAACCAATCACGGATCCGAAAGGGCGTAGAAATCCAGAATTTAGACTTATGGGTAAGATGTTTTAATAAAACTGTTTTGCGAAGACGCGGAGCGGCAGTCTACAGTCTACAAGTCAATCGGTCAGAAGTTAATAAGTCAGTAAGTACGACGGTAAGACGGTTGGTTATAGTCGGAACGGTAATACATTCAGTGATAGAAACAGTTTGCGCGACCTACCGAACTTCCAACTCGGTGAATTCATAAGTGAACTTAGACATACGATATAGTCTCAATTACACACAAGTCTGTTCGACAATCGTATATGTTCTGATAAACTATAGTGAGCACGGGATTTGAAACTACAACCGACGCGAACATAATAACGCAAGTAATTGACATTACAAAGTATAACAGTGAGTGACATTTCAAACACTCTTACATTATAATGATTCGCTATGTTGAACATTTAAACGGAATGAACTATACCGAACACAATTGAGTACATAGAATACACTACATCCAGATAGACGGAACAATTAATCATGAACACGAACACGGCAAACTCTCAGAGTAATTCAGCTTAATGACGATATTAACATCTTAATATTCGAACTCCAAACACTCAACATCAGCGGGGTACAACAACACCATACACATATAACAAGAGTGAAAATTCAGTGAAGTGAAGTGAAGTGATGTGCTCGTCATAACAGAGATAAGATGCGCGACGAATCCTCCAGCAAACGTCATCTCACACCGGCGGAATATTGGATAAACACTTTCACAAGATAAGCTATTATGTCTATTAAATCTTAGTAATATATACTACTGCACTGTCTCCTCTGTTCAAAGAGCAAACCCCAAGAGATTATATATATAAATCATATGAATCATAAATTGTATAAAGCAATATTAACGTAATTCATCATCTGAGAATAATGAACGCATTTAGGTAGGGATAAAATATATTTGTTGATTGTTTATTGTTCGTATATGTTTTGTATATGTATATTATTTGCTGCATTTGAATGTACCATATGTTTGTGTTTTCAGGAAACAACGCACGAATTGTATTTTGTTATTATGTGTTTCTTTATTATGTATGTATTTGCAGGATATAGTGACTTACTTAAATAACAAGTATAATAAATAAGTAATTATTTTATATTTAATCTTGCGTTCATTATTGAAATATAACCTTGATTATTAATTTACTTCATTCTAAGCATTTCACAAAAAATCTCAAAAGTTATGCTAAGTATCAATGGACACAACAAACTCGACCATTGAAATGTTCGACTAACAGACTCATAAATCATATTTATTTAACAACTGTGTTGAGTCTAATCTGACGAGTATGAACTACTTTTATATATGTATTAAAGTTAACGTCCATCATAACTCTTTTAATTAATACACGACGTTAATGAGATACAATTTACTAATTCACATTTGGATAGTCCAATAATACTTACAATTAGCATAATTACGCTCAATATAAATGGTACGGCAACCCTAATTACTTAATTAATTGCCACCCCGTTTATGACACTAAATGTAAATGGCGCCCATCGCATGGCAAAAGAGAGCAGGCAGTAGTATTTAGATTAATTAAAATAATATAGTACATAAGATATTAAATAAGTGTAAGGTTAGCTTGACTGGTAAATGATAACGCGAAGCAAGGCTAAAATGGCTAGCGGTAGTTCTGACAGCATGGACTTTGACGTTAACAACCAGTTAGGCGCACTCGACAACGGCGAAGAAAATTCATCAGTCGAACCAGATATGACTGAGGAGGCGTCAGGAGTCAGAGCGCGGGGACAGGTGTCACAGCAACCACAGGAGTCCCAACGACAAGGAGAAGTCACATTACAATCACTGATGGACTTCATGAGTGCACAGAGTGAAAGTCTTAAGGAAGATATCGCCATAATTAAAGAAAATTTAGAAGAGAACAGAAGGGAGCAGAACGAGAAATACGAGAAACAGAAGGAAGATATCGCCGTAATTAGAGAAAATTTAGAAGAAAACCGAAGAGAACAGAGCGAAAATCGCAAAGAAATTAACGAAAAATTCGTTAACAGAAGGAGGAAATCAATCAGAAATTCGATAAAATTAACGAAAATTTTAATAATCATAAAGAAGAAGTCAAGCAACAGATGGCCGAACAGCTCACGCTTATACGATCCGAAATGCGTGACTACAAAGCCAGTTGCGACGACAAGATAAGCGAAGTCTTGAAGAAACAGGAGGACGCTACAAGAGAAATGAAAGATGACACCACTAAGAAGTTTGAAGAAGTGTGGGAAGCCCGAGAGTCGGACCACCAAGAAATTAAAAACCTTGCACAGGCCACACAATCTAGTATAAAGAAGGTTCACAATAAATTAGAACTACACATCAATAATAATCAGAAGAAACAGGAAGAACTGAAGACCGAAATATATCACACACTTCGACAGCAGCAACAACAAGAGATAGGTTAAGCCAACCACACATTGCAACAGAAAATCGATGAAGTCGACGGCCGACAAAAGACGACCGAACAGAAGCTTGACGAAAACGTCAAAGAGAAGACGACCCACATTCAGGAACTCAGGTGTCAAGTAGAAAGACTGCGGCGACAGATCACCGATGGGGAGTCTGGGCCTCACAGGACAGTCAACGGACAAGTACAGGTGGAGCTGCAGTATGACGGAACCGACAGATTCCCGATGGAGTTCCTGAAGGAATTGTCGGAGTTTCAAGAAACATATTACCCGAACAGCGACATCAAGTGGATCGGTAAGCACCTAGAGAAGGACGCAAGTATATGGTGGCGTGTGATCTGGGACCAAATAAACACCTTCGAAGAATTCAAGGAGGCATTCACATTGAAGTATTGGGGGTTGGAGCGACAGGACATTATCCGCGACAACCTCGAGTACGGAAAATTTGAATGGCACGGACCGGTTACGGCTATCCAATAAATTGAACGAATCCTTTTAGAAAGCCGGCAATTAACTCCCGCATTGACCGACCGCCAACTGATAAGAAAAATCTCGAGGCACTTTGGGAGGGACTTGCAGATCGCCGTTATCACACGCGGGATCGTCACAATACCCAATTTTGAAGCCTTGATCACTGAATATACGAGCATTCAGTCAAACAGTGCAGGCAACAGGCGAACGCAATATAGGACAGCAAACGAAAGGGAAATCGGAACCAGCGAACGACCCATTGGGAACTTTGTAAACAAAAACGAGGGTGAGAGAAAACCAGTTTGGCAAGGAAGGCCGCATGGCGGTAACCGTTATGAAAATAAACATCACGGAGGGGTGAACACTGTTGAGTACATTAACTCCAAGCCAAGCACGAGTCATGCTACCGACGACAACAATTCAAGGTCGAATAATGACCAGAATAGCAAAAAAAAAACACCCCTACACAGCGAACGACATAGTTTTTGACAACAAAAACAACCCCACGAATAATGTCAATATCCTAGTACCTGACCTGAGGGATGACCTGCTGTATGAATACGACGAGGACATTACTAAACAGATATTAAAATGTCCCGAAGTACTCATTAAATTTAACAATAACATTCAAGTTTTGGCACTTATCGACACCGGCTCGGTTATTAATGGGTTATCAGAAGAGTGGTTCAACGCAAACAAAAGGGACATTGAACCATATGAAATTTTACCCATGACGAATTCTTTAATCATTAGTGCTGTCGGGAATAAGTCCAAACTAATTAGAAAACAAATACTGTGCGACATTGAAATTGACGGGATCAAAAATGAGTGTGTCTTTTTAATTATACCTGACCTTATTAAACAATGTATATTAGGGATAAGTTTTTTACAGGAGGTGGGATGTCGCATCGACATCGGTAATAAGAAAATAGAAATAGTGAATGCGGCTGATGAAGAGGTGCACGACGTACTCATCATGAACATGGAACTAATGGATAATGGAGAAGAAGAAGAAATCTTGAGGAACATCGACGAGAAGATAGCAAGCATGGACTGCCAAGACGAAGAAATATTGGAAAATTTGAGGGAAATACTTATTAAGAATAGAAGAGTGTTTAGGGAATGCCCGGGGAGGATAGAAGGATACGAGCATGAGTTTCAAGTTACGGACAGGACGCCCTACTTTCAACGGGGTTGGCCTGTACCACTTGCTTATAAAGAGAAAGTAAAGGATGAGATTGATAGGATGCTGCGATACGGAGTGATTGAACGATGTACGAGCCCGTTCATAAACCCACTCGTCACAGTCATCAAAAGAGATAAAGAGATAGAAGGGTCCGTTTATGCCTGGACGCAAGAAAGATAAACGGCGTTACAATTCCCGATTATGAAGGCGTTTCCCCAATAAACGAAATCTTGGCAAGATGTAGTGAGATGCGCTATCTATCTACCGTCGATTTGTCCAGCAGCTTTTGGCAAGTGCCATTGAAGGAAGAGTGCAGAAAGTATACCGCGTTCATGTATGAGGGAAGGTGCTACCAATTCACCGTCACACCATTCGGCCTTAGTACCAGTTCTGCGGTGCTAACACGCGGATTGGATACGGTTTTAAACGAAAATGTTAAGAAAAACACACTAATATACGTAGACGATTGCCTATGTTATTCTGACGATGTTCAGAGACACTTAGCACATTTAGAAGCATTGTTAAATAATCTTAACGAAACAAACTTGACCGTCAACCTAAATAAGTCGCAGTTTTTCAGAAAAGAAATATCGTATCTTGGATACCAACTAACAACACGCGGCATCCAAGCTACGGAAGAGAAAGTGAAAGCCATTATGGATTTCCCTAGGCCCAAGAATCAGAAACAGTTAAAGGGTTTCTTAGGCCTCACTAATTTCTATAACCGCTTCACAAGTAAATATGCGGAGACAACGCAACCCCTCCATGAATTATTGAAGAAGGATCACAAATTTGTATGGACGGCTGAATTAAACGACTGCTTTGTCAGAGTCAAAAACCTATTTGTTGACGCTGTAGTTTTGAGATTTCCGCGCCCAGACCAGAGGTATTACATACAGTGTGATGCTAGTGATTACGCATACGGAGGACAACTTTACCAGCTCGATGAAGACGGGGAGATTGGCGTAATCGCTTTCACTAGTAAAACATTCAAGGGTGCTGAGCGGAACTACTATACTACAGAAAAGGAGCTTTTAAGTATCGTCAGATGCTTAGAAAAATTCCGCATATATGTTCTAAGACAACCATTGACGATCATTACTGACAACAAGGCGTTGACATTCTTAAACAAATGCCATCTGAATAATTCACGGATTACGCGATGGATTCTCGCAGTGCAAGAGTATAAGTTCGACATAATTCATTGCAAGGGCAAGGGTAACATCGTAGCCGACATCTTAAGCAGGTACCCACACGATACAAAATTAGAAGAGATTCACGACAACACACATGAATATTTAATCAATCACGTCACCGTTAAAATGAAACTTGAAGTGCGAAAATTAATCCAAAATATTGGAAAGCACCAGATAGAAGACGATAAGCTAAAAACAATCATCACTAAAATTAAGGAGGGAAATATAGACCCTAAATTAAATAAATTTTACCAATATGTTAATGACAAATTATATAGGCGACAGCGGAATGAATGGAAGCTATATGTTCCTAGCAACATATCTGGGGACATAATCGCTGAAATCCATCAAATGTTCGGACATTTAGGAACAAAAAAGTGTATTAAAATGCTCCAGGAACATTTCACATTCGACAGGATGTTAAAGAAAGTAAAAACTTGTATTAAAACCTGTGACGTTTGCCAGAAGTGCAAAGATACCAACAACAAAGAGTTATTTGGTGGTACACGTGCTGTGATACCTACAGCCAAAGGAGATCTGGTAAGCGCAGATTATTATGGACCCCTACCGACAGGAACGGGTGGAGTCAAATATTTATTAGTCATAGTGGATAATTTCACAAAATATGTCAAATTATTCACCCTTCGAAGAGCAACAACCACTACGACGTTGCGGAGAATAAAAACGTATTGCGAACTATTCGGACGTCCAAGGGCCATTTTAACGGACAACGGGACATAGTTCACCTCCAGGAAATGGGTCAACGGTTTAAAGGAATTGAACATCCAACCTAAGTTTACTGCAATACGTAACCCATGTACCAATCTTGCCGAGCGGATTAACCGGTAACTTGGAAACTTGTTTCGCATTTTCGTAAGTGACCAACACACTAAATGGTCCCAGTACATAAAAACAATTGAAGCGTGTCTAAACGAGGTGTACCACGAGACAATCGAAATTACCCCTCATGAAGCACACCTCGGCACGAGACCTACACGAGCATGGGAGCAATGCTTGGACAAAGGGATCATTAGCAGTGAAGGGAAACGCGAAAACAACATATTTGTGAAGATCAAGGAGAAGAGGGAGAAGCACGCGAAACGCTGCAATGAGAGAAAGAAAATAACAAAATTTACGATTGGCGACAAGGTCTTGGTGAGAGCATACCACCAATCCGACGCTACGTTGAGGAGAATTGACAAGTTCTTCGAACTTTTCTCAGGACCGTATAAGATCAACCGCATCATCGGCGAGGCCACATATGAACTCGTGGAGTGCGATAGCGGAAAAATGAGAGGGAGATTTAACATACAGCAAATTAAAGCGTATCATGAACCGGCGGAAGTACGGATAACACGAGTTGGTAGCAACGACTCCCGGCGGCTAGCAGAAGACGTAAGTTAGGTAATTTGCTCGCGTGGCCAGTCCAGCTAACCGAATAATGATGTACATTTTACCATATTGTGTTTAGTTCGTATTTCAATATTAATCGTGTTTATGATCATTATATATTCGTCATTCATTATGTTAATTAGACATGTAAACATCAATATATACATAAAGTGATTTGTTAACGTGTACCATGTGTCAGAAGGACATTATGACACTATGATACAGGGCACTAAAGACATTAATAATTGTGAATAATAATTTGTTAACATGTAGAGATTCGAATAATTTGTTTATGTAATTAATAATTCAAAATGGACAATTGTTTTATAACTTTAAGAGTAAGCGTTTGGGTATGCATCATGAAGTATGCTGATTCCTCAATTGTTTAGTTAATATGTATATTTCATTTATCAATGTAATCGTTTATAATATGTCACAAATTGATCATATGTATATATTTGTTTGTAGCAACTATAGTCTTGAGATAATAATAACAAGTTTTAAAATATTTTATTGCTATATAAGTCATCGACATATGATCGATTAATCTAGTTGATAGCTAATCTGCAGCTTATCTATTACGTTGTATATAGGTAGAACGAAAGAGTGTAAACGATGACAAAACAAACTGTCAAATGGGCAGATGTATATGTCTTAATTCAATTATTTACATAAAATTATATTGTATAGTCCGCATATAGACGGATAAAATGTAGAAATGCGTTCATTTCACTCAGATGAGCGGCAATAAATTCATAGGACCATGTAAGAAGCCAAGATAGGGAATGACAATTAATTGCTCCCTGTGAGAGATATATGTCATTCAACCATGTCCATTCCAAAGCAGACGTCCACGACTGGGACAGAGCGCAGAAATTGGATCAGATGTCTCCTGAAGTCCAACATCCAATCTAATTTGGGGACAATATAGTGATCGAAATTTTAATTTCTCGATCAAGTGGCACGTTCCCACACTCGAGTCGACGGACACAAGCCCAGGTCGTAAATAATGACGAATTAGGGACACGTCAGACCCGACGCCAGTGCGAAGACAAGGAAAAAACGTCTGTGTACAGCACACAATAAGAATTTGAGGGCGTCGTTGACAGCTCGCAGTTTGTTACAATTTACAGCACCCAGCAATCGAAAACAAAGACTTCGTCCAGCTGCCGAGCTACACGGAAACGAAATGGAACGCCTGCTGTGGAGGTGAGTTGTAACGAGCACAAATATGAAAGGCTTCACTCTGCCACAAAGGAGTACAGAGCAATCTCGACAAACAGATAAACAATAGAACGTAAACTCAGTGAATACTGCAAGTGCACCCTGCACAGCGTGAAAACAAACCTTTGACAGCTTACTGGAATTTACGACTAGAAAGCGTGGGATCGACGAGAGACGACTCCAACGAAGGGTTGATAATCGGCGGAACGAACAACGAATAACTTGAACAATTAACCAGGACTCTGCAGTCTGTTAACAAAAGATAGGCCAGAACCTTGACAAAGTCTAAACAAAGGTTGACAGACAGCCGGAGAATTGCTCTAGTTTCTCAGAATCCGTACCACGTTCGTCACATGGACTACTCCGGGGATGTCGACGACCAACCAGCGTCAAGCATCTTCTAAAAGAGCTCGTGGAGAGAGTAAGAAGGGTTCGGACGACGAATCGGGAAACAGAGGATGAGATCTGCAGAGGAGTAGGAATTTGAAGAACCAATCACGGATCCGAAAGGGCGTAGAAATCCAGAATTTAGACTTATGGGTAAGATGTTTTAATAAAACTGTTTTGCGAAGACGCGGAGCGGCAGTCTACAGTCTACAAGTCAATCGGTCAGAAGTTAATAAGTCAGTAAGTACGACGGTAAGACGGTTGGTTATAGTCGGAACGGTAATACATTCAGTGATAGAAACAGTTTGCGCGACCTACCGAACTTCCAACTCGGTGAATTCATAAGTGAACTTAGACATACGATATAGTCTCAATTACACACAAGTCTGTTCGACAATCGTATATGTTCTGATAAACTATAGTGAGCACGGGATTTGAAACTACAACCGACGCGAACATAATAACGCAAGTAATTGACATTACAAAGTATAACAGTGAGTGACATTTCAAACACTCTTACATTATAATGATTCGCTATGTTGAACATTTAAACGGAATGAACTATACCGAACACAATTGAGTACATAGAATACACTACATCCAGATAGACGGAACAATTAATCATGAACACGAACACGGCAAACTCTCAGAGTAATTCAGCTTAATGACGATATTAACATCTTAATATTCGAACTCCAAACACTCAACATCAGCGGGGTACAACAACACCATACACATAACAAGAGTGAAAATTCAGTGAAGTGAAGTGAAGTGATGTGCTCGTCATAACAGAGATAAGATGCGCGACGAATCCTCCAGCAGACGTCATCTCACACCGGCGAAATATTGGATAAACACTTTCACAAGATAAGCTATTATGTCTATTAAATCTTAGTAATATATACTACTGCACTGTCTCCTCTTTTCAAAGAGCAAACCCCAAGAGATTATATATATAAATCATATGAATCATAAATTTTATAAAGCAATATTAACGTAATTCATCATCTGAGAATAATGAACGCATTTAGGTAGGGATAAAATATATTTGTTGATTGTTTATTGTTCGTATATGTTTTGTATATGTATATTATTTGCTGCATTTGAATGTACCATATGTTTGTGTTTTCAGGAAACAACGCACGAATTGTATTTTGTTATTATGTGTTTCTTTATTATGTATGTATTTGCAGGATATAGTGACTTACTTAAATAACAAGTATAATAAATAAGTAATTGTTTTATATTTAATCTTGCGTTCATTATTGAAATATAACCTTGATTATTAATTTACTTCATTCTAAGCATTTCACAAAGAGTTTCAAAAGTTATGCTAAGTATCAATGGACACAACAAACTCGACCATTGAAATGTCCGATTAACAGACTCATAAATCATATTTATTTAACAACTGTGTTGAGTCTAATCTGACGAGTATGAACTACTTTTATATATGTATTAAAGTTAACGTCCATCATAACTCTTTTAATTAATACACGACGTTAATGAGATACAATTTACTAATTCACATTTGGATAGTCCAATAATACTTACAATTAGCATAATTACGCTCAATATAAATGGTACGGCAACCCTAATTACTTAATTAATTGCCACCCCGTTTATGACACTAAAAAGTGCACAAGTGCATAGTTTGCACATTCCATTCCATTCCAATAAGAGCTGGGGTCTTTTCAAGTATTTGTCTACAAAGAACTCTCAGAGCATTCACAAGCCCGCCAAGCTCCCCCACCAACGTTTCCGCCAGTTCCTTCTCCTACAGGAGCAGTGTGAAGGAGGAGTTGGGAACACCACTACACACATACATTTGACGCACGCACGCATGCGCGCCTTCTATGTGGCCCACAAGCGCTTTTAATTCTTTTTGTTTTGTTTCAATTTTTTGTTTGTAATTTTTATTTTGTTTCATTTTTCTAGTTTTTATTTTTATTTATTTTTTATATGTATGTAAGTATAGTATGTGTATGTATATGTATAGTCTATGTATATGTATATGCATAGTATGTAAGAAGAAACGAATAACTAAGGAATGGAACAATGTAACTAACTGCACAACGTACAACGTAACGGTAGACTGCAAGTAATGTAAGTAACTAAAGGGAACAAAGAGCTTTTTATCAGTGCTAACTACATGTTGCTGATGGCAGCTGCTTTTATCATTTTTCGTAATAGCATTCATTGTTAATGAACATTCTTTGTATTCTTGTCTACACGATAAACACTTTTTTTAAGAACCTAGTGTGCAGTGGTGTGCCCAACTCCTCCTTCACACCGCTTCTGTAGGAGTAGGGACTGGCGGGAATGTTGGTGGTGGGACTTGGCGGGCTAGAGAACGCTGCGAGAGTTGCTTGTAGACAAATACTTGAAAAGACCCAAGAGCTGTATTATATACGTCTTAACAGCAGACAATTACTGGACTAAAAAAAGACGAGATAAGTTTATATAACATTTTATATGTAACAGAGAGAGTGGGAGGGGGAGAGGGAGACATCCGTCGTAAGCGAAACACAGATGGCTGACAAACCTTGCATGCGAGTTTTGGCTACTATTTGAGATAACATTCATACGTTGGCTGCAGTTACGCTCATAACAACAATTCTCTTCTCGCATCTCAAAGTGACTCCCACCACATCACCATTCCCCTCTGACCATAAGCGTTTCACTCATTCCCATACCCTTAACTTTCAACTTTGCTTTACATACATACGTACGTACATATATAGTGTTACGACATTACAGAACAATCTACGTGTTTCTCGAATGTTCCAGAGGAATGTGGTTGTGTGCTTACGTGATTTCAACATGCGTCCGTGAGACTTTTCTAGAGTCACCAGCCGTGCACACTATGTCAAGGCCGCGATCAATTACGTCCTAGTGTAGCGCTGATGCGTAGTATGTGGAATGATCTGGTGTCTGAGCAGGGTATAAATACAAGGCTTCAGCAGCACTTAGTTCACTTAGTTGTCAGGCGATTACACAGTGAGTTTGAGTAGCGATTTATTGGAGTGCACTTCGTAGTATTGTGGAAAAGTGTTATGTGTTTTATAAGTGTGCGGGACAATTTTAATACAATTGTGTTTTATATTAGTAGACATTTTTATTGTGTGTGAACAATTTTTATTTGATTTGTTGTAAGAGACTATCTTGTTGATTACAAACTGTTTAATTGTGATAATTAAAGCTGGTGATTAGTGATGTAATTGGTGTCTTTTATTTTGTTTTCCACTGCACCATACGATGATCAGTAGACAGTCGTAACAATACATATCCAGCACTACAGTCCAGGATGGACATTGGCTTCCCTAATGATCTGCCTCCAGATAGTCCGATCATGTGCCTTGGCCTTCCACGAGCCGACACCCATCATAGACACGTCTTCTTCCACGTCGTCTTGCCATCGTTTTCTTGGCCTGCCTCATCTTCTGCACCCATCTATATACCCATTCATTATCTGTTTGGGGAGTCTTTGGTTGTCCATTCTTTCTCCATGCCCTATCCAGCTGATTCTTCTGGACTTTATAAATCGGACGATATCACCCTGTTTTGGAATGGAGTATATTTCTTTATTAGATCTGATCCTTCTTTCTCCCATTACACCATACTGATCAGAAGATTCTTCTAGTAATTTTCCTTTCAAAAGTCCTCAGAGCTTTCTCATCAACTGCTCTTGATCTGCAGGTTTGGGAACCTCAGCCCCGATCATTGCTCTGTACATTTTCAGTTTAGTCTCTTGGGTGAGAAGACTAGATATTAATAATTTTACTAGACCAAAGTAAGCTCTCTTCCCCGCCATTATTCTCTTAGTTATTTCATTAGATACCTTGTTTTCACTAAACATAAGCTCCAAGGTTTTAACAAACAAGGTTTTAAGCTCCAAGGTTTCACTAAACATGAGCTCATTTACTCATTCAAAATTGTATTCGTTTATGGCCAGGTTTACTGGGGTTCTCCTTGCCTGCGATGTGGATACTTTCACATAGCCTATTTTGTCTTGATTACATTTACTTTAAGATCCATAATAATAATAATACCACGTCAAAATGATTTATTTTAAAGTAGTAAATTGACCACAAAACCGTATAATTGATAGAGTAATCTTTTTTGTCATTTAAAGGATTTTGGATGTCGCCGCGGTTTATTTTTGTTTTTAAATTATTGCAAAAATATTTCATACATAATGTGGATACTTAATTATAATAGAAACTTCTCTCAAAGTGAAACCTCAGAGTATTGCTGTACGTGAATTAATTACATAATGTAAAACAACTTAGCTTGGTCTAAAAAGTATTGTTACGACGGTCTACTTCTCGCCGTATGGTACAGTGGAAAAAAAAATACAAGACACCAATTAAGTCACTAATCACCAGCTTTAATTATCATAGTTAAACAGTTCGTAATTAACAACACAGTCTCTTACAACAAATCAAATAAAAATTGTTCACACGTAATTAAAAAATGTAAACTAATATAAAACACAATTGTATTACAATTATACTGCCCGATTATAAAACATAACACTTCGCCACAATAACCACTTGAACGCACAGAGTAATCACTTGTAATCACCCGACAATAAACTCCAACTGCACTGTAATATATCGCAACTATAACTGAAACTGAACGTCGTTGAGTACTGGTATTTCTACCCTCTCAAAATACTAGATTATTACGTGTAGTGCGCGTTAGCTCTACACTACGACGTAATTAATTGCGGCCTTGACACTTCCAGACAATTTTTGCGAGCACATGTTGAAATCACGTACGCCACAACATTTAGCCGTATTCCACTGGATCGTTCAAGAAACACGTAGATTGTTCTGTGATGTCGTAACACCACCCACTCCTTAAGCCTGTTCGTCCCGAACTGGCAAACCGTCTCTGAAGTAATACTCGACCAGGCGATCTAGGTGGACGTCCTTGCGAAAAATAATTCTCTGGTTCTTCGAATTCAATCTCGTGTGATCCGAACATCAAGTTACCAGTAATGCGAGTCTTCCGCTTAACCACTATTTTTGCTGGAATCACTCCCGTTGCGTCATGTATTGATGACCTAAACACCACTGGCTGATCCAAGTCTGTTTGGTTCTCGTCAACAACCTCTTGTGTAACTTCATCTTCAGCAACTTTTCCCCCGGGCACTTCTAACAGCTCAGGAACAAGCAAGAGTCTTGTCTCGACACCCATAGTTGGCTTTCCAATCACTTCTTTTGTCGTTACACTTATTTGTACTTCCTCTGCTAGTTCTTCCTCCATTTCCGCTTGCAATAGGGAGGGTTCCTCTTGACCAGACCTGTTGACTTTTTCTTCGACTAATGCGACTTGCCACAATCGAATGGTTGGTAGACTCTGTCATTTTAGCCATGCAAAGCTTTATTTTTAGCCATGCTTGACCAACCTTCAGGACATTCTCTCTTAAGTCCACAACGAATCCGTAGGCATTCATAATGTCCGTGCCAAGAATCACTTCATCGACAATGTCTGGAACGAGTATTTGGTAGCTAAACTCTTAGAAGACCCAGGCGTACACGTACGTCTACCTTTCCTAGCACCTTGACGGGGCTTCCAGTCAGAGTCTGTATTGTACAAGAGCTAATTAGAGGCTGGCGGTTGCTGACTAAGTCAGGGCATACAATGGACACTGTTGCGCCCGTGTCAACTGTAAATGATGGTTTACCTTCCGCAAATGCATTAACAATCAAGTTTCCACAGGTCTTATGTAGCGTGGAAACTATGTGCTGTTCTCGGTCTTTACTTCTCCAATTGGTGCGGTCACTCTTTTCTCTCGGTATCTTCTTCGCCCAACAGTCTACTTGTAGATGACCACGTTTTCCACAACTGTAACACTTCGGTCTTCTGTCTTTTTCCCATCGTTAAAATCATTGCAGCGCTCTTGAACTTCTGAATTGTTTGTCTGACAACATTGTTTTTCAGTACCCATCGTAACGGCAATGTGATACAGGAATCTTCTGACTGCAATGTGATAGCACAAACCCATTGATGTAGCGAGACGCTGACTTGACACCTTCAAAATCTAGGGCGTGAACAAGAACTTCTGAGCTATTTCGGTGTCTTGCCATTCGTAACACTTGCTGAAGTTCACAATCTCCGATGCCATCAATAAATGTCTGCACCGCAAACCTTATTCGAAAATCTTCTGGTGCTTCAGGATAGGCCAATCTAATCAGTCTGTCGATAGTTGCTTCAAACTCTTGAAGACTCTCCCCGGAGCATTGTCGTCTTGTTCTCAACTGAGCGTAGTACACATCTTGCAAATGTGTATCACCATACCGTAATTCTAGAGCTTTTATCAACTCGGCATAGATGTTCTGGCTGTCAGGTGGCACTTTCTGTAGTAGTTCTGCCGCGGGTCTCTTTAACGTGAGAACGAGTAAAACTGCCTTTCTTTCTCTGTCCAATTATTTGCGAATGCAACAGCTTCAAATTGGCGGAGGTACGTAGCCCAGTGACTGCTTCCATCAAAGGTTGGAGCTTTGACATGAACTGTCCCTACTGCAAAGTGACTTTCTCTATTAACTTATTTTCTCTGTTTTTCTATCTTTATCATTGGTACAGTCTGTTCACAAAGTTGTTTTG